>CM057472.1:56561400-57161400 GCA_030035585.1 Dugong dugon
CTCTAACCATGAGTATACCAGCTTTTCTGAGTCCTGTGAGTCCTTTCAGAGAATCATCGAGCCTGAGGCTGGTCTTGGGGGCCCCCAACATATCACTGTAATAACTTTTTTTGTCCTAAAACACCCTAAATAAATACACTATAAAACCTGATATTTCAACAATACAATTTACTGTACCCACTCATCACCAACTTACTCAACAAAAGACAGGCTATCATATGGAACAAAGGTGAATTGTGCTCCAAGTTTGCATGAACCCAAAATGTTTTGCTTTGAGTACATGCACCACACGAGTGGGATGAAGAGAAACATCTGAGACACTTCTGTCTGTGAGTGCCATTTCCTTGTGTTTAACCTTTCTTATGCCCTAAAGATGTTCTCCTGCACTGTAATTTTATTTTTAAGTGCAGTTTGAGTGCAAAATAATAATGAGCTCTAGAAAATTCGAAAATTTGGTGAAGAAAATGATGCAGAAAGAAAAATGCACTTTCCACAGAATGACCTCCTCAGGCCCCTCCTCCACAAAGCAACACTCTGCCTTTGGCAAGTACGATAAACCTTCATGGTTTTACACAGTATTGATTTAGGAGATAATATTGGAGCCATTATTCCCTGCCTTAGAGCATAAAGAATGTGAACCAGCTGGAGCAGGACTCACAAGGACTCACCCTAGTGAGTCCTAACACGTCAACTGGGCCCTGAGGTATAAAGACAATAGGTAGGACAATCTTGGGAGGCATATTTTAGGGAACCTTTCACATAAACAAATAATAAACAATAATAAACACAGCACAAAAGACCCACACACTTTCCACTGTTATCTTTTTCTATTAGCACTTAGTGAATAGTGAGATTTGTTGGACCAATGAAGACCCTGCTAACTGTCATTACTGAAACCTGTACCAATGATTATTAAGAAAGACAATTCAAAATGTAGCATCACGAGGATTTAGCAATTTTTAGCCAATCTGTGAAAAGGTGAAGCTTTCAAATGGTTTTGCCCACTTGTAATGTTAATATATACTGATCTTTCTGTAACCTCCCTCGGACTTAGGCAGACATGGCTCTGGCAGCATGCTTGTCCGTTTCCTACTTTTGCTTCTTTGAACATATGCCGAATAAAACCTTTCTTTTAGCTTTACTAAATTTTGCGCGGTTTTTACCCTAGAACAGTACATACAATATGTTTACATGTACTTTCAAATTATTGCATATTACTTTTATAAGCTTTTTTCACTGTTCAATTGGTATATATTTCTCTATGTGAAAATTAATTGAATATCTTGTGCTAGGATGAACACATCATAATTTTTCCTGTTAAAATTAATTGAATTTTTTTCCCATTTAACAGTTTTTTAACTTAGTGTCAGAGTTTTCAGGAACAAATTAAAGTCATTAACAAAGGGTAAGTATATTTAGAAAACCTATAATGAAGGACCTAAATGAGGAAGAACAGTCATTGTCATCATGATTTGCTCCCTTGGTAATGACAAGCCAGAATGCTAAGGAATCAAATAATGAAGATTGCTGACCACATAGAAAACTTTAAAGAAAATTGTCTGTAAGGAGATTATTAAAAGAAAAAAAAAAAAAAAAGAATGGAGTAGGTAACAACAACAACAGCAACAGGGCATAGTGGAGAAAGTTTTGGCCTGGGAGTAAGGCAATCAAATTATGGCTCCACAACTTATCAGTTGTGTGTCTTTGAGTAAGTCATTTAACCCGTACCAGCCTCAGTTTTCCGATCTCTAAAACATGTATAACAATCCTTGATCTGCTTGTCTGACAAAACTGTTGTGAAGGTCAATGAAGACAATGTATTTGAAACTGCTCCGTAAGAACAAAACAAATATAAAAGCCTAGCACCATATAATTTCAGATCTGAAGGTATCTTTTCAGATGCAGGATCCAAAAAATAAAAATTCAGATATACAACAGTGGTGTTCTTTCCAAGGGCTGTGAATGCCTTCTACCCTGACAACAGAAGGTTAAGACGAGAAAACAGAGGAGTATGAGAGTTGAAAAGCAACACCCAAAAAAACAACCTAAGGAGGAGGATGGTTCATTTTCAGTCAGTGACATGAAACATGCCTTCTCCTCATCAGTCCTGACTGAACACCAACAACTAAACCATCCTGGGCAAAGGACTGTTCAGAATTTCAGAAGCTATGGTATTTGACTGGCAAAAGACAGGGAAACCCTGGTGGCGTACTGGTTAAGAGCTCAGGCTGCTAACCAAAAGGTTTGAATCCTCTGGCTGATCCTTGGAAACCCTATTGGGCAGTTCTACTCTGCCTTATAGGGTCACTGTTAGTTGGAAATGACTCAGTGGCAATGGGTTTTTTCAGTGGGGCCTAAGACAAAATTTTACAACAGTAAAGTTTGGCTTCTGTAGCCTTCACACACTGGGTCAACTCCTCTTGGATCTCTCAAACTTATCAGTGCTAGTGGAGTGGGTCAGCTCTACCTGCTGGCTGCACTTAAAATTAAGAAGTCATTGGCACAAACTCCCTTGACGATTGCCTGAGTGCATTGTCTGTGCTGCATGTCCACACTTCATCTTCACTAATGGTAATAGGAGTCAATTACCATCAGAGGAAGAACAGATTCACAAATGTCAACATGAAATGGGATTTGTGGGTATGTAGAAAGAGAACACAAGGTAAACCAGACTCAGTCTACAAAATTCAACTAACTAGATTGCCAAGAAACAGGTTCCATTTGTTCTTATTTTGTGCTTTTATTGTTTGGGCTACCATGAATATTTATCCTCTGTAAACTAGTCCTTTAATATTTAATTTTTTGCTATTTAGGAAATGAAACAAAAAAGCTCCTTTAGCATGAATATCATGAGATATTACTGTTTATAAGCAACTGTTAGAGGTTTTATTAATCCACATATCTTTGCTTCCCAGGGTAAAGGCATATTGATTTATCTAGCACCTGCTGTTAATGCTTGATATCTGGCAGTGGAGGCTGAGCTGGTCTACACAGGGGAGCTATTTACATGATCAGCATAATTATTATTGGGTTGCACAATGTGCATGAGGGTACTGGTACTTACACTTTCACAACATCTAAGACCATGAATATACCCTGCAGTGATCCTATTGCCAGGAACTCCGGGTTCTGCTCTGCGCAGCTCCATCCAGGGCCACAAAAACAGAGACCAAGTTGGGGAGAACAAAAGCCAACTTTAGGGAGGCAGGGCCAAGATGGTGGAGTAGTCACATGCTTCTGGTGGACCTTCTTACAACAAAGACCCGAAAAAAACAAGTGAATCAATTACATATGACTATCTAGGAGCCCTGAACATCTAACGCAAAGCTGAAGAACTGGACTGAGTGGCAGGGAGAGGGAGAGACGGTTTGGAAGCAGCAAGGAGTTGCCAGACATGACCCAGTGAGAGTTCGAGCCCCTCAGGCCAAGCAGCTCACGGGTGAGCAGTGAGGCAGGCAAGCAGCAGTGCTTGGGAGGCACGTTTTCCACACCGGGAGAGACCCAGTGCCAGAGGGTCTACTTGGCCACCAGTGAGAAGCAGCCCTGGATCAGCAAAAGATAAGTACTTGCGTACAGCCTACCGCGCAGACCAAAAATCCCCCTTAAGGAAAAGCCTCTCTCCCATTTACCTCCCCGCTCCCTGCTCTGCACTGGGTCCCAGACCAGCTTCAGCAATTGCCGAATCCCCTGAGCCAGAAGTAGGATCCGTCACACACCCTAAGCCACTCTCCTGACCTTGGAGGGTGAACAAATTAACAAAGAGGGGAACAAATAAACTGTCGGCTCCCCTAAGCCAGGAAACCAGGGTAGGCACAGCTCCTTTACCTAGGCACAGGCATAAGGGATCCACGGAGTTTGAGTGCCTTTCCCCCTGCAGAGACTTGTTTGGGCCCATTTCAACAGCATAGGCCCTCATTACCACATTACATCAGGGTATATACCTGAAGTCTAACTTCAACTGTTTCAGCTGTGAAGTGGCAGGTTCGTGATATTTGACACCGCTCTGCCCATTAAGCAGGGTCTTCACCTACCCGCATCATGCGCCTGAGAGCTAGTGGCTCCACCCACACCACCTAGCCACCTGTGATACAGGCCCATGAATAAGAGGTGCCCCCTAATCGTTATAGCCAACAGCATTGGGTGCTCATAGCCTGGCTGCAAAACCCACTCACCTACACGCTCTAGGGAACAGGGACACACCTTCCTCCTGGACACTCGGGGGTAGCCATCAGCTCCCTGCCTTGCTCAGAGTGTATCCCCCTGATGCAGCCAGATGCCTGTGCCTACACCAATCACCCATGCCTGTCTAGGACTGTAGGTGAGAGCCTACACCACACGCTTGGTGGCTATCTACCTGGGCACCTGAGCTGAATCCACACAGGAGGAGTGGCCAGACTCCTGAGCTCACATACCTAGCAACAGATCTAACCAGCTGGTGAAAGGACATCAGAGCCTCCAAGGTGCCAATAATCAAACTAGCTCATATGAGCACCTATTTGGGCATATCAAAACAAAACAAGAAGCTAGGACACAGTAAGCAAACATAAAAGAAAGAAATATAATAACTTATTGATGACTCGGAGACAACAGTCAATATCAAATCACATAAACAGGCAATCCATGATGGCTTCAGCAAGCTCCCAAAATAAAGAATCTAGAAATTTTCCAAAGGAGGAAAATTTCTTGGAATGACTGGGGGCAGAATACAAAAGATTAATATACAGAACCCTTCAAGAAATTAGGAAGGAAATTAAGCAAAATGCAGAACCTGCAATAGAGGAAATTAAAAAGATTAGAGAAGAGCATAATGACAAATTTAACAGGCTGCAAGAATCCATAAAGAGACAGCAATCAGAAATCCAGAAGATTAACAATAAAATGTCAGAATTAGACAACTCAATAGAAAGTCATAGGAGTAGAAATGAGGCAATAGAAGTCAGAATTAGTGAGACTGAAGATAAAGCACTTGACACCAACTTATTTGTGGAAAAATCAGATAAAAGGATTTTAAAAAATGAAGAAACCCTAAGAACTATGTGGGACACTATCAAGAGGAATAACCGACGAGCGGTTGGAGTACCAGAACGGGGGGTGGGGGGGACAGAAAATACAGAGAGAATTGTTGAAGACTTGCCAAAACCAAAGATAGAGAATTTTAAGAGCGGCTAGGGATA
Organism: Dugong dugon; assembly: GCA_030035585.1. NCBI lineage: Eukaryota > Metazoa > Chordata > Mammalia > Sirenia > Dugongidae > Dugong > Dugong dugon. Next base: position 56,566,575 of record CM057472.1, read on the forward strand.
AACGAAAAGTCATCTACAAAGGAGAGTCACTAAGAATAAGCTTGGACTACTCAGCAGAAGCCACGCAGGCAGGAAGGTAACAGGATTATGTATATAAAGCCTTGACGGAAAAAAACTGCCAGCCAAGACTTATATATTCAGCAAAACTGTCTCTCAAATATGATGGTGAAATTAGGGCATTTCCAGATAAACATAAGTTTAGGGAATTTGTAAAAACCAAACCAAAATTACAAGAAATACTAAAGGGAGTCCTCCAGTTAGAAAATCAGTAAAACCTAATGTATGTATAAATTTTTGTATGGTAAAAAGTAAAAAAAAAATTAAATAAATAAAATACAAAAGAAAATCAGTAACATCAGATAACAACCCAAGACTGGAACACAGGACAGAGCAACTAGATATCTACCCAGATAGGGAAGTCACAAAAATAAGTCAAAGGTAAAACACTGAAAATAGGAAAACAGGTGTAAATATGTAAAAGATGACAACGTTAAAACAAAAAAGATGGACTTAAAAAATGTAGACATAGATTTTGCATATGGAGAGGAAGTCAAGGCAATATAAAGAAAGAAAAGACTGGTATAAACTTAGAAAAATAGGGGTAAATGTTAAGGTAATCACAAAGGAAACTACGAGTCAAAATAAAAAACTAGAAAAATACAAAGACTCAGCAAACACAAAATCAACAACAATGAAGAAGATGAAAAGAAAATACATAAAGAAAAACGACTCAGCGCAGAAAATTAAGTGGAACAAAGAAACTGTGAACATCACACCAAAAAAGACATCAAAATGACAGCACTAAACTCGTACCTATCAATAATTATGCTGAATGTAAATGGACTAAATCTACCAATAAAGAGATAGAGAGTGGCAGATTGGAAAGGCAACTTTTTTGGTTGGTCAAGCAAGGAGACAGACAGGGCTGCCTGCCATACAAGACTGCTTCGCAGTCAGCTTGTTGAGGCTGGTTTACATAGGCAGGATCAGTTTCAGAATACAAAACGGCTTGCGTGCGCAGGCACAGCGCATTTTAGAATGAGTAAGCATTTTCTAAGGCCCGAGTTCAATTCCCCACTCAGGAGGAACTTAGTCATTTTTGTTCATTACCATGTCATCTCTCCCCCCAGGGGCAGAGAATTTGCCATGCATGAAGCAGTTAATGAGCTAAAGGTCATCTGGAATGCCAGGATGGAGGGCAGAACCTGTTTCAGCTGATTCCAGCTAGCTGGTGGCTGTTTCTCTTTTCGGAGGTTCTGAGGCGTTAAAGAAAGAACTCTAGGAAATAAATAGACTGGGTGAAGGGCTGTCTTGAGGCTAAGAGAAATGGCTCTATGGCTCTAGCCCTGTCTTAATCTCATTCTGAAAACTGAATGATACACTAAGATGTTACCAGGTCAGCTCCTGAAATCTGCCCTAAAACAGATTAATGGGAACTTGCATTACTGCTGCAGGCCCTAGAACCATTGTAATATACCAACAGAAAGAAGGCTTGATTTTGCTTTTAACACCAGTCTCTCTCCCCACTTTTCCGAATACTTCTTCACCCTCCTCCCTCTCTTCCATATATCAGCAGCTCTAGAGACATTATTTTCTCTGCAATGGAAATCCAATCCCTTTCCTATTTGTTAATACTATTGTGTTAGAATTTCAAATTATCTGAATTAATAAAGGTTTTATTACAGAATATCTGAGTGGCAGCCTTCTGGGTTCATTGAGCTGACCCAGGGCATCAAAGGCACTGGTCAGAAGGATTCACTCTCAGAGAAATGGGATGACCTGAGGAAAGGACAGGAGTCCAGGAAGGTGACCAGATGGTACACAGGTAGGCAGAGACCTCTTTCTAAGCAGACAGAAAGGTGTCCAGGGGTTAATGGGGCTAATAGGAACCGTGAGGTGTGGTATACGGGAGGGGAGGTCCTAATGGTTCTGTTGTTGTTCTGTGACATCAAGTTGATTCTGACTCATAGCGACTCTATAGGACAGAGTGGAAGTGCCCCATAGGATTTCCTAGGCTGTAATCTTTAAGGGAGCAGATAGCCAGGTCTTTTCTCCCGAGGAGTGGCTGATGGGTTCAAACTGCCAACCTTTCGGTTAGCGGCTGAGCGGTTAACCATTACATCACCAGGGCTCCTTCATAATGTTTCTACAGGCCTTCAATTTATCTGACAGGGAATCTAGTATTTGCTTACAGCAGTCAGAAAGCCCAGCCTGGAATCAGCTCAAGGGAGTGGTCACCACAGATACACATAATAGGATTAATATAACAAAAGGATTTTCAGTAAATAAACAAAGCCAGCCTTGGCTTCTTTACATTATATTCTAATTAACCAAATGACTTTAAGTTCAAACATTAAATGATAATAAGCTCATCTAGATAAAGCTTGTCACTTCTAGTCTCAATTTATTTAGAACTCTAAAAGACAGGGGAAACCTGGAACTAGCACAAATAAAAATCCACTCACTGGCTCCAATGGAAAATAAACTTTGTGTAATGCAGTCTTGAAATAGGAGCAGGGGGCTTTGAGCCTTTCACTGTCTTTGAGCAATTCTGACAGCTGTACATAAATTATACTTGTCCATGGATATGCAATTTCTGCCTGGTTGAGGGACAATTGACTTCCCTCCCTCTGTTGAAAAAGCCAGTTTTGTATCTATTTGTAAATTCATTTTAACATCATTGATTCACCTATGTAAGCGTAATGCTTTGAATTCTCCTTGAGTGGGTTTTAATATCTTACTGGTTTCCTCATTAATTAATGAGTTAAATAAAATCCTTAATGTATCCTTCAATAGGTCCCATGCAGCCCTAATTTAATGATTCAAGGGATCCACATACCCTACCCATTGCCATCAAGTCAATTCCCACTTATAGCAACCCTATAGGACAGAATACTGCCTCACAGGGTTGCCAAGGCTGTAAATCTTTAAGGAAGCAGACTGTTACATCCTTCTCCTACAGAGCAGCTGGTAGGTTCTAACCTCCGACCTTTCAGTTAGCAGCCAAGGGCTTAACCACTACACCACCAAGGCTCCTTGATTCAAGGGATACAAACCTAACAATATATCCTCTATGCAACAATGGTTCTGTGTGGCTCTCTTTGATATTATCCATCATATTTTACCATCACCATTAATTGTGCTTTTATTAGGTAATTTAATTCAATTCCTCAACAACTGGGGCCTGTTATTAATACACAAGGCATCTTGTTGGGTGTTATGGTAAATATGGGAGGGGAAATGTAGCTCTTTCTCTCAAGTGATTAACTGATCCTTGGGGACAAGAGGTTCATAGTCCTTTAACCTAACCATAAAACAGTCTGTTGTGGATGCTAAGACCATAAGCAATGATGTCAGACAGACCAGAGTTCCAGTCCGGTTTATTCCTTTCTAACTTTGAGGCCTTGGGGAATTACTTAATCTCTAAATCTCTATTTCCTCATCTATGTAATGAGGATAGTATCTACTGAAAATTATATTCTGAAACTTGAGAAAGATGATGCACATAAAGCACTTAGCACAATGTCTGGCACATAATAAATTGTAAAATAGGATCTGTATCAGGTAAACATTATTCAGTCCTTAGTAGAGAAGCCAGACCCCCTATCCAGACCAGCCTTCCCACCCCAACCACCACATACACACAGGATCAGGACTGGCTAGGAAGTGTGTCCTTACCATGTGTTCCTTAAGGCCCTGTACATCTCTTACAGGAGCACTTACATAGGGCCATCACACTAGACCAGAGGCCAGTTCATCCCATCAAATTCAAGTGGGATATACTCTCATGACCAAATTAAACACATCTCCCATTCTTGTTTACCTAACTATCATCTTCCTTTATCTCCCAAACTTTTTTTACATTTGCTCAGTTGACAGTTTCTCATCCACCCCTACCTGCAACATCAACTCCATTCCATTGCCAGAAAACTTTCCTACATCCTCAATCTCTTCTCCCAATATTCTTACCACCTGTTTATCCTGACTCTTTCCTAAATATGCTTCTTCCCTCAAAGCAAATGCAGCTTATTGTCAATTATGCCAGGGGACTCAGGATTAGGAGCAGAGGTGGATTTACTTGTGAAGCTCATGAAGGTTAAACTTCAGAGGTCCCTAACTTCCATGGAGAAACGCAGAACGTGTTCTTCTCTTTTGGTTTTCTAACTCAAGTCTTTGCACATTTCATTATAATACTTTATTTTGTCTTCTTGAGCTGCCCTTTGAAATCTTCTGTTCAGCTCTTTTACTTCATCATTTCTCCCATTCACTGTAGCTACTCTATGTTCAAGAGCAAGTTTCAGAGTGTCTTCTGACTTGCATTTTTATCTTTTCTTTCTTTCCTGTCTTTTAATGACCTTTTGCTTTCTTCACGCATGATGTCTTTGATGTCATCCCACAACTTGTCTGGTGTTTGGTCATTAGTGTTCAATGTGTCAAATTTATTCTTTAGAGGATCTCCAAATTCAGGTGGGATATACTGCAGGTCAAACTTTGGCTCTTGTGGACTTGTTTTAATTTTCTTCAGCTTCAACTTGAACTTGCATATGAGAAATCAATGGTCTGTTCCCCATTCAGCCCCTGGCCTTGTTCTGACTGATGATATTGAGCTTCACCATCGTCTCTTTCCACAGATGCAGTCACTTTGATTGCTGTGTTTTCCATCTGGTTAGGCCCATGTATATAATTGCCATTTGTGTTGCTGAAAAAAAGGTATTTGCAATGAGTAAGTCATTGGTTTTGCAAAATTCTATCCCGTGCTGTTTCTATCACCAAGGCCATATTTTCCAACTACTGACTCTTCTTGTTTCCAACTTTCACATTCCAATCACCAGTAATTATCAATGCATCTTGATTACATTTGATCAATTTCAGACTGCAGTAATTGGTAAAAATCTTCAATTTCTTTGTCTTTGGCATTAGTGGTTGGTGCATAAATTTGAATAATAGTCATATTAACCGGACTTCCTTGTAGGCATATGGATATTAGCCTATCACTGACAGCATTGTACTCCAGGATAGATCTTGAAATGTTCTTTTTGACGATGAATGTGATGCCATTCCTCTTCAATTTGTCATTCCCACCATAGCAGATTATATGAAAAAACTGAAGAAAAAATTCAAGCCTTGAGCTGCAACTTTTGAAGGATTCTGTGGTGAAAATATTGAACGATGCAGGAAGCATCAAAAGAAGATGAAAGCAATGCACAGTCACTGCACCAAAAAGATTTAATCAACGGTCAACCATTTCAGAAGGTAGCATATGATCAAGAACCAAAGGTAATAAAGGAAGAAGTCCAAGCTGCACTGAAGGCATTGGTGAAAAACAAGGCTCCAGGAATTGATGGAATACTAATTAAGACGTTTTAACAAACACATGTAACACTGGATGTGCTCACTTATCTATGCCAAAAAATTTGGAAGACAACTACCTGGCATATTTATCCATATTTATGGATAAATAGATCCATATTTATGCCCATTCCAAAGAAAGGTGATCCAACAGAATGCAGAAATTATAGAACAATATCATTAATACTACACAGAAGTTAAATGTTGCAGAAGATAATTGAAAAATGGTTGCAGGAGTATATCGACAGGGAACTGCCAGAAATTCAAGCCAGATTCAGAAGACGACCTGAAACGAGGGATATCATTGCCGATGTCAGATGGATCTTGGCTGAAAGCAGAGAATACCAGAAAGATGTTTACCTGTGTTTTACTGTGTGAAGGTATTTGACTGTGTGGATCATACCAAATTATGGATAACATTGTGAAGAATGGAAATTCCAGAACACTTAATTGTGCTCATGAGGAACCTGTACATAGACCAAGAGGCAGCCATTTGAACAGAAAAAGGGGATACTACATGGTTTAGAGTCAGGAAAGGTGTGTGTCAGGGTTGTATCCTTTTACCATACTTATTCAATCTTTATGCTGAGCAAATAATCTGAGAAGTTGGACTATATGAAGAACTGGGCATCAGGATTGGAGGAATACTCATATACAACCTGCAATATGCAGGTGACACAGCCTTGCTTGCTGAAAGTGAAGAGGACTTGAAGCTCTTACTGATGAAGGTCCAAGATTACAGCCTTCAGTATGGATTACACTTCAACATAAAGAAAACAAAAATCCTCACAACTGGAACCCAATAAGCAACATCATGATAAATGAAGAAAAGATTGAAGATGTCAAAGATTTTATTTACTTGGATCTACAATCAATGCCCATGGAAGCAGCAGTCAAGAAATCAAATGATGTATTGCATTGGGCAAATCTGCTGCAAAAGACCTCTTTAAAGTGTTGAAAAGTAAAGATGTCACTTTGAGGACTAAGGTGCACCTGATCCAAGGCATGATATATTTAATCACCTTGTATGCATGTGAAAGCTGGACAATTAATAAGAAAGAACAAAAAATTGATGACTTTGAATTGTGGTTTGGGGGAAGAATATTGAATATAACATGGACTACCAAAAGAACGAACAAGTCAGTCTTCAAAGAAGTACAGCCAGCTTGCCTTCAGAAGCGAAGGTGGCAAGACTTCATCTATGTACTTTGGACATGTTATCAGGAGAGACCAGTCCCTGGAGAAGGTCATCATGCTTGGTAAGGTAGAGGGTCAGCAAAAAAGAGCAAGACCCTCAACAAGATGGATTCACACAGTGGCTGCAACAATGGACTCAAACATAGCAATGATTTTGAGGATGGCACAGGACTGGGCAGCGATTCACTCTGTTGTATACAGGGTTTTTATGAGTCGGAACCAACTCAACAGCACCCAACAACTTCCATGGGCTCCTTCTAAGGCCCTAGGAGGTACACGAACACTGTGTCATTTGTTTTTGTAATGTTTTCAAAAATAATTTAGCCACAATCAGATGTTTTTTTCCACTCCTTTCTCATCATGCTTTCCCTGTCAGATGACATTGTAGCGATCATTTCTGTGTTTGAGGCATCTTTCCCTGCTTACGACAGATTTCTCACTTGGTTTCTAGTACACCACTTTCTGGTTCTCCTACTTCCTCAGTCTGCTTTGCTGATTCTTCATCTTTCTACCTTTGAACCCTGGAGTAATTCAGGGAACAATCTTTATGTACATTTACTCCCTAGACTGTAGGGCCTGGATCTTACCCAACCACAAAGATTACAAAATACCAAATACCATTTATATTCTGAAGACAACAAAGTTTTACCTCCAGTCCCAAACTCCTCTGAACTCCAGATTGATGAATATAAATGCCTAATAGACATCTTCAGATGTCTAATAGGCACCTCTAACATGCCCAAAACTGATCTTGCCCAAACCTGTTTTTCAGTCTTCCATGTATCGTATCAACTTTCAGATGCTGAGGCCAAAATCCTTGGTTATCCTTGTAACTCCCTCATCCAGTCCTTTAACAAATCCTATTATCTGCCCCTTTACTATTGTTAACTACCTCAACCACTCCAGTCCATCTTTGCCCAAGCCAAGATCATTTGCCTTCAACTATCCAGCTTGGTTTCCATTCTTGCCCCACTGTTTTCTCATGTTGACTCCTCTACTTACCCTCTGAATGCTTATCTCCCTCAAAACATTATACAACCATGTCGTAAAAGGCTCATATACAGACCCTGGCTAACTTTGAGTCCCTCTGCTCTAGTCACTTTACTGTTCCTAGAAGGCTCCAGGAATTCTCTTCCCCGCAGGACCTTTTTGGTTACCACTGCTCAATAAACCACCCAAATATGGGCATGGCTTCCCTCTCTGATCATAACATATAGCACGTACTTTTTTTTATAGCATGTACATTAACATGTACTGCTGCTCCAAGATATATATTCAGCTGAGGGCAACTTTTGTTCACTAGACTCTCCAGTACCTGATACATAAAACAAATTCCTATTAGTGGTACAACAGTACTTCCCAAACTTGAATGTTCATGCAAATTGATTCGATTAAGTGTGGGGTGGAGCCAGACTTTCCATTTCTAATAGGCTCAGAGGAATGTGGCAAGTCCAAGCACCTTTCGGAAGATCCTAGGCTAATTTCATTCCTAGCCTCAGGTCACTAGTTACCTGCACTTATCAATGTGGGTTAAAGCTACCATATTTTACCTACAACTTTTACTGGACTCCTCAAAAAATGGCTTTCTAGACCAATGACTTCTTTTACAACCTGTGCACCCACCCTTCCTATTGCTCCACAATTACTGCTTTTCTCAGCAAATGTATCTGTACACACTGATATATCTGTATTCATGTGTACAAATCTATTTGTTGAGAAAAGCAAGTATCTGCAGATTCCCAAATGGAAATTGAGACCCCCCACAGTAACAGTAATCACTGCTCACTCCCTTCCACGTAATTTGAGAAATTTACAAGTTTTCATCTGTGAAATGTCTGAAAAGCTAGGACTGTAACCTATGGTCAAATCCCCAGAGCAGATTTTAATGACAGCCTTCCTTCCCAAAGGCATTTTTCAACAGCAATCTTTTACTCTTTCAGTATCCCAGCTCACTGTAGTGAGTGAATTAATCATTAGTTTGTCTCAGGAAATACGCCACATGGTTTTCCCAAAGGTATCCTTTTTTCCAAATTAAAAATAAAACTGAAATTGACATTTACCAGAGTTCAGTATGAATACCTTTTTATAAGTAGGAGAAAATAAGCCATGTATTTTAGATAAATCCAATGAGAAAAGTGATAGTATATTAAAAAGAAAAAAAAGTTTATAACCAATTTATTATTCCATTCACATTAGAAGTCACAACTGAAGATTTTTTATTTTATATACAAAGAACTAGAGCACTGTTTCTTTTGTTGTGCAGATGTCTTGGATACTCCATTCAAGGAAGATCACTTAGTCCAACTGGAAAATAAAAATGAAATGAATTATTTTAAATAGCTTTAAAACCTCAACTTTATTCTCATAAACTCTGGTTCACTACCGAATGCTATTTAAATTGTAAACTTGACCCACCCAACCTAGCTACCAAGATCTAAGTAGCTCAAATAGTTTTGTAACACCTACAACAAACAAGCTATTCCACAAACCTCAACATTTACATTTTAAAACCCTGACTTTCAGTACTGGTATTCTCACTTCCTTCAAAGAAATATACCCACTATAAAACACTACTACACAAAATGATCTTACCAAAAGTGCAGAGTGTTTTTAGGCAGATAACTATTAAATACAGTGCTAATGGCACTCAATGTGTGCCAGTCATTATCCTAAAAGGTTCACAAATTAACACATTTAATCTTAAAATCTATGAGAAACTAGGAACACCACGCTAGCAGGTAGGCCAGTGTCTGTTCTCTCATCTGACATTAGCTGCCTCCCACTGAGTTATCTGAACTCCCACCAAACATAAACTAGTTATTTGTGAAGAGTCTAAGCTTAAGATACTTTGTCTCTGCTGCAGAAATCTCATATTCACAATTTATATATAGCCATACCATCCTGAACGCCCAGGTCGGACCTGGATAGTACATGGAGCCCTGGTGGCACAATGGTTCCCACCTCAACTCCTAACCAAAGCGTTGGCAGTTCGAATCCACCAGCTGCTCCTTGGAAACCCCATGGGGCAGTTCTACTCTTTTCTACAGGATCGCTGTAAGTTGGAATCAACTCCTTGGGTTTGGTTTTTTTTTTTTTTTTTTTTGCATATTACAACAAAAAGCCATCCATTTTTAACAAGTAGATTGTATTCCATATCCTAAATAAAACTAAGTATGAACCAGAAAGCTGGCGATTTTATCTCAAAGAACCACTAAGGAATTAGTTTTCACCTTAAAAAAAAAAAAAAAAAAAAAACCAGCTAGTACTGAAGAGATAAAAGACCTAAAAAAACTTCATATATACATTAATTTTTCAACCTCCCATTTATTCATCACAACCAGAATCTGAGCTTTACGTGTCTTGATCAAGTTCAGCAGACACTTGCCTGTTAAAATCTAACAACGTCTACCTGACCCCAAATCTCGAGCTCATTTCAATAATGACGCTAAAACCTGAGGTCAAAAGTTAACAAATATTTCGCTGAAAAATGTATACGTACTTATAAAAATGTTAAGACTATTTTTAAGGCCTTCACCAAAACCACCTCCATTCCATTAAGATGCCCGGAAAAAGACCGAGTAAGTAGCAGACCCTGAACAGTGACAACCGCTACTAAGAGCCTTGCTAACTAAAACAAAGGAAATCGGGGTTGCTCGAACGCTAACACTAAGGAACTAACAACGCTTTTCAACGTTCACAGAAAACATGAGCGCATGGCGTCCACAGACGCGTACCTTAATGAAGCCTATATCCTTCGCATACTGACGAAAACACTGGCGGCACATATTGAGGCCGTACTTCCGGATCAGACCGTGCCGGTTTGAGCACACGCGGCTACAAGGAAAAGTTGGCGTTATACAAGTTGCCGGGATTACAAGATTCCACACTCGGAAAGCCACCACCCGCACTCCTGGTCCTTCCTGGCCCCATCACAGGCCTGTGATGGCGGCGGTCGCAGCCCCAATCGGTCATGCCCCACGCGCAGTCCGCAAGCGCCGCTATACTAGATTTCATGGAGCCTAAAGTCCCAAAGCAATCCTTCCCCCCAAACCACATTATATATCTCACCAAGAGCGGGAACCCTGACCGAATTTTCGAGGGTGACTCCAGTAGAGCTGCTGATGGCCCATCTTGCCTTAAGGGACGCACCAAGGCAAAAGGAAAGAGGCAGTGCACGCATGCGCTCTTGAAGTTTTTGGAATTCGATTTACCCAGGATGCACTGCTGACATACAACGCGTGCGTAGTGTGGTAACGCTGTTCCGCAAGTGAATCGAGAATCTAGGGTAGCACTGTTGGTGACGTCACCGTATCTCATCTTCTAAGGCTCGTCTAGCGTCGCTTGCAATCGCCGGGCGCGGTGGCGCGCGCCTGTAGTCCCAGCTACCCGGGAGGCTGAGGCTGGAGGATCGCTTGAGCCCAGGAGTTCTGGGCTGTAGTTCGCTATGCCGATCGGGTGTCCGCACTAAGTTCGGCATCAATATGGTGACCTCCTGGGAGCGGGGGGCCACCAGGTTGCCTAAGGAGGGGTGAACCGGCCCAGGTCGGAAACGGAGCAGGTCAAAACTCCCGTGCTGATCAGTAGTGGGATCGCGCCTGTGAATAGCCGCTGCACTCCAGCCTGGGCAATATAGCGAGACCCTGTCTCTTTTGAATCCCTGAAAAATGAATTTATTGTTTCAGCCTTTATGCACTGTTTTAATTGAAATTTTACGTTTGGAAAAAAGGATTTTGTGCCAACTCAGTACTGACACCTACTGGAGTATACTTACAAAATAACTTAAAATCACCTGTAATAATTAGAATAAACACTAGGAGTCTGTATTTTGTTAAACAATAAGTTTTCAACTTTTTTTTTTAATTGACACACTCCTCCAAGAAATGCTATTTCACCATAAGTTCCTTGACGCATAGCATGTTTGATACTTACATTTAGTCGGCCAAACTCAGGGAGAAATAAATGTGCAAAAGATGATTTACTCACAAAACTAATGAAAGCCAAATGCCATCTGGTAATTTCTGCTGAGAGAATATAAAGCCTAAAACTGTATTTTACATGGCTCTGGATTAAACACAGAATGTGAAAGCAAAGTTTTAACTGGATCTATAAAAAACTTTTACACATAACTCCTACATTAGAACTGAAATACAACACTGCTTGAGAGAATGTTATTTCAGGGTTCTGGCAGAGTTTTCCTTGCCAATCATTAAAGTAGGCATTGTGTTCCATGATAAAGGGAGGAGGTAAGTCAGAATTAAAAAGGATAGGACCTGATACTTACTCAAATTTGTAAATCTAGTGGGGAAAACAGAACTATCTCAAAGAGCCCTTCCTTCCAGTGTCAACTTTTGTGACTCAATAGCATACATATAGCTAAGTAACCAGAATATTCTGGATTCAGTGATGGATGTACTCACAAAATATAAAAGAAGCAAAGAAGAGAAATTAATTCCAACTAGAGGTACATTTGAAGGGCTTTTGAGGCAGACCTTGAAGCATGGGATTTCTAGGGCAGGACTTGATGAAAACAAATGACCTGCAAAAGGAAGAGCTTGAGTCAAAGAATGGAGTTGGAAAGGGCTTAGGAAAGATGAACAATCTGTGGAGGACACACTAAAGGCCTAGTGATGGATAACAAAGAGTATTTTATTCTAAAGCCTGATTGTGGAGGGTTTTATATCAAGCTTCTACAGTTTTCCTGGAATTGAAAATCCACTGTTTGCCTCTAAAAAGCTAATCCACCATTTGCCCATTTATACCCTTCTGCCTTTTTGAACCTTTCCTGGTTGGTCTCCATAATTTTTAAAAGATTACAATTGTTCTGAGATTAATTCCATAAATACTTTCAGTACCCTGTTACATAATCCTTTGGGCCTAGAGACATGAACTATTAAAAAAAGGATAAACAAGAAGGAACTATTTACACTTACACACAATCTCCTAAATTGTATTGAGATTCAGACAGTTCTTATTGTTTATTCTGGTCTGAAGGTTATTCACCTTGATAGAGAAATTGCAAAACTGCAGTTGAGAAATTATAGTTCATCTCAGTTTTAAGGTAAGGTGACACCATCTATCCCAACCACTGAGACTGTCCATTTCTTTTTCAATAAGAAAGCTGAGAACACAACTTTAAAACTGAATTCTAATCCAAGGTTTATAAAGAGATTTCAGCTTAATCCTGTACTCATTTTAGCTTAATCCTGTACTCATAGCCTCCAAGCACTCTTTTGTATTTGACTTTTAAATGCTTCTCCTGTTTGAACACATTTTTCCCTAAAATAATACTTAATGGGTTTAGTGCCTTTTTTCTTCTTTAATACAGTGATGAACAATGTTGTTGTTGTTAGGTGATGTCGAGTCAGTTCCAACAAAAACAATGTTCAATATGTACAACCTTTGTATGGACAATTTGAATATATACTAGGCATAGAAATAACACAATCTAATCTTCATAATAATTTGTGCACAAAGACACCAAACAGACAGCATGTGAACATTACACTGAAATGATATCACAGGTCCACTTAAAATTCAGCATAATTCAAAACATACTTATCTATTGCAAATGACATCTTCCTAAACAGCAAGATATCATTCAGTAGTAGTTTACCCGGAGTCTGATGCAGAGATCCGTTGTGTAGTTATAAGTCTCTTACGTGAGGCAACCTCTGCAGATAAGTTTGCTATCCACTGCTTCAAATACAAATTCTCTAGGTCAGAAACTTTGTAGACACTGTCTTTTATTTCAACCACTCCAGATTTTAAACTATTCTGGGTCTTGCCACTAAGGGTTTTTGTTTTTTTTTTGTTTTTGTTTTTGTTTTTCATGTCAGTGTTCTGATTTGAGAGACCAACCTTTGATGCTTCTTTTCAATGTCATCTCAATAGGTGAGGACAGTTTTTATATGGCATTAAATTTACTATCTAATGCTTCTATTTCTATCTGCATGGTTTTGGCTTTGATCCAAAGCTTGTGTGGCAATGTAGTGGAACTCACTTCTGGAACTTCAACCACTGTTACATGTTCACGTTAACTGGAGAGTGGATTGGGCCCTTGGTAACCTGCTGTTCATCTTCTCCTTCAGAAGACTTTCCTACCACACCATCATCCATCTCCAATGTTCTTGGAGACTTACTGGAGGAGCGATTGACTTGTAACAGAAGCAGAAAGTGAGAGTAGCCAGAAAATGAATTTACTATATAGTTTTGTTAGATGGATGTTGTATATAGGAGTCTCTGTCATCTCTTGGTTCTCTTGTACAGTTCTCCGGTTCCATTGTCCCTTATTTTATGATTTGGAATTTGTTTTTGGGACTTCTGCAGCTATTTGAAACAGGACTCTCCTGAGCGTGTTCTACTGGGGACACCCCTGAAACATCGGACAGAGAGCTCTGGGGAGAGTGCTTAATGACAGAAACACAGCTACTTGGCTGCCACTGAGTGTTCGTGTTCATCCGCAAATGAGCTAACATTAGATCTGGAAGTTGGATAGTCTTGAAAGTACACAGCTGTAGAATTACTAAGTTTCTATACCTCTTGAGCTTATGCTGTGGAGCTAATTAAACCAAACTTTAATTTTAGCAAATGCAGTTCACCTTTTAACATGGTGTTTTCTCCTCCCAGTGCAATTAGTTTGTTCTGTAGAACCAGGTCATTCAGTCGACATTTCTCATGAGATCATTTTTCCACATTTTTTCCTAACACATGGCATCTTTTTTCTCATTGGGAAGGAACTCCAACTTTCTCTTGCACGCTGAAGATGTGTTTTTCCCTACACTTCCTTCGTTTAGTAGGAGGTCCTTCCTTGTCATCAAGTTTTCAGATGCTTCAGTTAAAGCAGAGTTAAGTACCATCATCTTGTCTACACTGCTACTAGTTTCAAGCGATCCCTGCTCGTTTTTCATGGTCTGCATTTTTCTCAGCTGCATCAGAAACCACCTTTACCTGTATGTATGGTGTGGGAGAACAAATTATTTTCCCCATATTCTCAAACTCTTTGAAAACTGTGGTTTAACATCCATTCATATTCTTCCTTTCGGTTCTACAGTCCAGGATAAATACCTCAGTCTCCTCTTGTTGAATGGAGTAGGTATCTTCTAGGTTATGCAGTTGTGGAGGGTAGCAAGTCCCAAATCAATGGGTCATGTGTCAGGCTGGAGGCTTTCCCTGACTCACGTGGTTGCAGGGGCTGATGAACTCAAATTGGCAGGTCAGACGACAGGCTGCTGGATTACAGGGCTGCAGAAGCTAGCAAATCAGGTTCCGTGATAGACTGCTGGCCCTCAGGGCTCTGGAAGCTGGTGAATACCAGAATCGGCAGGTCAGACAGCAGACCACTGGCTCAAGTCCCAAGAAGCAGAGGTCAGATGATGATGAGCCAGATGCAGGATCCAGAGCAAGCTTTGCCAGAGCATTTGTATATATTGGGCGCAGGCCACACCCCCAAGGAAACTCCCTTTTCAGCTGATTGGCTGTTCACATCAGATCACAAAATGGGGGATGACTACAACAGATCACAAAATGAGGGTGATTACATCATTACCTAATTGCCATATTACATCATTACATAACTGCTTTGGGCAGTGGCCCCATCCCCCTGGCACACCTTAACAGCAGCCCCTACTCTGGAACCAAGTTGGCAATTTGGTTGAAACCTAGGTCTTTGGTCTTTGAAACCTAGGAGGCTGTGGCCCCACACTTTGAGATCCAGGAGAGCATGGCCCCATGCTTTGAAACCAAGAAAGCCCTGCTTCCCACGCTCCTTCCAACAGTTCTGCTGATATCCGAACTGCTCCAGGGATGCTCCTTTTCTTTCCTTGGAGGACAACAGGTATAGCTCCTTTGGCCTGTTTTCTCCCTGTAGAATTCCAAGGGGCAGACAGGTTTCATTCCTTTCATTCTGTCCCTGTCCCTTTCAGCCTAAGCTGGTGGGTTTTCCCTGAGATCCATCTGTCACAGGCTTGATCTCCTTAACAAACAATTGAGTCACTGTTATGGATTGTGTCCCCCAAAAATATTGTCAACTTGGCTAGGCCTTGATTCTCAGTATTATGTAACTATCTCCCATTGTGTAAGCTGATGTAATTATCCTCCATTTTGTTGTCTGAAGTAATTATCCTATGTGTTATAAATCCTAACTTCTATGATGTTAATGAGGCAGGATTTGAGGCAGTTACCTTTTTTTTTAATTGTGCTTTAAGTGAAAGTTTACAGTTCAAGTCAGTTTCTCATACAAAAATTTATACACACATTGTTACGTGACCCTAGTTGCTCTCCCTATAATGTGACAGCACACTCCTCCTTTCCACCCTGTATTTCCCGTGTCCATTCAACCAGCTCCTGTTCCTCTCTGCCTTCTCATCTCGCCTCCGGACAGGAGCCGCCCATTTAGTCTCACATATCTACTTGAGCTAAGAAGCACACTCTTCACAAGTATGATTTTATGTCTTATAGTCCAGTCTAATCTTTGTCTGAAGAGCTAGCTTCGGGAATGGTTTTAGCTTTGGGCTAACAGAGAGTCCGGGGGCCATGTCTTCTGGGGTCCCTCCAGTCTCAGATCATTAAGTCTAGTCTTTTTACTAGAATTTGAGTTCTGCACCCCATTTTTCTCCTGCCCCATCAGGGACTCTCTGTTATGTTCCCTGTGAGGGCGGTCATTGGTGGTAGCCGGGCACCACCTCATTCTTCTGATCTCAAGCTGATGATGTCTCTGGTTTATGTGGCCCTTTTTGCCTCTTGGGCTCATATTTTCCTTCTGTCTTTGGAGTTCTTCATTCTCCTTTATAGAGGCAGTTATCTTAATGAGACAGGATTCAACCTGCAGGATTAGGTTGTACTTTGAGTCAATCTATTTTGAGATATAAAAGAGATTAAACAAGCAGAGAGAGGGACCTCCTACCACCAAGAAAGAAGAACCCAGAGTGGAGCACATCTTTTGGATTCAGGGTCCCTGCACTGAGAACCTCCTAGACCCAGCATAAGATAGATGCCAAGACATATGGAGATCTCCAAGGAACACCAGGCCCATGGATGTTGAAAGGAGACAAGGACCTTCCTCCAGAGCCGACAGAGAACGCCTTCCCCTAGAGCTGGCACCCTGAATTCAGACCTCTAGCCTCCTAAACTGTTAGAGAATAAATTTCTGTTTGTTAAAGCCACCCACTTGCAGTATTTCTGTTATAGCAGCACGAGATAACTAAGACAGTCAACAAGACTTGGTGAGCATGTGTCTTTAGTTTGTAAAACAGAATTTTCCAAATCTTTAAGTTTTGATTTCATTTTGCACCGTTCATTTTCAAGTTCATCTCTTTCCTCTCACATTTTACTGTAAGTGGCAATTAGAAACCACGCAGCCCCTTTGAGATCTTGCTTAGAAGTCTCATCAGCCAGATACCCGAGTTTACCACTTACAAGTTCTACCTTTCAACAGACACTTGAACATACTTCAGACAAGTTCTTTGCCACTGCATAAAAGGCATCACCCTTCCTCCATTGCCTAATCACATGTTCATCATTTTTAAGCTTCACCAAAAGCACATTTAACATCCACATTTCTAGCAACATTCTGTTGCTGGCGCCATATATATCCTCTAAGATGATAGAGACTTTCTCAATAGCTCTCCTCACTTCCTTTTACGCCCTCATCAGAACTGCCTTTGACATCCATTATTCTACCAACAGTCTCTTCAAGGCAATCTAGGCTTTTGCTATTAGGCACCTAATAGGATTGAATTGTGTCCCCCAAAAATATGTGTCAACTTGGTTAGGCCATTATTCCCAGTATTGTGTGGTTGTCCTCCATTTTGTGATTGTAATTTTACGTTACAGAGGATTAGAGTGGGATTGTAACACCCTTACTAAGGTTATATCCCTGACTCAACCTAAAGGGAGTTTCCCTGGGGTGTGGCCTGCTTCACCTTTTATCTTACAAGAGATAAAAGGTAAGGGAAGTGAGCAGAGTGGGGGGCACTTCATACCACCAAGAAAGCAGCACCAGGAGCAGAGCTTATCCTTTGGACCCAGGCCTCCTGTGCTGAGATGCTCCCAGACAAAGGGAAGATTGCTGAGAAGGACCTTCCTCCAGAGCCAACAGAGAGAGAACACCTTCCCCTGGAGCTGACACCCTGAATTTGGACTTCTAGCCTACTAGACTGTGAGAAACTACATTTCTCTTTGTTAAAGCCATCCACTTGTGGTATTTCTGATATAGCAGCACTGTATGACTAAGACAGCACCTTAAAATTCTTCCAGCCTCTACCTATTATCCAATGCAAAACTGCTTCCAAATCTTAGCTATCTGTTAGAGCAGCACCCAACTCTTCCGGTACCAAATTCTCTTAGTTATATCTAGTGCTGCTACAAAAAAAAAAAAAAAATACCACAAGTGGGTGGCTTTACCAAGCAGAAATTTATTTTCTCACTTTAGGAGGCTTTTCATGTTGTGAGGTGCCCTTTAGTTGGTTTCGACTCATAGCGACCCTATGTATAACAGAACAAAACAATGCACAGTCCTGTGCTATCCTCATAATCAATGCTAAGTTTGAGCCCATTGTTGCAGCCACTGTCACTCCATCTCATTGAGGGTCTTCCACTTTTTTACTGACTCTTACTTTACCTAGCATGATGTCTTTCTCCAGGGAGTGGTCCCTCCTGATAACATGTTCAAAGTACGTGAGACAAAGTCTCACCATCCTCAATTCTGAGGAGCAACCAGTTGTACTTCTTCCAAGACAGGTATGTTCATTCTTCTGGCAGTCCATGGCATATTCAGTATTCTCTGCCAACACCATAACTCAAGTGCATCAATTCTTCTTCCTTTTCCTTATTCATTGCCCAGCTTTCGCATACATATGAGGCAACTGAAATACCATGGCTTGGGTCAGGTGCATATTAGTCCTCAAGGTGACATCTTTGCTTTTTAACACTTTAAGGAGGTCTTTTGCAGAGATCTTCCCAATGAAATATGTCATTTGATTTCTTGACTGCTGCTTGCATGGGCATTGATTGTGAATCCAAGTAAAATGAAATCTTTGACAACTTCAATCTTTTCTCTGTTTATCATGATGTTGCTTATTGGTCCAGTTGTGAGGATTTTTTTTTCTTTATGTTAAGGTGTAAGCCATACGAAGGCTGTAGTCTTTAATCTTCATCAGTAACTGCTTCAAGTCCTTTTTACTTTCAGCAAGGAAGGCTGTGTCATCTGCATATCGAAGGTTGTTAATGAGTCTTCCTCCAATCCTGATGTCCCATTCTTCTTCATGCAGTCCAGCTTCTCAGATTATTTGCTCAGTGTACAGGCTGAATACATGTGGTGAAAGGAGACTACTCTGATGCATGCCTTTCCTGGTTTTAAACCATATGGCATCCCCTTGTCCTATTCAAATAACAGCCTTTTCGTCTATGAGAGAGGTTCCACCGAAGCACAATTTAGTGTTCTAGAATTCCCATTGTTCACAATGTTATCCATAATTTGTTATGATCCACATAGTCGAATGCCTTTGCATAGTCAATTACACATCTTTCTGGTATTCTCTGCTGCCTTAGTTACCTCGTGCTGCTATAACAGAAATACCACAAGGAGGTGGCTTTAACACAGACGAATTTACTGACTGTACTTCTAAGACAGATTTGTTTGCAAGTAAAATTTTACTGAAGATAATTCAAAAAAGGTTGCAGCAGTACATCAACAGGAAACTGCTAGAAATTCAAGCCGGATTCAGAAGAGGACATGGAATAAGCGATATCATTGCTGATGTCAAATAGATCTTGGCTGAAAGCAGATGTCATGGATTGTGTCCCCCCAAAATATGTGTCACCTTAGCGAGACCATGATTAACAGTATTGTGTGTGATTGTCCTCCATTTTGTGATCTGATGTAGTTATTTTGGGATGTGTTGTAAATCCTAACCTCTATAGAGTCGCTATGAGTCAGAATTTACTCGATGGTAACCAGTTTGGTTTTATATGTTAATGAGGCAGGACCAGTGTGGGGTGTATCTTGAGTCACAGCTTTACAAGATGGTATAACTCAAGTCACATCCTAGCTTAACTCACACTTTTACTAGAGATAAAAGGAGAGAGAAGCAAGCAGAGAGGAGAGGGACCTCACTACACCATGAAAGAAAAGCCAAGAGCGGAGTGAATTTTTGGAACTGGGATCCCTGCTCTGAGATCCTCCTAAACCCAGGGGAAGATTGATACCAAGACACATGGAGATAGAGATCTCCAAGGAACCAGGAAGCAGAAGACAAAGAGACAAGGATTTTCCTCCAGAGCCGACAGAGAGAGAAAGCCTTTCCCTAGAGCTGGCACCCTGAATTTGGACTTCTAGCCTCTTAAACTGTGAGAAAATAAATACTGTCTGTCAACTTAGCTAGGTCATGATTCCCAGTATTATATGATTGTCTACCATTTTATTATCTGGTGTGATTTCTCTGTGTTGTAAACGCTACTACTATGATGTAATAAGATGGATTAGTGGCAGTTATATTGATGAGGTCTACAAGATTAGATAGTGTATTTAACTAATCTCTTGAGATATAAAAGAGAGAAGCAAGCAGAGAGACACAGGGACCTCATACCTCCAAGAAAGCAGTACTGGGAGCAGACTGCATCCTTCGGACCTGAGGTTCCTGTGCTGAGATGCTCCCAGACCAAGAGAAGATTGATGACAAGGACCTTCCTCCAGAGCTGACAGAGAAGAGAAAGCCTTCTCCTGGAGCTGCCACCCTAAATTTGGACTTGTAGCCTACTGGACTGTGAGAGAATAAATTTCTCTTTGTTAAAGCCATCCACCTGTGGTATTTCTGCTATAACAGGACTAGATGACTAAGACAGCACCTAAGAACAACTTGATGCACAGGCAGTATAAGGCCAGGAGGGAGGCGCCTAAGGCTCAGAATTTTAGCAGGCAAGACGACGACCCAAAGAGTGAGCACCTCCTTAAAATTTGCACCCCAGGCGCCTCTATTTCTGGCCCTTCCTTGTTTAATAAGTGGAATAAAGAGTCCGAAGGACACACACGGTCTGGGATGGTCTTTTCAAGTCGCAGTTAAGCCGCTCCACCGCAGTTGCAAAGTAACAATTGGTTCAACAGGAGTTGCCAAGTCAAATATGGTCATCACAAGTTCCGCTCTGAGATGATGAGTGTTGCATCTTGAGTAAGGGGAGCCACCGAAAGATAAAAAAACTATCAGCTAGTTGGCGCCGGGAAATGTCGCGCCCTCCCTGGTTTATTGGGCAACTAGTAATGGCCGAAGATACATAATTAAATAGCCTTTTCCTATAACCTGCCTTCCTCTGGAAATTTAGGGGGCCCAACATGTTCCGGAAATACGTAAGTGTCAACAGCGGGAACTGTAGCACTCGGCCCCAAACAATAATAACCGCGGCAGCACCCACGGCGCTCGGGGCAAGGGACGTTGCGCCTCTGCCGAATGCCGGTTTCGGGTGCGCAAGCTGGGTCCTTGGGCGACCGATGTCCGCGCACCGCCGCTTCCCAACCACAGCGAGGACACGGCTCTGCAGGGGACCGGTGACGCCCTCCCCCCCGCGGGTCTCGGAGAGCCACTATATGAGAAAGCCCGGGAAGGTGGCACATCAAGCAGACAGGCGCATCCGCGGACGGCCCATGTGCTCGAGGCCCCGTTGGCTGCGCGGCGCGGCGCGGCGCGGCGGGAAGAAGTTTCAAAGGAAAGGTTGGGGGCCGGCTCCCAGCCGCTCTGGCGGAATGAAGCTGCACTGCGAGGTGGAGGTGATCAGCCGGTATCTGCCGGCTTTGGGGCTGAGGAACCGGGGCAAGGGCGTTCGGGCGGTGCTGAGCCTCTGTCAGCAGACGTCTGGGAGTCGGCCGCGGCCCCGGTTAAGGGGCGAACCCAGCGGCCCGCACTCCGCCTGCTTGCTCATCTCCACCCTGAAGGACAAGCGCGGGACCCGCTATGAAGTAGGTGGAGCCAGCAGGCCCTGCCAGGGAGGCGGGCTGCCCTTGCTCCTCGCACGCCCGGCGTTTCCCGCCCCTGCTGTCCGTCCTGGGGGTTCCTGGGCGCCCTGTCCCTGAGCCCCATCACCACCGCGGGTCCGGGGTCCTGGGCTTCCCGCTACGGATCCGAAGGACGAAAGCTTCTAAGAGTGCACCGTATGGTTTTTCTTGCCGTTTTTTCATCTCTTTCGCTCTTCTTTTACACGCAGGATTTTTCGTATTTGCATACTAGTTGTTGTTGACGTTAGGTACCTTCGAGTCGGTTCCGACTCATAGCGACACTATGTACAACAGAACGAAACACCGCCCGGGCCTGCGTCATCATCACAATCCTCGTTATGCTTGAGCCCATTGTTGCAGCCACTGTGTCACTCCATCTCGTTGAGGGTCTTTCTCTTTTTCGCTGACCCTGTACTTTACCAAGCATGATGTCCCTCTCCAGGGACTGATACCTCCTGATAACATGTCCAAAGTACATGAGACGTTGTCTCGCCATCCTTGCTTCTAACGAGCATTCTGGTTGTACTTCTTCCAAGACAGATATGTTTGTTCTTCTGGCACTCCATGGTATATTCAATATTCTTTGCCAACACCACAATTCAAAGGCGTCAGTTCTTGGACTTCCTCATTTATCGTCTTGCTTTCGTATGCATAGAAGGCAATTGAAAACACCGTGGCTTGGGTCTAGTGCACCTTAGTCTTCAAGGTGACATCATTCATTGCTTTCCAACACTATAAAGAGGGCTTTTGTAGCAGATTTGCGCAATGCAGTGCGTCTATTGATTTCTTGACTGATGCTTCTGTGACTGTTGATTGTGGATCCAAGTAAAATGAAATCCTTCGCAACTTCCATCTTTTCTCCCTCTATCATGATGTTGCTTATTGGTCCAGTTGTGAGGATTTTTGTTTTCTTTATGTTGAGGTGTATTCCATATTGAAGGCTGTGGTCTTTGATCTTCATCAGTAAGTGCTTCAAGTCCTCTTCACTTTCAGCAACAAGGTTGTGTCATCTGCATAACACAGGTTGTTAATGAGTCTTCCTCCAGTCCTGATGCCCTATTCTCCTTCATATAGTCCAGCTTCTTGGATATTTGCTCAGCATACAGATTGAATAGGTAAAAGACAAGGTGGGCTATGGTAACTGCTATAATAAAGGTAGAAGGAAAGTGCTATTAGTAGAGCATCAATAAATAAGAGATGAATTCTGATTGAATTGAAGAGATGGTGCCACAGGGCCTGAGACATAGTAGGTGCTCAGTAACCATTTGTTGGGTGAACTCAGGTGGTACTGAACCTGGACCTTGAAGCCTAGGTATTAGTGCTGAAAGTGAGAAGTGTCTTGGGACTCTTTCTTCACCCTCTATTATTCTGTCCCATGACTTCAGCTACCACTCACCTGACTATAACTCCCAAATCTGCAACTTCAGCAAGTTCTGTCCTTAACTTCAGACTTGAATCTGCTCTCTACTGAAAATCTTCAACTGGATATGTTGTAGCATTTCTAACGCAAAATATCTAAAAATTAATCTTCCTTGCTACTCCTAAATGTGCTTTTCTGCAGTGTTCTGTAACTCATTAATTAGCACCCCCATCCAGAAACCTGAAAAGCCTTGCCTCCCACATCCAGTATATCATCAGATGCTTTCCATTCTACCTCCTAAGTATCTTTCAAATATGCATAGTTCTGTCAGTCCCAGCTGTAGTCTAAGCCACCATCATTCCTTGCCTGGCTAGTCTCTTAAGGGATATTCTTACCCCTACCCTTGTTCTTCCCTCATCCCATGCTTCTCTCCTCTAAAGTTCATTCTTTCCATTGTAGTTAAAGGGATCTTATGTTCCCCATCTTAAAATCCTTAGTGGATTTCATTGTTCTTATGATAAAGTAAAAAATTCTTAATATAGTTTACAAAATCTTTCACCGTCTAGTCTCTCCCTCTCCAGACTCACTTGCCTGTCTTTTCACTGGACCCCTTATCGTTGCTGAACTTTCAGCTCCTCACAGCTGCCAAGCCCTCTTTTGCCTTCAAAGCTTTGCACACGTTGTTTCCTTTTATTGGAATGTTACTCCCTTCCTCTTCCCCCTGTATCTTCACTTGCCTAACATTTAATCCTTCATTTATCACCTTTAAGATCTCCTGTGTACCCCTAGACTAGGTTATATTCCATTGCTATAAATGGTCTTATAGAAGTCTGCACTTTCCTTGTCTGAATATTTGTCACATTTGAAATTACTTGTTTAATACTGTCTCTCTCATCAGATTATAAACTCTATAGGTGTAGTTACCATTCCTGTCTTATTCACTACTATGTCCCAAGCCCAAGTACCTGATAACATAGTGGCTCCTTAGTAAATCATTGATGAAGCCCAAAGCAGAGCCAGCATCAGTCATGAAATGAAATTTTTTGAGCAGCAACTGTGCGTCAGTCACTCTTCTAGCTCTGGGAATACAGTAGTGAACAAGGGGGACAAACTTCTGCTTTTTAGGAGTTTATAATCTAGTGAGAGGTGTGCCCACCCTAGACTAATTGACTGAGGTTATGAAGGCAAAGTAACTACTGTGGGAGGAGAGGAGCATTCTCTCAAACACAGGGGATTCTGTACCCAGAAGAGGACAGTGTTACTGGCAGAGAACAGAAGCGCTCACTGTGAGCTAGATAAGGTGTGTCACTAACCTGCTGCTTAAAAAACAAAACAAGACTATAAAACACTCAGACTTAAGGACTTAAAGCCAAACTAAAGGCTAGCAAAGTGACTGGCACATTCTAGTTGTAATAAATGTTATTTAATAACAATACTTAGTTTTGTCCTTTTTTTCCATTTGTTTTAATCAGCTGAAGGAGAACATTGAGCAGTTCTTCACCAAATTTGTGGATGAGGGGAAAGCCACTGTTCGGTTAAAGGAGCCTCTTGTGGATATCTGTCTAAGTAAGGTATGGTACTAAAAACATTAATGGTTAGGTTGCTTGACAGTATTTTCTTTAAAGAAGGCTGTTTGAGCATAGTGGTATCCCATATAGCCAAGTAGAGATGGACTCTTGGCCAGTATGTTTGAAGAGGTGATGGCACAAGACGCAGCTTCCCAGAACAAGCATCCTTATGTGCCTTCCAGAAGGGCAGAGTCAGCCTTTGTCAAGGCAGCTCAGGAGAGGAAAGGAAACTGCTAGATTTGCTTCTGTGCCCAACATGGAGCCTTAGGGTATTCTAAGACTCTGGAACTCTGTAAGGCAAGTGGTATAGCATACTTTGCCCACAAACCACAGGCTACATATCTAATTCTGGTGTAGAAAAGGTAGTAAAATGCAGTTAGAACCATCTTTTTTTGTACTTTCTTGTATTTACTGTAATCATTTTTAAAAATACATAAACCATTCAAATAAAAAGCCAATCTGTTTTCCTTCCCTGTCTCCCCTTCCTTTCTTCCCCCTTCCTGGAAGGCAGGAACAATGTCTTTTTCAATCTTGATTATCCTTAACTCCAAGCAGAGTGTTTTGTAAACATTAATAACTATTTAAGGAATTTGAATTGAATGCAATAATTTTTCATACCTCCCCCTTGTTCTCATGGTTTTTCATTTTCTCTTGATCAGTCTATTCTTCCACTTTTTCTTTCTGCCAAAAAATATGCTGAGGTCTTACTAATTTAACAAATTTAATATAAAATAGACAGATTTCTGGAATGGCAAAGCTACATCCGTGGCCCCCACTTTTTTCCTCCTATCTCTTTTGACCTTCATTGTCACTGATTTATTCAAAACACTATCTGACAGATCAATGATCTCCTTCCTATTTGCCGGTCAAATTGCCCTTAGTTAGTTCTCTGTGGAATTTAACACTGATGACCACCCCTTTCTCAATATAACATTTTCCTTTCTTGGCATCTGTGACAGGGCACTATCCTGGTTTACCTTCAGTTTTCTCAGCCACTGCTTTGTCTTCTATCCCTGGCAGTCTTTTTTCTACCCCCAGTCCTCTGCCTGTTCTCTACTGTGCCTCCCGTCAAATCCTCTTAGCTTCTACCTTTATTGTGGGTGACTTCCCAAGTCTGTAAGTCTGACCCAGCTCTCTAGACTTTCCCTGCTCTAGTTCGCTGTGTATACTGCTGCTAAAATAATAATTAACTCTTGTCATGTAATTCTCATGCTCACAGTTCTTCAGTAATTTCCCACAGCCTGCCTGATCATTCCGTCCTCTTTACTTTGACATCCAAGTTCATCCACAATCTAGCCCCACACTCTATTTCCAATCTTCTTACTCCCCTACAAAGTTCCTGCATTCCAACCAGGTAGGACCACATACATAGGTTCCCAAACATATTGAAACTCGCTTGTCCTTCACTAGGAAACTGTAAAGTGTCCTACAAGTATTAACTATTTTTATTTATGACTTAGGTCATGTGCCACTTTCTCTATAAGGTGATTTGTCTGCCTGGCTGGAAGCAATCTCCTTTGTCTTTGACATTTTGTACCACTCTGTTAGAACCTCTCATTTGACATTCAGCTCATTCTGGTGGATATTATTTGCATGTATATCTTTAACTCTCCTATTTCTATCTTTCTCAAGGGGGTGCCCTTCTACCTTTCATCTTTGTACACTTCACTCTGCCCAGCACAGTATTTTGCACATAGTAGGTGCTCAGTAATATTTATTGAGCTGATGGATAAATGAATAAAATTGACACCGCTAAGGTGACCTTTAGACAGGGCCAGCACTTTGCACAACTCCTAGTCTTTGTGAATGGCACCCATCCCATAGGCATCTTGCGGTACACAGCATGGGTGGCGTATCTCAGAGGCACTAGAGATTTGGGTCAGCTCTCCTTAAACCCAAATCTTATGTGGAATCTTGTAGTGCATTCTGTCTTATTTTATACCCTAATGTTGGTTTCTGTTTTGAACAATGCTTCTGTTAACAAATTTTTTCAGAAGCTTTTAAAGTTTTTTTAACTATATTGAAATTCAGTGAAAATAAAATATTAAAAATTGCTTTTTTACAGCCATTTTCAATACGTGTATTACTTTTGGGTAGTATGTAACTCTACAGAATTTGTTATAGGAAGAACTAGCCATGCACACATTATCTGAAATAAAATTTATAATCACACAACTTATTTTTTATTTAGGCCAATTCCAGCAGTTTAAAGAGTTTCCTGTCAGCTGTGAGACTGGCTCATCGAGGCTGTGATATTGAGACACCACTTTTAACCCTCACACCGGTGAAGACTTCAGAATTTGAAAAATTTAAAACTAAAATGGTTATCACTTCCAAAAAGGATTATCCTCTCAGCAAGAACTTCCCATATTCTCTGGAACATCTTCAGGCTTCTTATTGTGGGCTTGTCCGAGTTGATATGCGCATGCTTTGCTTAAAAAACCTTAGGAAATTAGACTTGAGCCATAACCATATAAAAAAGCTCCCAGCTACAATTGGAGACCTCATCCACCTTCAAGAACTTAACCTTAATGACAATCACTTGGAGTCCTTTAGTGTAGCCTTGTGTCAGTCTACACTCCAGCAGTCCCTTCGGAGTTTAGATCTCAGCAAGAACAAAATTAAGGCACTCCCTGTGCAGTTTTGCCAGCTCCGAGAACTTACAGACTTAAAACTTGATGATAATGAACTGATTCAATTTCCTTTCAAGATGGGACAGCTGAAAAACCTGCGTTTTTTGTCAGCAGCTCGAAATAAGCTTCTCTTTTTGCCTAGTGAATTTAAAAATTTATCCCTTGAGTACTTGGATCTTTTTGGAAATACGTTTGAACCACCAGAAGTCCTACCAGTCATAATGCTGCAAACACCATTAACTTTACTGGAATCTTCTGCACGAACCGTATTGCATAATAGGTAAGACTTTAGTAGTCATAAAATGTAGTGCCTTTGATAACATCATGGTATTCTCGTCATATTTAAAATAATATTCAAAGTCCCTAACATAGTTAACAGTGCTGTACACAATCTGATTCCTTGCTACACTTGCTATTTCTTATCTCTGCTTAGAATACTTCTTCTCCAGAAAGTCCAGTAGTTCACTCTCTCCATTCATTCTCTGCCCAAGTGTCACCCCAGGAAGCCTTACCTGACCACTGTATCTAAAGTTTTGTCCCCTACCCCTTCCATTGTCTTATTTTTTGGCATAGGACTTATTATGTAGGATTATGTATTTTTTAATATTTGCTTGTTTCTTGTCAGTTCTCCCCCACTAGAACGTAATATCCATGAGGGCATGGACTTGTTTTATACAACACTACGTCCCTAGGGTCTAAAATGTGGCATCCCCTGCTCCTGGCATATATGAAAACCAAACCCGATGCCGTCAAGTCAATTCCGACTCATAGCGACCCTATTGGACAGAGTCAGACTGCCCCATAGGGTTTGCAAGGAGCGGCTGGTGGATTCGAACTGCCAACGTTTTGGTGAGCAGCCAAGCTCTTAACTACTGTGCCACCAGGACTCCCCTGGCATATGTTAGGCACTCCATAAATATTTGAATGAATGAAGGACCTAGTGCATTGTTTCTCAAAGTGTGGTCCCCCAACCAGCTGCATCAGCATCATTTAGGAACTTGTTGAGATGCAAGTTCTTGGGCTGCATCCCAGACCTACTGAATTTGAAACGCTTAGACTGGGGCCCAGCTGCGTTTTGATAAGCACTCCAGGTGATTCTGATGTACCCTAAAGTTAGAACTACAGGCATAGTAAAGAGAGTGTACGCTTTGGAGTCAGTCTTGGGTTTGATTCTTGGCTTCACTCCTTTTACTGTGTTGTATGACTTTAGCAAGTTGTTTAATCTCTGTGATTCAATTTTCTCATTTGTGAAACAGGAGCAATAGTACCCACTTTATAGAGTTGTTATAAGGGTAAATGAACTAATGTGCACCAAAGCATTTGGCATGTAATAGGACTCAGAAGCTGTTGATTCTCTTCCACTAGTATTTGAACAATAATTGCAGTTGATTCGTGAGATACTGAACTCCAGTTATTCATTTTGTTCATGCATCTTTCGTAAAGAAGTGAAAGCTTAGATATAAAATTATTATTGAGTGCCTGTAAAAGGGTAGAAAGATCATATTTCAAAGAAAAGATTCTTAACTTTTGGGACGGGGAGTGGCTCTTAAAACTGACAAAGTTGTGGACACAGAAAAATGTACACATGAGTACACACAAAATTTTGCATACTACTTTGTAATGCTCATGGATCCACTGAAACCCAATTCAATTCTTCCACCTCACCATCCCAAAGATAAGAACTCTTATTTTAAAGTGATTTTCAAACCTTGCTTCACATTGAGAATCACCTGAGAATCTTCGAAAAATTCTGATGGTTGGTCCCCACTCTAGACTAATTAAATTAGAATCTCTGAGGGTAGGGTCCAGGTTTTGTTAGTTTGTAACCTCCCAGGAGACTCTCATAGGCAGCAAACTAGGATTGAGAACTACCATTTTATACCCGTGCCTCTCAAATTTTAATGTGCATTCAAATCGCCTGGAAGTCTTGGTAGCCAATTCTGTTTCGGAGGTCTGGGGTGGAGATTCTGCATTTCTAACAAGCTTCCATGTGAGGCTGAGGTTACTAGTCCATTGACCACACTTTGAATATTAAGGACCTAAAAATAATTAAGAATTCACTGTTGTTTTAAGTCAGTGATTCTCAAATTTGAGAGTACATCAGAATCACACTTATTAAAACACAATGCTTGTTATCTGCCTCCTTTGCAATAAGACCAGAAGAACTAGATGGTGCCTAGCTGCCATTAGTGAACATTTTGATCAGATTCTATAGAAGAATCCTGATAAAAAGGGGGGAAATGCAGAATATAATTTCAAATTTCATGGAATGCAGTCTTTCTGGAGCCGTGGAGGCCGATGAACTCCTGTAACTATTACCCTAAGATAATCTTTAAACTTTAAACCAGAAATATCCCCTGAAGTCTTCTTAAGATCAAACCGTAGTTTAGCTTAACTAGTTTAACTAGTTAAGAATGCCTGCCTTGAGCATTATGCTCTTTTAAGATCTATCTATATCAGATCAAATTGACAACAGCAACTTGAAAGATTAGATAGGAAGCTTAGGGGGCAGTGAATTTATGTCAGTGGGGGAGAAACAACTCAGAAAAGGACGGTGAGAATGGTTGCACAACTGAAAGAATAATCAATGTCACTAAAGTGTACATGTAGAAACTTGAATTGGTGTGTGTTTTAGCTAGGTATATTCTCAACAACAAAATAAAATTATTTTTTTAAAAAAAGCTTGTTAAAACAGACTGCCGGACCCTACCCTGATGCCGAGTTTGGGGTGGGGAGTCACAGAAATTGCATGTCTGACAAGTTCTCAGGTGATGCTAATGCTGCTAGTCAGAAGACCACTGATTTAAGGACCACTTTGAGAACCACTGGAAACCCAGGTGGCGTAGTGGTTAAGAGTTCAGCTGCTAACCAAAAGGTTGGCAGTTCAGACCCACCAGGCACTCCTAGGAAACCCTATGGAACAGTTCTACTCCATCCTATGGGGTAGTGACAATACATGTAAGTGCTTTTATAGTGCCTGGCTCATAAAAGGTCTCAATAAATATTACTGGATGTATAAATACAAGTAATTTGCTTATCTAGCTCTTAAAAATCAATCCATAAATGCTGTTATCATTAGTTATGGAAGAGCCTTAAGTAAGATAGATGAGAAATACAGATGCCTGTATCCCACCTTAGACCAACTAGTTCAGATTCTGCAGAGATGGGCTCCTATCATATGCTGTATATTTTTTAAAAATCTCCAGAGGTGATATTGATGATTCAGGTGAAGACCACTGATTTGAAGGAACCCTAAATGGTGTTTTTTGACAATTTATTGCTCCTGAAATTCTTGTTCTGTGCTTTATCTGAGTCTTAAATATGAAACAAATAATATTCAAATTTGAAAACTATGTCCAAATGAGAAATATAAACATTTTTCAAGGATTTGAAAAGACCATGACGAATTACCTAAATGATCGGGTAAAAACAGACTGAAAACCAATGGGGGGAAATGAGGACTTGGATGGAAAAAAATATTGTTTTTATTGTTAGGTGCCAACAAGTCGGTTCTGACTTATAGTGACCCTATATACAACAGAACAAAACACTGCCCAGTCCTCCGACATCCACGCAGTCGTTGCTACATTTGAGCCCATTGTTGCAGCCACTGTGTCAATCCATCTCATTGTGGGTCTTCCTCTTTTTTGCTGACCTTCTACTTTACCAAGCATGATGTCCTTCTCCAGGGACTGGTCCCTCCTGATAACATGTCCAAAGTATGTGAGATGAAGTCTTGCCATCCTCTCTTCTAAGGAGCATTCTGCCTGTACTTCTTCCAAGACACATATGTTTGTTCTTCTGGCAGTCCATGGTATATTCAGTATTCTTTGCCAACACCATAATTCAGATGTGTCAATTCTTTGATCTTCCTTATTCATTGTCCAGTTTTTGTATGTATATGAGGCTATTGAAAATACCATGGCTTGAGTCAGGCTCACCTTAGTCGTTAGTGTGACATCTTTGGTTTTTAACACTTTAAAGAGGTCTTTTGCAGCAGATTTGCCCAGTGCAGTATGTCATTTGATTTGATTGCTGCTTCCATGGACATTGACCGTGGATCCAAGTAAAATGAAGTCCTTGACACCTTCAGTCTTTTCTCCGTTTATCATGACGTTGCTTATTGGTCCAGTTGTGAGGATTTTTGTTTTCTTTATGTTGAGGTGGAATCCATACTGAAGGCTGTGGTCTTTGATCTTCATCAGTAAGTGCTTCAAGTCCTCTTCACTTTCAGCAGGCAAGGTTGTGTTATCTGCATATTGCAGGTTGTTAATGAGTCTTCCTCCAATCCTGATGTCCCATTCTTCTTCATATAGTACAGCTTCTCGGATTATTTGCTCAGCATACAGATTGACCAGCACATGTTTCTTGACTTTAAACCACACAGTATCTCCTTGTTCTGTTTGAGTGACTGCCTCTTGGTCTATGTACAGATTCCTCATGAGCACAATTAAGTGTTCTGGAATTTCCATTCTTCACAATGTTATCCGTAATTTGGTATGCTCCACACAGTCAAATGCCTTTGCATAGTCAGTAAAACACAGGCAAATATCTGGTATTCTCTGCTTTCCACCAAGATCCATCTGACAGTAGCAGTGATACCCCTCATTCCACGTCCTCTTCTGAATCTGGCTTGAATTTCTGGCAGTTCCCTGTTGATCTGCTGCAACCATTTCTGAATGATCTTCTGCAGAATTTTACTTGCTTGTGATGTTTTTCGATAATTTCTGCATTCCTTTGGATCACCTTTCTTTGGAATGGGCACAAATATGGATCTCTTCCAGTTGGTTGGCCAGGTAGCTGTCTTCCAGATTTCTTGGCATTGATGAGTAAGTGCTTCCAGTGTTGCATCCATTTGTTGAAACATCTCAATTGGTATTCCCGTCAATTCCTGGAGCCTTGTTTTTCACCAGTGCCTTCAGTGCAGCTTGGACTTCTTTGCTTCATTACTGTCGTTTCTTGATCATATACTCCCTCCTGAAATGGTTGAGTGTCGACCAATTCTTTTTGGTACAATGACTATATTCCTTCCATCGTCTTTTGATGCATCCTGCGTCATTCAGTATTTTGAAGGATATAGATTCTTGAAGGATAAGGATTCTTCAATATAGAATCCTTCAGTATTGCAACTTGTGGCTTGAATTTTTTCTTTAGTTCCTTCAGATTGAGAAATGCCGAGCGTGTTCTTCCCTTTTGGTTTTCTAATTCCAGGTCTTTGCACATTTCATTATGAGACTTTACTTTGTCTTCTTGAGCTGCCCTTTTAAATGTTCTGTTCAGCTCTTTTACGTGATCAGTTCTTCCGTTTGCTTTAGCTACTCTACTTTCTAGAGCCGAGTTTCAGAGTCTCTTCTGACATACATTTTGATCTTTTATTTCTTGTCTTTTTAATGACCTTTTGCTTTCTTCATGTATGATGTCCTTGATATCATCCCACACCTCTTCTGGTCTTTGGTTATTAGTGTTCAGTGTGTCAAATCTAGGAAAAAATAGATGAGCAAAATGTGATGCGAATAATAGGCAAGGCACAATTCAGCAGAAAAATAATCTGGTAGTGCTGAATGGTTTGATGTGTACCTTTTCAGGCTTTTCTGACAGGGTTTTAAACTCTAGTTTAAGTTGTAAGGATAGGTTTATTTATTTTTTGAAAAATATCTGAGCACCTATTGTGTATCAGACTATGCTAGGAACTGGAGAAACAACAAAGAACAAGACAGTGTATGGTCGACAGACAAAGTGACCAGGGCGTGGTTGTGTTTGAAGGGGCAGAGGTACGCAGTGGGCAGGAAGTCTCAAGAGATGACCTCTTAGTTTCTTGTAGATGATGAAGAGTTTGACTTGATTTTAATTGCATTGGCATCACTGAAGGGTTTTAAGCAGGAGGGTAAAATGATTTAAGCAAGGTAGGATCAGCCTTACTTTCTCAGCCAGTAAAGTAAAAGTTTGACCCAAACAGCCATGTGTTTCAAATTTCTTTTACACAGTATAAAATGACCCCTTTGAACAATTGATGTCTAGAAGAGTACTTGGAATTATTTAAACAAATGTGTCTTCACAGCTAGACCTTAGTAATTCCCCCATTACCAAGTTAAAGTCAGGCCCTGCCTTCAGTTTTTTAAAATTGTATGATAGAGCTACACAGTTAAATTGTTACAGTGGTCATACAAGATGATTATATAAGAACAAATGACTTTTCCATTGTATTCAGTGGCTTTGCTGAAAGATACTTTATGGAGTGGTATAGATCTTCTTAGATTTACAATATGTATTATGCTAGCTTTTAGTATATTTTTCTCACTACTAAACCAGTTGGGGAGATAAAACAATATACTGAGTCACTTAAGTAATAATTTTATTTTTCCTTAGTTATAAATTATTGTCGTAATACTTATGTTCTAATACATGAAGTTCTGAATCTAGTAACGTATTTAAACATTTTTTTCCCAATAGGATTCCGTATGACTCTCGTATCATTCCTTTCCATCTTTGCCAAGATTTGGATACTGCGAAAACCTGTGTTTGTGGAAGATTCTGCCTAAACTGTTTCATTCAAGGAACTACTACCATGAATCTACATTCTGTTGCACACACTGTGGTCCTAGTAGATAATATGGGTGGTACTGAAGCGCCTATTATCTCTTACTTCTGTTCTCTAGCCTGTTATGTAAATTCCTCTGATATGTTAAAGTAACAGGGGATACCACAAAAAGAAATTTCATTTACTTACAGATAGTTTGGGACTCATGGGAGGGGAGGAATGTATGTTATTCTAACATTGTAAATCATTTCATTTTAATTACATTAAAAACTCATTTAATTTTATTGTTGGAATAACCTTTTATTCATTTATTGCACTTGTGTGAATTGCAGCCTAGAGTTTCCAGGATGAGTTGTAGGGTTTTCTTTTAACGTTAAACAGAGACGGATCCAGTCACTCTGGTCGTAAGAATTTTCTCATCAACTTTCTTCTTAAATTTTAGTAAAAGAAATTGAGTTTCTGTATGCAGACAATACAGCTTGGAGGACTCATTATCTTCTAAATTATAGTGAAAACTCCTTTGAAATGAAACAACATACAAGTTTGTAACTATACCACTTTATGTGTTTTTCAGGCTTATTATTCTACATATGGAATTTATATTCACCAAGCATAAAGTAGGAGTTGTTTTGGGTAAACACTTACTTTTTATAATTTTTATAATGCTCATCACATACTCTTTGTTGTGATTTCTGAGTTTTTAATTTTTAGAGTTGGAACATGGCTTTGAGATTGGGTGGGAGAAGGAAAAGAAAATTGTTACCTTTTATTGATTACTATTCTGTATTTGTTTTTTTTTTTCATTTTTAGCTGTTTTTTAATTTAAAAAGTAGTGGCAATAGACCAGCTAAAGGATGATGTGGATTTGAACTAGGGCAGAAAGAATGGAAAAGAGGGAACCAACTTGAAACCTTGGAGAATACTGTAACGTCTGCAGCACTATTCCTTTCTGTTCACTCCCACTGCTGTAGTTCAAATTAGCCTCTCATGCACCATCGCAGTGGCCTTTTAACTGGTTTCTGGGAACAAATGGGAGAAGTTACTGGAGAAAACCCATTTTGGGTTTGGAGGTGGGGAGAGGTCCATATAAAACAATTTCTTATGACTTAAGTAACTATTGCCTTCTTCGTCTCCGTGTTTCTTATTTCGGGCATTTTTTTTTTTTTCCTTTTCTGAAAATTCAAATATTTCTGAGTAAATACTGTCTTAAATATTCTATTTTTATTAAAGCTTCATTTGTATGTGATAACCAAAACATGGTTTCTACTCAGAGCTGATCTTCTAAGATACTAGGCACTGGTCTAGAGGAGTAATTCTTTGGGTGAATTTAAATTTGTATTGCTAGTGGTTAAATTCTTCTACCAAAAAACTATATTCTTCCTAGATGTTTTTCAGTCAAAAGTATATACATATAATGTATATGTATATTAAGTAAAAAAACCTGCCATTTATCCAGTACCCACTTTGTTCCAAATGCTTTATATACAGTATTTTATACAATCCTCATTAGGTGGGAAGTACCATGAACCCAGATCAGAGATTTCAAGCCCAAGCTTTATAACTGCCTCCTAAAGTTAATTCACTTCTGGTCTTTACAAGAATTCTGTAAGTAAAGTATCTTGGGATTTTCTAAACTCAAAAATTGGCAAGAAATTGTCCATAAATTCTGCAAAACGGCTGCATTGCATCAAGTCGGTTCCAACTTACAGCAACCCCATAGGACCCAGTAGAACTGCTCCATAGGGTTTCTAAGGAACAGCTGGTGGAGCTGAACTGCCAACCTTTATGTTAGCAGCCGTAGCTCTTACCTACTGCGCCACCAGAGCTCCACATACTTACAATTGACTTAAAACTCGTATGAAAAGCAGAATTTGTCCTCGTCATAACCTATACCCTTTCCCAGTTTATTTTTCTTGGCATTTGATACTCAACTACATTTTTGTCCTTCAGGTAATTACTGGGCTCAGTTCCTTTCTTTTCATTCTGAGTTTCAACCTTCCAGTTCTTTTCAATCATGCTGCTGACCTCCTAAACCCTCCCCACTGTCAAGATGTCCTAACATTTTAGTACCTCCAAGAGGTTCAAGAGAGTTCATATAATTACAAACTGGTGGAGTTTTCACTTTCACTATCTTCAGAACTTGTTGTAGTTGTAAATGTTTTGAACTCCAGCCTCACATTCAATACCAGTCTAAAACAGTGCTATCCACAAGAACTGTATTTGCATTATCCAATAGGGTAGCCACTAGTGGCGGTTGAACACTTAAATCTGCTATACATAGGCCAGGCTTATCCACTTCCTTTTTCCAAAATTTTGGGACTCTCTTCTCAATCATGATTATGAATTCACCCAACATGTTTTGACTAGAAAACAAAAGTAAGAAAAGTCAATTTTTTCCCTTCTATATGATTTAGCTGTATAACCTGGTTGTAAAGTTTGACAGAGGACTGTTCTTTTATATATAAATACAAACCTCCAATTCTTGTGGAAATGAATATAAATAGCATGAATTTGAGAAGAGGATAAACTTCAACTCACTTCCAAATAATTTACTGATTGCCCTTAATTCAGAATCACATGCAACTCTATAAATTAAAAAAAAAAAAAAAAAAAAAAAACACATACAAAAGGTTTGAAAAAGACTATCACTGTATTTATTTTCCTACAGGTAATTTTTCTATTGCTTCAACATTTTTCAAAATTAAAAAGCTTAGAACTGGATCACTTGGCCCTTTCTCTTCTTATCGCCTCCCAGCTCAAAATGCTTGCATCTCTTAATGGCCAGCATTCTCTTGGACCTGCAGTTAGGCTCAACACATTCAAGCCTCAGCACAATCTTCTTTGTGGTTTTAGCCTTCTTCCGGAAAATTGGCTTCGTCTGCCCACCATAGCCGCTCTGCTTCCTATCATAGCGCCTCTTTCC
Organism: Dugong dugon; assembly: GCA_030035585.1. NCBI lineage: Eukaryota > Metazoa > Chordata > Mammalia > Sirenia > Dugongidae > Dugong > Dugong dugon. The sequence continues at coordinate 56,603,123 of CM057472.1, forward strand.
CTGCGCATACAGGGAATCCTTGCCCTTCTTATACTGGGTCACTTTGTGAGGTTGATGCTTGCCACACTTCTTACAAAAAGTCCTTCGGGTTTTAGGTACATTGACCATCTTTGCAGTAGAGCTGTCTACGCAGTGTAAACTGTAGTAAAATATTTAAGGTAGCAGATGTTAAACATTTTGAAAAGTGAAAGAGTAATATACACAGATATTTTACAGAAAATAGAGGACATATACATAAATCAGTAATTTATAAATTCACAAAGTATTCATTTTCCATAAGAGTAAGTGCACATACAAGTGCTCAACTCTTTGGGATGTTTACTGTGAATTAATGGAGAATTTATACAATGAGATTAATTTTAAAACAGCAGTAACAGCAGCACTGGGACGCCCACTACAGTCAGTTTCCAGTATAAAGCAGGTTCCATAGGGATTAATCCACTACGGCTGACAAATAGAAAAATGATAAATCAGAAAGAGAAAGCCAAGACTATAAAGTTTTAAAGTTTCTTCTCGAATCCCTGCATCCTTTTCCTTCATTTCCTAGCTCCTGGGTATGACTAGTTCAGTACGCAATGTACTAGCTACTGGTACCGCCCGCCCCGTTCCTTCTCCGAGAACCGCATCGGTCTGGTTTCACCTTTCCCCTTCGAAAGCACGGTCACTCGTCAGGAGCCCTGAGAGCTGACGTGTCTTAACAGGCCGGCGTGCCTCACCAACCAATAGCCGCCATGCGTGGGCCCCTTTTCTAAAGGGAAAAGCCATTCTTGACCTCAACGAAGCCAAGCGGTCTCGTCTTCCCTTTCTTCTTTCCCGCCTAGTCCATCCCCAGATTCTAAGCAGCGAAGGCTCCTCTCAGAACGGATACAGTCCGCTCTTAGCTCACCGGGAACTTCGCCTTCAGTACTCTTCGCCGCGCTCCGCTCGCGCCTAACCGGAAAGGGAGGGATGAAGCGGAAGTATGAACTGGGTCTGAGCGACAATACTACGAACCAATAGACAGCAAGCAACGGCGGCCAGGCGTCTCGGGATGCGTGTGGAAGCACCAACCAATGGCCCAAGGGGCGGGACCGAGGGGTGTGGGCCGGGGGGCCGCGGTACTCCGCGGACGGGTAGTGGGTTGTCAGAACGGTCGCAGCCGGGCTGGGGTGAGGCTGGGTGGCTGAGTCTTGGTTGCCGGGGGCCCGCGTAAGGATGACAGCGCAGAGGACGCGGGGTTGCTGGAGGCGCAGGTAACGAAGCTGGGGTGCAGCGCAGCCGCGGCGGGGCTTCTTCCGGGACCCGTGGTGCTGAATGGAAGGGACCGAGGCGACGCCGAGTCGCGGCTCCTAGCGGCGGGGCCGCTACTCGAGCTGCAGCTGCCAGACGAGGATGTGTGGAGCCCAGGCGGTGCTGGGGAGCTGAGAGCCTTCGGGCCCTAAGACCCTCGGGGCCAGGGATGAGTTAGCGAGGGCAGCTTCGGGGGCCAGTTCCGAATGCTACAGGCCGAGACGACGGCCACCGCCCGCCAGCCCTTTCCGTGCAGGAGCCGGTAGCTCCTTCCGCGCCCGTCCGCGTTCCCGGCCGGGGAGACCATGAGGTTCCGTATCTACAAGCGGAAGGTGCTAATCCTGACCCTCGTGGTGGCCGCCTGCGGCTTCGTCCTGTGGAGCAGCAATGGGCGACAAAGGAAGAACGAGGCCCTCACTCCGCCGCTGCTGCAGGACGCCGAGCTCGCGCGGGGTACGGGCGGCCGGGGTGGGGAGCACTCCGCTGTGTCTGTGGGCATCCGCAGGGTCTCCAACGATTCGGCGGCTCCGCTGGTCCCAGCGGCCCCGCAGCCAGAGGCGGATAACCAGACGCTGCGGTACCGGTCTTTAGTGTACCAGCTGAACTTTGACCAGACGCTGAGGAATGTAGATAAGTCCGGCTCCTGGGCGCCCCGGGAGCTGGTGCTGGTGGTCCAGGTACACAACCGGCCCGAATACCTCAGACTGCTGCTGGACTCTCTTCGCAAAGCCCAGGGCATTGACAAGGTCCTCGTCATCTTTAGCCACGACTTCTGGTCGACAGAAATCAATCAGATAATCGCCGGAGTGGATTTCTGTCCGGTTCTGCAGGTGTTCTTTCCTTTCAGCATTCAGTTGTACCCCAACGAGTTTCCAGGCAGTGACCCCAGAGATTGCCCCAGAGACCTGGAGAAGAATGCAGCTTTGAAGATGGGATGTATTAACGCCGAGTATCCCGACTCCTTCGGCCATTATAGAGAGGCCAAGTTCTCCCAAACCAAACATCACTGGTGGTGGAAGCTGCATTTTGTATGGGAAAGGGTCAAGATTCTTCGAGACTATGCTGGCCTTATACTTTTCCTAGAGGAGGATCACTACTTAGCCCCAGACTTTTACCATGTTTTCAAAAAGATGTGGAAATTGAAGCAGCAAGAGTGTCCTGAGTGTGATGTTCTCTCCCTGGGAACCTATACTGCCAGTCGTAGTTTTTATGGCATTGCTGACAAAGTAGATGTGAAAACTTGGAAATCCACAGAGCACAATATGGGTCTAGCCTTGACCCGGGATGCATATCACAAACTGATTGAGTGCACAGACACTTTCTGTACTTACGATGATTATAACTGGGACTGGACTCTTCAATACTTGACTGTATCTTGTCTTCCAAAATTCTGGAAAGTGCTGGTTCCTCAAGTTCCTAGGGTTTTTCATGCTGGAGACTGTGGTATGCACCACAAGAAAACCTGTAGGCCGTCCACCCAGAGTGCCCAAATTGAGTCACTCTTAAATAATAACAAGCAGTACATGTTTCCAGAAACTCTAATTATTAGTGAGAAGTCTACTGTGGCAGCCCTTTCCCCACCTAGGAAAAATGGAGGGTGGGGTGATATTAGGGACCATGAACTCTGTAAAAGTTATAGAAGACTGCAGTGAAAAATCACAATTAGAAAAAAAAAGGTGACAGTCTTCTGTTTTTGATATTTGTCCAAACAGGATATACAGTTGAATAAAAGGTTTTAGGAACTGGTTTCTGCTTTAATACAAAAATTTCTTGTAAAAGATGTCCAAATATAGTAATCATGTCTAGTTATACCTGATTAAGATTTAAAACTGAAATTTTCATTTTAGGGTTGCGTTTTAAAGCTCAACCCCTATCTGCTAAAGGTAATCATTATAGTTAATTGATGAGAGAGGAGGGGGAATCTTATTAAATTACATCTATTAATCTTTTTATCTGGAACTTTGTACACTTTTCCACTTTCAAAACTTATTTTAAATACAGAATTTGTTTAAAATTATCATAGCAGTAAAAAGTATTATAATGAAATTGTTAGAGTATTAATGGAACAAGCCCAGTTTCACTCTGACAGTTATTTGGAAGGCATTCTTCACTGGTTTTATAATTCAAAAGTTATGTTTGTTACGTGTCAGAAGAGTCATTTTCAGTATTACAAATTCCTGTACTATTGTGTTAAGATTTGCCTGTGCTTTGGAACCTTCATTAGAACACACTTTCTTTTGGAATGTATTTGATTGATAAGAAAGTTTAAACATTGTTTTCAGTGTAGAAATAGTGTTTTTTGGTTTTTTTTAGTGCTGCCAAAATAAAATACTCATTTTGCATACGAAGATTCCTAATCATTTTGCAGAATAAATTTTATTAATCATTTACTCCAAAATTCAGTACTGGCATTCTGGGAGCTTTGAAAGTTAATTACACCCTAATATTTATTATCTGTACATTGTATAATTGAGTTTGAAATAAAACCCAGCTCATGACAATGCATTCTGTTTGGAAGAAACTAGTTGGCTTTCAAATTAGGCAGGCATAGATAATGAACGATAAGAAGCTGCTGTGTAAGGGAAATAGGCTAAATTGTTTTGGAAAGCTGGAAATGATACAAAGTTCACTCCTGCCCAAGGAGTGAAACACTTTGAACTGAAATCATACTTTTTAAAGGATAGATACAGTAAAAATAGGTTGCAGGCTTCACGTTTACTCCATATTAATAGAGAAGTTTTCTTTAACAATGTGTAATTGTGTTCAACCAAAAAGTTACTCATAAAAGGCTAATTTCTGTGAAGAGATACTACAATTAGTCACTTCAACCTAAGAAAATTATGTACTAAATGGACAGTCTCAAAATTATTAATGTATCAATTTAAAGTTCATAGTGTTAAAGAGGAACCCTGGTGGCCCAGTGGCTGATAGGTCAGCAGTTCAAACCTACCAGCTGCTCCGTCAAGATTTACAGCCTTGGAAACCGCATGGGGCAGTTCTACACTGTCCTATGGGGTTGTTACGAGTTGGATCGACTCGATGGCAGTGGGTTTAGGTTTTGAGATTGTGGCTGAAAAATGCACGTTGCCCAAGGTGAAGCAGATCGTTCTCTTGCTTTATGAACTACCTCTACACTACTCACTTGCCAGTCTGGTTCCCGACTCTATCTGGGGGCTATAAATGTAAATCACGATGAATCACCAGGCTTTGTACCAGTTCTTGGTGTTCTGATCTGACATCCCAGTTCAAAGGACGAAAGATATTAGGAAATTTCCAGGACCAAGCTAAGACCAGAGGTCTGAATTGCTAGCTGTTTCTAAAACAAATAGATCAGCCCATGGCCTCAATTAGAACAACAAATGTTTTCCTTCCTGCGTTGTCTTTCATTCTCTCATATAAATTTGTGTTAAAAATGTTAGAATTTTCTCCTGGTCTGACATAAGAATACTATTCCACAAAACTAATTACTTAGATATGTGATTGGTTGCTCTCTTATAGGTGTCATAAAAGAAAATGATTAGAAAACACTGGCTTTTTCTTTTCATGTAATAATATAATGAAGAAAATTTTCCTATGGAAGCAAATTGTCAGATTTTTTTTGTCTTGTTCTAAAATTCTTAAATGTATTCTATTAAACCAAAAGATGTTTTAATACTGCAATAGTAACTTCCAAAATTTCTTTTAAAAGTTAAATTTTCAGAATCATTACTAAACAATTTAACCTTTATTATAGTTTGTGTGACATATATAAGAGTAAAACAGAGCTGCAGTAAAAATGCTAAATTTCATTAGGTGTATTTGTATTGTAATTGTTTGGATCATTAATATTGGTTAGTACTTGCCTAAGAAGCTCTATTTCAAGCATAAATACATCCTGCTGTGTGACACTTATAAACTAATAGTTTTGAGATTCTAACACACACACACTCGTTTCTAGTTAATTGTACTCTTGAGAATTCCTTTTTGTAACAGAATTATAACTTAGTGAATATTTGTTTTGAAATTTTATTAAAGTAATAGTAAACAGAAGCAAAAAACTACAAAATAGGTAACAGGTTATATTAAAACTAAAGTTTAACTCTTCGTTAGAAAAACACACCTATCAGAGGAATCACAAAACTCATCTCCATAATTAAGGAAAATTATTGAAACTCTCTACAGGCAACAAACAAAAAGCCCAAAAAACTCCAGTTTCCCAATTAGAATAAAAATGGGAAATTTTAACTTTATACTTTCCTGAATAGATTTAGTTTTAAGACAATATTTAACAGAATGTTGAGGTCCTAATTTTTTTTTATTCTTTAAATTTTAAAATTATACAGAATTAGTCTAAGTCATATAGCAAAGAATTCTGAAAACTCAATGCACAGTGAGTCACATGATCTTTCAAAATTCGCACACTACCATCTTGCATATTGGTTTCTTTTATGCTTTCAAAAGCAGATATATTGTGAACTGTAGTTTTGTTCTGTAGTGAAGATAGGTAATCTCCATCTAATTCTTTCTCTCCAGTTAATACTGGTTCTTTTAAATTCTGTTTTTCCTCATTTGAGTAAACAGCACATTTTTCTTTTATAAATTCAGGTTCCATTTTTGACTCAGGTTGCTGAGATTTTCCAGATAGCACTTGAAAAACATCACGAGACTCTTGTTTCAAGTATGCAACTGAACCACAACTGTCTGTTACTAGTGCATTATCTGCTACACATGAATCAGAAGGTCTGGCATCTCCCAGTGTTTGTTCTTGTTCAGTTGTAGTGGTGATAAGATGTTCTATATTTTCTTTTTCAGTCAAATGACTTCCTTCATTGACTCCTTCCTTTACATGAAGCTCTTGAGAGTTACTACTCTCTTGCAACTATGTCAAGAGAAATAATAAATTAATAGTTCTTTCCAACAAATAGAAAATTAATTTGTAGTATCCTCTGGAAATAAGATTTAAAAAATTGTGAGGGAATAACACTTGCAGACCTCCAGATAATACTTCAGTCTTCCCCCTGAAGGCCATCCCCCAATGTTGCCAGTCATCTTTTAATAATGCAAACCTGCCATGAATTCTCTGCTTTTCAATGACTCCTCATTCGAGCCCTGATGGCTCAGTGGTTAAGCGTTTGGCTGCTAACCAAAAGGTCAGCAGTTCGAATCCACCAGCTGCTCCTTGGAAACCCCATGGGGCAGTTCTAGTTTGTCCAATAGGGTTGCTATGTATCGGAGCCAATTCAGTGGCAAAGGGTTTTTCAGTTTTTCATCTTCAGGATAAAATAATCCAAGCTTTTCAATATGGCCTACAAAGCAGGGTCCAACTGGTTCATTCTAGTTCCAACCCCTGCTGAGAATCTGCATTTCTAAAAAGTTCCAGGAAGTTATACATAGGAATCACCTGGGGATCTTGTTAAAATGTAGATTCTGATTCAGTGTATCTGGGGCAGAAATGCAAACTCTCAGCAGGGGTTTGAACCTGAACAAACTGGTTCGAAGCTCTGCTACGAAGCTCTTTGACCTGACCTAACAGTCATCAATCTTATAAGGGCATTTTCGAATTTCTGTGATTACTCAGAGCCACTCCTCCCTGCCCCCCCAAATTCTTATATCAGTCAATTGTGCTAGTTACTAAATTATTTTTAATATGCCAAATATTAAAGACTATGAAAATGACCAAACTTAAGGTTCAACTAGAAAGAATGAACAAACTGTATGGCATAGTTCCTATGGTTTGAGAATCAAAAGAGACTTCTGTGTGCCTCTGGACTAGAACTCATACTTCCTGAGTGTTAGTTTCTCTTTGTTTCTCACTGCAGGGTTATTCTGGGATTAAATGCGATAACAAGAAAAATGAACAGAGTGTTTAGCACCGAGAGATACACACACAGAAGCCTTTCCTCCTCTCATCACTCTAGCCATGCCACTATGTTCATTTTGTTTACAGTTATGACATCAAGAAATTAAAAATTAAGTTGTTAGGCTTTAACCATGTCCTAAATCAGTCCTCTATAAAACCCACCAAAATCCTTACCTTTGCATGAATTTGAATATTATTATCAGTAATCTGAAGAACTTCAATTAATGGTGGGGTCAGGGGTATTCTCTGTTTGAATGGAGAGCTCAAAACCTCATCAAGAAACTCGTTAACGTTTTCTTCACTGACAAACAACCTTTCCTAAAATAAAAAGGGAAAAGATAGTCTGCCTTATAGGTGATAACTTGACACAGTTGTACCTAAAAGCAGCTCACAAAAAGACTAAGTCTCACACAGTTCAGGGTTACACATTTAAAGATGTTTAATGTTATTCCCATGCTGTCTTGGCAAAAGAAAACTGCATACTGTACAGAATAATAAGAATAGCAAGATTACATACATACATACACACATAGGAAAAACCTAAAATAAAACCTAAAATAAAACCTAAAAGTCCTGGTTCTTTTACTAGTTCTCTATAAAATCTTAGGTATGTTTTGTCTCCTACATAATATTACTTATAAATGATATTTTTATTTTCTTTTTCTCCTAATATTTGATAAGAATAGCATAACTACTAGGGTTATAAACACAGTCCCAACTATAAAATGTAATTCTCTTTTAGAACACTTCCTAATGAGTCAGCTAAGAAATACGCAAATTTTGTGTGACCAATTTGCCTTTTAGTTCTTAGCCAGGTAAGAAAGAGCCAAGTATAATATATTATTTAAAAGGAGTATATTCTATTTTTAAGCATTGAGATACTCCAGTGTGACACTGGTATACAGCTATTTATAAGAATGAGGTAGCTCTCAAGAGATTTCCAAACTACTACTAGGAAATATAAAAATCACTCTTTCACCAGAATCCCAAGCACAAAGCAATTTGTTTCGTATTCATGCCAAATGAATATAGGTTAGGGAGTGGAAGGAATAACCCTATTTAAAATTATTTAATTCATAAAATCAGTTCATTGTTGCCCTGAATAATAAAAGTATTTTCCTCTGTATTTTCAAAATAAAGAACTTTTATAATTACAAAAAAAAACACAGCTCATTTATTTGGTCCAAATAGAAAAAAATTAGACGAGTTTCAAATTCCCTTCTATGAGAATCTAATAGGCGTCTGCTAATTCATTCAGTTGCTAGTAAAAACACTTTATTAAGCTTGTGACAAGACATCTGAAGACAAACTGACTAGTTTTATCCTCCTATCTTTCGAATGGCAAATGTTAAACTAGAAAAGTCCCACTGTAAAGCTTTTGAATCACTTGGGTTCTTTGCTGCTTCTGAGAATTTGTGTTTCTTCCAAATGATGTATAGTTTAGAAGTTAACATTCCTAAATTGTTCCTTCTTTGACTTTACACTATATTCCCTTTCTTGAGAGCTAGTTCTGCCACTTACTAAAGCAGGGGATCCAGCAACTGCTGAACACTGTATGAAAAAGGTTGGATGCACACAGTGCACTTGTGTGGGCACACACTCAGTCTATGATGCTCATAAAATTCTCAGAGGGTTTTGTGATGCAAAAAAGTTAAAGAATCACTTCACCAGGAAACCAAGGTCAAGAAGGGGAGAGTGTTGACACATCACAGGGTTGGCAACCAATGTCAAAAAACAATATGTTTATTAGCTGCTTAATGAGAAAATAATTTACTCTGTAAACCTTCATCTAAAACACACACACAAAATAGTAGGTTATACCATAATTACAGATAATTAAAAATAAAACTTTTATAACCTTAAAAAAAAAACAACACTTAACTGTATGGTTGAGCAAGTCTGGCCTGAGGTTCCTTAATCCATAAAATGAGCCAGCTGGACTAAGAAAATCTCAAGAATCCTTCCCAGTCATTGAGCTCAGTGCCTTGAAACTTAGAATCCTAAACTAATTGGTCCCACAATACAATAATGGCATAACTAAAAAGGATAGTATTACAAGATGAATTTATAAGATTACTTTAGTCAGGCCATATTTTATATAAAACTAGAAGTAGAAGATACACATATATGTATGTCGCTCATATATATATGAAATCTACTATTAGGAATAAAGGCTGGTTACTCCTTGTTTCTAAGAAAATAACTAGATTTCATTTTTATTAGATTGAATTAACAGGAAAAATACAGAACTGGCCCTTTTCATTGGATTTACAATTTTTAAGGTGTACCTACATTACACCCTCCAGGCTATGTTTTTACCCAACTTAATAGATACTATGCCCTTTATAATTCTGGACCCTCAAAATAATTCTTTAGTGGGAATATATTATGATTCTACTGAATAACTCAGCAGAAGAGTTGTTTGTTTTTCCCAAAGTGAATTGTTTACATCTCGAGTAATTTGCTTTGCTACTATTTGAAGATCCAGGCTAACACTGTGTTATAGAAACACCCCCATCAAAAGCACTTCTAAGCTTTGTGTCTCTGGAAGAGACATACATTGATCTTTACCCGATTGCTAAAAATACATCAAACATTTTCATCTTTAGTTAACCCAAGGAAAAATAGTATTCATAATGAAAATGATTAAGATTAAAATACAAAGGATTTGCATAAACTTGCCTTCTCATCCTAGTGCCTGATTTTATTATAAAAGATACTGAACTCAGTGGTCTTGAAGCTGTAGGACAATTCCCAGTGAATGAAGGCTTATACAAATATATTAAATGTTTGTTTAAGGTCTCTATGTGGTGCAAACTGTTTGCGCTCAACTTCAAACCCACTCACCAGCACTGTGGAAGGAAAGGCCTGGTGATTTGCTTCTGTTAAGATTCCAAAAACTCATGTCAAGTCGATTCTGACTCACAGCAACCCTACAGGATAGAGTAGAACTGCCCCATAGAGTTTCCAAGGAGCAGCTGGTGGATTCGAACTGCTGACGTTTTGGTTTGCATCTGTAGCTCTTAACCATTGCTCAACCAGGGCCAAGAAAACCCTATGGAGCAGTTCTACTTTGTAACACACGGGGTCTCAATGAGTTGGAATCAACGAGACAGCAACCAACAACAGTATTTGTTTATGTGTAAAGTAACAATTATGACTTCTACATCCACAAATCAGTCTCTTTATATTATAATCATTTTCATATAATATATATAAAATAATCATGATATATTTTATGTCTACTCCCTACTCTTGTGAATTTTTTTTTTTTTTTAATTTGCTTCAATACTTAAGAGCCTGGTACAGTACAAAAATGGAAGAACTGGACATTAAGATTCCATAAGCTTTAACAAATGTGATGATTAATGAAGTAATTATATTTCTATTCCAGACTTTAAAGCTATAAAAAAAGTTACCTTAATCCCATTTTGGTCTAGTTTCTTTGTTAAAATAATGTTAGCATACTAGGAAATCAGATTAAAATATATTCTCGAGAATTCTCTTAACTACTTGCCTATAAAGTTTTCTTCCCACAAACACTGTGAGTTGTTTTCATAACTATTAAAACAATTATAGGAAAATGACTGTCCTTTCCAAAATCTCCCCTTTCTGATGACATAAACAGATATTCAATTTTATCACATTCTCACCAAATACCTTACCTAGTGCTGGCTATTTACTTTACGTTTTGGGGGGAGTTTCAAATTAACCACTTCTCAAAGAAGAGGCCCAACTCATAAAATCTACATGTAACTTATTAGCAAACTTCTATAAAAACAAGGAGCCCCTATGGCACAGCGGTGAAGCCCATGGCTGCTAACCTTAACAGCTGATTGACTGAACCCACCAGCTGCTCCAGGAGAAAGATGTGGCAGTCTGCTTCCAAAAATATTCCACAACCTGTTGCCATTGATTCCGACTCATAGCAACCCTAGAGTACACAGTAGAAATGCCCCCATGGGGTTTCCAAGATTGTAATCTTTACAGAAGCAGACTGCCACATCATTCCACCCACCTTTAGGTTACCAGCCTAGCGCTTAACTAGAGCATGACCAGGGCTCCTCTGTAAAGATTACAGCCTCGGAAACCCTATGGGGCAGTTCTACTCTGTCCTAAAGTGTTGCTATGAGTCATAATCAACTGGACAGCAATGAGTTATTATAAAAACAACAGGAAGATGTAAAAAGTTCTTGCAGGTTACACTCAGGGTCAAGTACTTAATTTTTAATATATAATCTGTGCAACTAGTGTTGTTTCTGAGAACTCGACCCTTTAATATGTTAAAAGAACAAAAGTTACACGTAAAGTTGATACACAACTCAAACAAAATTATGAATTGCTAATTACTGAGTTTAAAGAGTACAACTTCCAATTTTAAGTAATTCTTTCAATATTTGAGTGGAGTACTGAATCTGAAATTCAGGAACCCCAGTAACCTAAAAAGTATAACAGCAGCTACAGCACATACTAAATTATTCATCAAAATGATAACCTAAGAAAATCAGGTATGCTCAACTTTAGAGTATCTGCCAGCTGATGTAGCTGCTGTTCCGTTCAACAAACTTTTATATTATACTTTGTTAAATGCCATCCATCGTGCTACTGAGATAACTTCAATGCAATATAGTACCCAGCGGAGGGCAACCTCACTCACCATCAGTGGCTAAAATTAAGCAGCACCATATGGCCGGAAGGGCCAGGGATTTGGAGTCACATTTGGGTTTGACTTCTTTTTGCCACATCTGTGTAGCACTGGCTAAGTTACCTTTTCTCTCCGGAAGTAACTTATTATTATTAACTTTCTGAGTTTGGCAAAGGAGCCCTGGTGGTGCAATGGGTAAGGCCTCCTGCTAACCAAATGTTCGGTGGTGTGGATGGAACTCACCCAGCGGCACCAAGGGAGGAAAGACCTGACGATCTCCTGCAGCAAAGATTACAGCCTAGAAAGCCCTATGAGGCAGTTTTACTTTCACATTGGGTCGATATGAGTCAGAATCCATTCCACAGCACCTAACAACAAACTCGGAAAAAGTGATCTACCAACTTCAAATATGGTTATTAGGGAATGGTTCTTAAACTTGTGGGTCACAAACCCCTTAGAGATTATGACAAGTTATAGCTTCTCCCAAGAAAAAAAGCACGCTCAACTTTTTGCAAACAATTTCAGAGGTCCACGGATCGCTGGGAATCCAGGAAAACAACTCCTACATTAGGGCAACTTTGAAGATTTGAAACCCATTAACCGCAGTGAATGGGTTAAGTTTCCTTCAAAATACTGTAAGAACGTTTAACACGTACTGCTATCTTTCATCAATTTCAATTCATTATCAATTTCAAGTCATTAATGGGAAGTGCTTTTTGTTTGGGATAAATTGCGAGGTTGCCTGTAATAGCAAATTTTAAGGGGATGGAACCTTTCAAATATAAGGCTCTAGAAAGAACTGTTACCTCCAAAGAATCGTTGTTTAAACCATAATACCACTGCTTCCAATGTCCATGGCTCTCTGGAGATTTAGCCAGTTCTATCACTACATTGTTTGAAGAAATGCTAATCACGGGTTCTTTGGTACTCAATTTATTCTCTGGAGCAAACTGCAAAAAGAAGGAATAACAAATAAAGTCTTGGGTGGAGAAGCACAATTTGTACCGGAGGGGTTTCAAATCCCCTTGAAGACTTTGAGGCAGGATCCGAGGCACTTGAATTAGCAGAGTCAGGGATTCTTCATCCTGATCACACTGCAAAGGAGGACACAAAGGTTCCCCGCTCTCGATCCTGGGACCACCCATGGCTCCGTCAGAGGGCTCCCTGCCAGTGCCTTCCCAGTCCACGCGCATCTCCACACTCAGATCTCTGCCTGCACCCCCTCTTTCTGCTGAAGAACCCGCGTCAAGGTCTCCGGATGACATACAGGGAGAGCCTCCGCCACTGTCCCCACATCCGCTTCCTGTTTCTGGAGGCGGCTCCTCCCGAATGTCAAGCGGCGGGTCCGCTTGCCCGCCGAAGTCTTGCTCTTCTGGCTCAGGGACAAGCTCCTCCCCAGTGCCGGCTGACGAGTATGCCGCCTCGGGGGCACTCGGGGTGGCGGCCCGGACGTCTGCAGCCCCGGCACCGCTGGGACTCGAGTCTTGGTCTCCGGTGTGACCCCCAGCCAGGCCTGCCTCTTCCTGGCAAGCGGGAGCGCATACCACGCGTTCAGTTTCGGACGGGTCCGCCGACCCTTCCGGCGCCACGGCGGGCTCCGGGTTCGTGGACGAGTCTTGGTCTCCGGCGTGACCCGCAGCCAGGCCTACCTCCCCCTGGCGAGCGGAAGCGCATGCCGCACCTTCAGTTCCGGATGGGTCCGCCGACCCTTCCGGCGCCGTGGCGGGCTCCCGGCGCGCGGCAGGTAGCGCCACCGGCAGAGTGATGACAAGTTGCCGCCGGGCCTTGTTGAACTGCGCTTTGCCGCTGCTGTCGTCCACTGGGTACGGGAGTGAGAGCCGCAGCCGATAGTCAGGCTTCTTCGAGTCGAGGCACAGCAGCTTTCCCGTCACCTCCAAAGCCGCCTGCTCGGCCGAACGCAGCAACGGCAGCTCGATGGTTACTACCAGCTCGCGAGGCACTGGGCTCGGAGCCGAGTCCTGGGAGCAGCGGTAATCCTGCAGGTCCACATGGTGGCGCTGCACCACGCGGTAGAGAGGCTCGGTAGGGGCGAGGGTTGGGGCCGGCTCAGGAGGGGAGGCCGCCTGGGGCTGCGGCACAGCAGAGTTCCTGGAGGCTGCCGGGTACCGGTAGGGGTAAGGGAAATCGGCAAGAGGGCCCTCCGGCTCCTCCTCGGGCCGGGCCGGGGTACCCCCGGGCAGTGGCGTGCGGAGCACGGCGGCCTCTGGGGTCCCCTTGTACTTGATCTTCAGGGTCTTGGCGTTTCTGCGGTCCAGCTTCACGCCGAACTGCTTCTCGACGGCCTCCAGGGCCGTGGCGTCCAGCATGTGGCGGAAGCGCTCGTGGCGCCGGGCGAGCGCTAGCGCGTCTGGGTGGAAGACCACGTCGTAGACCGTGTAGCGGGTGCCCTGGTGTCCCGCGTACTCGCGGCCTGGAGCCAGACTGTGGGGCAAGGACCAGTGATGGCCGGGTGCGGCGCCCCCGGAGCCGGGCCGGCTGCTCGGCGCGCCCACCAGCACATTGCTGCACACGTTCACAAAGCAGCGCCGCGCTCCGTCCAAGCTGGTGCGCAGCACATGGCCTGGCTCCGGGTGCACAAACCGAACCTCTACTCCGCGTTCACGCTCCAGCGCGGTGATCTCCGCCTCGTAGCGCCGCCGGTTTTCGGGGTCTGTGAGCTCCTCGGCGTACTTGGAAAACAGCCGTCGGAACTCTGGGTCCTGGAAGGCGGAGGTGAGCCGCTGTACCTCGTCTCCGCTCAGGTCCAAGTCCTCTAGCGGCGAGGAAGCGGTCGCTTTCGCCATGCTGCCCCTGCAGGGTAGGTGGGACACGCCGTGGCGTCCCGTCCGCGACAAGTGAAGTAGCGGTGGTCGGTAACGGCCAGAGAATTGAGCCCTGGTTAGCGCGTGCCCGTTGCCATAGTGACAGCACCAACACCCGGGAGGAGGGACAGGAATCCGAGCGGCATGGTGGAAATGCCAGAAACAGCCTCTTAGTTTTTTAAACTGACTACCTCATGCGTTTTTTAGGCTCCTGTGCCACGGAGAGATCAGCCTTGCTTCAGTTGAACGAACACTCAGTCAAGGAGCACACCATCTCCGTTTTTCCCAAAAGCATAAGCTTACAATACCCCTTCAGTGCTCTTTTTCACTGGCCCATTTTTCACATCTGTTTCCTACCCAGGTTGGGTAGAAAGTTACAAATGGAAACCGGATACAAGGTGTCCCTTCATTCATCCACTCATTCATTTAACAAATAGTTGCTTCTATAATTAACTTTCTAGCCATCTTTCATTGCTGGATGATGCTGATCCTTACCCGGTTCTAGTTCCTATGTTATTCTATTATTTTTTGGTTCTGACAGCTTACCTGCTGCCTTGCTTCATTTCACTTCATCTTGTCTAACCCCTGAGTGCACCCTATCTTGTAGTCATTAACTGTTTTCCTGAAAAGATTTCAAAATACCCCAGCTTTAATTATAGAAGCAATTATCTGTTAAATGAATGAGTGTTAACAAGGGCACCTGGTATCCACTTTCCATTTATCTTTCATGTAAAGCTCTATAGCTCTCATAACCGGAACAACACACCCTGTGTCTATTTCACTACCACTTTCAAGGCCCAAAATGTCAATTTTTTCAAGCAATCTAGAGGCTTTAAACCTATGCCTTGATTTTATCTTTAAACTTCAATTTTTCCATGCTATTCTTGAGAAATTAAAGCTGCTAAACCCTGCTCTTCTAACATCCGGCCCCTTCTAACATCAGGCCCGTTCTAATATGCTCCCCAAATTTTCCATCCTCAAACCACATCTCGAATTGCCACGTCTTCCTTACTGCTAATTCACTTAACACTGCATTCAGGTTAAATTTTGACGAATTTCCACTTCACTATGTCATTTTTATTTTTTATTAGTATCTTTTCCCAAAAAGCTAGTTCTACTTGAAATAAATGTCTTCCATTCCAGGCTTTTTGTAATTTCTAACATTACTACTACATCTGAAACACCCTTTGTACCTCTACCTAACAGCCTCTGTCATTCAGATTCATTTCTGGGCTATCTTTCCATCAAATCCATAAACTAAAGGATAAATAAAGGGATAGTGTTGAGCGATTACATACAAAACAACAAAACATGCTGTTTCAAAAGAAACATGCCTTCTAAATGTTACAACTATAGGGATTGTTTGTTTTTATATTTCCAGTACCAGCAACTTTGGTGATTATGTAATGAATATCAAACTAATATCCTGAAGCAAAGGTTTTCACTATCAGTAGAATAAATTCTGTGACTGAAATTTAGTTTGAAAATTGCTGAGTATATTACTGGGACTCTTACAGTGATTAAAACAATGATTTGGGATATTTTAAATATTTGTATTTTTCTTAAAATTAACATCATAGTGTGACCATTATAGATATAACTAAACTTTATTTTTTAAGTGCAAATGTATACTTAGATTATATCTTTACACGTATCTGCGTATTTTTCTTAAACTATGCAGAAAATATATTTCCTATGAAACTTTCTAAAGTATACCGTCATGTTTATTGTAATTTAATATAAAAATTTTATGTAATATAAATTGAAGCAGAACTTTCTAAAAGTACCATAATTTTATTATAACTTAATATCAAAATTACATAAATATAAAATTAAACAGAAAACTGATGAATTTTGTTGCCTCACACGGTCTTTAAGAATCTCAAAAGCCTTGAAGTTTGCTGAAAATAGAAAAAATTAAAAAAATTAAACCTTTGGAAACAATTTATTATATATTTCTTAATATTTATTTTTAATTTAAAATATATGTTAATACATGCCCATTGTTCCAAATTCAAAAGGGCACACATTGCAAAATAAGCCAGTCTCATACCTCACTTCTGCTCCTCACATGAACTTGTGTTATCTTTCTAGATAGTCTAGTCATATATCAGCATGTTCATATGTGAGAATATCCTTTAAAAATGCATACACAAGTGTAGAATACTATGCACGTTATTCTACACCTTGTTTTTCAATTAGCGGTAAATACATTTATAATTTAACCAACCCCTTCTTTTGTGGCTTTGAAATTTAAAAAAGTTCTGAATACATACACACATGTAAATAAAAACACATTTAAATGGTTTTATTGCTATTCTATATTCATTTGTTATTATAAAAACTCCAATAAAAACGCCTGTATCTATGTTTATACATAAGCCCACGTATACATACCTGTAGGATAAATTTCTAGAAATTCGATTGCTGATATGTGCATTTTAGGTGTTAAATCTTGTCCAATTGCCCTCTATAAGGTTTCATTCTGACGAACAATGTATGCAAATGTCTATTTCCCACTACATCACCAATATTGAGTTTTTAAATAAAACAACTGTATTTGAAAGTACATACTGAAACAGGGTTAACCTTAATCTACTCTGACTACATTTTTGTGATTAACTCTACAATATGATTTCACAGGTATTCTAACAAGATCCCTTAGGAGACACTAAGTAGCAGGAAGACTAAATTATTTTAATATATCTTGAAATTTTTTTCTGTTCTCTCAAAACATAAATCAAGTTTTGATTTGGGAGTGTAGATACTGGATTTAGCACTGAAATGATTCCTCAAATTATCAATACTAAATTATAGTTTGGAAATGATATCAAGGCTTTTCAGCATCTGTGTCCATAGAAGATACAGGAAACCAACTGTTTCAGTTCAACAAACACTAAGTGAGCATTGACTGCAAGTCAAATACTATGCTAGATCCTATACTAGAAACTTTTAAGAGGGACAGGTGCATAAATGACTTCTAATGCAATGTGTAAAGAACTATAATAGCTGCATAAAGTGCTCAGAACACAAAGCAATCAGGGAACATTATAGGAGATAAAACTGAAATGACTTATGCTATCACAAATAATATCAGTTAATTTCCTGTTAGGTTTATTATATAACATCTCAATAAAAAAACATAGAATGGCTTGTACAGATACATACAATAAGATAAAAATAAGTAAATGAGGAAATTCAGGTAAGGGGAAAATAGAGATCAGAAAAAAAGATGAAGCTAGGGCTAAGATTAGCACCCACCATTTAAGCTAGTAAATCCTCTGCACAATAGAGGTGGGCTTCAAATTTGGCTGTGCTTCCTAGCAGCCTAAGTGAAGGGAGACTATTAGAAGATTTACATTTACTTGGGACAGACACAGATTTCTCGTCCTGAGACCTGTGGAAAGTGCCCAATATTGGTTTTCATAGCGGACTAATTTTTTTATGTTGATGGCATAACCCAAATCTCAATTTGTTAAGTCAATCTAAAGGTAGACAATATGCTCCAGGCATATAGCTCTCAGAAACGACTTAATCCCAAAGTCAAAATCAAATGCCTTCAGGGGCATCCAGGTATAGAAAACGGAGTGGAGGGCTGGAAAGAGCACTTAAAGGTATTTTTTTTAGTATTCAGTGCAAGCTTCGTAAAGTGAAACACATTAGGCTTACAGAACTAGTCTAGAATATCTGTGATTTTTATGAGAAGTGTCTGTATTCCAAAAACTAAGCGGTGCCTGGTATGCTGTAAGAATTCAAGTATATGTCAAATGGGTAGGTTCAAGATTAACATTTACAGTATCTCATAGAATCGACTTCAAATCTCCATGTTGTATTGAGCGGCAAGAATATATAGTATTTTCCCAAGAAGTATAATAAACTGTTAATCATGTTTCAGGACTGGAAAGGGGAGGTTTATTTCCTTTACAGTTTTATACTTTTTAGCATTGTTTGAAAAACTTACTGTGTACTCCACTTTCTTTTTTAATTGAGGTGAGATTCACATAAAATTAACTGTTTTAAAAGTGAACAGTTCGGTGGCATTTAGTACACTAACATTCAACCACCACCTCTGTCTAGATCCAAAACATTTTCATCACAAGAGGAAATTTGTACCCATTAAGCAGTGGCTGCCCATTCGGTCCTCCTCCAGCCCTGGGCAAGCGCCAAACTCCATTCTGTCTCTATGGATATGCCTATTTGGGATACTTCTTATAAATGGAATCATACAATATATGACGTTTTGTGTCAGCCTTCTTTCACTTGTATTCACTTCTATTTGAATAAATATGTTAATTACAAAAAAATTGGAGAGCTATGTGTTCAAGATTATATTCTCTGATGAACCTGGAGGGTAATTTGGTCACTTGTTCTTAATGAGGTGGGAACTTCATCAAAATATAGTATCTAAGAAATCATTACACATTAGGATGCCTGAATCCAAAGGAAACAGTGTTTAAAATGCATATTCCTGGTCCCTACAATTAGAGATTTATTTGGTAAATCTTAGGTACCAAAAAACCCATTGCCATGGAGTCAATTTTGACTCATAGTGACCCACTGACTCATAGCAACCCCACAGGACAGAGTAGAACTGCCACATAAGGTTTCCAAGGCTGTTATCTTTACAGAAGCAGACTGCCACATCTTTCTCCAGCGGAGCCACTGGGTGGGTCTGAACAACTGGCCTTTAAGTTAGCAGCCAAATGCTTAACCACTACGCCACCAGGGCTTCTTCCAAGTTTGGGGTAGAATCCTGGAATTTAACCATGTTTAACAAAGACCCCAGAGGATTCTGATGCAGGTGGTATATAGACCACCCTTTGAAAATCACTACCCACCCAGGTGAATTTTCTTTCCCAAGACCTCCCTCCAGCCCCAACTCCCCACCATCACCACACTCACACCCAGCACTCAACCCCACCCCCACTTCTTTGTTGCCAATTTAAGGCAGATTACCTAGGCTTTGAGAATCAACCATATGGAAGGCAGGGCTGATCTCTTAGAATAAGAGCGTCGCCAGGAGTCACCCTGTAAGAGAACTAGCCCACCTCCACAGCTGGTTTGAGATTTCCCTCAGAAAACAGTTTTTGATCTATTGCAACACAAACATCCCATGAAGTACTTGCAATTTTGTGTCACGCAGCATGACCACAATAAATTCAGCCTAGAACATTTCCAGTGGGCCACCATACCCATTGCTGTTGAGTTGATTAAGAACCAAAGCGACCCTATAGGGCAGAGCAGAACTGCCCCATAGGGTTTCTAAGGAGCGGCTGGTGGATTTGAACTGCCAAACATTCGGTTAGCAGCTGAATGCTTAACCACAGTGCCACCAGGGCTCCGTGGGCCACCATTGGTATTTTTAAAAATAACACACCTACTGAACATCTGATTTTTAGCAATATAACACCAGGAGAAAAATCCTTTTTGCTATTTCTGTAGGTACACTTACCTATCTTCTATTGTCTTATTAGAAGGATAAAAAACTTTGAATGAAAATCCACTTCTTGGGAAAGAACCCTTTGGAGAGAAAAATCCTGTAAGTGAATATTCAACTTCCATAAAATAATTTCTATTTTTAAAATCAAATCCCTTGGTTATTGGAAGAATTTTAGTTAATCAAATTCTTAAAAATAAGGTAACAAGTTATGACTAAAAGGTAACAAGACAGATTTTTGCGTGATCTTTACAGAGAAGGTATTGTAAAGTATCTCCACTTGAAGCAAGTCTTTCAGTTGGCTAAACAGTTGTGTTAACAGATTTGACTGGAAATGCTTAGGAATGACTCTATTTAGTATAAAAAACAATATAATGTGATGCTTAACATGCATATGAGACACTCAGACATCATGTTCAGAAAGTCTTCCCTGCTCCTCCCCTCAATCAAAATTTGGGTTTGATGCTCCTCCAATGTACCCTAAAGCACTGAGCAATAATCACATGTACAATTGTCTATCTACTACCAAAGTCTACAGTTCATGAGCAGTGTCTCTGTTGTTTCAGTCTTTGTGACCCTAGCACCTAATTCAGTGCCTGTAATGGCAGGCATTCATTAATGTAAGTATCAAGAAGTTTATAAGGATGAAGTAATGTCGAGACCAAAGCTTGGACTTACTCAAACAGTGTATGTAAAAAAGATAAAATGATGCTGCAGGAGGTGGTGGTTTATAGGGGGAAAAATTCGGAAACAACGTGTATTGAAATAGAGCAATAACTATGAGAATGCCCAAAGAGTTAAATTTTAATAAGGAAATGGAGTCACTGTGAAAGAATATTTGAATGTGAATAAAGATAATACAAAAATGGCCACAGACTTCAAGCAGTGAAACCAAATCAGTTAACGCTGCTCATCTCATAGAGCTGTGATGCTCAACCATGGACAATTTTAGCCTCCTGGGGACATTTTACAATGTCTAGAGACATTTTTGGTTGTGGTGTTACTAGAAGCAAGTGGGTAGAGGCCAGGGATGCTGCTAAACATCCTACAATGAACATGACAGTCCCCACAACAAAAAATTATCCAACCCAAAATGTCAATAGTGCCGAGGTTGAAAAACCCTGTCTTAGAGAAGGACAAAATAATGCATTTGAAGAAAGCAGTAATCAATGCCATATTTTTGCACAAATAACGCGCCTTCTAGGTTTGTTTGCCAACTGCTCTCTCCAAGACACATATCATGTGTGTAAAAATATGGTAATAAGGCATGATGTTTCTAGAAATGACCCAGATGAAACTAAAAGTATTTAAAGTTTAAAATTCACAGTCATCAAGGAAGCATGCAACTTAAAAATCCCTAGTGAGGATAATGTTTTGTTTGACACAGCAGGGTTTATGTAGTATATAGTCCCCAAGTTCAAAAAGTCAATCATACTTCTGTAGAAATTCTGAAGAAACATCAAGGTTCTCCATAAAAATTAAATAATAAAATTGTCCCAATGAAAGTTTCCTCATTCATCAGACTTGAATTTTTTGGACTTGGGGAAATTTCCAAAAATCATCCTCAAAGGACAAGTACCACAAATATATTTAAAGAGAACAAGATATAGGCTCTGAAAGCAATTCCTACAGAGGAATCTCAAGGGGAGTTACTTTGAAGGGGAAAATACTTATTTAGACACATAAATTATGATAGATTTGGTTTTTTTTTAAGTCACGTTACTATATAGTCACACAGTATATTGAAAGTTTATGTATAAGAACTTTCTGTCTATACCAAACTCAGTGTTTTTTTATTAGTATACTTGTACTCCAACAGTAATTGATAAACATGTATTTTAAATATGTTCTAGTCTTGACAAATAATGACTATATAATCTTAACTACATTCTTACAGGATTTATGCAGAGGCATTCGGTATTGGTTATGGTGAAAGGATCATATTTGTCTGCAATGACAAGTAGATCAGGCACAGGATACACTCTCAAAGTATAGTCATATGCCCAGTACACTGGACAGACGTAAAGGGGTAGAGGAGTCAGATGTCCTTGGGATAAGATAGTCTTTATAAACTACAAAAGGAAGACAGAAAACAAAACAAATTTCGATTTATTTGTAAAAGTAAAAATACCTAACAAACAATTTCATAATACATACTAATTACTAAAAGGACCTAGAAAACTTTGACAAGCAATTTTGAAAGCTTTTAATCACAGAGCTTTGGGAATCACTGATGTTTGATATAAAATGAAATTATCCTGTATTTTAGGAAACATCTATGAGTTTTCATTTAATACCATGCGCCATAAAAGCTACTTCCCCAAATAGTAATATTGGATCAACTGTACATGTTTTGTCCGATTGAACTCATTTACTAATTCCGTTCATCTAAAAATAATTTCATAGCTTGAATAAAACCAAGAATATTCAACCTACATAAACTTTAAATAATATAAAATAAATAATAAAAATACTCTGTATGACCTACTTCCATACTTCTCAAACTGTGTGTTAGGGAAATTAAAGCTACAAGATAAACCTGATGTGGACATATCATAAGAAATATGCAATAAACATGACAAATAAGAATATTTTATTAAAATAAATGTGTATATATTTTAAAGTACAATGTAAGGCTTATGAATTTTAAATGCAAAACAGGAAGCTTCAAAGAAATTTCCTGCTCACTGTGGACTTTCCTCTGCCATTAGGGGATATTTCGTAAGAAAGTTGAGAAACACAGACTTACTTTATAGGATAAAATTATGTTCAGATTATTCTGAACCACACATAAACATTCTAACAAAAAAGCACATTATTAAGTGGCTTAACAAAAATTTATATAATGCAACATGTTATATAGTTTAAGAAAGAAGACAACTTACATGATTAGGAATATCCAAATTGCTACTAGGAAAACGGACACAATTTCTGCACATTTTATTCACCAAGTCTTCACGAAAGACAGTAATTTCTTGTGTGCAATACTGAATTCTGAAATGAAAATAATAGTTGAATTTGACTTCCTCAGAAAAAAAAATGAGATCATTTTAAAGACAAAATGTTTTGCGATACAAAGTCATCCCTACTTCTCACTGTACAACACAGCAAAAATTCAACCAGAATCTGTTCATCCATTTATTCTACATCTACTGAGCTTTTAATATGTACCTAGCACTGTTCAAGTACTGAAGGAATAAAACAAAAAGATCCTGGCCCTCATGCACTTTGCATTTTAATGGGAGAAGGTGGAGGAAACAATCAATAAACATGATAATTTTATGGGCTGTTACAAGAAGTGTACGGAAAAATGAAAACGACAGAATACGGGAGACCATCTGTAGGGAGTGAGGGTCTGGAACACAGGAGTATTAAGTAAGGTGATCAGGACAGGTAGGGCTTATTAAGAAGTGTGATTTGAGAGGCAGGGCCAAGATGGCGGAGCAGTCAGATGCTTCCGGTGGACCCTCTTACAACAAAGACCCAAAAAACAAGTGAATCAATTATACATGACAATCTAGGAGCCCTGAAGATCTAAGGTAAAGTTTAGGAACCAGACTGAGTGGCAGGGTGAGGGAGAGACGGTTTGGAAGCAGCCAAGAATTGCCAGACCTGACCCAGCGAGAGCCAGAGCCCTTCAGGCCTGATCAGCTCCTGGGTGAGTGGTGAGGCAGGCAGGCAGCAGTGCTCAGGAGGCACATTTTCCACACCTGGAGAGACCCAGCAACAGTCTACTCAGCCACCCAGAACCAGTGAGAAGCAGCCCAGGATCAACGAAAGATAAGTACTTGCATACGGCCTACTGCGCGGATCAAAAACACCCCCTTAGGGAAAAACCTTTCTCCCATTTACCTCCCCACTCCCTGCTCTACACTGGGCCCTGGACTGGCTTCAGCAATTGCCAAGTCCCTTGGGCCAGAGGTAGGATCCATCACTCACCCTGAGCCAATCTCCCGGCCTTGGAGAGTGAATAAATTAATAGGAAAAAATAAACTGCTGGCTCCCCTAAGCCAGGAACCCAGGGTAGGCAGAGCTCCTTTACCTAGGCACAGGCATAAAGGATCCATGGAGTTTGAGTGCCTTTCTCAAGAGACTTGTGTGGACCCATTTCAACAGCATAGGCCCTCATTACCACAGTACAACAGGGTATATACCTGAAGTCTAACTTGAACTGTTTCAGCTGTGAAGTGGTAGGTTCGTGACATTTGACACTACTCTGCCCATTAAGCAGGGTCTTCACCTATCCACATCAGGGGCCTGAGGACTGGTGACTCCATCCGTGCCACCTAGCCACCTATGACAGGGGCCCAAGAATAAGAGGTGCACCCCAGTCCTTACAGCCAACAGCATTAGGTGCTCATAGTCCGGCTGCAAAACCCACCCACCTACATGCTCTAGGGAAAGGGACACACCTTCCTCCTGAACACTCGGGGATGGCCGTCAGCCCCCTGCCTTGCTCAGAGTGTGTCCCCCTGATGCAGCCAGATGCCTGTGCCTACACCAATCACACATGCCTGTCTAGGACTGTAGGTGAGAGCCTATCCCACATACTTGGTGGCTATCTACCTGGGCACCAGAGCTGAATCCATACAGGAGGAGTGGGTGAACTCCTGAGCTCATATACCTAGTAACAGATCCAACTACCTGGTGACAGGACATTAGAGCTTCAAAGGTGCCAATAATCAAACTAGCTCATACGAGCAGCCTATTTGGGCATATCAAAACAAAACAAGAAGCTAGGACACAGTAAGTAAACATAATTACTTATTGATGGCTCGGAGACAACAGTCAATATCAAATCACATAAAGAGGCAATCGATGATGGCTTCAGCAAGCTCCCAAAATAATCTAGAAATTTTCCAGAGGACGAAAATTTCTTGGAATTACCAGTGGCAGAATACAAAAGATTAATATACAGAACTCTTCAAGAAATTAGGAAGGAAATTAAGCAAAACACAGAACATGCAATAGAAGAAATTAGAAAGATTAAAGAAAAGCATAATGACAAATTTAACAGGCTGCAAGAATCCACAGAGAGATGGCAATCAGAAATCCAGAATATTAACAATAAAATTTCAGAATTTGATAACTCGAAAGTCATAGAAGCAGAATTGAGACAATGGAAGTCAGAATTAGTGAGACTGAAGAAAAACCACTTGACATCAACTTATTTGAGGGAAAATCAGATAAAAGAATTATTAAAAAAAAAAATGAAGAAACCCTAAGAACTATGTGGGACTCTATCAAGAGGAATAACTTACAAGTGACGAGCAGCTAGGAATAAACAAAAAGAGTCATCTACAAAGGAGAGTCAATAAGAACAAGCTCAGACAACTCAGCAGAAACCATGCAGGCAAGAAGGCAATGGGATGACGTATATAAAGCCTTGAAGGAAAAAAAACTGCCAGCCAAGAATTATATATCCAGCAAAACTGTCTCTCAAATACCATGGTGAAATTAGGGCACTTCCAGATAAACAGAAGTTTAGGGAATTTGCAAAAACCAAAACAAAATTACAAGAAATACTAAAGGGAATCCTCCAGTTAGAAAATCAATAACATCAGATAACAACCCAAGACTAGAACACAGGACAAAGCAACCAGATATCAACCTGGATAGAGAAGTCACAAAAATAAATCAAAGCAAAAACACTGAAAATAGGGAAACAGATGTCAATATGTAAAAGATGACAACACCAAAACAAAAAAGAGGGACTTAAAAAATGTAGACATAGATTTTTCATATGCAGAGGAAGTCAAAGTGATATAAAGAAATAAAAGACTGGTATAAACTTAGAAAAATAGGAGTAAATATTAAGGTAACCACAAAGGAAACTAACAATGCTACAAGTCAAGATAAAAAACAAGAAAAATATAAAGATTCAGCAAACACAAAATCAACAACAATGAAAAACATGAAAATACATAAAGAAAAACAACTCAGCACAGAAAATTAAGTGGAACAAAGAAACTATGAACAACACACAAAAAAAGACATCAAAATGACAGCACTAAACTCATACCTATCAATAATTACGCTGAATGTAAATGGACTAAATGCACCAATAAAGAGGCAGAGAGTGGCAGATTGGATAAAAAAACACGATCCGTCTATATGCTACCTACAAGAGACACACCTTAGACTTAAAGACACAAACAAACTAAAACTCAAAGGATGGAAAAATATATCAAGCAAACAACACTCAAAAAAGAGCAGGAGTGGCAATATTAGTCTCTGACAAAATACACTTTAAAGTAAAATCCACCACAAAGGATAAGGAAGGACACTATATAATGATTAAAGGGTCAATACACCAGGAAGACATAACTATAATAAATATTTATGCACCCAACAACAGGACTCCAAAATACATAAAACAAACTCTAATGGCACTGAAAAGAGAGATCGATAGCTCCACAATAGTAGTAAGAGACTTCCACACACTTTTGGTGGAGGACAGAACATCCACAAAGAAGTTCAGCAAAGACACTGAAGAGCTAAATGCTACAATCAACCAACTTAATCTCATAGACATATACCGAACCCTCCACCCAATAGCAGCAAAGTATACTTTCTTTTCCAACACCCATGACCATTCTCCAGAATAGACCACATATTAGGCCATAAAGCAAGCCTCAACAAAATCCAAAGCATCAAAATATTACAAAGCATCTATTCTGACCATAAAGCCATAAAAGTAGAAATCAACAACAGAAAAAGCAAGGAAAAAAAATCAAACACATGGAAACTGAACAACACCTTGCTCAAAAACTATTGGGTTATAGAAGAAATTACAGATCTACAGATACAATGCAATCTCGATCCAAATTCCAATAGCATTTTTTAAAGAGATGGAGAAACAAATCACTAACTTCATATGGAAAGGGAAGAGGCCCCAAATAAGTAAAGCATTACTGAAGAAGAAGAACAAAGTGGGAGGCCTCACACTACCTGATTTTAGAACCT
Organism: Dugong dugon; assembly: GCA_030035585.1. Lineage (NCBI taxonomy): Eukaryota > Metazoa > Chordata > Mammalia > Sirenia > Dugongidae > Dugong > Dugong dugon. The sequence continues at coordinate 56,630,101 of CM057472.1, forward strand.
ATTATACTGCCATGGTAGTCAAAACAGCTTGGTACTGGTACAACAACAGACACATAGACCAACGGAACAGAATTGAGAATCCAGACATAAATTCATCCACCTATGAGCAGCTGGTATTTGACAAAGGCCCCAAGTCTATTAACTGGGGAAAAGACAGTCTCTTTAACAAATGGTGCTGGCATAACTGATATCCATCTGCAAAAAACTGAAACAAGACCCATACCTCACAGCATGCACAAAAACTAACTCAAAATGGATCAAAGACCTAAATATAAAATCTAAAATGATAAAGATCATGGAAAAAATAATAGGGACAACACTAGGAGCCCTAATACATGGCATAAACACAATACAAACAATAAGTAACAATGCACAAACACCAGAAGAGATACTAGGTAACTGGGAGCTCCTAAATATTAAACAGTTATGCTCATCAAAAGACTTCACCAAAAGAGTCAAAAGACAACCTACAGACTGGGAAAAAATTTTTGGCTACGACAAATCCAATCAGCGCCTAATCTCTAAAATCTACAAGATACTGTAAAACTTCAACAACAAAAAGACAAATAACCCAATTAAAAAATGGGCAAAGGATATGAACAGGCACTTTGCCAAAGGAGCTATTCAGGCAGCTAACAGACACACGAAGAAATGCTCACGATCATTAGCCATTAGAGAAATGCAGATCAAAACCACAATGAGATATCATCTCACCCCAACAAGGCTAGCATTAATCCAAAAAACTCAAAATAATAAATGCTGGAGAGGTTGTGGAGAGACTGGAACACTTATACACTGTTGGTGGGAATGTAAAATGGTACAACCCCTTTGGAAATCGATTTGGCACTTCCTTAAAAAGCTAGAAACAGAAGTACCATATGATCCAGCTATCCCGCTCCTTGGAATATATCCTAGAGAAATAAGAGCCGTCACACGAATAGACATATGCACACCCATGTTCCCTGCAGCACTGTTCACAATAGCAAAAAGATAGAAACAACCTAGGTGCCCACCAACGGAAGAATGGATAAACAAACTACGGTATAACCACACAATGGAATACTATGCAACAATAAAGAACAACAATGAAGCCATGAAACATCTTATAACATGGAGGAATCTGGAGGTCATTATGCTGGGTGAAGTTAGTCAGTCACAGAAGTACAAATATTGTATAAGACCACTATTATAAGAACTCAAGAAAAGGTTTAAACACAGAAGAAAACATTCTTTGATGGTTACGAGGATGGGGAGGGATGGTGAGTGTTACTCACTAACTAGATAGTAGACAAGTATCATCTTAGGTGAAGGGAAGGACAGCACACAGTACAAGGGAAGTCGGCACAGCTGGACTAAACCAAAGCTAAGAAGCTTCCTGAATATCATCAAACATTTTGAGGGACAGAGTAGCAGGGGTAGCGGTTTGGGGACCATGCTTTCAGGAGACATCTAGGTCAATTGGCGTAACAAAGCTTATTAAGAAAATGTTCTGCAGCCTACTTAAGTGAGTGGCGTCTGGGATCTTAAAAGCTTGCCAGCAGCCATCTAAGATGCATCGATTGGTCCCAACCACCTGGAGTAAAGGAGAATGAAGAAAACCAAAGACACAAGGGAAGTATTAGCCCAAGAGACAGAAAGGGCCACATAAACCAGAGAATTCATCAGCCTGAGACCAGAAGAACTAGACGGTACCCACTACCACCAATGACTGCCCTGACAGGGAACACAACAGGGAGTCCCTGACGGAGCAGGAGAAAGGTGAGGTGCAGAACTCAAACTTTAGTAATAAGACCAAACTTAGTGGTCTGACTGAGACTGGAGGAACCCCAGAAAGCATGGCCCCCAGATTCTCTATCAGCTCAAAACTAAAATAATTTCCAAGGCCAGCTCCTCAGACAGGGATTGGATTGGACTGTGGGACGTGAAGTGATACTCATGAGGAGTGTGCCTCTTAGCTCAAGTAGATACAAGAGACTAAATGGGCAGCTTCTGTCTGGCGGTGAGATGGGAAGGCAGAGAGGGTTAGGAGCTGGTCGAATGGACATGGGGAATTAGGGGTGGAAAGGAGGAGTGTGCTGGGGAGAGCAATTAGGGTCACATAACAATGTATGTATAAATTTTTGTTTGGGAGAGTAACTTGAGACGTAAACTTCATTTAAACTACAACAATTAAAAAAAAAAAAGTGTGATTTGAGCACAGACTTGAAGGAGGTGAGGGAGTTATTCAAATAGATATCCAGAGAAAGAACACTGCAGACAGAAAGAACAGGTATAGCAAAGGCCCTAAGACTGGAACATGCCTGGTGTGTTTGAGGAACAGAAAGAAGGCTGGTGTGGCTGGAGTAGATGGAGAGGGGAGGAAGTAAGAGGAGAGGAAATTAGAGAGGTAATAGGGGGACAGATCATGCATTGATTACTATTGCAAGGATTTGGGCTTTTACTGAATAACATGAGGGATTCCTTCTTTGAGGATTAGTAAGGAGGCATGTTATGCCTTATGTCTTAAAGATCACTCTGATACTATGTTAAGAACAGATTATACAGAACACCTGCCCAGAAGCAAAGACAAGAAGGCAGGAAAGGGACAGGAATACTGGACAAATGGAAACAGGGAACCCATGGTGGAGAAGGGAAGAGTGTTGACACATCGTGGGGTTGGCAACCAATGTCACAAAATAATTTGTTTATTAATTGTTTAATGAGAAACTAATTTGCTCTGTAAACTTTCATCTAAAGCACAAAAAAGAAAAAAAAAAAAAAAAGGATGATTCAGAGGGGCAGGGGTAGAAGCTAGACCAGTTAGGAGACTTTTCTAGAGAAAATTTCTAGAGAAGATCAGAGAGGGTGGTAATGGTGGAGGTGTAGAGAGGTGACCAGATTCTGGATATATCAAGTCAACGGGACTTCCTGAAAAATGGGATGTGAGGAGAACTTCAAGGTTACTGGCCTGAGCAATTGGAAGGATAAAGTTGTCATGATCTAAGATAAGGAAGGCTACAGAACAGGTCTGGAGGGGGAAGATCAGGTGTTGAGTTTTAAGTTGTGTATCAGACATCCAAGTGGAGATGATGAGTAGGCAAATGGATATATGAGACTAGAGTTTGGGAGAGCAGTATTTGGGGCAGATAAGGTCACCGAGGGAGTGAACGTAAATAGAAAAGAGAGATGATCCAAGGACTGAATCTTTGGATATTTCCATAGTAGGATTCTATGATTACAGTGAGAGGCACATAGATTAAATACGTAATCTTTTCATTCTCCCACTGTAACTTTTTTTAAATGATGTGTAATGAGACTATGTGTGGTGTGATTAACTACTTTTGTGTGTGGCTTTCTAGCCATGGTCTTGTAACTCCCACCCAGGTGATTGGGCAGGACTGTGTGATAGAGTAATTGTGGCCCACCAAGGGGATTGGTCAGTTTTGCCTTAAAAGAGAGCCAGTTCTAGAGCAAAGAGGAGGAGCCTACCACCACCAATGAAGGAGAGAGCAGCAGGAGAGACCTGGCAGCAGGAGACGGTGCAATGGGCTTCCTGGCCCACAGAGAGAGAAAGCTGAGTGCATTTGAGGAGAGGCCTAGGGCCAGGGAGAGGCATGCCTGTAACCACAGTTGGGAAGAGGCTGTTCTGATGGAAGAACTTAACCTGAATGTTCCTAAGCCTGAATTGTAACTGTTAATTCTCTAATAAACCCCATAATTGTGAGTACGGTCTGTGTGTCCTGTGGCCATTGCAATGAATTATTGAACCCAGCAGAGAAGTAGAAAGTACTGTGCGAGGGACGGTTGGTGTCAGAATTAGTAATGATGGCAGAGAGAGGAGGCTTCTCTGACCTCCATCTCGTGGGAGTCAGCCTTGCACTACTGATCTTGGTTCCCCTTCCCTCTTGAGGAGTTGAAGGAGGTCAGACACCACCCCCAAGCCATTTTTACACTGTGTATTTTAAAATCTCCATCCATTATTCAAGCTTCTAAATTCACTATTAGTGAATCATTTAAATATAGTTTTAAATTTTTCAAAGCTTTGAGGAACCGAAAATTCAAAAAAAAAATTCTTTTTATATTTATGCCATAACAGTCAAAATTCAGAGATAAATTTTAAAAACTGAGTTAGTTTTATATGAAAGAAAAAAAACTGTAACACAAAATACTGACATTTACCTGCAAGGGTTAGTAGTAAAAACTGAAAATGGTACTCTTTGTCTGAATTCATTTGTGATGCTTTCAGCAAGTGGTGGCCTACAAAAACAATTTACAGGATGCAGAATATATTTTAAAGTTTTACAAAATTTTCTTTACTGTTGCAAAAATTTGAATAAAACTTACCTTGGTAAGATAGAACCAAATCCAGGATCCTCTGGACCAGGCACAAACACAAAACGACTACTGTAGCATAATTCAACATAATTCATTAAAATTTTTTTTTTGCAACCCTATCAAATAGTCTAAAAACAAGTTATTGCCTTTAACTGAATCATGAATTTAAAAAAAAGTTTTAATTTTACACATTTTAAGGAACTATTAAAAACCTCTAGACTAGCAACGTCCAGTAGAACTTTCTATGATGATAGAAATGTTCTATATCTGCACTGTCCAATTATCAAGTACGTGCACTGTGGCTAGTGTGACTGAGTGACTGAATTTTAAATTTTATTTAACTACTTTAATTAGTTTAAATTTAAAAAGAAACGTGGCTAGTGAATATCATATTGAGCAGTGCAACTCTAGAACCTTGGAGTAATATCACCAAGGAATTCAAAATATGGTTGAAATTATCACTCTTACTTTTAATATTTTTCACTATAAATCTCTAGTACAGTATAACATACATTATCATATAAGGATGATTACATCTTTTAGCTCTATTAATTTTCTCAACTTTCTTTTTCTTCCATTAGTTTCTTATCACTGATACAAAACTTGTTGTTGTTGTTAGGTGCCATCAAGGTGGTTCTGACACATAGCAACCCTATAGGACAGAGTAGAACTGCCCCATAGGGTTTCCAAGGAGCGGCTGGTGGATTCAAACTGCTGACCTTTTGGTTAGCAGCTGAGGTCTTAACCACTAGGCCGCAAGGGCTCCAATATAAAACTTAGGTTTTTTTTTTTCAAACAAAACCATTTAAGTAAAATATATAGAAATAAAGACCATTACCTTTGGTGAATGTTTGGGTATTCACATATTATGTCTGCCAAAGATTTTAGGGAATCTAAAATTTTAAAGGGATATTAAATTTAATTTGCATATAAACCAAAAACCAAACCCGTTGCAGTTGAGTTGATTCCGACTCACAGCAACCCTGTAGGACAGAGTAGAACTGCCCCATAGTTTCCAAGGAGCACCTGGTGGATTCGAACAGCCAACCTTTTGGTTAGCAGCCATAGCACTTAACCACTATGCCACCAGGGTTTCCAAATTTGCATATACACACATAAAAAAATTCTCTCTGATTAGATACAACTCTACAAGTTTTGAATAAAATTAAAATAATATAAATGATTTCCTATCAGTTTATATAAATAAACACTTCTTATTAAATAGACCCTCAATACCTTTCAAAGATTGAACTTGATTTTTTCCATATGGTGCAGATGAAAAATTACCACACAGGATAAAGCAGGTTGGAGGTGCTGGTGAATAACCTGAAGAATAAAAGGATAAACGAACGTCACTTCTCTAGTCTAGAAATCAGATTAAAAGCCCATTAGCCATGAGTTTTTAGTAATAAAACTATTTTAATAATAATAACAGCTTATTATTATTAAAATAATAGTAATAACAGCATTCATTTATTAAATACTTATTATGTGCCAGGCCCTGCATTGGCTAAATTAATCGTCACAACATCCCTATAGGCTGAGATTTAGAGCAGTTAAGTAATCTGCCCAAGGTATTAGGCTCAGACTTAAATCCAGTTCTGTCAGACTTCCAAAGCCCAGAGCTCTTACCTACTTTCTTATACTATGTTATTGTTGTTGGGTACTGTCAAGTTGATTTTCAACTCATAGCGACCCTGTGTGACAGAGTAGAACTGCCCCATAGGATTCTGTAGGCTATAATCTTTATGGGAGCAGATCGCCAGGTCTTTCTCCAGCAGAGCCACTGGGTGGGTTCAAATTGCCAACCCTTCGGTTAGCAGCTGACTGTTTAACCATGCTATACTTAGGACTAATTCTTATTTATCACAGATACACATACACATGCATACATATATTTTTCAAATGTAAAAAAGTAAGTCCTTAAGATGAAACCTTATTTAAAATATCTTACTGCTGGATCACTGCTTTTTAAAAACTAGAATACTCAAAACAACACATTTTTTAAAAAATTTCATTTTAAGATATGAATCCTCTTATTAAGAGTTCAAAAGGGAATATAAAAAAATAATGCCTACCAGAAAACATTGTGTGAAGTTTTTCCAATACTTCTACTTGGTCCAGCCAAACATCAGATATAAACACAAACATGGCATCTTTGTTCTCATCTTCTAGTTGTTTTAGTTTTGCAGACGTCTTCACAGAAGTATTGGAAGGTCCTCCAAAAAAATTAATATTTCCATAGTAGGCCCTAGGTAATTATAAAATACCAACTAGTATCTTCCATCCTATATTCTGTTGGAGATATTTTTCTAATAATTTTACAAATTGAGCTTCTTTCTATGTAATGAGGTTACTTTCCCACCAATGTAAACAGTACCAAGAAAATGTAATATTTGTAGCACTTTAAAAAGCAAACTTAATTTAAATTTTCTAAAATGAGGCAGGAAGTATTACAGAAGCAGTAAATAAAATAATTGGCTACATCTGTGCCTTTTAAAACGGGCTACAGCAAAGATTAAATTAAATCATAATTTCCTAAGTAGTTTGAAAGTAGGAGAAAATGGGTATTCAATTTGAACAATATCTGATAGAAGCCTGAACAATGTGCTACCCTTTTGACAAAGCAATTTCATGTCTAGAAATCTGTTCTAAGGAATTAAGGCTGTAAACAAAGACTAACCTACATCCCAGACTTGTGATGTCTGGAAGGAAACTGGAAGCTTGACAAGAAAGGGTCAGAAAAATAGGGTAATCTACACATGCCTGGCCTTCGCAGCTATGCCTACTCTGCACTGGCTGACATCCTGTGGTTCCTGGCTTAAATGTTACTGCCCCAGCGAAGCTTCACCTGAGGATCCCAAAAGAGGTTAGACATTCCCATTATATATTCAAATAGTGTCTTGCATTTCTCCTTTGTAGAATTTATCAAATTTGTAATCAGCTACTTTTTGGGTAATTCTTTAATGAATAAGGAAGACCAAGGAAGAATTGATGCCTTTGAATTACAGTGCTGGCAAAGAATATTGAATATACCATGGACTGCCAAAAGAACGAACAAATCTGTCTTGGAAGAAGTACAACCAGAATGCTCCTTAGAAGCAAGGATGGCAAGATTACGTCTCACATACTTTGGGCATGTTATCAGGAGGGATCAGTCCCTGGAGAAGGACATCATGCTTGGTAAAGTAGAGGGTCAGGGAAAAAGAGGAAGACAATGAGATGGATTGACACAGTGGCTACAACAATGGGCTCAAGCATAGCAAGGATTGAGGATGGCACAGGCCTGGGCAGTGTTTCTTTCTGTTGTACACAGGGTCACTATGAGTCAAAACCGACTCGACAGCACCTAACAACCACAACACATTTAATGTCTATCTCCCCCACCTAGAACCTAGCATCTAGCCTGGCAATATAGTATGTATTAAAAATGTATTTGCTGAATGAATGTCACAAATCATGCCATAAGACAATATTTCATGGTAATGGAAAATATTGGCTGAATGTTGTAAAATTAAAAAGCTAGTTACATAGAAAAGTATAGTATGCATTCATTTTTACTATCAAAAAATGAATATAGACCTGTGGATTCATGCATAAAAAAGAGACTACATGTACATATAGTGTACATTAATATAATGTTAACAGTTTTTCTCTATGTTTGGTGGATTATAGGTGATTGTCCTTTTCTTCTTTGTGCCTTAATACATTTTCTTTTTTTTTTTTCTTCTTGGCAATCATGTACTACATTCATAATAAGAAAAAAAATTTCTTTAAATGACTCATTGAAACTACTTTTTCAATGCAGCATAATGTCTGGAGTCAGAAACCCTAGGATCAAAACACATCTCTCTTACTAACAAGTTTGTGACTTTAGACAAATCTCCTCAACTGCAAAACAGCTACACTCATACCTACCACACAGGGTTCCTGGATGGAATAAAGGAGATAATGTACAGAAGGTTCTTAGAGCACAGTGGTTCGTACATTATAAACAGTCAGAAATGGTAGCTATCACTATTACTAACACCAGCTGGATCTGGCATTTTCAAAGGTATGATCTTGCATTATCAGAGGAACTGATGAATTGATATAATTGTATAATGATTTCAGTTGAGTATATACCTGAACATAAACCAGAGAACACAGAAAGAAACACCTATTAAACTGAAGCTGGAGAAGTTAGAGCTCAGAAAAGTCTTACTAACATCTTCTGTCCTTGGTTCCTGGAATATACTGTAAAGATGGTAGCAAGAAGGCCTCACAGTACTATTTTCCTAAATTGTGAAATTTGGAAAGGAAAGAAAATTTTTAGGAATTCTAGGAACTATATCATCTTAGGCTCAGAAAACAAAAAACACATGCCCTATAGCAGTGAAAGTGCTTAGCAAGACGCCAGTGAAGCCCCAGCAAGTCTGTATCCTAAAAAAACTATATGCATAAACTATGCAATGGAGGGAAGGACATACAAATTTTTATGCAAATAACAGATGCCTGCTACGTTTGTTTGCCAGCTGCTCCCCTCACTCCAGGTATTTTCCTAAGTGCTCTATGCTAACTTGAGTGGTGCTTAGTGGTTGGTAAACAAACAAACATAGAAGATGCAGCTATTTGTGTACAAATAAGGTTGATATAGATCCTTTTAGAATGGAATGTGTTGTAGACCTATTGGTATCCCTAAAGCTGTAATTTACACATAAAAAGTACCCAATAAAATATTTGTTGTTGAAGCCATTAACTACCACCTGACCATAGCCCTCTGAATTTTATTTTGAAGGAAGTATTTATAAACCTAGCAAGAATAAAATGATTATTTTATTTTAATGTACTTTATGACACCTCATACTAAACCCTTGTGTAATTAAGCACACACAAAATAGTTGAATTTTAAGAAAATAACACAATTAAAAAAAACATTACAATGTTGATCTCTTGGCTACACTGAAACAAATGGCAATAATGGCCATCCATCTCGATTATACCTCTTATTTCAAAGAAGTAATTTTGGAGCTTGCATGAAACTAAAATACCAATACAACAGCAATTTTGCTTTAAACACATCCAAATAAAACCTACCACATTGTGAAATGCCACAAAACCCCTTGGCCATCAAGTTGATTCCAACTCATAGCGACCCTATATGACACAGTAGAACTGCCCCACTATTACTAAAAGCACTCACTTAAAAGCGAGCTGGTTTGTGGGAAGCAGTGTGTCAGTTCCTAAAAAAAACTAAAACTACTGTATGACCCAGCAATTCCACTCCTAGGTATATACCCAAAAGTCTTGAAAGCAGAGACTCAAAAAGAGACTTGTACACCAATATTCATTGCAGTACTCTCACAATAGCCAAAAGGTGAAAACATCCTAAATTTGGATGAATGGATAAAGAAAATGTGGTACATACATACAATGGAATATCTACTCAGCCAATAAGAGAAATGAAGTCTTGATACATGCTATAGTATGGATGGAGCTTGAAGACATTATGCTGAGTGAAAAAGCCAATCACAAAAGGGCAAATACTGTATGGTCTCACATAAAAAGACAAGAAAAGGCAAACATACAGGGAAAGTTTATTAGTGGTTACCAGGGGTGGGAGGGAGGGGAAAAGGGAAGGGTTAACGGTGATGGAAAAATTGCACTGATTAAGGGTAGGGTTGTACAGCTGATTATTATAATTGCTGTCAATAAGTTGTACACCTGTAAAAAGTTGAATTGGCAAAATTTGTGTGATAGATACATTTACAACAATGACCAAAAAAAAAAAAAAGAGTAGCTGCTGAGGCTGCTTATGTATAACCAAACACTTCATGGGATTTGGTTCCTTGGTTTGGAGGTTTAGGGTCATGGTTTCATGGGATATCCCAGTTAATTGGCCTAATAACCTGTTTAGTGCTTCTGTTCCCACCTCCTAGTTTGGTGCATAGTGCCTGGGGTCTTAAAAGCTTGCAAACAGCCATCCAAGGCACAATAATTGGTCTCTATGCACCTGGAGCAACAGAGGAAGAATGAGAGTCAGGAATAGTAGAAGGATATGGAATGTGTGGCTAATTGCCTCCATGAACAACTGCCTCCTTTGCCATGAGACCAGAAAAACTGGATGGTGCCTGGCTACCATTACTGAACGTTTTGATCAAAGATTCCACTGAAGAATCCTAATCAAAAGGGGGAAAATGCAGAACAGAATTTCAAATTCTCATGGACTCTAGACTTTCTAGAGTTATGGAGGATGGATGAACCCCTGAAACTATTGCCCTGAAATAATCTTGAAGCCTTAAACCAAAAACCTGAAGTCATCTTAAAACCGAACAATAGTTTAGCTTAACTAGTAAAAAAAAGGTCTGCCTTGAGCATCGTGCTCTTTTAAGATCTATACAGGATCAAATTGACAACAGCAACTCGAAAGATTAGATAGAAACCTTAGGAAGCGATAAGTTTATGTTAACGGAGGAGGAACAACTCAGAAAAAGAGGGTGAGAATGGTTGCACAACTCGAAGAATGTAATCAGTGTCACTGAATTGTAAATGTAGAAACTGTTGAATTGGTATATGTTTTGCTGTGTATATTCTCAACAACAAAATAAATAAAATTTCGGGAAAAAAAAAAATGTGGGCTGGTTTGCTAAGGGCGTGTGTTCTCTTTAGCAGATCAGCACATTTCCTTAGATAACTTCAGCAGGAAGAAGGGATGCACTGCGGAGGGTGTGCTGCCAATGACTCCCAGCCAGAAAATACAGCCTTTGCCCCTGCACCTCCATAGGTATGCTAGGACTAAAATCTCAGTCAGCTCTTCTTTTTCCAATCATCACCATCATCATAGAATCTCAAGGCTGGAAGGCAGTTACTCTAATTCCCTCAGAGGTAGCACACTCAAATGCCTACAGACTCCAGAAGGGTGATACTAAAGATCAAAGCAGCAGCCAGCTGAGGCTAACGACGGTGCACACACATGCCCTGCCAAAAGCAGGCAATCACTGCAGTAGCTGTTGCCAGGTGAGCACTCAGGTTCTATATTGCTAGAGCTTTTGATTGCTCAAGAGAACTCAGAAATCTACACTTTCATGAGAAATCTCCTAATTTTTAAACATTGGGAACTAATTCAAAATGTTTTCCAAATACCTCAAAGGCGGAAAATGGTAAAAAAGAAAGTTCAACCCACAGGCCACCAGTTACAACTTTGACACGATCATTCAGCCTCTGCTCAAATACCTGCAGTGACATGGCACTTATTCAGGAAAAAAAAAAAAAAACCAAACCCACTCCTGTCAAGTCGATTCCAACTCAGAGACCCTACAGGACAGAGTAGAACTGCCCCTTAGGGCTTCCAAGGCTGGAAACCCTTATGGAAGCAAACTGCCACATCTTTCTCCCACAGAGCAGCTGCTGGGTTCGAACCACCAACCTTTCAGTTAGCAGCCGAGTGCTTGGATGGCTCTAATATCATGAAGATTTTCCTTATATTTAGGAGCTATAATCTGTCTCCTAGGATTTTCACTCATTAGTAGTATAATACAAAAGTCAGAACTTTATAATTACATGGGAATTACGTTCTTCTATTTTCTTACCACTAATCTCACATGAACTCCTCAGCAACTCTGTAGATAAGCAAGACAAGTAGACTGGAAATCTTCTCCAGTTAAAGCCAAAGCACAGGGATGTTACTACAACGAACCTAGGGTCATTCTGCTAGTTTTGACTGTTACACAGAAAACAGAGTTCCAACTCTCATTTTCCATTGTTCTTTCCATTTTGACACAAAGTCCAGTGCCTTGTAATAGCTGAGATATGGCATACTATCATATATTCACTACTGCCAGTATTACAAAATTCCTATCAAGTTTAAATAAAACATTTTTATACCTAGTAGTACTGGAGGGTTCAGTGGGTGGAAATCCAAATGCATTGACATGAAACACTTGATCTTCAAACCAACCTGAAAAAAGATAAGTTATAAGTCACTTTCATTTGTCCAATTCTCCTTTTTGCTTGAAAGGACAAAACTCTGAAAACACAAAGCAGTAATGCTAGGCTATGGTCTCTTCCCTGTATACTAACTACGGAAGCTTCAAACTGCATGACTTCAGATTCTTAGTTAGTCTCACTCTAAACATCACGAAAATAGAAATAATAGATTTAGAAGTTAACTTCTCATCTTTTTATTTCGCAGTACATGTTGGACTACAGAAAGATTAGGTACATAGATTAGGAAATGCTTTATTTTATGACCCTAGATAAATCTAAAAAGTTTTTAGTAACAACTTTAGTGATATATAATTCACATACAGTATAATTCACCCTTTTAAAGTATATAATTTAGTTTTTATGGTATATTCACAAGGTTGTACAACCATCACCACTACCTAATTTCAGAACATTTTTACCACCCCAAAAGAAACTCCATGCCTAATAGCAGTCTAAGAGTTTGTTGTCAAAAGTATACTCTCATAATCAATATTCTCCCAAATTATATCACATTAACATATTTTAACCAATCTAGAAATGGTTTTACTGCAGAATGATGAGGAGGAAGGGAGAAAAATATACTGACTTACCTTCTGCTAAGACAAAGCATGCCTCTGTATATAAACCATTATGGAACTGGTATCAACAGTTGAGGAAGACAATTTTATGCTTGAGGAACTGATAAAGTCAACATATATTTTGAGTCCAAAAGGACTGTTATGGTTTGAACTGTGCCCCCCCAAAAAATGTGTGTCAACTTGGCTAGGCCATGATTCCCAGTATTGTGTAGTTGTCCACCATTTTGTGATCTAATGTAATTATCTTATGTGTTGTAAATCCTAACCTCTATGATGTTAATGAGGCAGGATTAGAAGCAGTTATGTTAATGAGACAGGACTCAATTACAGGATTAGGTTGTATCTTGAGTCAGTCTCTTTTGAGATATAAAAGAGAGAATTGAGCAGAGGAGAGGGACTTCATACCACCAAGAAAGAAGCACCAGCAGTGGAATGTGTCCTTTGGACCTGGGGTCCCTGTGCTGAGAAGTTCCTAGACCAGGGGAAGACTGATGACAACGACCTTCCCCCAGAACTGATAGAGAGAGAGAAAGCCTCTCCAGGAGCTGGAGCCCTGAATTCAGACTTCTAGCCTCCTAGACTGTGAGAGAATAAATTTCTGTTTGTTAAAGCCATCCACTTGTGGTATTTCTGTTATAGCTGCACTAGATAACTGAGATAAGAACTCCCAAATAATAAATCCAAAGATTTATCATTTGAAATTGTGAGCAGATTATAGCTTAAAAATGATAGGTTTAAATGTCTCAGTGTTTAATTCCAAGATGCAGCCTGCTTATATTGACAATACAGAATATTCTTAGCATGTTAGAAATGTTCTCAGTGGTTTGTCTAGATTCTCAAAATAAGGAAGAATTAAAGTTCTTCTACCTTTGTTTAGGATTGTATTCTCTATATCCTTATGCCACCACCATATGTAGTTACTGGGAACCCAAACAGGTAAATCTGAAAATGGTATAAAATCAATTTACCCCAATTCATTTAAAATAGATTTAAAAAAATAAAGAAAAGTGAAGGATATAGCTTTACTAAGATCTAGTTGTACTGTTCCAGTAGGATCTTCCAGAAAAAATTTTCCCTAAAAATAATTAAAAGAAAAATATCCACATTAATATAAAAATGAATACTATGACAAAATAACTGAAATACTGACAATTTTGACAACAGAACATAATAGAGTGAACAGTAGATTTAAAAAAAAAAAATCAGACTTCATAGTCCAGGCTTTTCTCCATTTACTAGGCTGGTGATCTCAGGCTAATCACATAAATTGAGACTCAGACTCTTCATAGATAACTTGGGGAATGGCTGCTGCAGATCAACAGATGCCAAGAGGCACACCAGCTGGCTGCCACCAAGATTTAGCTTTACCTAACAGAGTCAATAGAGTCTCCAAGGGACCAGGATGTGGTCTGCAGCTTTGTTTGTCCTGAAACTCTGTCCTCTCAGTTCAATCAGTGGTCACTGAGGGACTAATTTCAGGCTATACAAACTGGTTACCTGTACAAGACACTCATTCTTGAGGTTTAGTCAGGAAATTGAACACAAATAAAAAGGTTACTTGGGATGGAGGTGGAAGTCTTAAATAAAAGAATACATCCCTGTACCCTCTGTAGAAATGCTATATGGAACTGACATTTCATCAGTGTAATAGTGAAAATAAAAGTTTGATGCTTATTAGGTTTAACTCACCTCTTTTAACTGGGTTATCATCCCAAGAACAATCACATCTCCAATTTTGGTTGTACTACCCAGTAAGGTTTCTATTGTTTTAAGCTAAATAAAACAAAATAAATTCTTAAAAATTGAAAATATATTCTTTTAAGAAACCAATGTTTTTATAAACAAGTAAATGTTGGTGCACATTTCAGTATTTACAGCTACTTTATATTAGAAAATCAAATAAATCTTAGAAAGTTTAATTTTATCCTACAAAAAATATCAAATGTATGATGGCCTAGAAGCATTATGCCTAAAGAAATACCATATCAACTCAGACATTTACCAATGGCTGAAGTTTTATACCATATCATTCTGAATAAGTACCATAGGATAAGTACATTTATTTTTAAAATGTAGAAAATAATATCAGTTTTATTTATCTTATTTGGTCAGAAAGAAGTAGTAGCTTCTATTAAAGCTTTGAAAGGCCTAGGACACAAGGCATGAACTTAATCAAGACTGGGTGGGCAGCCAGGTCAGTTAGCTAGTTAAACACTTACCAGGGGTTCATTTTCATTTAAAATTCAATAAATTAGAATTAAGCAATAAATATTAAACATGTATACTCACACCCCCTCCCCACCCTAAATGACTAGGATAGCAATCTAACCTGGAATTTGCTTCCACTCTCCTCAGGGTGGGAACCTATCACTGGTGGAGTAAATAATTCATGTCTGTGGGTTCTCTATAAAAAAAGAAACATTCACATGAACTACTGAAATAGACATTCAATCCTAAGGTTCATTAAAATAGTACTCTGATAGAACACTGTCCTTAAACTAGTGTTACTCTTACCTATTTGCAATAAATTTGAAAACACCATCCAAGCCTGCCCCACAAATTCTATCCCTGCCCTCCCAAGTTCTATCCACTTCCCTTTTCTCTCTAGCATCTCTCTTTCACTCAGGGATCTCATCCCTATAGCTTCATCTATTACTATATACAGATGTCTCCCAAATCTCTCTCTACCCAGATCTTAGCTCCAGATGTACGTTTCATCCGGCAACCTAAACTCCAATGTTTAAAATCGAACCTGCCATCATCTTACCTAAACATTCTCTTTTGCCTGTTTGTTAACACATCACCATTATTCTGCTGTCCTGTCTCAGGCTTAGAACCTTAATTATCCTTGATTCCTCACCCTCTCCTTTCTCTTCATGTCCAATCCATCATCATGAACTATGGTTTCCACTGCTCCAGTGCTGCCCCTCTTTCATTTTCCCTTTCCACTTCCTTCATCCAGGCGACCATTTATGTGTATACTAATATCACGGCCTTCTATAAGTCTTCCCTCACACTCATCTCAAAATCTTCTGATACAGGAAGCTCTCAAAAAAACCCAGCTCTGGGCAGAGGGCTGTGGGGACCATGGTCTCGGGGAACATCTAGATCAATTGGCATGACACAGCTTATAAAGACAATGTTCTACATTCTACCTTGGTAAGTAGTGTCTGGGGTCTTAAAAGCCTGTGAGCGGCCATCTAAGATACTCCACTGGTCTCATCCTTCGGGAGCAAGGGAGAATGAAGAGAACGGGATACAAGGAAAAGATTAGTCCGAAGGACTAATTGTCCACAGCTACCAAGGCCTCCACCTGACTGAGTCCAGTACAGCTAGATGGTGCCCAGCTACCACCACGGACTGCTCTGACCAGGATCACAACAGAGGGTTCTGGACAGAGCTGGAGAAGGATGTAGAGCATAATTCTAACTCACAAAAAAAAAGACCAGATTTACTGGCCTAAAGGAGACTGGAGAAACCCTGAGAGTATGGCCCCCAGACACCCTTTTAGCTCAGTGGTGAAGTTACCTCCAAGGTTCACTGTTCAGCCTGGGAGTGGACAGCCCCGTAAAACTAAATGAGACTAACGAGGTACAGGAGTCCAATGACAAGGGCCAGAAGGCAGAAGGGGACAAGGAAGCTGGTGTTACGGAACCCAAGGTTGAGTAAGGATATTGTTGATGTGTTGTGAGATTGTTAACCATTGTCATAGGGCAACATTTGTAGTAAGTGTTAAATGAGAAATTATTTTGTTCTGTAAGCCTTCAGCTTAAGTGAGAATAACAGCACAATTGGGAGAGCATAGTCAATGTCACTGAACTGTGTATGTAGAAATTTTTGAAACGGTGTATCTTTGGCTATGTGTATTTTCACCAAAAAAAAAAAAGGTTGAGAATTTAGAGGGTTAATATGTTGTGGGGTTGTTAACCAATGTCATAAAACAACATGTGTACTACTGTTTCATGAGAAACTATTTGTTCTGTAAGCCTTCACCTGAAGTACAATAAAATATAGGAAAAAAAAAATTATAATAGAAAAAAAAAAAAAAACCCAGCTCTGATTGAGTCTCTCTAGTATTCCAAGGCTCCTCCTACCAAGAGAAACCAGTTGCTGTTGAGTTGATTTTGACTCATAGCAACCCCATATGTGTCAGAGTAGAACTGTGCACCGTAGGATTTCCATGGCTGATTTTTTTCATAAGTAGATCACCAGGCCTTTCTTCTGAGGCACCTCTAGGTGAATACAAACCATCAACCTTTCGGTTAGCAAAAGACTGCATTAACTGCACCACCCAGGGACTCGCCTACCAAAAGAACAAAGTCCCAATTCCCAAGAGTGCCACTCAAGGCACTCCCACGATTTGATTCCAATAAGCCTTTCCAAACTTATCCCATGTTACTCCTCCTCACAGGCCTCACACACTACAGAAAGTGAACTGATTGCTCATTGTTTCCTGACATAATCCACTTTTACCTTTTACTGTGCCTTTGTTCATTCTCTTACCACCACCTTTTCCCCATTTCTACAAGAGCAAAGCAATCAAGGCCCATGCCAAATGCCATCTTTTCCTTGAAGCCTTCCCTGATTTTTCTGTCGAATACAATCTGTTTGTATCTCTTTTATAGCACTTATGAAGTTCCACTTCATATTATATTTGGGCAAATGGCTTTAACTTCCTAAACTGTAAGCTATTTGAAGGCAGTACAGTATAGTGGCAAGGCTTGGGCTCCAGAGTCAGACAGACCAGATTCAAATCTTATCTCTACTTACTAGGTATGATCTTTGGGAAAGTTACTTAACCCTTTCAGGCCTCAGTTTTTTTAATGTGTAAAATGGAGATACTAATAGCATCTAATACATGGGGTTGCCATGAGTAGGTATTGACTCAACAGCAATAGGTATGGTTTTTTTTAGATCCATATATTAATGTTGAGAGAATTAAATGAGGTAAGTAATGTTTGTAACACAGTACCTGGCATATCAAAAACATGTAATATACGTTAGCTACTATTTTTATCATCATCATTATTAAAGAGAAAGAATATTCTTGTCTCTGTATCCTCTATATAGTCTCAAACACAGAGAACCCAAAAACAGCCTGTTAAACGAAGACTTTTGACTACAAGATTTCATCCTTTAATTATTCCCAAACCCTATTTAAGCTGAAATTACCTACCCCCTCAACTTACTTGGTGTAAAATGGTGTATCGTTCACGAAACAGCTCTGCTTTATCTCTTGCTGTTCCAAATAAATTTGGTGCAGGGTGACTGGTCATTAATAGACTAGGGAAAAAAAAAAGGAATGTCTATATATGGCTATCATAATAATGCACAAAAGTAAGCCAAAAATGAAACATAAGACTACCCTCTGAAAAAGGTACATTTGAAATTAACTGAAAACCAATAGATGGTATACTTACGGAAGAAATTTTTTTCTTTCTGAGTTGTATATAAAACGTGGAATATCAAATGCTCCTATGATATTGAAAATATGATCTCTGAAAAACATCCCACAAAAACACAAGGCCTGATTTACCAAAACATAGTACTCTAGGTAAACATAAAAACTTGCATTGTAATCTTACATCATACATAACTTACTTTTCACATTTTCTCAGGTCACATACACAATTTCTTACAGTGTCAAAAAATAATACGAGAGTAGGATATTAGCTTGTGCATTTCCCTTTCAAGATACAAAAAAATCATTGCTCAATACTCTCAAGCAAAAAAGATTTTTAGATTAACTTCTAATTAACAATGCCATCTGTTGAAAAAGAACAATTATGTATAAAAATGTCACATCTTAAGCACACCTCTCCATATGTACTATTTATTATGTTATACTATAATGATTAATTTCCAATAATTTTAACCCAAAATATTATGCCCCACGATAAGTTGTACAATAGAAAAAGAACCCCAAAACTTTTGGCTATATCCTTGAGACTTTGTATTAGGAAATGAAAATCAACAAAATAATTTACTTCCAAACAACTGTTAAAAACATACCACGTTAGAACTAAGCTAAAAAAAAAAATTTCACAGCACCATTGTATAAATATTTCAACCTAAATAATCTTCCCTAAAATTGTATCTGTTTATCCCTCAACCTGAAAATGGTCAAAAAAAGATCATGCTACTCTGGTGGAAGCAATAAGTATACAATAGCAGAGAATCAGCGGCCTTGAAGATAACCTGGATTCCAGGCACAGCTTTTCCACCATTTTCTAGTGGATCAGTCTTGGAAAGTTAACCTGCCATGCCTTTTTTTAATCTATAAAATGAGAGCCTCTTGTGTTATGATATAATGATTTTCTGACAGCTTGATGGTGCAAAGAACTTTTACCATTCAGCCCCCAGTGGACCTCTATACATTGGCTGGCTGTAGTATATAAACAGCTTGACACTAGCAAGAGGTAACTTTAATGTCTATTTTAGGATTATCATCCTTAAACTTTAGTAAATGATTTTGAATTTCTATTGATGGCTTCAGGAGTATGTCACTGCACTCTAGTATCTTCAATGAGTTCAGAAGAAAAACACCAAAATTCCTCAATTTCTCTATTTTCTAGCAGCTCTAGTAAGTACTGACAAAGAAAAGATGAAAACTATTGACCCAAATAAGGCTAATGGCTTCTTTCAATCATCTTCACTGTCCCAAATAGGAAAGAACTGTTAAAATGAAAACAGTCTCTCTGCCCATTTTCCCAGATGTTTTCCTTCCAGTTAATCTTTGTGAATTTGGCAAGAAGAATCATGTTCAAAGGAGAAAAAGAAAGAGAGACAGTCAGGGAAATAAGACCCAAAAATATTATTGTTATATAAGTTCCTAAGCTCTACTAGCACAAGGAGAAGAAAGGCCTGGCGATCTACTTCTGGAAATCAGCCAGTGAAAACCCCATAGATCACAATGGCCCAATCCTATTGTGCATTGGGTCTCCATGAGCTGGGCCAACTTGACAGCACTTAACAATAGCATAAAATAGTGGGAAGAGTCATAAAACTGAGATTCTACCCTGAGTAGCCATTCACTATGTGACCCAAGTTAAGTTGATGAACTTATCTGAGCTCAGCACTTTCCTAAGAGCAAAAGTAATTTATACTTCTGAATTTTCAGTTAAATTCATTCATAGTATATAACAACAAAAGTAAATTAAACTTCTGAATATTCAATTTATTCATAGCATACAAAATATGAAGTCAGATCAGTTGGGTATGTGGCAAAAGTTAGGAATAGTATAAACAACAGAATACTCTCAAATGCTAGGACAAAATAGTAAAGATGAGTCATTTAATAATGAAGTTTATAATACAGGCTTTTACTTGAAACGAAGCATTTAGAAATAACTGCAGCTCCCTCTGTAGACATGTTGACCACTAATTATTTCCCCAAGAAAATAATTCAAAATAACCACTCAATAACACTTCCAAAGGGGGGAAAAGTTAATTTTATCTACGTACATAGTTTCATCTACTGCCTGACTGCATTCCTGGACTGCTGCTTCCACTACAGATCGTTCAATCATGTTGGATGACACTGAAAAGAGAATTTCAAAGTCAGATTTTAAAAACAAGCATAAAAATCAGTGCTTTCTGCAGATAGCATTTTTCCATAAAAATAATCTGCAAACACTAACCCTGAGATTCTCATTACATAATTTTTAGGAGGGAAAATATGTTAAGTCAGAATAATAAACGCCATACCTCTAATACCTCAATTTTCTACACTCAAATACATTTCTAACACCTTAAAATAAAGCCAAAGACCTTAACTTTCAAATATTGTTTAGGAATATAAATTCATTTATATAAATACTTCTGAAAAATCCTAGTTTTAATATCTGGAGATAATACCATTTCAAGGATACATTTGTATAACTTTTTTCACTACTGCTGTTTCAATAGGCATGATAGCAACAATCCCAAAAACCCATTGCCATCGAGTCGATTCTGACTATAGCGACCCTATAGGACAGAGTAGAATTGTCTCCATATGGGTTTCCAATGCTGTAAATCTTTACGAAAGCAGACTGCCACAACTTTCTCCCAAGGAACAGCTAGTGGGTTCGAACCACTGACCTTTCAGCCGAGTGCTTAACCACTGCATCACCAGGGCACCCTAATAGTAACCATAACAGCTACTATTTATTAAGCATTTACTAAATGTGTGGCACTATGTTCAGTACTTCACAAGCATTATCCCATTAGATAGATGTCCTGTATGATTGATGTTAATATGCTCTTATCTTACAGATGGGGAAAGTACGCCTTCAAGAGATTAAATAACTTGCCCAAGAACACAACTACAAAGGGTAGAAGAGAGCAAAACAAACCCAGGCCTGAGTGGGTGCCCTTAACTTGCCGTTAACTTTGGCATGTTCTTAGGAAAAATATTCTGTGCCAGCTTAAATTAATTTATAATAGGGACAAGTATTGTTTGCTGAACTTTCAACTGCAAAGGCATTTTTTAAAGCAAAGGTATATTTAAAATTCTGAAAGTGAAAATGAGATATAGTAACAGTTTCTCCTGTATCATGGAACACATTTCATGAAGAAATATATATATAATTGACAAAAATAGCATCTATGCAACATATGAGAGTGACCTACACTCACTTCTATTCTTCAGTGCACTGGAAACACTGGATATTTTTTCCCAGGAGAACAGCATTTTCTCCTCTGTAGGTCTGCACTTGTGGTATAAGGTTAAGCATGGGTTAATAAAAAGATCCTCAGAGAAAAGCTAAAGCAAGAAGGGAGAGTTAACTCTGCTTACTCATTTTTTTCCTCCAAACATTTATGAGTACCTAATTTAAGCTCTCGACTGCTAATCGAAAGGTCAGTGATTTGAACCCACCCAGTGACTCTGTGGGAAAAGATGTGTCCATCTGCTTCTGTAAAGATTACAGCCTTGGAAACCCTATGGGGCAGTTCTGCTCTGTCCTATAGGTCTGCTGTGAGTGGGAATCAACTTAACGGCAATGGGTTTGGTTTTCTGGTTTAACTTAAATAAAGGGGGCAATGGTGGTTCAGTGGTAGAATTCTCGCCTTCCATGCAGGAGTCCCGGGTTTGATTCCTGGGCAATGCACCTCAGGCACAGCCACTATCCATCTGTCAGTGGTGGTGTGCATGTTGCTGTAAGGCTGAATAGGTTTTAGTGAAACTTCCAGATGAAGACAGACTACGAAAAAAGGCCTGGCAATCTATTTCTGAAAATCAGCCAGTGAAAATCCTACAGATCACAATGGTTCAATCCACAACTGATCATAGGGATGGCACAAGACTGGGCAACACTTCCTCCAGTTCTGCATGAGCTCACCATGAGCTGGGGCCAACTCAATGGCAACTAACAACAGCAACAATTTAAATAAGACACAATAGGCACGACAAAGTATCCAAAAAGAATCCAATCCAAATCAGAAGTACAGGCGAGCCAGAGAGAAAAGAGGGCTGTGCCTGCTCCACCAGAGGTGAAAGACTGTAAAAGAGTCCCTGGGAAACATCTTGAGGTTCCAACTGAACTACAGGTATTACTCCTGGGGAAGAAGTGCTACCACTCCTATGTCTCATAACACTGTGATATTTCAATACTGAATCTTCAACTTCTACTTAAATCTATAAATTAAACTGAGCATTGAGAAGTATATTACTAATATAAGAGTATCAGAAAATATTACTTACAAGGTTGCTTTTCAACAGCATCGATGATCTTTTCCAGTGCATCTTCAAGCTCTAATTCACTGATAGATTGAAGAGCATCTGTGAGATACTTAATGGCTTCACTGATAACACAGAAAGAAAATATAAGGTTAGTCATTGATAATTAAGGCAAAAAAATTTATGGCAAAAACTGGCAAACGTTCATCAATCTGGCATTAAAATTACGATCCACTGACTACCTCCTGAATAAGTTCTTCCTTCTATCCTCTGCCAACATAACCATTCTTAAAGCCCCAAATCACATCCTTTCTCTAAGAAGCCTTCCTAGACTAGCCTTCCCTGCTGCAATCTCTCTTTCCTTCTGAAACCGTTAAAATCATACTTATATATACCTTAGATCTGATATAGCACATTAGCCTTTCTTTATTACCTTACATTTAAGGTAGGAATCCATCTGCCTCAATGTCAGGTACCATATCCTGAACATAGCAGATGTTCAAATATTTATTTGTTAATTTGATAATGCATTTACTTAAAGTAAATATTAGTTAATTGAATACTATTTCATCACTGTTCCTCATTGTGAAATCAGGAAAAAATCAGACTAGGAAAAACTTTGACACTTGGATAGAACAGAATCACAGAAGTAACATTTGTATTAAAATCACATAAACTCCTGATTTAAATACCAATAATGCTCAGAATGAACAAACACTGTCTACTAAAACCATCAGCTGATTGCATACCACTCTGTAGCACACAACTTTACACTTTATGTCAGTATTATTGTTATCACCATCACACTAGTTGTTCTGTATGTTGGGTCGCTTATTGTTTCCTGTGTGGGTACCACATCACTTCAATTTATTATAAGTGATGCTCCTTGAGGACTGGAACCATATCATCCTTCAGTACAGTACTAAGTACACTGAAAATGGTCCATAAATATTTGATGATAGAGCCCCTAAAATCACACATATTTTGGGTGAATCTTGAGACAGCTCTTAGAATAGACTAAAACTTGCAAAGCCAGGCAGATCTGACCCTTGCCAAATCTTATGAGGCTCATCCAGCGCCTGTGGACTTCCTGGTGCTCTCTGGCCTCAGGGTTTGTATATGGTCACTTCTTCTAACTCTTCTTCCCTTCACCTAGTTGACTCATACTCACCCTTTAACACTCAGCTCAAACCACTTCTTCAATGAAGCCCTTCCTAGACTCTAAAGTAGGTTATGTGTCTGTTATACACTCTTATAGCACATCTTTCCTGGGACCCTTTTCACAACTGAAATTAAATAATCGTGAATTCATTGTTTGATATCCATGGTAAGCAGACTTCTAAAATGGGCCCAATGATCCATGCCTCCTGTCATTCATATCTTTGTGCAATCCCTCCTCTTGAGTGTAGGCTGGATCTAGTGACTTGCTTCTAACCAATGGAATACAGCAAAAGTGATGGAATATTTTACTGTATAATTTTTAAAACAAAAATGTTAACACTATTTAAAAAGTGATGGGATGTCACTGTCTTCATTAGGTTATAAAAGATGGTAACTTCTGTCTTGCTAACGGACTCTTGATGGCTTTGATGAAGCCAGCTGCCATGTCGGAGAGGCCCACATGGCAAGGAACTTAGGGTAGCCTCTAGTCACCAGCCAGCAAGGAACTAAGGCCCTCAGTCCAACAACCCATAAGGAATGGAATCCTGCCAACCACACAGTGAGGCTGGAAGTAGATTTTGCCGAGCTGAAATTTGAGATTACAGGCAGCACCATCTTGATATTAGCCTTATGAGGAACTCTAAAGCAGAGGACCCAGCTAACCTGTGGATTCCTGATCCGCAGAAACTGTGAGATAATGTGTGTTGTTTTAAGCCTCTAAATTTTGGGGTAATCTACTGTGCAGCAATAGATAAGTAAAGACCTACCGGTACCCCTAAGCTCCACCTCCTTGTCCTAGCAGAGTGCTGTGCGTCTAACAGATTCCTGAATATTTCTGATTGAATTAATTAATGAATGACAGCTTAATTTTAGTTCAAATTCTAAGTGGAAAAGAAAGAAAATTGGTTGATCAATTACTCATATTTTCAAAATGTCTAAGATCAGTTGAACAAAATTCATTATTTTCTCCAGGGCGTATCTGCTCTTGTCCTTGCTCACCACTACCCTCACAAAAAAGCAAAATCAAAAGTCCCATAAAACTCACCATTACAAAAACAAACAGAAAAAAACTCTATATACACAAGAGCAATCAAAATGTGGTTCACAAACCACAGCCTCATCTACCCTGAGACCAGAAGAACTAGATGGTGCCTGGCTACAACTAACAAGACCATTGTGCTCAGGGACACAATAGATGGTCCTGGATAGAATGGGAGAAAAATGCAGAACAAAACTCAGAATCTTAAAAAAGGCCAGACTTACTGGACTGGATGAGACTAGAGGAGCTCCCAAGACTACTGTCCTGAAATATCCTTTAAATTTTGAACTGAACCCACCCTCCCAAGGTCATCTTTCAGCTAAAAGATTGGCTCATAAAATAAACAATATCACCGATGAGTACTGTGCTCCTTTAAAAATATCATTTAAGTGAGACCAAATGGTCAACAGTTACCCTAAAGCAAAGATGAGAAAGTAAGGGGCAGCAGGGAAACTAGATTAATGGAAATGGAACAGAGAACAGAAATAACAGACTGTTGACACATTGTGAAAAATGTAACCAATGTCACTGAACATTACAGTGAGAAATTGTTAAAGGAGAACCTAATTTGAGGTGTAAACTTTCACCAAAAACACAATAAAATAATATTAAAAAACAAACAAAAAAAAGTGGTACAAAAAGTGTAGTCCAGCAAGTATTTCGATATGCTTGTAATATTGTATTCTAAAAACCAGTGCAGATGTAAATGAGAGAATTCTTGAAAAGGACTGTTTCTATCGCTCCTAAAAAATACTCTCAGAGCTAAGCCGTAAAGAAAACCTTAAAAAAAAAAAAAAAAAAAGGAGGCTACCTAGGAACGTGCCTAAAACCTACCCACTTTTTAACTCTCCAGGAAATAATACTTGGTCCAAAATTGCGGGGAGCCAGGCACCCACAATTTCTGCAATAACATAAATTGACAACACTGACATGCATATGGGCTTTCCCAGGTCTCTCACTTAATGTCACCGTAACTCCGTGATGCAGCATTGTTATTCCCATTGTGCAGAGACAGAGGCTTCGGGAGGCTGGTAGAAGCCCAAGTCACACTGTTAATAAATGGCGCTACGAGACAGATCACTGCTTTTCTGGCTCAATTTGCCAAGTGCAGGAGAGCTTCCCACCCAGAAGAAACATTTAGACTTGGCCGCCAAGTATTGGTGAAACCTAAGAAAGCATCGTACCAGATCGATCTCGCTATGAAAAACTCTTCAAAGGTCCTGTCATTTAAGGTCAAGCCCCTCTCGGAGGGCTAGGAGCCACCGCAGCGCGCCTCGCTGCCCCGATCGGCAGCGCGGTCCCAGATCTCCTTTCCTGCCCCTCAGTCTGACCGGCCGACTCACCCCCGAAGCAGCAAGCCACGAAACTTGAAAGCGGCGAGCGCTCGGCTCCGCAACCGCTCTGGCGCCATGTTTGCGTTTTGGCGCCACGGCCGCAGCTCCGCCCCTTCCCCAAGCGCCCCGCCCCGCCCCCGCCCCCGCCCCGGAAAGGCCCCTCTACCCACCCGCCTGGCTTCCGCGGCGTAGACGCGGCTGCTCCTCCCACCTGGCGAGCGCTGCTCAGACCCCTATAGGTTGAAAGAGATGACTTTGCATTCATTTGTTGCCTAGAGGCGGACGTGAGAGCGTCATTCCCTGGTGTCTGGTTGGGAATATGAGTCCCATACCTGAAGTGCATCGTTGATCCACTCAGCCCTCTCGTCGCTGCCGTCGACCTTCCGTGACCCGGGTCAGGCTCTTTGCTGACCCTGGATCCCGCCTTCCTTCAGGAACCTTGACAGCCGCTGGCGGGAGGGCGGGGGGGCTGTGTATTCATGTTCTCTACTTCCACACAGGCCCATGTCACTCCCTGGTAGCCACTCAGTTTGTACCACTCGGTTTCCCCTGACATTCACTCATGGCTGTTACTATCGTTTTCATCCATCCCGTTTTTCATTTTGAGTGCTTCTATGTGCGACGCACTGTCATAAGCGCTTTAAAATTTATTACTTGATATATGGTTAGTGTTTTGCTTTCCACGTCCTCATTTTACAAATGAGTAAACTGAGGCACAAAGATGGTAAACGGCTTGCTCAAGGTGACACTTCCAATAAATGGTGGAGTCAGGATTTGAACTCGGTCTGACTCCAGCAAAGGGGCTGTTAAGCTGCCACCCTTCAAAATGCTTTCTCCATTGAGTTGAATACACCATGGGGTGATGTGCAGTCTTACAAAACATGATGATGGTTTCTATGTACTGATGTGCAGTGATCTCCAGGGTATATAGTTAAGTTAAAAAAAAAAGGGAAACTAGGAAAGAAAACAAGTATATACGCATGTTTACTTGTCTTTGCATTTAAAAACAAGGCAAAGGGATAGGGATGGGAAGGAAGTGACACCTTTTATACTTCTGCCGGTTGACCCATGAATATTGTTTTTAGCTTCCTTCCAGTCCACCCCTAACTCACGGCAATCCCATGCACAACATAACAAAATGGTGCCTGGTTCTGCATCATCTGTATGATCCATTGCAGATCAGAACATTGTGATCCACAGGGTTTTCAGCGGCTGATTTTCAGAAATACATCTATAGGCCTTTCTACCAAGTCCATCTTAGCCTAGAAGTTCTGCTGAAACCTGTTCAGTATCATAGCAACATGCAAGCCTGATGGATGGGCGATGGCTGTACATGTTTATGTTTTACATACTCAAAAAATCAAATAGAAATGGAAAAGTAAATTAAAACTGAAACATACTTAAACCAATGCACTTAACTATAAAATTGGTAACAAAAAATTAGAGAAAATACTTAATTCAAGTGATTTTTTTTAATAAATTTTTTTTATTTTTTATACTTTTTTCATAGTTTTTTTTAATTGTACTTCAGCTGAAGGCTTACACAACAAATAGTTTCTTATGAAACAGAAGTACACATGTTGTTTTATGACACTGGTTAACAACCCCACAACCTATCAAACCTCTTACTTCTCAACCTTTTTTTTTTGGTGAAAATACACATAACCAGAGATACACCATTTCAAAAATTTCTACATGCACAGTTCAGTGACATTGACTATGCTCTTCCAATTGTGCTGTTATTCTCACTTAAGATGAAGGCTTACAGAACAAAACAGTTTCTCATTCAACAATTACTACAAATGTTGCCCTATGACAATGGTTAACAATCTCACAACACATCAACAATATCCTTACTCAACCTTGGGTTCCCTATCACCAGCTTCCTTGTCCCCTTCTGCCTTCTGGCCCTTGTCACTGGACTCCAGTACCTCGTTAGTCTCATTTGGTTTTACGGGGCTGTCCACTCCCAGGCTGAACAGCGAACCTCGGAGGTAACTTCACCACTGAGCTAAAAGGGTGTCTGGGGGCCATACTCTCAGGGTTTCTCCAGTCTCCTTTAGGCCAGTAAATCTGGTCTTTTTTTTTTTTGTGAGTTAGAATTATGCTCTACATCCTTCTCCAGCTCTGTCCAGAACCCTCTGTTGTGATCCTGGTCAGAGCAGTCCGTGGTGGTAGCTGGGCACCATCTAGCTGTGCTGGACTCAGTCAGGTGGAGGCCTTGGTAGCTGTGGACAATTAGTCCTTCGGACTAATCTTTTCCTTGTATCCTGTTCTCTTCATTCTCCCTTGTCCCCGAAGGGATGAGACCAGTGGAGTATCTTAGATGGCCACTCACAGGCTTTTAAGACCCCAGACACTACTCACCAAGGTAGAATGTAGAGCATTGTCTTTATAAGCTGTGTCATGCCAATTGAGCTAGATGTTCCCCGAGACCATCGTCCCCAGAGCCCTCTGCCCAGCAATTCAGTCCCTCAGGGAGTTTGGATGTGTCTATGGGGCTTCCATGACCTTTCCTTGTACAAGTTGTGCTAGTTTCCCCTGTATTGTGTACTGTCTCACCCTTCACCCAAGATACCACTTATCTATTGCCTATTTAGTATTTCCCCCCCCCACCCCTCCCATCCCTGGTAACCAACAAAGATTGTTACATTTTGTGTGTGAACTTTTTCATGGGTTTTTACAATAGGGGTCTCATACAATATTTGTCCTTCTGTGATTGACTTATTTCACTCAGCATAATGTCCTCCAGTTTCATCCATGTTATGAGATAGTTCACAGATTCATTGTTGTTCTTTCTTGTTGCATAGTACTCCATTGTGTGTATGTACCATAGTTTGTTTATCCATTCATCTGTTGATGGGCACCTACGTTGTTTCCATCATTTTGCTATTGTGAACAATGCTGCCATGAACATAGGTGTGCATATGTCTATTCGAGTGACGACTCTTATTTCTCTAGGATATATTCCTAGGAGTGGGATTGCTGGATCCAATGGTATGTCTATTTCTAGCTTTCTGAGGAAGCGCCATATCATTTTCCAAAATGGCTGTATCATTTTGCATTCACACCAGAAGTGCATAAGTGTTCCGATCTCCCCGCAGCCCCTCCAACATTTGTTATTTCCAGTGTTTTTGATTTGTGCCAGTAATGCCGGGGTGAGATGGTATCTCATTGTGGTTTTAATTTGCATTTCTCTAATGGCTAGTGATCGCGACCATTTCCTCATGTGTCTGTTGGCCATTTGGATGTCTTCTTTGGTGAAGTGTCTGTTCATTTCCTTTGCCCATTTTTTAATAGGATTATTTGTCTTTTTGTTGTAGAGGTGTTGGATTTTCTTGTAGATTATGGAGATTAGACCTTTGTCTGACCTGTACTGTCCAAAATTTTTTTCCCAGTCTGTAGGTTCTCTTTTTACTCTTTTGGTGAAGTCTTTTGAAGAGCATAAGTGTTTGATTTTTAGAAGATCCCAGTTATCTAGCTTAATCTATCGGGTTTTGTGCATTGATGGTTATGGTTTGTATCCTGTTAATGCCATGTATTAAGGCCTGAAGTGTTGGTCCTATTTTTTCTTCTATGAACTTTATAGTTTTAGGCTTTATATTCAGGTCTTTGATCCATTTTGAAGTAGTTTTTGTATACGGTGTGAGGTATGGGTCCTTTTCATTTTTTTGCAGATGGATATCCAGTTTTGCCAGCACCATTTGTTAAAAAGACTGTCTTTTCCCCATTTGATGGACTTTGGGCCTTGTTGAAGATCAGGTGACCATAGGTGGATGGATTTACATCTGGGTTCTCAATTCTGTTCCATTGGTCAATGTATCTGTCATTGTACCAGTACCAGGCTGTTCTGACTACTGTAGCTGTATAGTAGGTTCTGAAGTCAGGTAGTGTGAGTCCTCCAACTTTATTCTTCTTCTTCAGTAGTGCTTTACTTATTTGGGGCAACTTCCCTTTCCATATAAAGTTAATGATTAGTTTTTCCATCCCTTTGAAGAATGTTGTTGGTATTTGGATTGAGATTGTGTTGTATTTGTAAATTGCTTTGGGTAGAATTGTCATTTTCACAATGTTGAGTCTGCCTATCCTTGAGCATGGTATGTTTTTCCATTTATGTAGATCCCTTTGGGTTTCATGCAGTAGTGTTTTGTAGTTTTCTTTGTATAGGTCTTTTACATCCCTGGTCAGATTTATTCCTAAGTACTTTATCTTTTTAGGGGCTATTGAAAATGGCATTGTTTTCCTGATTTCCTTTTCATTGTTCTTCTTATTGGTGTATAGGAATCCAACTGATTTTTGAATGTTTTCTTGTATCCTGCTACTCTGCTGAATCTATTAGTTCTAGTAGATTTCTTGTGGAGTCTTTAGAGTTTTCTATGTATAGTATCATATCATCTGCAAACAGGGACAGTTTCACTTCTTCATTACCAATTTGGATGCCCTTTATTTCTTTTTCTTGCCTTATTGCTCTAGCTAGAACTTCCAGCACAATGTTAAATAGGAGTGGTGATAAAGGGCATCCTTGTCTTGTTCCTGTTTTCAAGGGGAATGTTTTCAGCCTCTCTCCATTAAAAATGATGTTGGCCATTGGTTTTGCATAGATGCCCTTTATTATGTTGAGAAATTTCCCTTCTATACCTATTTTATTGAGAGTTTTTATCAGGAATGGATGTTGGATTTTGTCAAATGCCTTTTCTGCGTCAATTGAGATGATCATGTGATTCTTTTCTTTCCTTTTATTTATGTGGTGGATTATGTTGATTGATTTTCTAATGTTGAACCATCCTTGCATAGCTGGTATGAATCCTACTTGGTCGTGGTGTATTATTTTTTTGATATGATGCTGAATTCTATTGGCTAGAATTTTGTTCAGAATTTTTGCATCTATATTCATGACAGATCTTGGTCTGTAATTTTCTTTTTTTGTGATGTCTTTGCCTGGTTTTGGTATCAGCATTATGCTGGCTCCATAGAATGAATTTGGAAGTGTTGCTTCCTCTTCTATGGTCTGAAATAGCTTGAGTAGTACTGGTACAAGCTCTTCTGTAAATGTTTTGTAGAATTCTCCAGTGACGTCATCTGGGCCAGGGCTTTTTTTGGTTGGGAGTTTTTTTTATTACCTTTTCAATCTCTTCTCTTGTTATGGGTCTGTTCAGATTTTCAACATCACTTTGTTGTAGTTTGGGTAGGCCGTATGTTTCTAGAAATTTATCCATTTCCTCTAGGTTTTCAAATTTTTGGAGTATAGTTTTTCATAATATTCTGTTATAATCCTTTTTATTTCAGTTGGGTCTGTTGTAATGTCCCCCATTTCATTTCTTATTTGGGTTATTTGTGTCCTCTCCTGTTTTTCTTTTGTCAGTCTGGCCAGTGGTTTGTCGATTTTGTTGATTCTTTCAAAGAACCAACTTTTGGTTTTGTTGATTCTTTCTATTGTTTTTCTGTTCTCTATTTCATTTATTTCTGCTCTGATCTTTACTATTTCCTTTCTTCTGGTGGTTGTGGGCTTTTTTTGCTGTTCTCTTTCTATTTGTTTGAGTTCTGTAGTTAATGTTTTGATTTTGTCCCTTTCTTCTTTTTTGATATGTGCATCTATTGCTATAAATTGTCCTCTGAGGACTGCCTTTGCTGTGTCCCAAAGGTTTTGGTATGATGTGTTTTCATTCTCATTTGATTCTAGGAAATTTTGATTCCATCTCTGATTTCTTCTATTACCCACTGATGTGTAAGCAGGGTATTATTCAGTTTCCATGTAGTTGATTTTTTTCCCTTAATTCAAGTGATTTTTTAACACAATTCTCTGCATATTTGTAGTGAGGTATATTTTAAGGACAAAAAAAGTGCAAAAAATTTTGAACTTTTATGCAAGAAAGAAGGTAAAATAAGAACTATATACACATATTTGCTTAACCACTAGGAGGATAAACAAGGAACTAATACAAATGGTTACCTATGGGTGGGAAAGTGGGGGCTGGGGTTAGAAGTAAAGATATACAATGTGAGAAACATTAGGTGAAAGTGTTTTAGGGAATAGGATATTTGCATCATCCCAGAGCATCACCTACAGATAGCATTCTATAGTCAATTTATAAGAAAAACTTCTATCTCTACTTGTGCTTCCCTTCCCCATAGATCACATCTTTCCTTTCCGTTTTTTCCTGGATTTTGCCAATTCTTCTACTGTACAACTTAACACTCCAGACTGCACTTAATTCATTTACATATATTTCTCTCTGACTGGACTTTAAGCCCCTTGTGGTAGAATATGTCTCACTCATCTTAAAATTCACTTGGTTTATTGAGTCATTGTCTTAGGCTAGGTTCTCTAGAAAAGCAAAACCAGTGAAGCAAAAAATATATATACAGAGAGAGAGAGATTTATATCAAGGAAATGGCTCATGAGGTTGTAGAGACTGCAAAGTCCCAAGTCCATAGGTCAGGCTGGAGGCTTCTCCTGACTCATGGAGCTGCAGGGGCTGGTGAACCCAACATAGGCAGGTCAGATACACCAACAAATCCCAAGACTGGCGGGTAAGCTGCTAGCTCAAGTTCCCAGAACTGGAGGTCAGATGAAGAGGAGCCAGCTGCAGGATCCAGAGCAGACAAGAACCAACAAGCTTTGCCAGAAACTCTACCTATTTTGGATGCAGGCCACATCCCCAAGGAAACTCCCTTTCAACTGACTGGCTGCTCATAACAGATCTTATCATGGAGGTGATGACATTATTACACAGCTATCAAACTACATCATAAGTGCCAAACCACTGAGAATCATGGCCTAGCCAGGTTGACACATAATCTTAACATCACAGTCATCTAGGTGAGGAGCCCTGGTGGCACAGTGGCAAAAGCACTTAGCTACTAACCAAAAGGTTGGTGGTTCAACCCAACCAGCTGCTAGGCAGGAGACAGATGTGGCAGTCTGCTTCCGTAAAGATTCACAGCATTGTAAACCCTATAGGGCAGTTCTACTCTGTCCTATAGGGTCACTATGCATCAGAATTGACTTGATGGCAGTGTTTTTTTTTTTCTTAATGTACAATACTTGGTAATAGACTCAATACCAACTATATACAGAAAATGGGTACTCAATAAATGCATGGCGAATAAATTAATGAATTAACTTGTTCTGGGTAGTGGGCAGCCACCATCTCCAAGAAAGTTATCTTCCCTCCTGGACACAGTTTTTACTTCAGTAACATCATTTTAGAACAATGGTAGGTAAAATTTTTCTGAAGAGGGCCAGATAGTAAATATTTACAGCATTGTGGGTGTCTTAGGCTGGGTTCTCTAGAGAAGCAAAAATAGTGAAGTGTATATATAGAGAGAAAGAGAAAGAGATTTATCTCAAGGAAATGGCTCACACTGTTGTTGATGCAGGCAAATCCCAAAGACCATGGGTCAAGTGTCAGCTGGAACCTTCTTCTGACTCACGTGGCTGCAGGGGCTGATGAACCCAGACCTGGCAGGTCAATCAGCAGGCTGCTGGCTCACGAGGCTGTGGAAGCCAACAAATCCTAAAGTTGGCAGATCAGATGACAGGCTGCTGGCTCAAGTCCCAAGAGCTGGAAGTCAGATGATGATGAGCTGGAAACAAGATCCAGAGCAAACAAGCAAGCTTTGCCAGAAAAATCCATATATATATATATACACACATATATATATATACAGCGTGCAGGCCACATCCCTCCCTTACCCTTAGAAAGTCCTCTTAAAACTGATTGGCTGATCACATCAGATCATATGATGTACATGATTACATTATATCACAAAATGGAGAATAATTAGATCACAAAATGGAGGATAATTACCTAATACTGAGAATCATAGCCTCGCCAAGTTGACACATAACTTTAACTATCATAGCAGGCTTTATGACCTCTGTTGCAACTACTCAACTCTACCTACTCAACTTTGTTGTAGTATAAATGCAGCCATAAAACCAAAACCAAACCAGCTGCTGTCAAGTTAATTCTGACTCACAGAGTAGAACTGCCCTATAAGGTTCCTAAGCAGCCGCTGGTGGATTTGAACTGCC
Source organism: Dugong dugon (assembly GCA_030035585.1). Lineage (NCBI taxonomy): Eukaryota > Metazoa > Chordata > Mammalia > Sirenia > Dugongidae > Dugong > Dugong dugon. The sequence continues at coordinate 56,664,191 of CM057472.1, forward strand.
GATCCTCTCTTCAGCAGTCAAGCTCTTAAATTACTTCCATAGACAATACTTAAATGAATCACCGTGGCTGAGTTCCAATAAAACTTTATTTATGAATACTGAATTTTGATTCACATAATTTTCACAGGTAACAAAATTTCATTTTCCCTTTGCTTTTTTCAAGAATTTAAAAACGTAAAAACTGTTCTTTTCTTGTGGGGCCTACAAAAACAGGCAGTGGGCCAGATTTGGCCTGCAGGCAGTAGTTTCCCAGCCTCGGTTTTAGTAATTCCTAACTACACACACACACACACACACACACACACACACACACACACACACACGCATTCTCTCTCTCTCTATACTTATGGATAGCTATCTCTGCCAGGGTTAAATGAAAACGGCAAATCACCACTAAGCATTAATTTATGTCGCAGCAGCACCAACCCCATGGACTCGAAGTCCATTTATTCCATGAATAAAATACAGAGTTAGGTTGTACTACTCAAAACAACACAATCCCAAGTGAGAAGAAACACGGAGCAGCACGGTTATGGAGAAGCCAAGGCACCTTCCTCAGTACTAAGAACCAAAGCACCTCTCAACCGGCATCGCCGCCCTTGGCTCAAGTTCAGGAGCAGACCGCTGGGTGGCGCAGACGCACCGTTTCCGCCTTCCCACCAATCTAGACCCTCGACGCGTTCCGTTCGTGCGTAGAGTCGGGATCAGAGGTGAGGCCGCTCGGTGGGAAGGGGTCGCGGTGAGCGAGCTGCTGGGCTCAGCGACTGCGTGGATGGCGGACTCACAGCTGTTCTGCGTGGCTGAGGAGCGCAGCGGCCACTGCGCCGTGGTGGACGGAAACTTCCTCTACGTGTGGGGGGGCTATGTGGTAAGGGGAAGAGGCGCAGCGGGCCGGACGCGCGCGCGCGGAGCCCGTGCGGACCCCAGGCCCGAGCGGACACCTAGCGCCCGTGCACACCAGCCCGGAGGCGGCGCAGGTCCAGGGCTTGGCCGAGCGCGCCAGTCTCCTCTTGGGTCCGGCCTCTCCGCTGTCGGCCTCTCTCTCAGTCGTAGTAGGGCTTGACGCGGTTCCGCAGTTGATTCCACTGGTAAACCTTCAAACCCAGGTTCCCAGGCTCGTGCCCTCCCCCTCCCCCGCCAGAGTTGTCGCATAACCCCCGCTTTGCCCGATATAAAGTCAGTTATTGCGCGATTATCTTTTAAATATTGGCTGAAACTTAAGCACACCAAGCATGCTGTGCTTTATTATATTATTTCCACAGCATTGTTTGAAATAAAAAGATCTAAATCACTAAAGCATTTAAATATTTCTAAGCAATTTTTAGTGGCATATCTTAATGAATGGATAATTACGATTCTTTTCTTCAGTCACAAAACAAGCATACAGACACATAGTAGGAACTATATGCTAAAGAGTATTATGCTAAGAATTCTTATTACAGTGGAGGTTTGATGTGTGTGTGTTTTCTTTTTATAATCATGAGATTCTAAAGTTGGAAAGTAGTTCAGGATTATATACCAACGCCCTTAGTTAATAGATGAAGAAAAGAAGTCATCTGGAAGTTCTACTGAAGTAGAAGCTAGGTTTTTTTGGCTTCTTCAGTACCATTATAAAACAGATCTGTAACATGACTGAATCACTCACTGAAATAAAGTACATACTGCCTGTGTTAAATAATTCTCAGATCCAAGTTGGGTTTTTAATTTGTGGTGGTTTGTTTGCTTCTATTTAATTTGGTGCAGTATTAAAAAAAAGAAAAAAGCAAACCCGTTGCCGTGGAGTCCGACTCAGAGACCCTACAGGACAGAGTAGAACTGCCACATAGGGTTTCCAAGGAGATTGGTGGATTGGAACTGCTGACCTTTTGGTTCATAGTGTAGCTCTTAACCACTGCGCCACCAGGGATGGGAAAGTTAGAACTAACCTTTGAGTGCCTACTGTACCTCCTCTATGTGCTAGGAGCTCTCATATTCCTAATATATAATCTTTACAATAACTCTGTAAAGTAGGTATTAGCCAGTTTTATTAATAAGGACACCGAGTCAATGAGAGTAAATAACTTTAATGGCCATTTGACTTCAAGGGCAGCAGATTACAATCTAGGTATATAGGATTTCATATGCTTATTTCTTTCTATGATAAGCTAATATATATTAGGCGATTACACTTTCTTCATGTTTGATATTTCCATCATTTATTTGCTCTTGATGAAAAAGAAAGCTAGACATAATGATGGTTGTATGTGGAAGAAATATTTTGATTGTTTTTGAGCTCTGCCACTTAAAGATATAAAGGTGTCAAATTTCATCTGCTATATTGATTCCTGATATTGTAAAAGTTAAGTGAAGAAAAAAATTTTAGCTTAAAACAGTAATCTGTAATATCTCATATATGGTGACATAGCATAATTTTTGGGGCGCCCATAAATGGAATGAATTTTTTACATCTCGTTTTAATCTTGAAAATTGTGTAGTTGATAAGATTCCAGTTCTTCAGGCGGCAGTCATTGAATAGAAATACTTGTTTCCCTACTGCTGCTTGATTCAATGAGTGATGGTGCTGTAAGAACCACCCAGGAAGGCTCAACCCAGGTTTAGATCCTGAGTCTAGCCAGTTGGGGTAAAGTTGATTCCAATTTATGGCAACCCCATGTGTGTCATAATAGAACTGTGCTCCATAGGGTTGTCAATGGCTGTTGTTTTGGAAGTAGATTGTCAGGCCTTTCTTCTGAGGTACCTCTGGTTGAACTCAAACCACCAACCTTTCAGTTAGCATCCAAGTGCATTAATTATTTGCACCAGTCATGGACTTCAGATCCTGAGTTTACTACCTTTCACATTCTAGGAATCATCAGCAGTTAAACAGTGCCTAAAGCATAAGTGGAAGGAAGGGGAGAGTAGGAAGCAAAAAAGAAGACACGGTATATCATGAGGAAAAAGTAGAATCCTTCTAACATTGTCTTATTCAGATCCTTCTGAACAGAGATACCTAAAAGGCCCTGGAATCTGGAAGTATTCTAGTAGTTAAGAATAATGATCAGATGATCCTAAATGTAGATTCCATGCCATGTCTTCTTACAGAAAATATCTGCATAAGTATGTTTAAGTACATGTGTTTGTTATGGATATGGACTTAAAGAGAAGGAGGATCAATTTAGAAAATGACTGAAAAGAATGAGGTTGAGAAACAAACTTACAGTGCCAGATAAGAAAACGTACCACAATATTATAATAATTAAATTAGTGGTCCTGATGCAAGTAGAGATAGCACAGTGGAATTGAAGAAAAATTACAGGCATAGAGCCAAGCATAGTTGGAGGGAAATGACACTAGAGCCTTAGAATTGAAGTGTTAAATGTAGAAAAATTAAGCAACTATTGTAAAATCTTGGGGAAAGAAAAACTGAGTTGGAAACTATAAAGGAAAAGATTGGCAGATCAAACACTAAAAAAAAAAATTAAAACTGATTTTTTTAAACACAGTAAAAATGAAAAGGCAGAGGACAAACTAGGAAAAATATTTGCAACATACGTGATAGACAAAGTTCTATAAAAAATAAAAATACAGATAGTCCCTGAGTTACGATGGGCTTCCGTTTTGATGACTCCTTTGTAGGTTAATTCTGATGTAAGTAGAACACTTCATTTTTTTAAAGTTTTCATTATTATTGCTTTTTATTATTGGTATCTTTATAAATCATAACACTGAACATCTGTGAGTGAACATCTGAGAACAATAACGTCAACAAATTATGTGCTATGACATGGTATGTAGTACATATTACTAATAAGATGTACCAAAAAAAAAAAGACCAGTCATAAGTACAGTTTGTTGTAACTTGAATATGTCATAAATTGAGGATTACCTGTATTCCCACTGGAAAAAAGCAGTGGATATCCACAATTTACAAAATTAGAAATACAAATATAATATGAATCATGTAAACCCAGTTTAAAACAACAACGACATTTTTCTCAAATTTGCACAGATTACAAGGAATTTTTGGCAAGAGCTTGGGGAAATAAATTACTCATACACTGGTAGTATATAAATTGGTATAACCCTTTTGAGAGAAAATGTAGCAGTATGTATCTAAAGCCTCTGTGTTTTTCTCCTTAGTGGAATAAACCAAAAAAACCCAAACCTGTTGCTTTGAAATCAGTTCAGACTCATGGCCACTGCATGTGTTACAGAGTAGAGCTACTCCATAGGATTTTCTTGGCTGGTGGAGCAATGGTTAAGTGCTTGGCTGCCAACCAAAAGGTTAGTGGTTCAAACCCACCCAGTGGCCCTTTGGGAGAAAGATCTGGTGCTCTGCTCCTGTAAAGATTACAGCCTAGGGGGAAAAAAAAAAAAACCGTATGGGCATTTCTACTCTCACATGGGGTTACTATGAGTGGAAATCAACTCAATGGCACCTAACAACAGTAACTATCTTTACAAAAGCAGATCACTAGGTCTTTCTTTTGTGGCACCACAAGGTGGGTTTGAACTGCAACCTTTAGGTTAGTAATCAAGTACAAACTGTTTGTGCCACCCAGGGACCTTCCTTAGCATAATAGTTTTATATATTCGTAGATGGTCATGTAGACCAACTGTATCATGTGGAAGACATTTATTCTTTTTAAATGCCGAGAATCTGAACCACATTCCTCTTTTTGTGGTTTCCCCACTGAGTGAGTCTTAGTGGGGGTATTTACTTTAATTGTCTTGACTGTCCCCTTCCTACTGACCCACATAGAACATAAGTTCTGTAAAATACAGATTTCGTTCTTTTTTTGTTGCCTGATATCATCAGTGTCTGGAACTGGATATAGCTCATAGTAAGCAACAACAACAAAAACCACTGATTTGGTTCTGACGCATGGCAACTCCACGTGTTTCAGAGTAGAACTGTGATCTGTAGGGTTTCGATGCCTGTAATCTTACAGAGGTAGATTGCCAGGACTTTCTTCCATGGTGCTCCTGGGTAGATTCAAACCACCAACCTTTTGGTTAGTAGTTGAGCACAAACTGCTTGCACTCCCCAGGGAACTTACATAGCTCATGGTAGATGCTCAGTAAAAAGAACCTGAGTGTCAGGTACTCACTTTTCCAGCCTCACTTGCTCATAAGTTATAGGCAAGTGGCCTGGACTCTGGATGAGATGAATCTGTGCTGGGTTTGGACTCAGGAGTAAAGACGTAAAAAATCAGGACCTGCAGAGGTTTATTCCTCAGCCTGCAATAGAGTTTGTAGGAAAATCAAGCTCCTTGTAGGCGTTGCTACAAACTGCAGTATGGTGCTCATCAGTGACTGCAGCAGTTACCTCACCGAAACCCAACCCATTCTATGTCGTAGTGCCCAGACTTGCTCCTTGGTAAATCAGAAGCTGGTTCTCCAGTGCCACTGATGATTCTGGGAGCTACTTAATACTCATTTCTTAAAATTTACGTTTTCTTAATTTTAAAATTTGAAATATAGGTACAAAAAAATATGTGGAACAAGTATAGTTTAAAGATGAACACTAGTTTACCTCCCAGATTAAGAAATTAATATACCCAGCACTTTAGAAGCCTCCTATGTATCCTTTACTGATATCATCCTCCCCCCAACATACACATTACCACTATCATGGATATCTTGTTAATCACTTCTACATGTATATATGTATATACAGATAGATAGATAGCTAGATAATATATTACTACTTTTTGGAATCCTGGAGCCCTGGTGGTACAGTGGTTAAGAGCTCAGCTGCTAAACAAAAGGTCAGCAGTTCAAATCCACCAGCTTGCTCCTTGGAAACTCTAGGAGGCAGTTCTACTCTGTCCTGTAGGGTTGCTGTGAGTCAGAATTGACTCCACGGCAACGCGTTTGGTTTTTTGTTTTCTTTTTTCTTTTTTTGGTTTTAGAATCATAGTACTTTTTGTGTGTGTGTGGCTTAATTCTTTTGGTCAACATTTTGTCTTTTAGAGTCATACATTGCTTGTATTCAGCCGGTGCACACTCTCATGGCTATCCCTGTTTTTACTTGGTGTCCATTCTGATTGGCCAGTGCTTGTTAAATATTTTGAAAATCATCCCTGGATTCATTTATCTAATGTGTGTCCTGTATATTCTGTTGTGTAAATTAACTGCAGTTTCTTTATCCAGTTCACTATTGATGAATATTTGAATGTTACTATTTTTGCTATTATAAACAATGCTGCAATGAGCATTCTTCTACATGTCTTATGTTGTACATAAGAATTTTTCTAGGGCATATATCAAGGAATGGAGTGCTCGGTTACCTGGTATGCACATCCTCAAATTTACTTGGAAATGTTAGGCTGTTGCCAAAATATTTGTATCAGTTTATACTCCGAGCAGCATCCTCATTGCTTCACATCATCGCCAACATTTGGTACCATCTGGCCTTAAATTTTTTGCCAGTCCAATGAGTGTGACATGATATTTCATTGTGGCTTTTGTTTGCATTTCCCTGATTACCAATAAAGTTGTGTGTCTTTTCATAAGTTTATGGACTATTTGTGTTTTCTTTGAAAATACTGGTTTATGTCTTTTACTCATTTTTCTATTGAGTTGTCTTTCTTACTGATTTGTCGGAATTTTTTAATATATTTTAGATAAAAACCCTTCCATAGTTGTATGTGTTGAATATGTCTTATCAGCTTATAGTTTGTTTTTGCACTGTCTTTGTGATTGTCCTTAGTCAAACAGAAGTTATTAATTTTAGTGTAGTTGAGCTTCTCACTCTTTTCCTTAATGCTTTGTGTGTTCTGCATCTTGTTTAAAAACTCTTTCCCTTACGTGTAGATCATAAGAGTTTCCTATGTTGTCTTCTAAACATCTTTCAGTTTTGCCTTCCATTTTTAAATCTTTCATTTACCTGGATTTTTTTTGTTTGGTTTAAGGTAGGGATGCAATTTCGTTATATTTTCCATATGGATAATCATTTGTCCTTGTGCCATGTATTAAATAGTTCCCCCTTTCCCCATTAATCTGCAAACCCAATCTGTCATAAATCAAGTTTTCATACGTGTGTGGTCTGTTTCTAGGTTCTTTATTCTGTTCCATTGGTCTGTTTGTTTATTCTTCTACCAGAACGATACTATCTAAACCATAATAGCTTCAGTACAGGTCTAGATGCTAGGTAGTGAAAGCCCCTTGCCCACTTCTGTCTTGTTCTTGCTATTGAAGAATGTTTTGGTTATTTGGGGCTTTTTGTTCTTTTGTATAAATTTTGAATGAGATTGTCGAATTCCACAAAAATACCTGATTGGGATTTTACTTATTACTGTATTGAGTCTTCAGATCTCTTGAGGGAGATTGATGTATTATGAAATTGAGCTTCTAATATGGTATATATTTCCATTTATTCAGGACTTTTTAAAGTCTTTCAGTAAAGTTTTATAGTTGTCTTCATAGAGATCTTGTATATTTTTTGGTAGATTTATTCTTGGTTTCTTTAGTTTTTTATTTTTATTATTAATATTTTTCTAATTAAATTTTCTGATTGTTGCTGGTGTTTTGAAATATAAATTGACCTTTGAATATTTTTTATTCTGGCAAGCTTTCTCAATTTTCATTAATTCTCATAATTCATCTGTTAATTTTCTTTTTGCCTTGTATATAAATAGTCATATAATCTGTAAATAATGGCAGCTTTATTCTTCCATTCTTAGCTTTGTTCCTTTATTTCTTTTTCTTTACTGCACTGATTAGGACTTGCAGTACAATGTTAAATAGAAGCCATCTTTGTTGTGTTTCTAGTCTTAGTCGGATTGTTTTAAACATTTAACCAGTAAGTTTTATGTTTGCTTGAAGTTTTTTTAAAAAAAATTTATTGGTAGATGACCTTCATCAAATTAGCAAATCTGCCTTTTATTCAGTTTTTAATGAATAGATGTCAAATGGATGCTGAATTTTAGAGTGATTTTTCAGCATCACACTGAGACAATCATGTTTTGTTTTTCCCTTTAATCTCTCCCTCTATACTAATGACATTTGTAATATTAAACCAATGTTGTATTCCTTGGATTAAACACAATTTAGTGTGATGTATTATCTTTTTTATGCATTGCTGGATCCTGTTTGCTAATTGTTTTTTAGAATTTTTGCATCTATGTTCATAAGTGAATTGGCCCGTACTTTTCCTTTCTTGTATTGGCCTTGTCAGGTGTTGGTTATGCTAAGCTCATTAAATAAGTTGGAGAGTGTTTGCTGTTTTATTTTCTGGAATCATTTTTGTGAGATTGAATTATTTGTTCTTTGTTTAGTAGAACTCACCTGTGAAGCCATCTAGGCATAGTATTTACTTTGTGGTAGAGGGTTTTTTTTTTTGTGCTTTAAGTGGAAGTTTCCAGTTCTAGTTAGTTTCTCATACAAAACTATACACACACTGCTATGTGACACTAGTTGCACTTCTCATGTTGTGACTGCACACTCCTCCTTTCCATCCCTGATTTCCCGTGTCCATTCATCCAGCTCCTAACCCTCTCTGCCTTCTCATCTCACCTCCAGACAGGAGATGCCCATTTAGTCTCATGTATCTACTTGAGCTAAGAAGCACACTCTTCGTGAGTATCATTTTATGTCCCATAGTCCAGTTTAATCTTTGTCTGAAGAGTTGGCTTTGGGAATGGTTTTAGTTTTGGGCTAACAGAAAATCTGGGGCCATGCCTTCTGGGGTCCCTGTAGTCTCAGTCAGACCATTAAGTCTGCTCTTTTTACATGAAGTTGAGTTCTGCACCCCGCTTTTCTCCTACTCCGTCAGGGACTCTCTGTTGTGTTCCCTGTCAGGGTGGTCATTGGTAGTAGCTGGGCACCATCTAGTTCTTCTGGTCTCGGGCTGATGGAGTCTCTGGTTGGCCCTTTTGTGTCTTAGGCTAATATTTTCCTTGTGTCTTTGGTGTTCTTCATTCTCCTTTGCTTCAGGTGGGTTGAGACCAATTGATGCATCTTAGGTGGCTGCTTGGTAGCTTTTAAGGCCCCAGATGCCACTCACCAAAGGAGGATGCAGAATATTTTCTTAATAAACTTTGTTACACCAATTGACCTAGATGTCCCCTGAAACCTTGGTCCCCTGTCCCCTGCTACAGTGTCCTTCGAGGTGTTTGGTTGTAGTCGGGAAACTTCTTAGGTTTTGGTTTAGTCCAGTTGTGCTGACTTCTCCTATAGTGTGTGTTGTCCTTCCCTTCACCTAAGATAATTCTTGTCTAGCGTCTCCCTCCCTCCCCACCTTTGTAATCAACAAAGAATGTTTTCTTCTGTGTTTAAACCTCTTCTTGAGTTCTTATAATAGTGGTCTTATACAATACAGTATTTGTCCTTTTGCGATTGACTAATTTCACTCAGCATAATGCCTTCCAGATTCATCCATGTTATGAGATGTTTCACGGATTCATTTTTATTCTTTATCGTTGCATAGTATTCCACTGTGTGAATATACCATAATTTATCCATTTGTCTGTTGATGGCCACCTAGGTTGTTTCCATCTTTTTGCTATTGTGAACAGTGCTGCAGTGAACATGGGTGTGCATATATCTGTTTGTGTGACAGCTCTTATTTCTCTAGGATATATTCCAAGGAGTATGATTGCTGGATCATATGGTACTTCTGTCTCTAGCTTTTTAAGGAAGCACCAAATCAATTTCCAAAGTGGTTGTTATCATTTTACATTCCCACCAACAGTGTATAAGTAAGTGTTCCAGTCTCTCCACAACCTCTCCAATGTTTATTATTTTGTGCTTTTTGGATTAATGCTAGTCTTGTTGGGGTTAGATGGTATCTCATTGTAGTTTTGATCTGCATTTCTCTAATGGCTAACGATCCTGGGGGAGGCTTTTAATCTCTGATTGAGTTTATTTAAATCTATGACTATTTAGGTTTTCCTTTTTTTTTTCTTAATTGATTCAGGCTTGATAAGTTTTCTCCCCTAGGAGTCTTACCTATTTCATCTAGTTTTCAAACCTTATTGGCATAACCTTAAATTGTTCACCTACCACCACTACCGGATGCCATTGAGCTGATCCTGACTCCTAGCAACTCCAGGTGTGTCATAGTGGAACTGTGCTCCATAGGGTTTTCAATGGATGATTTTTTGGAAATAGATTGCCAGGCCTTTCTTTCCAAGACATCTCTGGTTAGACTTGAACCACCAACCTTTCCGTTAGCAGCCGAGCGCTTAACCACCATGCCACCAGGGCTCCGTGAGGACTCCATAGTATCCTCTATTTAATCTCTGTAGTAGATTGAGTACGCCTTTTCTCCTCCTTTCTTCTTGACTTGGGTAAACACTAATAAACTTTGGTCTCTATACACTTGCTTGTTCTGGATACTTTATAAAGTGGAATCATACAATATTTGTCCTTTTGTGACTGACTGACTTTGCTCAGCATAATGTTTTCAAGGTTCATCCATGTTGTAGCATGTATCAGGACTTCATTTCTCTTTTTGGCTGAGTAATACTCCATTGCATGTATGTACCACATTTTGTTTTTCCATTCATTAATTGATGGAGATTTAGGCTGCTTCCACTTTTTGGCTATCGTGAATAGTGCTGCAATAACATTGGTGTACAAATATCTATTTGCATTCCTGCTTTCAGTTCTTTTGGGTGTATAGCTAGGAGTGGAATTACTGATTCATACGGTAATTTTATGTTTAACTTTTTGAGGAACCGCCACACTGTTTTCTGCAATTCTAGGTTGGCAATTATTTTCTTTAAGCACAGTGGCTATTATTATTCTGTCTTCTGTTGTTCCTAATGAAAATTCAACCCTTAATTTAATTGCCATTAGTTTGAAGGTGGTCTGTCTTTTCTCTGACTGTTTTTTTTTTTTTCTTTGATGTTCTTCAGTTTTACTATGATGCGTGTAGGTGTGGATTTCTGTTTATTTATCCTGCTTGGAACTTGTTAGGATTTCTTAGATCAGAGGACTGATAACTTTCAACAATTTGCAAAACTGTCAGCCTTTGTCTCTTTAAATATTACTTCTCTTTATCATGGCCTAATGTAATTCTGATTAGACTTAATTCTTCTTGTTCTTTCTTCATATCTTTCATATTTTCCATCTCTCTGGGCTACCTTTCTAGATAAATCAGTTCCCTAATCCCCTTTTTATGATGATCTTGAAAAGAGCAGTTTCAGTGGAATGATGGTTCCAAAGCCAGATTAGACTGGGCTGATCAGTGAATGAGAGTTGAAGCAGTGGACACATCCATTGTAGGTAATTCAGTACAAATTTTGTTGTGAAGGGAGCAAAGAAGTGGGAGGAGGAATTGAGAAAGCTTTATTTTGTTTTTAAGATGTTTGGGGTGGGATGGGAATGATCTGGTAGAGAAGGAAAACTTGATGATGTAGAAAAGAAGGGATAATTTAGGAGTGAAGTTTCTGAGAAAGAAGGAATGCAGTCTTATCTTTTCCATTCTGTGCTTCATTTGTGTTTTTGTACCACCCATTTGAAAGATTAGTGAAAAGGACTTTTTTTATTATCAAGCTGAGGTGAGTATACAGTCAGTTAAATAGATGTTATTCACTCATTCATTCTACAAATATTCAGCTTGCCTTTTATGTCCCAGCTACTGTGCTAGGCACTGGGGACATAACTATAAACAAGATAGACATGATCCCTGCGTTCACGAAGCTTGTAGTTTGGTGGTGGTGGTGGTGGAAGGTTGTGACGCAGACAAAGGACTTCAGACGGGAATTTGAGAGCATTTAATGGGGGACCTTAGTTCTTTAACCTATTCTGGAGGATTAGAAAAGTAACATTTAAATTGATTCCCAAAGAATGAGGAGTTAGCCAGGAAAATTGTGGAAGAGCATTCCAAGAAGAGAAAAGAGCATGTATGAAGGCTATTACCCTCAAGAATCTTGAAGAAAAACTAAAACCATTCCCAAGGACAACTCTTCAGACAAAGATTAGACTGGACTATGGGGCATAAAATGATACTCGAGAAGAGTGTGCTTCTTAGCTCAAGTAGATACATGAAACTAAATGGGCAGCTCCTGTCCAGAGGCGAGATGAGAAGGCAGAGAGGGTCAGGAGCTGGTTGAACAGTCACAGGAAATCGGGTGGAAAGGAGGAGTGGGCTGTCACAGTGTAGGGAGAGCAACTAGGGTCACATAACAATGTATGTATAAATTTTTGTATGAAAGACTAACTTGAATTTTAAACTTAAAGCACAATAAAAAAAAAATCTTGAAGAGGTTTAGGAACTGAAAGAATAAGATTATAATGAGTGAGAGGTGATGAGCCTTGGGGGGATTAAAAAAAAAAACAAAACCCATTGCCATCAAGTCGATTCCAACTCATGGCAACCTTATAGGACAAAGTAGAACTGCCCCATACGGTTTCCGAGGAGTGCCTGATGGATTCAAACTGCCAACCTTTTGGTTAGCAGCAGGTACCATATAGTAGAGAATCATAAGAACCATGAGAATTTTAGACTATCATAAGAGCAGTAGAGAACCATTGAAGGGATTTAACCAGAAATAATATTTCATATTATTATATATAATAATATTTCATATTATCCATTTTCATATTATTTCTGGGTAGACACATGAGGCTACTGGAGATTGATGTCATTAAACCTTAGAATCACATGATTAACTTCCTTTTTTACAATTATTTGTTTTCTTAACCATCTGATTTGGCTTTTTCAGTCAGACATGAGTGGTAGGTTTCCTTGGAATTAATTAATTGGTTTTCTACATGTATGTATATTTGTGTGTGTGTGTGTGTGTGTGTGTGTGAGATAGAAGACAGACATACAGGCAGACATCTGGTAGCTAAGATACTATTTTTTTAAATTCAACATAGCTATGAGAAAATGAGCCAAATCTATTTAGCATGTTAATAATTTATGTATCATACAGTTGTAGAAATTCTTAAACTGCTATTAAAAACTCTACCTAGTTTTAAATTATTTTATAAAGTCTAAGAAATCATGACAGATTTACATAAGGATTTCCTTTAACCCCTAAGTTTTCCAACTTAAATGAGATTGTTACAGTATTCTTATTTCTCTTTTTACCACATCTGTTGGAATGTGCTATGTTATTTATGTTTTCAGCTTCTTTAAAGATTATTCCAATTCTGAGTTTTCATTTTTACTAATTAAATTTATCTTAACCCTTAAATTTAATATTTAATGAACACCTTGCACATAGTAGGCACTCCAAAAATATGTTAAGTGAATCAGGGTATCTTCATTGCCTTCACCTAAAATGTATTTCCGTTTTTTGATACGCCTCTTCTTCCTTTAAGCCCTGCTGATACAGTGGTTAAGAGCTCCCTGCTACCCAAAAGGCTGGCAGTTCGAATCCACCAGCTGCTCCTTGGAAACCTTATGGGGCAGTTCTACTCTGTCCTGTAGGGTCAGTATGAGTTAGAATCGATTCGACAGCAATGGGTTTGGTTTTTTTTTCCTTCCTTACTCCATAGTCTTCAATATTTATTCAGCTCTAAATGTTATTATTATTTTGCTGTTAATCCTTTGAAATCCCTTTTTAAGATTTAACTTTCCCATATCTTTTTTTTGAGACTCATGAACTTGCTATTTTGTATTCTAAACCTTGTTTGCTCACTTTCTCTTAGAAAATATCTTTCCTCTCTTTTCTTTTGACCTATCTAATTTTATATTGAAAAAAGAAAAAAAAAAAACTTTGAGTCTGTTTCTGATTTTGTGTTTTGTTGTATTTTAATTGCAGTTTTCCTGTCCTGACGAACTATGTCATTATTACTATGTGATTGATAAGGATGTCTTTATGTATTTTATGTTTTTAGTCTATTGAAGACAATGAAGTATATTTGCCTAATGATGAAATTTGGACCTATGATATTGATAGTGGGTTGTGGTAAGTAATTTTAAATTGCAGAATGCCCAATCTTAACATCTGTTATAAATGTCTTTATAGACTACAGGTAATTTAAGACCATACTTAAAACATATTGCAACATTTATTGTCTTTCCCTTTCTTTCAATGTTTTATTCTCTGTGGTTCCTTTACTCCTTTACTCTCTTCATTCTTTGTCCTTAACCATTCCTTTTAAGACCAACGCTGTCTACAAAGACTTTGCTTTAATTCTACTAATTCCCAGTTCTGGTGACGTGTGAAAATTTTGTAATTTTTTCCAGCAGGTTGAAAAGTCTTTACCATGGGTCTTCTTAGAGTTTTACAATATTGGCATAACATTACTTTTAAATTCAATGATTGCTAGTGACAATTTTCACTGAAAAAGTACTCATGGAGTTCAAGGGGCATTTTGATTTGCTTTTCTGGGAAGTTACGGGATTCCATGTTGTTTTTGCTGTAGGACAATGCACCTAATGGAAGGAGAACTCCCTACCTCCATGTCAGGAAGTTGTGGTGCTTGCATTAATGGAAAGCTGTACATTTTTGGAGGATATGATGACAAAGGATACAGCAATCGAGTAATACATTCTTTTAATTCAAGACTGCAGCAAAATGTAATATTCAGTGTATCGCTTCATCTCACAAGTTTACAAACATTTTAAAAAGAAGACGTATGTAGAAAATCTTAAGTTTATTATTTATGATTTTTGAAGGTAAAATAGCAGTCTTGCTCTTCTCTTCTTCCATGTCTTTCTCCTTCAGAATTTATATACTCAGTTGCTATCCAGTTGATATCCATGATGGGAAAAGATCCATTTCAGCATGTTTTATATATCATTTTTGCTTCTAAAATAAAGTCTCATTTTCATTAATTCTACAATTAAAATTTTCACCTATTTAAAAAAAAAAAGTAATATTACTGATTTTTGGATGACACATCCCTCAGATAAAGATTTAGTGTCCTGTCTGTTAATAGTGTTTTCCTCTTTTAAAAGCTTTATTTTGTTAACTTGCGAACAAGAGATGGAACATATATTTGGGAAAAAATCAGTAACTTTGAAGGACAACCACCTACACCACGTGACAAACTTTCCTGCTGGGTATATAAAGACAGGTAAGTCAGAATCGACTCAACGACATTGGGTTTGGGTTTTTTTTTTTTTTTTTTGAATGCAGCAAAATAGCCATATCATTAACTACATTTAGGTAAGGATTGCAGCTTGTTGCCAAAATACGGAAAACTCTAAAGTCTGAATTTTTTCAATACATAATTACAAACTTGTTTTAATGATGATGGTAATGGAAGTTCAGGACCCTGAATAAAAGCCATGTCATAAAAATGGATATGGTGGAAGCAACTATTTAGTTTTTTAATTAATTAATTTTTTAATTGAGTTTTCTGAATAGATAATGTATTCACATGGTTCAAAAATCAAAGCAGTATTAAAAAATACACACTGAAATGTCTCTCACCCCTACCTCATCCCCTCCCCTACACATATACAAATAACCACTTTTTTTTTTTAATTGTTGTGGTTTAAGTGAAAGTTTACAATTCAAGTTAGTCTCATGCAAAAATTTATACATACATTGTTATGTGACCCTAATTACTCTCCTTATACTGAGACAGCACACTCCTCCTTTCCACCCCTGATTTCCCGTGCCCGTTCAACTAGCTCCTGACCCTCTCTGCCTCAGATAACCTCTTTTGTTGGTTTCTTTTTATCCTTACAGCAGTGGCTCCAAAAATTGTCTGCCATTGGAATCATCTGGCGATCTTTTAAAAAATTCCAAAGCCCAGGTGATACCCCAGATCAATTTAATTACAATCTCGGGGGGGGGGGGGGGGGTAGGTCACAGGCATCACGTTTTATTGAAACATTTAATTTGTTTACATTTTTATGATTATTGATGTATTTGCATTTTAAAATTCTTAGAAGGGCCTTTTCTCTGATTTTATTATATCCTAGTTTTATTGCATTGAGATTAGAGAATATTGTCTGTATTATTTATATATTTTGGAATTATTGAGGGTTTTTTGTGGCCTAATATATAGTCATTTTCTCATGAATAGTCCATGAGCATTTGAAAAGTAGGTATATTCTTGATTATCAGGGCATAGACTTTGTGTATGCATCACATCTTCTTTATTGAGTATAATGTTTAGGTTTTATATGCCTTTATTTATTTTTGTTCACTTGCTCTATCTTGGATGGAGATGAGAAAGGTGAATTAAAGTCTCCTATTATTAATGCCTTTCTCTTCTTACGTCTTCTGTTATTTCTGCTTTATGAAAATTGTTGTGTTATTTGGTGCCCAGTGTTTGTTATGGTCATCTCAATTGCAAATTATAGTCTTTAACATTGTAAAGTTATCTTCTTTTTTTCATTTCATGCTTTTGGACTTGAATCCCATATTGTCTGATTTTAAGGTTGTGACCTCTGCTTTCTTTTTATTTGCATTTTCCTGGTATACTTTTGCCCATCTTTTTATTTTTAATATTTTCAGAATAATTTTGTTTTAGGCATTTCTCTTGTATATAATATTGTTATGGACTATTGTTGCCTTAAAAATCACCCCAAAACAATGGCTTAAAACAATAGCAATCATTTATTTTACTAAAAAATCGGGGTTGACTATACTCAGGTTGGCAGTTCTGTCTCAGGTTTTCTGATGTGGTTGTAGTCAGTGGCCAGGGCAGGGGTCATCTCAAAGGCTTCTTCACTCACATGTGTGATACCTGGACTGGGAAGACACAAACATCTGGGGATGGAAAAGCTGGGACTCTGTCTTAGTTATCTAGTGCTGCTGTAACAGAAATACCACAAGTAGATGGCTTTAACAAACAGAAATTTATTCTCTGTCAGTCTAGGAGGCTAGAAATCCGAATTCAGGGTGCCAGCTCCAGGGCAGGGCTTTCTCTCTCTCAGCTCTGGGGGAAGGTCCTTGTTATCAGTCTTTCCCAGTTGAGTTTCTCAGCACAGGGACCCCCAACCCAAAGGATGTGCTGTTCTCCCAGCTCTTGTTTCTTGGTGGTGTGAGGTCCCTTATTGTCTCTCTGCTTCCTTCTTTCTTTTATATCTCAAAAGAGATTGACCTAAAACACAATCCAATCTTGTAGGTTGAGTCCTGCTTTATTAACATAACTGCCACTAATCCTACGTCATTAACGTCGTAGAGGTAGGATTACAACCATAGGAAAATCACATCACATGACAAAATGGTGCACATAATACTGGGAATCATGGACTAGCCAAGTTGACACACATTTTTGGGGGGGACACAATTTAATCCATACGGACTTCTTGAGCATCTCTTTCTATGTGGTCAATCCAGATGGCAGCCTCAGGATAGCTGAACGTTTCACATGGTAACTGGAGGCTCCCAGTGTCCCAAGAGAAACTGACAGATTCTTTACGGCTTTTTATAATTTAGCCTCAGAAGTTCCTTGGTGTTTCTTCTGCTGTGTTCTAGTCAGGGAGGCTGTCACAAAGGCTGGCCCAGTTTCAAAGGAAAGAGCCTCATGAACTCTACCTCGTGATGAGAGGAGCTTCAAGAATCGAGGACATGGTTTACAATCACGACAAACATAGAATTCAGTTTGTTTTGTAATCCAGTCAGAACATCTTTTTTTTCCTAGTAGCTGAATTAAGCCCATTTATATTTATTGATACGTTAGATATGTTTGGTATTAGCTCTATCATATTATTTTATGAACTATGTTAAAGTCTTTCACTATGTGGGCTATTTTATTTGATTTTTTAATTGTAATTTGCCTGATATAGAGAAAGTTTGTGCTTGTGCTCTAGTGCTTATATTTATTCTTTTATCTATTACCCTTAGCCTCCTTTTTCTTTGAACAGTATCTATTGGTTCCCATCTTAGTTTCCTAGGGCTGCTGGAACAAAATACCACAGAGTGGGTGGCTTTAAAGAACAGAAACTTATTGTCTTACAGTTCTGAAGGCTAGAAGTCCAAATCAGGGTATCAGTGGTGTTGATTCCTTCTGAAGGCTCTGAGAAACTGTTACACGTCTCTCTCCCGTCTTCTTATGGCTCATACCAATCCTTAGCATTCCTTGGCTTGCAGCTGCATCTGCCTCTGTCGTGACATGGTCATTCTTCTGACTTTCCATGTCTGTTCTCCTCTTTTATAAGACATTTAGATAGGATATGACTCACCTTATTTCCAAAGTCACATTCACAGGTACCAGGTGTTAGGACTATGACGTATCTTTGGGGGGCACAATTCAATCCATAACAGTTCCCTATCCTGAGCATCAGTGGAATTAGACTGTAGCCTCTTCTTCCCCTTACCCCCGCCCCCATCCACTTCAATGCCAGTTTTTGTTAATTAGGTTTTTAAATTTTCTTTTCCATTTTTTGGGGGAAGAGAAACTTCAGTTATGCATAAATGGTCTCTTTATCATTTTCTTGGCAATTCTTTTTAACTCTCTCTTTCTCTCTCTCTCTCTCTCTCTCTTTCTGTGTGTGTGTGTGTGTGTGTGTGTGTGTGTGTGTGTGTGTGGTTTTCTTTTTTTCTATTGTCCATAGGCTATTTTCTGTTGAGGTGATCATACAGTTTTTCTCTTTTATTCTGTTAATGTGATATATTATATTGGGTTTTTTTTTTAATGTTAAACTGACCTTGAATTCCTGGGATAATCCTACATGGGCATGATGTGTTATCCTTTTTATTTATGATGGATTCAAGGATTTTTGCATCTGTGATCATGAGGGATATTGATCTATAATTTTCTTGTAATATTTTTGTCAGGTTTTGGTATTGAGCTTATTGTGCTGATATAAAATAAGTTAGGAAAGTTCCCTCTTTCTACTGTTTCTGACCAAGTTCATGTAGGATTGATATATCTTACTAATGAAGCCATATGGCCTGGAGTTTTCTTTGTAGAATGAATTTTGATTACAGATTTAATATCTTTAACATAGAGGGGGCAATTTTTATTTTTCATTTTTCTCTTGTGTCAGTTTTGGTAATTTGTGTTTAAGAGACTTTGTCCATTATTTTAAGTGTTTTGCTTTATTGTCATATATTTAGTCACAATATCTCCTGATTTCCTTTTAATGACTTTGAACTCTATAGTGATGTCCCTTTTCTCATTCCTGATGTTGGTAATTTGTGATTTCTGTCTGTCTGTATCTCTCTATCTCTGAGTCTCTCAATCAGCCTTGCTAAGGGTGTGTCAGTTTACTAATCTTCAAAAGAACAACTTTTGACTTTGTTGATTGTCTCTATTGTTCGTTTTTATTTCATTAATATTTGCTGTTAGTTTTATCATTTCCTTTCTCCTATTTACTTTGGGTTTAATTTGCTTTTCTTTTTCTATCTTTTTAGAATGGGCACTTAGGAGATTGATTTTTTACCCTTCTTCATTTATAAGATAAGCATTTAAAGATATAAATTCCCCTGTAAGTTCTGTTTTTCTTGCGTCCCACAAAATTTGACATGTGTTTTCATTACCATTCAGTTTGAAATATTTTCTAATGTCTCTTGTCATTTCTTATTTGCCCCATAAACTTGAGAAGTGGGCCATTTGATTTTCACACATTTGGGGATCTTAAATAATGTCTTGTTAGTGGTTTCTAATTTAATATCATATACTGTTTGATTTCAGTGGTTAGATATTTATTGAGATTTGTTTCATGGCTCTACATATGGTCTATCCTGATGAATTCCATATGCAGTTGAAAAGGATATGTATAGCCTGCTATGGTTGAGTGTTGTATTCTGTACATATCAGTTAGGGCTAGTTGGTTGATTGTATTATTTAGACCATCTGTGTATTTACTGTTATTTCTGTGTAGTTATTTTTATAAATTACTAAGATAAGGGTGTTCAAGTCTTGAATTATGATTGTAGATTTTCTATTTATCCCTTTAATTTCTGCTTTGTGTGTTTTGAAGCTTTATTATTAGTTATAGACACATTTCTTATTATTGTATCTGCTTGAATAGTTGACCCTTTTGTCATTATAAAATGTTCCTCTTTACCTCTAATAATACTCTGTTTTGAAGCCTACTTGTTCTGATATTAATATAGCCACATCAGCCATCTTATTGTTTTGTCTTTGCATGGTATGTCTTTTTCAATTTTGAAAAAGTTCCATATTTCTACTGAAATTCTCCATTTCTTACTGCATATTGTTCATCTTTTCTCACTAGATCCATTAGCATTTTTATCATAGTTATTTTTTAAAGCCCTGTCTTACAATTCCTGGGAAATCTCTGAGTCTGCTCATATTGACTGTTTTCTTTCTTGATCATGGGTCATTTTTTTTTTTGGCTTTTGTGTGTCTTGTAGTTTTTTGTTATATGCTGAACAGTCTGTATAAAAGAACAGTAAAGATTGGAGTAAATCATCTTTTTCTCCAGAAAGGGACATATTCCTTCTTCTTTCAGGCTTCAAGAGTGGGAGTTGAGTCAATCTGATCTTTAGTTGATCTGGATTGGGGCTTTGTTGATTCAGTTTACCACTGACTTCAAATATTTCTAGGCAGGATCAGTACTTTTGTTTAGCAGGGCCTCATGTTTGAGCACTGGAGATTTTCTAAAAAGTTTAAGCTGTGCTTCACTGTTGAGTTATCACTATTCAGAACTTTGGGAAATCTTTCTCCTTGCCTTATAGCCTACCATATTTTTATGCAAATAACACACATTTTATGTTTTTTTGCCAACTGTGTCCTTCCCCCACAGGGTATTTTTGTAAGTGCACTATGCTAATTTTTTTACATGTTGCTGTAAAATTTAGCATAGCACACTTACAAAAATACCTCATGGGGAGAGGGCATGGTTGACCAAAAAAATGTATAACGTGCATTATTTGCATAAAAAATACAGTAATTGCCTTTTTTTTTTTTTTTTTGAGCCTCTAGTGAATTCTCTTTGCTCTTGAATCCCACTTCATGCTTTCTGCACCTTGGGAGATATCTTTCAGCCTTGCACCTCCTCCCCTGGGCTTTGGAGGGCAGCTACTCTATACTCTTTGAAGGCTTAGCATGCTCTTCTGCCCTGATCCCACACCTTGGGAGTTGAAAGCTCAGACTGCCTCAAGGGGGGTTTCTAAGCTTTCCTTTTCTACTCCCAGCTGTTGCTTACTGACCCTGAGCGTTCACTGAAGACTGTGGGAAAGAGTTAGCTAGTGGATTTAAACCCCGTTTGTGGCTGAGCTCCTTAAGATTCTAATTTGCCATGCCAGCCTACATGTGGCTGTTAAAAATTCAGGTAATTTCTCTTTACAAACCCTGTCTGCGTTAGATTCCTTCTTTTGCTGTTATACCAAGGATGAAAGTAGCAGAGTTCTCTTTGATCCTAATGAGGGCTTATCACTTTCTGGAATTTAGTACATTTAGGTTTCTTTATTCTCTCAACTCTTTAATTTTTTTCAAACTGTGATTTGTAGCTTATCTGATTTGTTTAAGTTGCTAGGGTGAGAGAAATTATTTTTCAACTTTCCACAAACAAACTGGAAGCAGATCTCTTAAAGTATGTCCTTTTGTATTTGTTTTTCAGGTTAATATATTTTGGTGGTTATGGGTGTAGGAGACACAATGAACTCCAAGACTGTTTTGATGTTCATGATGCATCTTGGGTAAGAGAGTAATCACTGTTTTTCCTCTAGGTTAGCATAGCCTTAAAATATTTAGAAATACTGAACCTAATCTTTCCCATTGTAGGAAGTACCATTTGCCATAACTGACACTGTGACAAAAATGTGTTTTTTTCTTTTTAGATTTGGATCCAGTTAGAGGAGGGTCTCTCACCTAGTAGTATTAGCCTTCATGACTGCTGCCAGAGTAATTTATTTTCTTACTTTATTAGTCACTTTAGCTGCTTCTGTTAGACAAGTAGAGGCTTCAGCACAACTCAGCAGAATTTTGTTCGTATGCAGCCACAAGGGCTATTGCTGACATACCTCTTCTTTTGGGTACATCCACAAGAACTATTCATAGCTCACACTGGCCTCTGTACAAGAATGAGTTGGCAGTGACGTTAACTTTCCTGCTTATTCTTACTAAATAGAGTATAAACCATTATTACTAAAAGAGGTCATGAATTATAAATCTTTTAAAAAATAATTTTAAAAGCTGGTGATCCCACCACGAAGATGCATAGTAGCTCTTTCTATATTAAAATGTATTATTATTGTACATTACTGAAGTAATGTATAAACACCATTGAGTATTTATCTCTTTACATATAGTCATTTAAAAATTCCCCAGGTTTCTACATGATCTTTGAGATTTCAAAATAAAATATCTTTAAAGCTTTGCTATTTAAAGTATTACTGATAGTTTTCAGGGAAAGCTTACCATTATTTGTATCTCATTATTTTTAACTCATCAGTGAAATCATTCATTTTTTTCTCTCCTTAATATAGCTAATTAAGCTAATAAACATGCCCTAAAGTTTCTGGAGTAAAAGTAGTTTTTGTTTGTTTGTTTAGATTCTAAACTAGTAAATTGCTTAGCTTACTTGACTTTTTGACAAGTCTTGACAAAAATAAGGATGTATTCCTAACATAGAACATAAAACTGGCACAGAGGAGGATACAGTAGTGATAGAAGATTTCAGCAATCTGCAAGGTCCAAAATATAATTGTCATTATGTTGTTAGGTGCCATCGAGTCAGTTCTGATAGCGACCCTATGTACAATAGAATAAAACACTGCCCAGTCCTGTGCCATCCTCACAGTCATTGCTATGGTTGAGTCCGTTGTTGCAGCTACTGTGTCATCCCATCTCCTTGAGGCGCTTCCTATTTACCGCTGACCCTCTACTTTACCAAGCGTGAAATCCTTCTCCAGGCACTGGTCCCTCCTGATAAAATGTCCAAAGTATGTAAGATGAAGTCTTGCCATCCTTGCTTCTAAAGAGCATTCTGGCTAAGATAGATTTATTCATTCTTCTGGCAGTTCATGGTATATTCAGTATTCTTCACTAACACCATAATTCAAATGCACCAATTCTTCTTCGGTCTTCCTTATTCATTTTCCAGCTTTTGTGTGCATATGATGCAATTGAAATACCATGACTTGGGTAAGGAGTACCTTAGTCCTCAAAGTGACGTCTTTGCTTTTTAATACTTGAAAGAGGTCTTTTGCAGCAGATTTGCCCAATGCAATATGGTGTTTGATTTCTTGACTGTTGCTTCCATGGGCATTGATTGTGGATCCAAGTAAAATGAAATCCTTGACAACTTCAGTCTTTTCTCCATTTATCATGATGTTGCTTACTGGGCCAGTTGTGAGGATTTTTGTTTTCTTTGTGTTGAGGTGCAATCCATACTGAAGGCTGTGGTCTTTGATCTTCATCAGTAAGTTCTTCAAGTCCTTTTCACTTCCAGCAAGCAAGGTTATGTCATCTACATATTGCAGGTTGTTAATGGGTTTCCTCCATTCCTGATGCCACATTCTTCTTCATACAGTCATATAGTCCAGCTTTTCGGGTTATTTACTCAGCATAGAGACTGAATAAGTGTGGTGAAAGGATACAGCCGTGACGCATACCTTCCCTAATTTTAAACCACGCAGTATACTGTTGTTCTGTTCAAACAACTGTCTCTTGATCTATATACAGGCTCTGCATGAGCACAATTAAGTGTTCTGGAATTCCCATTCTTTGCACTGTTATCCACAATTTGTTATGATCCAGACAGTTGAATGCCTTTGCATAGTCAGTAAAACACAGGTAGATATCTTTCTGGTATTCTCTGCTTTCAGCCGAGATCCATTTGACAATCAGCAATGATATCCCTCATTCCATGTCCTCTCCTGAATCCGGCTTGAATTTCTGACAGTTCCCTGTTGAAGTACTTCTACAACCATTTCTGAATTATCTTCTGCAAAGTTGTACTTGCATGTAATGTTAATGATATTGTTCGATAATTTCCGCATTTCATTGCATCACTTTTCTTTGGAATAGGCACATATATGGATCTCTTCCAGTTAGTTGGCCACGTATCTGTCTTCCAGATTTCTTGGCATAGATGAGTGAGCACTTGCAGTGTTGCATCCATTTGTTGAAATACCTCAATTGGTATTCCAAATACAGGCTAAATTCCTGGAGCCTTGTTTTTTGCTAATGCCTTCAGTGCAGCTTGGATGTCTTCCTCCAATACCATAGGCTCTTGATCATATGCTCCCTCCCAGAATGGGTGAATGTTGACCAGTTCTTTTTGGTGCAGTGACTCCGTGTATTCCTTCCATCTTCTTCTGATGATTCCTGCATCGTTCAGTTTTTTGCCCATAGAATCCTTCAGTATCGAGGCTTGAATTTTTCTTCAGTTGTTTCAGCTTGAGAAATGCCGAGCATGTTCTTCCCTTGTGGTTTTCTAATTCCCCAAGTCTTTGTACATTTCATTATAATACTTTACTTTGTCTTCTGAAGCCACCCTTGGAAATATTCTGCTTAGCTCTTTTATGTGATCATTTATTCCATTTGCTTTAGCTACTCTGCGTTCAAGAGCAAGTTTCAGAGTCTCTTCTGACATCCATTTTGGTCTTTTCTTTTTTACTGTCTTTTTGATGATCTTTTGCTTTCTTCATGTATGGTGTTCTTGATGTCATCCCGCAAGTCGTGTGGTCTTTGGTCCTTAGTGTTCAGTGCATCACATCTATTCTTGAGATGGTCTTAAATTCAGGTGGATATACTCAGGGTCATACTTTGGCTCTCATGGACTGAATTTTCTTCAGCTTCAACTTGAACTTGCATATGAGCAGTTAATGGTCTGTTCTGCAGTTGGCCCCTGGTCTTGTTGTGACTGATATTGACCTTCTCTATCGTCTCTTTCCACAGATGTAGTCAGTTTGGTTCTTGTATATTCCTGAGGTCTGTGTATATAGTCACTATTTATGTTGTTGAAAAAAAGATATTTGCAATGAATAAGCCATTGGTCCTGGAAAATTCTGTCACATAATCTCTGGCGTCACTTCTATCACCAAGGCCATGTTTTCCAACTACCAATCCTTCTTTGTTTCCAACTTGTGCATTCCAATTGCTAGTAGTTATCAATGTATCTTGATTGCATGTTTGATCAATTTCAGACTGCAGAAGTGGGTTAAAATCTTCAATTTCTTCATCTTTGGTATTAGTGGTTGGTACGTAAATTAGAGTAATAGTCACTTTTACTGGTTTTCCTTATAAGTGTATGGATATTGTTCTATCACTGACAGCCTTGTATTTCAGGATAGATCTTGAAATGTTCTTTTTGACAGCGAATGTGATACTGTTCCTCTTTAATTTGTCATTCCCACCATAGTAGATCATATGATCGTCTGATTCAAAATGTCTAGTACCAGTCCATTTCAACTCAGTATTGCCTAGCATATCGATCTTCAAGTGTTCCATTTTATTTTTGACAACTTCCAATTTTCCTTGATTCATACCTCGTGCATTCCATGTTCCGATTATTAATGGATATTTGCAGCTGTTTCTTCTCATTTTGAGTCATGCCCCACTGGCAAATGAAGGTCCCAAAAGCTAGACTCCATCCATGTCATTAAGGTCAACCCTACTTTGAGGAGACAGCTTTCCCCCAGTCCTATTTTGAGTACCTTCCAACCTGATGGGTTCATCTTCCAGCACTATATCAGACAATGTTTTGCTGCTATCCATAAGGTTTTCACTGGCCAGTGTTTTTAGAAGTAGATCACCAGATCCTTTTTCTCAGTCTGTCTTAGTCTGGAAGCTCCACTGAAACCTGTCCACCAGGGGTGAGCCTGCTGGCTTTTGAAATACCAGCAGCATAGCTTCCAGCATCACAGCAACATGCAAGCCACCACAGTAGGACAAACTGCTACATCTTTGCCTTGCTTACAGTTTTGTCTCTTAGAAAATAGAAGAGCATGAGTATAAATTTGGCCTATAAGGAGACATTAACTGGTGAAGCAGAAGTAAATGGAATTTTTTGGAAAAAGGAACCAGGACCCCTTAAAGTTTATTATAGGAAAAATGAGCAATTCTGGGTATATACTTTAGAAAAACAGATTTCAAAGTATACATATCATTCTGTCCTCTGCAATTTAAAAAGAGATAATCCCTTGAGAAAATTGGGAGATTGTCAGTAAGCAAAATTATGACACACTGCAAGTAATACTTTAAGAAAATTTGCCAGGTGATGCTGCTGTTGTCTAGAGACCACACAAAAACAGAGTTAAGTGTTACCATAGTCATAATGTATTAGCTTTGTGCATTATGCATTATTTTTTAAAGCTGATGCATTATGACTATAGTAACACTTAACTCTGTTTTTGTGTCTATTATTTCACCAGTAAATATGTGACCAAACTGTAACAATAATGCAAAAACTATTAAATGTTTTTAAATATTTCTGTTTTAGGAAGAGCAGATATTCTGGGGATGGCATAATGATGTCCACATATTTGACACAAAGACATGGACTTGGTTTCAACCAGAAATTAAAGTGAGCATTATAAAGTTACTTTTATTTTCATTGATACTTTAAGAATCCATTTTCTGTTATTTGGATTTTTAGTAATTGGATTTGTAATCACATATAATGTAGCTCTCTTGAGTACTGTCAGCCATCAGTACTATTTTTTGAGAAATCGTATATTTTTCTCCAGGTGAGCTAGGGTTTTCTAGAAGAGATCTTTTTAAGAGGAGCAACATCATTCTTTACCACAATTGTGATACACCCTTAATGAAGCCTTTTATAAAGTCCTTTTATAACAAAGTCCATGATTTTTTTTCGTGTCATCTATTTCTAGATTTTTTGTGTGTGTGCTTTAGATGAAAGTTTACAGAACAAATTAGTTTCTCATTAAACAGTTAATACACATATTGTTTTGTGACGTTGGTTGCCAACCCCTCGACGTGTCAACGCTCTCCCTCTTTCGACCTTGGGTTCCTCCTTACCAACTTACCTTTCCCATCCTGCCTTCTTGTCCTTGTTCCTGAGTTGGTGTGCCCATTTAGTCTCGTTTTGTTTTATGGGCCTGTCTATTGGCTGAAGGGTGAACCTCAGGAGTGACTTCAGTACTGAGTTGAAAGGGTGTCCGGGGGCCATATTCTCTGGGTTTCTCCAGTCTCTGGCAGACCAGTAAGTCTGATCTTTTTTTGAGTTAGAATTTAGTTCTACATTTTTCTCTAGCTCTGTCTGGGACCTTCTGTTGTGATCCCCATCAGAGCAGTTGGTTGTGGTGCAAAGTCCATGATTCTAAAAAGCCCATGCTTCATAAACCCTCGAAATCAAAACTACTTGCAGTTATAAGAAAAATATATTGTTGGACACTTTCATTTGCTAGTGGCCAAATGCAAATTCAAATTAGTTTAAGAATAATGAATTCTCACATAGCTGAAAGCATATTGGGTGGCTCACACAGTGGAAGAGCTTCAGGGACCAGGGCCTCAAGAACTGGAGCAAGTTACTCAGTACCATCAAAATGTGTACCATCTCTCTTTGTCTACTTCTCCCTGCTTCTCTTTGTGTGCTGGCTTCATTCTAACCCACTGCAGACTGGCTGGCTCATTTAGCAGAGGATGTCAGGACAGAAGGAGGGGCTACACAAGCAGTTCTTTCTGTTGATGCTGCATTCTCTCAATGTGCGTATGTTAGTCCTAGAAAAAAACTCTGCTCTACTTGGGCATGTGTGCATTCCTTACATTAATCCTTATTGCCAAGAGGATGATTGGCCAGGCCTGAGTCACATGCCTGTCCCTACGAGGATGAGGTATTATGATTGATAAGCTCTCCAGAACTGTACAGAATGGAATACTGAGCAGGCAAAACCAACAGTATGCACTAACATGCATACATGGTTAAATTCCTTATAGTCCAGCTTCTGTTGATGGAAGTGATCAGAGACTATACGCAAAATAGTATGATAAAATTTGACCTTTCTCAGCATCCTGTTATTCCTGGCAGTGAATTTCAGGTTTCCATTGCTATTTTGTTCTCTTTACTCCATTTCTAATTTTATAACTGATTAAGTATCAGTCGTTTATACTTGTTGATTAATTTTCTCTAAACCAGCATTTGAATTTTAAGATTTATGACTTTTATTAATGAAATAAAAGGTTTTTACCTCTGTCAAAATAATTTCATGTCAGTTAGCAGGTGGGAAGAAATATTATTGAGACTAGGTCAACTGAAACTAGTGCTAGATCTTTTTAAGTCCCCTTAACCTACTAGTTTAGAGAATAAACACGGATCTGTGGCTACTGAAGGCGTATTTTTAAAACGTGCTCCCAAGATGAAGGAGCTGAGGTCAATTCCTATTAGTTCTTTGGACTTCAGGTATTTCTCTGCCTCCTCCTGTCTCTCCTTACCCTAATACGAATTCCTCCCCTTCTTCTGTCACAGCAATCTTACATGCACATGACACTGTTTTAGTTATTATCTAACCATATTCTCACTGTAATTCCCCTGATGATGTCTTCAAATAAATGCATATGTTGCTTATATTTGAAAGCTTTTCTGACGTAATTGCACCTGGAATCCATTCTCTATCTTTTTGAGATATTCTTAAATTACTTCATTATTCCCAAATACCTGCATCCAAAGGCAAGGTAGCATGGTAAAATGTAACCATCATTGGTGTGGAAGTTGAGAAAACTGGATTTGCATTCTAATTGTGTCATAAAAGAGCCATTCCATGTTTCATCTGTAGAATGGGAGGGTTAACAGTGTTTTCCTACCTGGAGTTTTTGCCCCTAGGAGAGCAGTGGTAGTAATAGAGGTATTTGAGTTATTCTCAGTATTTGGAAAAAACCTAATAAACATTGTGTATTACTTATAGTTAGGCACACAGTCTAATGCAAATGCCATTTCTTTGCTTTTGCTGGGAATTATTTGAACTAGGTATGTTCAGAAGCTTTGATTGGCTATTGTATTTGATAAATAAAAAAGTAGAAATTAGATATTTATGTCATAGTAAATGAGGTAATTATAGTAGACAGAGTTTTTCCAAAATTTTAGATCAGAGATGGGGTAATAAATTTTTTTTGCCTTCAATACTTCAACAACAAAAAGGCAATCCAGTTAAAAAATGGGCATGAACAGACACTTCACCAAAGAAGATGTTCAGGTGACTAACAAACACATGAAGAGATGCTCGTGATAATTAGCTGTTAGAGAGATGCAAATCAAAACTACAATGAGATACCATCTTACCCCAGCAGTAATGGCACTGATCAAAAAAAACAGAGAACAACAAACGCTGGCAAGATTGTTGGGGAGACTGGAACTTATACACTGCTGGTGGGAATGTAAAATGGTAAAACCACTATGAAAATGGTATAGCACTTTCTTAAAAAGTGAGAAATAGAATTACCATATGATCCAGCAATCCTACTCCTACGTCTGTATCCTAGAGAAATAAGAGTTGTGTCACAAGCAGGCATATGCAGACCCATGTTCATTGAACGTTATTCACAATAACAAAAAGATGGAAACAACCTAAGTGCCCATCAGCAAATGAATGGGTAAACAGACTGTGGTACATACACACAGTGGAATACCATGCAATGATAAAGAATAATGATGAATCTGTGAAACATCTCACAACATGGATGAATCTGGAGGGCGTTATGGTGAGTGAAATAAGTAAATCACAAAAGGACAAATATTGTGTGAGAACACTATTATAAAAAGTCAAGAATAAGTTTACACACAGAAAGAAATGTTATTTTATGGTTACCAGGGATGGGAGGGGGAAGAAGGGGGAAATCACTAGATAGTAGACAGGCGTTAATCTTGGTGAAGGGAAAGGCAGTACATAATATGGAAGAAGTCAGCACAACATGACAAGGCAAAGGAAGACACTGAGAGGTATGCAAGAATAAAGGGCAACTACGGTAAATGCTTTTTAAAGTGACATCTTTGCTTTAAGGACTAAGGTGCGCCTGACCCAAGCCATGGTGTCTTCAGTCACCTCATAAGCATGCGAAAGCTGGACAGACTGAAGAAGAATTGACACCTTTGATTTACAGTGTTGGCAAAGAATATTGAATACACCACGGACTGCCAAAAGAACAAATTTTTCTTGGGAGAAGTACAGCCAGAATGCTCCTTAGAAACAAGGATGGCGAGACTTCATCTCACATACTTCGGACATGTTATCAGAAGGAACCAGTCCCTGGGGAAGGACATTATGCTTAAAGTAGAGGGTCATCGAAAAAGAGGAGAACCCTCAGTGAGATAGATCGACACAGTGGCTCCAACAGTGGGCTCAGGCATAACGATGATCATAAGGATGGCACAGGACAGGGCAGTGTTTCATTCTGTTGTACATGGGGTCGCTATGAGTCAGACAACTCAGTGGCACCTAACAACAACAATAGTAAATGCTATAACATATACAATCCTGCAACAACAGTAATAACAATAATTTGTGAGTAGGCTTATATGTATGTTAAATAGGTGAGGGAGGTCATACGGGAGTACCCCCATGTACATATATAGATATGGCTCTGGATATTTCTACATACACATTTGTAACTGCTGCATGTGTATGCATATATATAATAGACTACATAGGGGG
Source organism: Dugong dugon (assembly GCA_030035585.1). Taxonomy (NCBI): domain Eukaryota; kingdom Metazoa; phylum Chordata; class Mammalia; order Sirenia; family Dugongidae; genus Dugong; species Dugong dugon. The sequence continues at coordinate 56,694,562 of CM057472.1, forward strand.
CACAGTTATAGAAACTACTTAGACATTAGGACTAAACTACTGGACTTGAAGGCTAAGAACTATAGTCTTGGGGGACATTTGGCGAAACATAGTTCATAAAGACAATGTTCTACATCCTAGCCTGGTGAGTAGCATCTGGGATCTTAAAAGCTTGCAAGCAGCCATCTAAGAAGCAACCATTGGTCTTTTCTTGCCTGGAGCAAAGGAGAACGAAGAAAACCGAAGACTCAAGGAATGCATTAGTCCAAAGGACTAATGGCCGACGTGAACCACAACCTCCTCTAACCTGAGATGAGAAGAACTAGATGGTGCCCAGCTACTACTACCGACCACTCTTACCTGGATCACAATAGAAGATCCTGGTTAGAATGGGTAAACAATGTAGAACAAAATCCAAATTCCAAAAAAAACCTAGACTTACTGTCTGAAAGAAACTAGAGGAACCCCTAAGACTATTGCACTAAGACAGCCTTCTAACTTGACAAACTGAAGATACTCACAGAGCCAGCCTTTCAGCCAAATAATAGATGGTAGATGGGGCTGTAAAATAAAAGGTAACACCTGTGAAGAATGTGCTTCTTAGAACAATCAACTATACAAGACTGAAAGGGCAACATCTGCCCCAAACTAAAGATGAGACGGCAGAGGGACTGGGAAACCAGACAAATGGAAACAGGGGCCCCAGAGAGGAAATGGGGAAAGTGCTAACACATTGTGAGGGTTACAACCAATGTTACGGAACAATTAGTATAAGAATCATTGATTGGAAAACTAATTTGCTATGTAAACTTTCAGCTAAAACACAATAAAATGTCAAAAAAATTTTTTTCATTTTGCTGGAATGGCTGAGAACCACAACTCAAATAGTTCTCTCTCATTTATTTAAGTGTTATGTAGGTGTCTTAGTCATCTAGTGCTGTTATAACAGAAATACCACAAGTGGATGGTTCTAACAAAGAGAAATTTATTTCTTCACAGTAAAGTAGGCTAAGAGCCCAATTACAGGGCGTCAGTGTTTTCCAGGTAGGAAAATACTGTTAACCCTCCCACTCTACAGATGAGACATGGAATGGCTCTTTTATGACACAATTAGAATGCAAATCCAGTTTTCTCAACTTCAACACCAGTGGTGGTTACATTTTACCATGCTATCTTGCCTTTGGATGCAGATATTTGGGAATAATGAAGTAATTTAAGAATATCTCAAAAAGATAGAGAATGGATTCCAGGTGCAATTGTCAGAAAAGCTTTCAAATATAAGCAACATATGCATTTATTTGAAGACATCATCAGGGGAATTACAGTGAGAATATGGTTAGATAATAACTAAAACAGTGTCATGTGCATGTAAGATTGCTGTGACAGAAGAAGGGGAGGAATTCGTATTAGGGTAAGGAGAGACAGGAGGAGGCAGAGAAATACCTGAAGTCCAAAGAACTAATAGGAATTGACCTCAGCTCCTTCATCTTGGGAGCACGTTTTAAAAATACGCCTTCAGTAGCCACAGATCCGTGTTTATTCTCTAAACTAGTAGGTTAAGGGGACTTAAAAAGATCTAGCACTAGTTTCAGTTGACCTAGTCTCTCTGTCAGCCTTCTCATCAGTCTTCCCCTCGACTAGGAGTTTCTCTGCACAGGGACCCTGGGTCTAAAGGACACACTGTTCCTGGCACTGCTTTCTTGGTGGTATGGCGTCCCTGCTCTGTGCTCGTTTTCCTTTCCTTTTTATCTCTTGAGAGATAAAAGGTGGTGCAGGCCACATCCCAGGGAAACTCCTTTTACATTGGATCAGGGATGTGACCTGGGTAAGGGTGTTACAATACCACCCTAATCCTCTTTAATGTAAAATTACAATCACAAAATGGAGGATAACCACACAATACTGGGAATCAAATCATGGCCTAACCAAGTTGACATGGGGTACGCAATTCAATCCATGACAATAAGTGATACCTGAATTATTTCTTACCATGTAGTCCCCACCACAGTATTCAAGTAAGCCTGAAAGCTTTAGAAAGTTATGATAGTGGATATACAGCTTAAATTTTCTATGTGCACAGTCAGTAGCCAATGAATTGAAAATGTTGTATTCTTTCAGAATTTGGAATGAAATACATACAGGTACCCACCATGAACACATGGAAATTATGCAGAAAATTCTTCTTCAAATCTTATTCATCTACCCATTAACCCTTTCTTCTTTCTTCAGTGAAAAACTTCTCTGAAGAAAGGATCCTGGTATATTTATTCAAAGTAAAATACAGAGAAGTGTTATCAGTTAATGTTAAGAGTTTTAGTAAGAGATTTAGCACTGTTTGCCTTAAACCAAGAGTGAAGTTCCTATTGTGGAATTTGAAGCACCAAGATTTTGGAGGGCAGATTTAATTATTCAGAATCTCTGAGATCATCACACTGTGTAATACTCACTCATAATATAAACTGTGTGTGTGTGTGTCTGTATGTATGAGAGAATCTTTTCTCATTTGATTTTTTTAAATCCTTATATTTCAAGCTAAAATTTACATGAAATCTTGTTTTACCAAACAGTGTTAGTCATTTAAGAAAAACACTTTAAAAGGTAAAGATTGGGAAGAATAAATTTTATTCTTGAAGATGAGTATTGTTCATAATTAATACTACTCAGAATGATCTTGTGCATTTGGATTTTTAATTAAACTACATAGGTGATAGTAATTTAGCAGTCAAGTATTTCTCATACAGAGTTTAGCAGTGTGAGTCTAGTCCAGATGTTTCATGTCTCTGTACACTATTCTGTTCTCATCTCTGCTTGCAGGGTGGAGTTCCACCACAGCCACGAGCCGCGCATACGTGTGCAGTTCTTGGAAATAAAGGATATGTCTTTGGTGGACGTGTTTTGGTTAGTGTTTTTAATGGAAATTTTATTTTTATGCCTGGTGGTTTTTATAAAAATTAATCCTTTGTGGATATTTATCCTCTTGTGGAGGCTGGTTATGCACTGAGGGTATTAAAACAACAACAACAACAAAAACTTGGGTTTGAAAAAAAATTATCCTCTGATTTTGTGAAACAATTGAACATTCACATAATCTAGAGATAAAAATCACATTCAATAACTTTTATTTTTCTCCTATTCCCAAAACAGATCATTTACAGGCACTCACAGATGATTATAAATCATATTTTAAGAAGGAGAATCCTTCACTTCAGTGCATTATCAGAAAAGTTTAATTTCTTACCATCTAAATTCTGTTAGTTTAAACCCTTTTCTTTGTTTCCTCTTTGACATATTAATTTGGTAGCTCTATGTTCATTTCATTAGTAATTAATACTTAGTCAGTTAACTAATATTTAACATTTTTTCTCAACATATAAACTTCTGGTGGTAAGTAAAGTAGAGAGAGTCTATTTTTAATCTGAATTTATTTTAAAACTGAAATTTTAGCCCATGAAAGATGTAAAACACTGACTAATTCAACACATTTTTATTTTAGCAAACTAGGATGAATGATTTGCACTATCTAAACTTAGATACCTGGACTTGGTCTGGAAGGTAAGTTTGAAATCTAAATATCTTTTAAGCTATAAGCGTGTGTGTGTGTGTGTGTGTGTGTGTGTGTGTGTGTGTGTGTGTGTGTGTGTGTGTGTGGGGTGCGGAGATGTCATGATCTAAATTTGGCTTTCTAAAACTGAACTGATACTTTTTTTTCCTTTAGATTATATGTCTAAGCAAGAAATACAGAGATTTAATACAAAGTTTATTTTTTTCAACAAAACTGTAAAGCACGAGAGTGCTATTAGTTGACAATTGATTATGTAAAAGTACTGATTTTATACTAAGTATTCTTTGAGGTCTGGTCAGTAGAAGAAATGAAGGAGAGGTTGAATGGGGTCATCTCAGGTGAACAGGAGATGAAGCGGGTAAAAGTCAGGTTTTATTTATGGCTCACAATATGTATTTGACAAGAGAATGAATTTTTTTAAATTTATTTTTATTGTACTTTAGGTGAAGGGTACAGAACAAATAGGTTCTCATTAAACAGTCAGTAGACATTGTTTTATGGCATTGGTTAACAATGTCACTATCCTTTTCCAAATTATTCCATCACCATTGTCTTCAACTCACTGCCCCCTAGGATTCCCATCAAACCTTTTGAGTTGCTGTTGCCAATGTGATCTCACATAGATAATTCTTTTTTTTTTTTTTTGTACTTTAGATGAAGGTTTACAGAACAAAATAGTTTCTCATTAAACAGTTAGTACACATATTGCCCTATGAAAATGGTTAACAACTCCATGACATGTCAACACTGTCCTTACTTAACCTTGGGTTCCCTATCACCAGCTTTCCTTTCCCCTCCTGCCTTCTAGTCCTTGTCCCTGGACTGCTGTGCCTCATTAATCCCATTTTGTTTTATGAGGTTGTCCAATCCCTGGTTGAACGGTGAACCTCGGGAGTGACTTCACCACTGAGCTAAAAGGGTGTCCGGGGGCATACTCTTGGGGGTTTCTCCAGTCTCTTGTCAGGCCAGTAAATCTGGTCTGTTTTTGTGAGTTAGAATTTTGTTCTACATCCTTCTCCAGCTCTGTCCAGAGCCCTCTGTTGTGATCCTGGTCAGAGCAGTCAGTGGTGGTAGCCAGGCAGCATCTAGCTGTACTGGACTCAGTCTGGTGTGGGCCTTGGTAGCTGTGGTCCATTAGTCCTTTGGACTAATCTTTTCCGTGTATCCTTTCTCTTGATTCTCCCTTGCTTCCAAAGGGGTGAGACCTGTGGAGTATATCTTAGATGGCTGTTCACAGGCTTTTAAGACCCCAGACGCTACTCACCAAGGTAGAATGTAGAACATTCAACATTCTTTATAAACCGTGTTATGCCATCTGAGCTAGATGTTCCCTGAGACCATGGTTCCCACAGCCCTCTGTCCAGCAGTTCAGTCCCTCGGGGAGTTTGGATATGTCTACAGAGCTTCCGTGGCCTTTCCTTGTACAAGTTGTGCTGGCTTCCCCAGTATTGTGTACTGCCCTACCCTTCACCAAAGTTACCACTTATCTATTGTCTATTTAGTATTCTCCCCCTACCCCTCCCATCCCTTGTCACTAGCAAAAATTGTTACTTTTTATGTGTAAACTTTTTCATGAGTTTTTACAATAGAGGTCTCATACAATATTTGTCCTTTTGTGATTGACTTATTTCACTCAGCATAATGTCCTCCAGTTTTATCCATGTTACGAGATGCTTCACAGATTCATCATTGTTCTTTATCGTTGCATAATACTCCATTGTGTGTATGTACCACAGTTTGTTTATCCATTCATCTGTTGATGGGCATCTAGGTTGTTTCCATCTTTTTGCTATTGTGAACAATGCTGCAATGAACATGAGTGTGCAGATGTCTATTCGTGTGACGGCTCTTATTTCTCTAGGATATATTCCTAGGAGTGGGATTGCTGGATCATATGGTATGTCTATTTCTAGCTTTCTCAGGAAGCGCCATATCATTTTCCAAAATGGTTGTATCATTATGCATTCCCACCAGCAGTGCATAAGAGTTCCGATCTCCCTGCAGCCTCTCCAACATTTGTTATTTCCAGTGTTTTGGATTCATGCCAGTAATGCCGGGGTGAGATGGTATCTCATTGTGGTTTTAATTTGCATTTCTCTAATGGCTAGTGATCATGAGCATTTCCTCATGTGTCTGTTGGCCGCTTGAAAGTCTTTGGTGAAGTGTCTGTTCATTCCTTCGCCAATTTTTTAATAGGATTGTTTGTCTTTTTGTTGTAGAGGTGTTGGATTTTCTTGTAAATTACAGAGATTAGACCTTTGTTTGACTTGTAATTTCCAAAATTTTTTTCCCAGTCTGTTGGTTCTCTTTTACTCTTTTGGTGAAGTCTTTTGAAGAGCATAGGTGTTTGATTTTTAGAAGATCCCAGTTATCTAGGTTATCTTCTGGAGTTTGTGTGTTGTTGATTATGGTTTGTATCCTGTTAATGCTGTGTTTTAGGGCCTCTAGCGTTGATGAGAATAAATACATTGAGCTGTCAATTTGCCTATTCATGTAATGAAAGCAGGGGTATATATTAAAGTAGAAATACCATTAAAAATAAAACTATGAAAGTGCCAGAAGAAAATATATCAGACTATCTTTAAAATCTTAGCATGAGGGAAGTTTTTCTAAAGCTGATATAAACCCAAAACTCATAAATAAAAATATGATAAGATCGTTTAAAATTAAACATTTCTGTATAGAAAAATATACTATAAAAAGTTTAAAAGCAAAATTAGCAAATGTAAACAAAAGAAAAACTGGAAGTAATATTTGCAACTTTTTAACAGAAAGGGTTAAAATCCACAGGAAGTCTGAAAATCAGTAAGAAAAAGACAAATCCAGTAGCACAGTGGATAAGGAATGGGAATGGGCAACTCATAAAAGAAATGCAAATAGGCAGAAATTTTAAGACTAGATGTAAACCTCATAAATTATCAAAGAAATAGAAATAAAAGTAATAGTTTTTACTTATCTGATTAAAATAATTAGAATGGCCAGTGTGTGCGAGGATGCAACAACATAATTGGTGGGAATTAAATTGGTACAATTTTTCTGGAAGGTAGTCTGGCAATATGCTTAAAATATAAAATAGAACTTTTACTTCAATCCATAATTTCTCTTAAGACAGTAATTGGACAGAGGTGTGTGTGTGTGTGTGTGTGTGTGTGTGTGTGTGTTTCAGGACTCACACACAGAAAGGTGTTTATTGCAACATTGTAAATTGAGTTCAACCTTCATGTTCGTCAGTGGGGATTGTTTAAATCATGGTACATTTGTCTAGTGGGCTGCCATGCTTCTATTACCAAAGGAAAGTATAGAAATATTCTGCAACATACCAGTCGAGTGATTAAAAAGTTACAGAATATATTAGCCAATTTATATTTTTTTAATAAATATGTTTACATATACATTAAAATCTGGAAAGATATGTACTGTATTACTTCTTATTGCTGGGGGATAGGATTATAGAACTTTTTTTTTCTTTTTTATTGTGCTTTAGATAAATGTTTACAGAGCAGATTAGTTTCTCATTAAACAATACACATTATGTTTTGTGACATCGCTTGCCAACCCCACAACATGTCAACACTATCCCCTTCTCAACTTTGGGTTCCCCATTTCCATTTGTCCAGTTTTCCTGTCCCCTCCTGCCTTCTGGCCTTGCCCCTGGGCTCGTGTACCCATTTAGTCTTGTATACGTGGTTGAGCTCCTTGTATTATTGTTTGTTTTATGGGCCTGTCTAATCTTTGTTGAAGGGTGAACCTCAGGAGTGACTTCAATACTGAGTTAAAAGGGTGTCCGTGGGCCATACTCGCGGGGTTTCTCCAGTCTCTGTTAGACCAGTAAGTCTGGTCTTTTTTTGTGAGTTTGAATTTTGTTCTACATTTTTCTCCAGCTCTGTCTGAGATCCTCTGTTGTGATCCCTGTCAGAGCAGTTGGTGGTGGTAACTGGGCACCATCCAGTTGTGCTGGGCTCAGTCTGGTGGAAGCTATGATAGTTATGGTCCATTAGTCCTTTGTAGTGATCTTTTCCTTGTATCTTTGTTTTCTTCATTCTTCCTTGCTCCTGACGGGGTGAGACTAGTGGAGTATCTTACATGGCCGCTCATAAGCTTTTAAGATCTCATTAGAACTCTCTTTTTAACAAGTATTTTTGTGGTGAATTTTTTTGTAACCAAAATGTCTCTTATAATTAAAAAAAAATAAGAATTTTTTTTTTTTTTTTTTTTGGAAAAAATAAAATTACATCTTACATAAATAGCCCACGTTGTTATGGAGTATTCTGGAGAATGGTGTCGTCTCATCTCCTGAATTAGCTAAACTTTTGTGCTTCTAAATAGTGCTTATCTTTTTATTTCTGTATTTATTTATTTAAGAACAGGATAGTATTCAAAATCTTTAGAGGTTTATCCTCAATCTGGAATGGCTTGCATGCTTTTTTTTTTTGTTGTTTAGTTAGAGTAGCTATAGGGGAAGATAGTGCTTCAGGAAATTCTACAAGTAAACCAAAGTTAAAAAACAACAAAACAAACAAAAAAACCCCATAATTTCCTTGGGAAAATCAACTGAGAACAGAAAATAAAGCCTGAAAGAACAGTATAAAGTTATAGACATGAAAATAATTATAGTGAAAAAACCTGAGGCAGGATATTGATTAACCAGCAAGAAAGATGTTGAGGATGCATTGTGAATTAATTGGAAATGTGACTTTTTTATTTTCACTGTACGATCTGTGGTCATGTGAAATAGACATTAAATGGAAAGAAATTGTCTAAATTCATCTAAGAATTTAAGAATGTTTTTTAAACATTCATGTAGGTGGGATTAGTAAAATTAACTCTTATTAAAGTGCTGAGGGCAGTTTTTTCCTTTAAGATCTGAGATTATCAAAGACCTTTCATTTTGACTAACAGTACTGAAATTTATGTTTTTTCCCTTGCTACAGGATTCCTACTACTGGAGAAAATCCAAAACATCGTTCATGGCATACTTTAACCCCAATAGCTGATGATAAGCTTTTCTTATTTGGTGGACTAAGTGCAGAGAATATTCCATTAAGTAAGTCAATTAACATTTAGCCTGTAATTATTATCTCTTTCTTTTTTCTTTAATTGCATTTGATACTTAAAGTGTCTTCTTTTTTCCTTTCCTTCTGATTTTCTGGTTTACCTTTATTCCAGTTATAGGCTTGCATTAAGACGTAGAAGTAGAAGGCCTCTTTGCTTTTGTACCCTTGGCTCTCCATGTTCTCCTGTTTCCTAGGTATAGAGAAAAGGAAGGGTGGTTGAACCTAGATGAATTAAAGTCCCTTTCAACTATCATATTCTGTGATTCTGTGTTCTCCTGATTTTTGGTCCAGACACTTATACTGTAGGCTGGAATGGGAATTAGAAGAAAAGCCTTTCCCAGAAGGCTCTGGAAATATAAGGTGGGAAGGCCAGTTGCTTCTTCTTCTTCTTCTTCTTTTTTTTTCCTCCAGAACTATAAGGAACGTGCTTAGCTAGAAGTTTTAAACTCTTGTCACTTCTGATTCCACGGCTGTGGGTTTTGTACAGCAGTTTTCATTCAGCAGTAGCATTGTGGCATCAGGATAGTTAAATGACCGAGAATGCTCACTTTTTAGTTTGACATATTGGATGTTTTGTGTTTTTTTAACCCAGAAGTTTTCTGTGGCTAGAGATATTTTCATTAAGAACCCTTATATATCACTAAAGGCATTTATATAATTTTATATAGCATGTAGAAGCAACTTTATTTTTCTACAAAAGTTTATTGAGTAACAAAACTGTGCATCTGGCAGTTGGCTGGAGACTAAACAAACATACAAACTCCAGAGGCTTCCATGGTTGGAGAAAGAGCAGCTCCTATTAGGGGGATAGATTATTTATTCTTAAAGATTATTATACTTCTCCAATTTGTGGGATATTTTAATTAAAAGAAATTTGGAATCTAACCAAAAACTAAAATCTGTACATTTCACTAGGGGGTGTTTAATATCTTCATGACTTCTAGTGTTATTATCTGTTTATTATGGTAAAATTTCACAAATAAAATTTGCCATTTTAACCATTTTCAAGTATACAGTTAATCCAGTGACATCAATTACACTCACAGTGTTGTGCAACCATTATAGCTATTTGCTTCCAAAACTTTTTATCACCCCAAATAGAAACTCTGTACCCAGTAAGTAATAACTCCCCATTCTCCCTTCTCCACAGCCCATGGTAAACACTCATCTACTTTTATCTCTATGCATTTGCGTATTCTAGATACTTTATATAAGTAGAATCATGTAATATTATCTTTTTGTGTCTGGCTTATTTCACTTAATGTAATATTTTCAAGGTTCATCCATGTTGTAGCATGTATTAGAACTTCGTTTCTTTTTATGGCTGAATAATAATAATATTGTATGTATATACCATAAATTTGTTTATCCATTCATCTGTTGATGGACACTTGGGTTGTTTCTGCCTCTTGGCTATTGCGAATAATGCTGCATTGAACATTGGTGTACAAGTATCTGTTTGAGTCCCTGCTTTCAGTTCTTTTGGGTACATACCCAGGAGTGGAATTGCTGGGTCATATGGTGGCACAGTGGTTAAGAGCTCGTCTTCTAACCAAAAGATCAGTTTGAATCCGCCAGCTGCTCCTTGGAAACCCCATGGGGCAGTTCTACTCTGTCCTGTGGGGTCCCTATGAGTCGGAATCAATCAATGGCAACGTTTTTTTTTTTTTAATGGTAATTCTATGTTTAACTTTTTAAGGGACCACCAAACTATAGGTGTAGTGTTTTTAAGTCCTATTTGCTGTTTTGGTCATTGACTTATGGGAAATTAAATTTCCTAACTCTTAATCCAGTCAGTTTTCTGTTATAACATGTTGCCATCGAGTCAATTCATAGCGACCTTGTAGGACAGAGTAGAACTGCTCCATACAGTTTCCGAGGAGTGGCTGGTGGATTTAAGCTCTTGACCTTTTGGTTAGTGGCTGTAGCACGCTGTAGCTCTTAACCACCGTGCCACCGGGGCCTCATAGAAGATTCAATTTAACATGTAGTCGTATGGGTATTAGATGATACCAAGAAATTATTTCTAGTTTTGTTGACTATGATAATGACATTGTGGTTATATGATAATGGCATTGTGGTTATATAAAGAATGCCTACACTTTTTAGTGATGCATACTGAAGTATGTACGGGAGAAATGATAGAAGATTTGCTTTAGAATAATTCAGCAACAAGGCTAACAAAAGGGGATAAATGGAGTATGTGTGGCAAAATCTTGATAGTTGTTCAATCTAGGATATGTAGGCATCCATTGTCATGTTCGCTCTACTTTGTATATATGTTTAAAAATTTTTATGGTAAAATATACACCCTCACAAAAGATAGTTGTATAGCTATCGCATGGTAAATTTGAAAAACAATTAAAATTTTATCCCAAAGACGTAATCTTAATTTCTAATCTGTCATAATATTGCAGGTGATGGTTGGATTCATAATGTCATAACAAATTGTTGGAAACAACTTACACATTTACCTAAAACAAGACCCAGGTAGGTCTACTAGTTGACAAATAGTAAAATAGTTAAGAATTTTAAAGTATTAAAATACAGTACTGAATTTATAGTGTTTGTCATTAAAACCATAAACCATCAGGAAGGATATCTTTCCAGTAAGCGTGATATTACCTGAAGAATTAATTTAATTATTATTTTAATTATATATGATTGTTAGACATTATTAATCTTTTTTTAACCATATTTTCATATGCATATGCATGTCATAATACACATTTCAAAATGTTCTTTTAGATAAATATATAATCTTGCCTGATAAATTTTTAAAAGCTAGAATAATTAAAAATATAATGTTAATATATGTAATAATTAGATAAGAATGGAGGTTGGTTTTAGTAGTAGTAATTTATTTTTCAAAGTAATTTTAAGCAAATCAATAAGGAAATCTGCTTTTATGTTGATATAGTAGATGGTAAATTATTTTTCTAAATTAACTATATGATCTGTTCATTAATGTGAATTTTTAAAAAATGTTATTTGTGGTATACAGTAGGGTAAAATTTATAGAAATAATATAGTAATATTAGACTACAAAGATAACCACATTAGTATTGTAATTCTTACTTTTTTCTAATTTGGATAGTATAATAAAGATATTTGCATAGGAAATTCAAATTCAGTACATTATAATTAGTAATATATTTTATTCTTTTTCATGCCATGTATTTCAGATTTTTTTTTTTACTGCAGGTTGTTTATACTAGTGTGAAGTCAATTTAATGATATGTATTTTTATTATTTAATAAATGACCATTGAGTAACTTGATTGAGAAAAAGGCCTAAAAATATTTAAGCTATATATCTAAGTGTGTATATTTATATTAATATGCACACCACATGAATAATTTATCATAAGTATGTAGTTTTGTATTTTCATGTATAAAAATTTATTAGAATGTATTATTTTGACAGTTCTTGATCTTCTGAAATACGTATTTTTTAATTTAAAGAGTTTTATTCTAACATATGGGAGCTCAGAGTTCTAGTCCTTGCTCTACTATATGAAGTTGAGCATCAATTTCTTCATCTGTGAGATGAGGGAGTTTGACTACATAAACTCTTAGTTTTCTCCCATTTCTTTGATGGTATGAATGCATTAATTATAGACCAAAGTGATAGTAAAAGTGTTTTATTTTTAAATTGTTCCTGTTTCATATTTCAACCTTTAATGAGTCATTAGAGCAACACAACTATTATCAATAATATACTAGTTAGAAAAGCTATGTAAAGAGATTTATTTTAATTCAGCTGATGTGTCATGTAAATAATATGCTTTATTAGAATGTTTAGGTGTAAGTTTAGAGCAGCTGTGAGAGGACATAAACTATCAGTCTGTAGAAAAAACATCAGGTTGCAAGCTAGATGTCACCAAAATCAAGTCAGGAAAGGCTTTCCAGTGTTCTTCGATGATGAAGTCCAGGCCAGACTTTCCCTAAGGCAGATAAGACAGAGGCAGATCTATCTTCAGGTATGAGGTGAGGAGGAGAACAGGTGGGATACAGTTTAGTGTAAGGAGAATATATATATATATATATATATATGTATATGTACACTAATCTTTAAAAATGAAAGTGACAACTTAGTTTTTGTGCAAACTTTTTCAAGTTACAATTTGAAATGTAAACTGCCCAATTCTCCTCTTATAACAGGGTTTCTCAACCTCAGCGTTACTGACATTTTAGATCAAATAATTCTTTGTTGTTAAGGATGTCGCAGGCATTGCGGGATGTTTAACAGCCTCCCTGGCCTTTACCCACTAGCTGCCTCTAACCCCCCCGCCAGTTGTGACAGCCAGAAAGGTGTCCAGATATCCTCAGATGTCCCCCCCCCCCGCCAGTTGAGAATCGCTGTTGTACAGTGCAGCACTCTTCTCTAGGTCTCACCTTAGATAAAAACTATGTTCGGGTAAATAGCCATCTTTTTTTCCCAGATATAGTCATATCTGAAAGCCTTGCTTTCAGCAAGGACCCTTTTTTTTACATCTGTAAAAGATGTCCGATGAAGTGTTAGTATATAGAGCTTTAGGTACTGTTGGATCCCATGAGTACTCTCAAGGTTACACATGGCCTTTTCTCCAAGAAGTTAAACTATCCTTTCCCATATATGAGGGGACCTGGTGGCGCAGTGGTTAAGTGTTTGGCTATTAACCAAAAAGTCAGCGGTTTGAATCCACCAGCCACTCCTTGGAAACCATGTGGGGCAGTTCTGCTCTGTCCTGTAGGGTTGCTCTGAGTCAGAATTGACTCAACGGCAAAGGATCCCATATATGAGGCCATTATCTGTATTCTGTGTCCTTTTCCCAGTCCTTCTTCCAATCCTCACCCCCAGCCCCACAACATAACTCCGTTCTTGCTGAATACTTAAATAAATTTGTTCTAACATATGAATTGGAAAATTGGGCAGAGTATTTCCCAAACAAAATCTCTTATGACTCGGTTCTAGCCTGGGTCCCAAGTACATTTGCCATTGAATGTGTGCATGATTGTTTGGGGAAGGTATTTGGTTTAACAAATCGGGCATGATCCCTCTGTTTGCACTTGTAGAAGTTAAGTAAAAAGGATTAATGTACTAAAAATCAGTTGTGTGGTAATAGAATAAGTGATATGTGTAATTGTTTTGTGTATCTCTTGCTTCAGCAATTTTGTCTACTATAAAAAGTAATCAAAGTACTCTCAGAATCAAAGCCGTAAACTTTGTAAAATCCTTACTTTATCCTCTAAAATTGAGAAAATATACATGTACTTTTTTCTGAGAGTTAGAGCTTTCTGAAGTATTGAACTTTATAAAATCATAAAATTACTCTTGGTAAACAAAGAAAATTGTAGATGCATATGAGGTATCATATCATTTCCAAAAGAACATTTAATGCTCCACTCTTTTATGAAATAATTTGTATATTTAACCACTGAATAAATTATGTTGGTATTTTGTGCTTGCTTTTGTTAATCAAAACTTTTTGAGCACCTCCTGGGTGCAGAACACCATATTAAGTATTTTCGAGGAGAAGCATAAAATTACATTACTAAGTTCCCGTGCTGTGCTGGCAAATGGTTAACAACCTACTTTCAAAAAAAAAGGGAGTGGGATGGGAGCTCTATTTATAGCATTATATTCCCACCATGGCCAATTTCAAGCTGCCAACATGATATCACTGAACATGGAGTTGGCTTCAGCTAGCCGGTGAGCCGGTTCTAGCACACCACTCTGGCAATTTCTGACCTCAGGAGAGCTAGAAGACACACATAGCAAACAATTAAAGTAGTATACAGAGTAGTTTATCTTCATATGTAAGTTAGGAGAGTATAAAATGAGCACATGAATGTTGATAAGGGTGCTAAGGAGAGATGTTAACAGAGCCAGCTTTCATGTGTATTTGGAACACTCCCTGGAGGGTTTAAGCCTGTTTTTAAGGCCCTCAGAGAATGACATATTCTAAGCATAAGAAACAGGGTGAATCACGAAGCCTAGAAGTAGATATAAGCTTTCTCTCAGGGGAAGCAAATTAATGAACTTGACTGAAGTAGAGGGTTCATTTGGGGAGAGGCAAGAATTAAGATTTATAGGGAAAAGAACAGCCGTTGATCATAAATATTAGGCTAAGAGCAGAGGCCCTTGGTAACACAGATGCTTCCTGATAAGGAAATTTCCATGATCAAGAACAATATTTGAAAAATATTATTTATTAGCTATAAGAAGCTAGGAGAGATCAGAGACAGAAAAAACTAGAAACATATGGTATTCTGTACCCAGGGTGATGAGTAGTGTGAAAATGTAAATGTAAAGGGAGTACCAGTTGTATTTTTCAGGTGATGGAGAACAGAAAGCAGGGAAAAAGGAGTCACAATGATGAGAACAGTAACATCAAAGATAGTAATAAAAAATCAGGAAAAGGGCCTGTTTCAGCAGTAGACTGATCAGTTCCTTTTTAAACATGAATATTTCAGTGATAATATCTATGAGATAAAGGGATTAGAAAAAGGTTGAGGGGGAGGAGTATAATAGAGCAATTGGGAGTCATCTCCTTAATTGAAGCAATATGATTTAATAAACTCTAGAGGAATCATTAAACTCTAAACCCCTTTGAGGATAGGCCAAAGGTTTGAGTTCGATGATGACTCTTTGAAATAGATTGAATTTTAGAGTATACAATTTCAAATTGATTTATATGTAATGTACAGTTCTTCCTTGATAATAATTTAACTCTGTTTATAATTTTCAATCATAGGTTATGGCACACAGCCTGTTTGGGAAAAGAAAATGAAATAATGGTATTTGGTGGGAGCAAAGATGATTTACTTTCCTTGGATACAGTAAGAAAATACTTTATCTAAATATTTCATTTGCATAATTGTGTTATTCAAACAAAACGGCTGTTCAACAAGAATGTTGATATGCTAACATTGCAAAATATTGAAGTAATAAAATGTTACTGAGGTAGGATTAATTTCAGAATGTGAGGCTTTTGTGAAGGATCTCAGGATATCTTGTATTTACAAATCAAAGTAAGTCTCTTAATTTCATTAGCCAAATTAAGAAGAGGTTTTAAAGGATGGCTCTTCCTTCTCTTCTTTCCTTCCCTTTCTCTTCTCCTTTTTGAACCTTACCATAATATTTGATTGAATTAAAATATTTATATATAATATTTTATATATAAAATATATATAATATAGATGTAAACTACTAAGCATAATACTAAAACAATTACCCATGAAACATGCTTCCCAATTTAGATCTAGAACACTACCAGTATTGTTGAAGCTACTTGCTTATTTCTTCTGACTCTTACCCAATAGCTTTTCTCCTCAAAAGGAAGCTACTTTATTGAAATTTTAAAAATGCGTTTTCTTTTTATTTTGTGCTTCTTTTGCCACTGTTTCACCCAGTTGTTTTACATTTGAGTTTAAAGCATTCTAACTTTAAAATCTGTTAAAACCAAGGTCAAAGGAATAAATGAGTAGCATTCGAAGAGTATTGTTCTTTCACTCCTAGGACCTTGGGAAATTCACAACAGGGTGGTCACACTAATACCCCATCTGAGTTCCGGTTTAATTCATCTGGTTTGGGAAAAGCAGGAAGGACTCATCCGGCAGGGATGAGGGACAAGCGAGAATCTGGCAAGAGGGTACCAGCTCCCTCTCATCTCTTCAGGCACAGTTATCACCAGAGTAGCACCTGTGGGGAAACCCTGGCGGCATACTGGTTAAGAGCTACAGCTGCTGACCAAGAGGTCGGCAGTTTGAATCCACCAGGCGCTCCTTGGAAACAGTATGGGGCAGTTCTGCTCTGTCGTATAGGGTCACTATGAGTTGGAATCCACTCGACGGCAACGGGTTTGGTTTTTTTTTTTTTTTTTTTTTTTTTAGCGCCTGTAGAGTGGTGAACTCTGAAATAAAGTGGCTTCTCTTCAGGGAATTTGGTTTATTTTGTAGTTCTGGGGCCTCCAGTTTAAATGTTTTCAGTTATGTACAGGTAGTCCTCAGGTTACAAATGTCTGACTTACCTACAACCCATAGTTATGAACCAACCACCGTAAAGTCTATTATATTAAAAATTCAGGGTAATACAGTGGTTCATAATAACAAACGGCCCCTACTTTGCAACACGCATCAAAACATTATTATTATCACTGTTATTATGCTAAAGATGTTTTAATGTATCTGGAAGTGTTTCTTTAATGTTTTTTATGCATAGAAAGGTAAACTGTATGCTGTATACTAAGACAAACATTTGACTAACTGATGTTAGATGTGAACTGTACCTAACTGTTCTAACTTACACACAAATTCGACTCAAAGAGATTTAGGAACGGAACTCGTTTGTAATCCAGGGACTGCCTGTATATCAGAAGTTTTAGAACTTTCTTTGGCTGGGTATTCAGTGTGTCAAGAAAAGCTTAACTACAACTTTGCATTTAATTAGAAGCAGATTTTATGGTTTGTCTTCTCTTTCTTGGCACTAGAACTCTTTATTTAGGATCAAAAGTTTATTATTAAAACAGAAATTCTAAGTAAAATCATGATTATAAATTATAAAATTCTAAAGACCTATTTGAAAGGATTAGAGAAAATTTCTGCTGACTCTTTACCACATCAACTTTTAGATGAGAGAATCATTATTCAAAAAATCTCCCAGGTCTATTATTTTTAAATTAAAAATTCTTAGAAATCCTAGGACCACCTGAGAAAAGGAGGCAGGATAAAGAAGATATTTTGAAATAAAAGTTATATGGAAGAAGAAGTTCTGCTTAAAAACAAAAAAGTTTGAAAACTACTACTGTTATCATTTTGAACTTACTGTTCTAAAAGAAAAACATGTTTCTAAATTTGCAATTATACAGACTATGGTTGGGTAAAAATTTGGTCACTGGATGTGTGTGTGTGTGTGTTTGTAAGAGTAGCTAGAGAGAGAGATTTATTTGCTATTTTATGTAATTTTAAATTTATAAAATAAAAATTTTAATAATGTACTGTGATCTTTATCAAAAACTCTGATATAGCCTTTAATGTTCTATCTTCTTTGTTGATTAGGGTCACTGTAATGATTTATTGATCTTTCAAACACAGCCTTATTCACTACTCAGGTAAGCAAATTCAGTATTTCTACATATAAATAGTATTAATATATGATAATTTCTTTCTTCTGTCTTTTTGGAAAAATTATGTTTTTCAGTTAGTTTATGACTTGAATTTTGGAAAATATTTACGTCTTTCTAAAGGTATAATCAAATTTGTAATGGTGAACCATACACCAATGTAATTTTAAAAAATTGAAATATACAGTACAGTCACATCTTTGTAAATTGCACTTAATGCATATGATGATGGTAAATATAAAATGTATTTCCTTCATTCTAAGCCTCACTTTTTTCACATTTTAACTTTCTGAATTCAGAATGTGTCTAATAAAGATGTGTGTGTATGCAGACATACATGTTTACATACATTTAATGTGGTAGAGTTTCTTTTAACTCCAATGCTGTTATTAAATTGATGGCGTGACTCACAGTGTCTTAGTGTGTATACTCTTGCTCTCAAAGGAGTATATACAGAGTTGAATGGGAGGATTGTTGAAGCCTCTATTTCTTCCTTTTTTTTTTTTTAAATATTATTGTGCTTTAGATGAAAGTTTACAGAGCAAATTAGTTTCTCGTTCAAAATTTATACACAGATTGTTTTTTGACATTGGTTGCAATCCTCACATTGTATCAGCGCTCTCCCCCTTTCTACCCCGGATTCCTTGTTGCCCTTCATCCAGTTCTCCTGTCCCTTCCTGCCTTCTTGTCTTTGTTTTTGGGTATAAAAACAGCCCGGGGGTGGTGTCTGACCTCCTCTAACTTCACAAGGGGGAAGGAGAATCAAGATCAACAGCCCAAGGCTGATTCCTATGAGGCGGGGGTCAGACATGCCTCCTTTCTCCACCATCTTTACCAATTCTGACACCAACCATCCCTCCTGCGGCTCTATTTTTCTGCTGGTTCAATAATCCATTGCAGTGGCCACACAGAACTCGAAGACAATACTCATGATTATGGGGTTTATTAGGGAAGGAACAGGTTCCAATTGAGGCTCAGGAACACTCAGGATACAGATACAGTTCTTCCATCAGGACAGCCTGTTTTCAGCTGTGCTTTCAGGCACACCTCTCTCTGGCCCTAGGCCTCTGCCCTCCTCAGGCAAGTGTTACAAAGCTCTTTTAGTCCCTGCCAGTAAGTCCCCAGAGGCACCCCAAGCACTCTCTTACTCTGTGGGCAGGAAAGCCCACTGCAGTGTTTCCTGCCAGTCTCTCCTGCCACTGCTTCTTGCTGTCTTTAGGGTTACAGCTTGCTGTCTGTCTCCTGGTTGCAGGAGCTTCTCAGCATAGGGATCCCAGGTCCAAAAGACATGCTCTCCGCTCCTGGCTGTTCTTCCTTGGTAGTGGTAGGATCCTCTCTTTCCTGCCTCTAGGATGGCTCAGCTAGATGGCAAAACTGACCAGTCCCCTTGGTGGGCCACAATTACCCTATTTGCACAGTTGCACCCAATCACGTGGGTGGGAGTTACAAGACCGTGGCGAGAAAGGCCACACAAAAGCAAACCATTGCACCACAACAGGTGTTGCCCGTTTGGTCTTGTATACTTACAGTAAGAAGCACGTTCCTCACCTGTGTTATTGTTTGTTTTATAGGCCTGTCTAATCTTTGGCTGAAAGGTAAACTTTGGGAGTGGCTTCAGTTCTGAGTTAGTAGGGTGTCTGGGGGCCATAGTCTCAGAGGTTCTTCCAGTCTCTGTCAGCCCAGTAAGTCTGGTCTTGGGTGTGTGTGTGTGAATTTGAATTTTGTTCTACATTTTTCTCTCACTCTGTCCAGGACCCTCTATTTCATTCCCTGTCAGAGCAGTCGGTGGTAGTAGCCAGCCAGGCACCATCTAGTTCTTCTGAGCTTAGGCTAGTGGTCAGTCCTCTGGACTAATATTTTCCTTGTGTCTTTGGTTTTCTTCACTCTCCTATGTTCTGGATGGGATGAGACTAATAAATGTATCTTACATGACTACTTTTAAGCTTTTAAGACCCCGGATGCTACTCACCAAAGTAGGATATAGAACATTTTCTTTATGAACTATGTTATGCCAATTGACCTAGATGTCCCCTGAGAGCACGGTCCCCAGTCCTCATCCGCAGTAACTTGGTCTTTCAGGGTGTTTGGATGCGTCTAGGAAGCTTCTGTGACTTTGCCTTGGTCAAGTTATGCTGATTTCCCCTATATTATGTATTGTCTTTCCCTTCACCAAAGTTAAAAGAAGCCCCTATTTCTGCCTGTGAGAAATGAAAGGAAGAATTTGAGCCAGGTGGAAGTTGCCCAGTGAACAAGTGTGGGTATTCCATGCAGTGGACATAACATGGGTGAAGCATGTGAAAGAAAGTGAGAAAGAGAGACAGAGGAGAAAGAGATGGCATGCTGTATTTCAAGGAGGATACTGTAACTTCCAGATGTTCTACAATTTGAACCACTTGAAAACCAGTCAGCTTACTCAGACTGGATCTTCTTGAAGTCTTTCCTAACTGCTCTTCCTTATAGTGAAGTGCCTCCCAAACTTGCCTCCACATTAGCATCTCATGTAGAGCTTCAAAAAATATTGCTCCTTGTGTCTCACCCCAAAGATTGTGATTTAATGGGTCTAGGGTGTGGCCTGACCTTCAGAGATTTGAAAAGATCCTGAGGTGATTCTAATGTGCAAACAAGTATGGGAACTACTGCTGTAATGATTTATCCCTTTTTTAAAAAAATTGTAATATACATACACCACCACATACAACATTTCATCAATTTCTACATGTACTGTTAAGTGACGTTCTTCAAGTTGTGTAACCATTTTCACTGTTTTTCCAAACTATCCCACCACCATTAACTACTTTCAGTGCACTCAAAGCAGAAATTTCCTCTTTGCCCCTCCCTTCTGCCCCTGGTTTCCACTAATTACTTTTGGTTTGTATATACTTACTTATTTCATATAAGTGATATCATACAGTATTTATCCTTTAGTGTCTGACTTAGTTCGGCATAATGTCCTCAAGGTTTATCCATGTTCTGGCATGCATCAGGACTTCATTCCTCTTTATGGCTGAGTAATATGCCATTGTTATGTATATACCACATTTTGTTTATCCATTCTTCAGCTGATGGACATTTTGGTTGTTTCCACCTTTTGGCTATTGTGAATAGCGCTGCAGTGAACATTGGTGTATGTATGTCTGTTTGCGTAGCTGCTTTCAGTCATTTGGGTGTATACCTAGGAGTGGAATTGTTGGGTCATATGGTAGTTGTATGTCTAACTTTTTGAGGACCTGCCAAACTATTTTCTGCAGTGGCTATACCATTTTGCATTCCCACCAGCAGTAGATGAGGGTTGTTTCTGTATAGTATCACTAACACCTAGTGTTTTCTGTTTTTGGAGCATTACTGTTTTTATGGAGGTGAAATGGTATCTCAGATTTATTCCTCCTTTAAACTTATTATTATGGGATTTATGCTTTGAACCTCTGCCAGCCTCCTGTTTGGCTCTGCCAGCCTCCTTTTTGGCACTGAATCATATACTGTCTTGTATTGTTACTTAACTTTTACTGTGAACATAACTAGTTTCCATAACTAGCTTGCAGTTTCCTCATATGTAGGGATTACATATTTTAGTGCCTACTGTATTTTTTTAAGGTTGCTTTAACAAAATACCACAAACTGGATGACTTATAAGAACAGAAATGTATTGCCTCACAGTTCTGGAGGCTAGTAGTCCAAATCGTGTGTGGGCCTAGGCCTGCTCCCTCCCAAGTCCCTAAGGGAAGATCCTTTTTTGTCTCTCCCAGCTTCTGCACAGTGGTTAAGAGCTTGGCTGCTAACCAAAAGGTTGGCAGTTTGAATCCACCAGCCGCTCCTTGGAAACCCTATGGGGCAGTTCTACTCTGAGTCAGAATTGACTACAGCAGTGGGTTTGGGGTTTTCAGCTTCTGGTAGCCCCAGGCATTCTTTAGCTTGTAGATCATCTTCACTTGGCCATCCTTCCTCTATCTCTGTATCTCTTCTTCCCTTTTATAAGGACACCACTCAGATTGGATTAGCATCCACCATCCTCTAGTATGACCTCATGTTAATGTAACTGATAACATCTAGAAAGACTCTTTCCAAAGGTCACGTTTACAGGTACCAGGCATTAGAACTTCAAGATATCTTTTTGGGGACACAGTTCAATTTGTAACACCTACCATGGGTAGGCATTGTGCTATGAAATGAAAAGTCTTGCACTCCTGAGTATGTACCCCAAAAGAATTGAAAGCAGGGACTCAAACAGATACTTAGACACCAATGCTCACTGCAGCATTATTCACAATAGCCAAAAGGTGGAAATAACCCAAGTGTCTATCAACAGATGAATGGATAAACAAAATGTAGTATACACATGCATGGGATATTATTCAGCCATAAAAAGGAGTAAAGTTCTGATACATGCTACAACATGAATGAACCTTGAAAACATTACGCTAAGTGAAATAAACCAGACAAAAAGGCTAAATATTGTATTACCCCACTTAAATGAAATATCTGGAATAGGCAAATGCATAGACACAGAAATAGATTAGTGGTCACCATAGGTGGGGGCTGCTTAGTGAGTACAGAGTATCTTTTTGGAGTGATGAAAGATTTTAGAAGTAGATAGTGATGGTTGCACAGCATTGTGAATGTAATTAATGCCGCTGAATTGTGCACTTAAAAATGGTTAAAATGGCCAGTTTTAATATATATTTTAGCTGTTGCCATCGAGTCAGTTCCAACTCATAGCAATCCTATAGGAAAAATAGAACTACCACATAGTGTTTCCAAGGTTGTATTCTTTATGGAGGCCGACTGCCACATCTTTCTCCCACAAATGTATATTCTACCACAAAAAAAATTGGAGGGGCCTTATTACTTAGAGAACCAGGAAGAGTCAGAGGAGTAAGGGAGTGTAAGAATTAAAAGAATAAGAGGTTTATGGTTCAAAAGGAGGATATTGGAGTTTGAGAATCCAGAGTTGGAACTGTCCTGATTAGCAAGGCCAGGGTGCGACCCTGAGTATTACTGGAATGGAGATGAGATCGTAAAGAGTGAAAAGCGTTTTCCGCCTGCATGCTAAAGATCAGTAAGAAAAGAAAACTGGGGAATCAGGGCCAATGACTAGGGGAAAATGAGTAGGAGATTGGTAGATGGCAGCACTGGAAGGTGAAACCTTAGTAGCCTGGGAGCAGCAGTGAGGATCTAGGAGAATATTGACATTGGCTCTTTGCCCATGAAACTGGAGATGAAGGAAAATTCATACTATTTTCTCAAGAAGGCTATAGGCAAAGAAATTTTCTTAGATTTCAATTAAAGCAAAGACAAAGTCAGAGGAAGCAGAAGTGTTTGCAGACTGTACAACTGGTGTTCCAGAAAGCACAATGGTTAAGTTTGGAAGGGAAAATAAGTGTAATGGGGAAGGTAAACTAGCATAGTAATAAGAGAAAGTGGAAGAACAAATGACTGGGTGGGCTTGCATTTGTAGCTGGGACTAAGGGTGACTGTCAGTGTTAAGCTTCTTTGTATTACCCCTTGTACCTACTACAGTGTTTTCTGTGCATGGGTACATGCATCAAAACGTGAATATAGCAGAAATTCAGTAGCATTTGTTGGGTGAGGTATGACTGCCACAATCAGTTGTCCACGTTGCAGCCAGAGCAATTTTTATTTTAAATTTTAATTCAGAAGTCATTTAGCACATGCTATGTTGAGAAACTGGGAGAAAATGAAGATGAATAGAACATGGTTCCTCTTCTCAAAGAGCTAGTGTGGTCTGATGGACTTGTGGGATCATGCACATCATACTTTTGGGTATATATGTATATATTTTTAAAAGGAATGAAGTTGTTATTTATTCTGCGAGAAATGTTTACCAAGAAAAATGTATACAATGTGAAACGTATGTTAAAAATCACCTATGAACCATCATGTACAATGATCACTGTTAACAGTTTAGTGTGTATCCTTTAAAATGAAAAACATTGTAGATTTAACCACTCTAAGAAGTCATTGGAAACCTTGGTGAGAGCAGTATATGTATACGTATGTGTGTGAGTGTGTATAAAGGGTCAATTTTTGCACGCTGTTTTAGAATCTGCTTTTAAAACTCACAGATATCTTTCAGTGTAATAGAGCTATATTTATGTTTGTGATGGTGTAAAAATGGCTTGGGGGCAGTATCATGACCTCCTTCAACCCCACAAGGGAGAAGGAGAACCAGGATCAACAGCCCAAGGCTGACTCCCATGAGGTGGAGGCCAGACAAGCCTCCTCGTCCACCATCTTGACTAATTCTGACACCAGTGGTCCCTGGCATAGCACTGTCTACTTCTCTGCTAGGTTCAATAATTCATTGCAATGGCCACACAGAACTGACAGACAGTACTCACAATAATGGGGTTTATTAGGGAAATAACAGTTACAATTCAGGCTCAGGAACACTCAGGATACAGATCTTCCATCAAGACAGTCTCTTCCCAGCCGTACTCATAGCCACACCTCTCCCTGGCCCTAGGCCTCTCCCCCGTAGGCACTCAGCTTTCTCTCTCCATGGCCCGGGAAGCTCACCATGCTGTGTCCTGCTGCCTGGTCTCTCCTGCCACTGCTTCTCACCGTCTTCAGGGTTACAGCTTTCTCTCTCTCTCTGTCTCTCTGGTAGTGCAGGCTCTCAGGACTCAGCTTGAACTGGAAAGTTTCCTGTGACTTGCCAAGGTTGACTTGGTTATTCTTCCCCTGTGATTCTCATGAACACTTCACTATTGGCATCTGACTCTTCTCTTACCCCATTATGGAAGAGGCACTGGAGCTGTTTTGTCACCATAGCAACAGAATTAAATTTGCACCAGATAAAAGATTCATTATCATTTTCTTGTACTTCTGCATCTAGGTAGAAGATTTTTACTCTAACTTCTTATTCAGAGTTGTCACAGAGACGAGAGAAAAGGCTTCATGAAAGTATAGAAGAAGATGTAAATCTCTAGAGTGCAAATTCTTCTAAAAACGGTTGCTGCTGTCAGGTGTTGTGAAGTTGGTTCCAACTCACAGCCACCCTGTGTCCAACAGAACGAAACACTGCTGGGTTCTGCGCCATCCTCACAATTGTTGCTATATTTGAGCCCATTGTTGGAGCCACTGTGTCAGTCAGCTTATTGAGGGTCTTCCTGTCTTTTGCTGACCCTCTACTAAGATTAATCATAGCAGAATCAAATGAGTCTATTAAAAACTTTTAAAAAGATTTACTTACCTTTTTTTTAAATTGTACTTTAGATGAAGGTTTACAGAACAAAGTAGTAGTTTCTCATTAAACAGTTAGTGCACATATTGTTCTATGACATTGGTTAACAACCCCGTGACATGTCAGCACTCTCCCTTCTCGAATTTGGGTTCCCTATTACCAGCTTTCCTGTTCCCTCCTGCCTTCTAGTCCTTGCCCCTGGGCTGGTGTGCCCCTTGTCTTGTTTTGTCTTATGGGCCTGTCTATCTTTTGCTGACGAGTGAACCTCAGGAGTGAGCTAAAAGGGTGTCCAGGGACCATACTCTCAGGGTTTCTCCAGTCTCCTTTAGGCCAGTAAATCTGGTGTTTTTTTTGTGAGTTAGAATTTTGTTCTACATCCTTGTTCAGCTCTGTCCAGAACCCTCTGTTGTGATCCCTGTCAGAGCAGTTGGTGGTAGCTGGGCACCATCTAGTTGTGCTGGACTCAGTCTGGTAGAGGCCTTGGTAGTTGTGTATTTACTTACTTTTTTGAATTAAATCATTATCAGTCGAAATAGATGCTTTTCTTTGATAGTTCTTATCTTAATCAAGATTCTTTTGGTTTTAAGTTACAAAACTCTCTTCAAACTAGTACAAGATTTAAAAAGGGAATTTTATTTGGAAGGATACTGCCTTCTAATGGAATCCAAAGGGGAAAAAAATGAACACCCAGGACCCCAGAGGTTAGAAACCCAAGTAGTTTCTTGGTGCTTTCTGTATTGCTGCTTCATTTCTTTCTTCAGACCTCCTCTTTCTTTGTCAGCTTAAGTCCAGTGTGCACCCCAGTGCAGTAATTTATGGAGGGGAGATGGGGAAGACCAGGTCACATGGCATAAAAGTGGGTATTAGGGACCTCATTTTGGGCTGCTGAGAGGAGGAAAGAGAATTCTCAGAGAAGGATAAATGGGCTGGAAAGATACTTTAAAAAGGGTCTGCCACAGAATAATCGGCCTTGATATTAAATCTGTATATTTTTTACTTAAAGAACATTTGCATGGTAAGTTACATTATCTGTTTGGTCTCTTTTACTATGAAAATATATATTTGTGGTGCTCTGGGGGAAGAAATTCTAGCATGTTCCAAACAATACAAAGGAGGTACAATGTCATGTAAAATTTTTGTAAAAATTGTCATTTTGTTTAAAGAATACTTAACTATAAATATTTTACATTGTAGCTTCTGATTAAAAAACTAATAATTATGTTTTGTTTACAGGTCATGCCTTGACTGCATTGGTAAAAATGTTATTATTTTAGAAAGTCAGATATCTTTATTACCTCCTAAGCTTCTGCAACAGGTATTCAAAAAGATTACATTTTGGACTGCAGCTAGTCACCGAGAAGAACAAAGAGCCCAAACAGAAGAAACAGAAAATAAGTATCAGTGGATCAGTAGCAACTAAGTTGTTATATACTGTATATATTTAAAATGTTTAAACATTGTAGTCAGACTATAAAGTTTACCCCTCCCCGCCATTGGAGGCTTTATTTGGAAGACAAAAGAAACAAAAATGCTTTTTTAGAGTGATTATATGGCATGAGATATAGGAGAATTAAATGTTAACAATGGTACATTAATTTAAATTTATATTTGTAAACCAATTTCCTTATAAGCTGCAGAGTAGATATTGTTTCTAAAAGTAAGTACAGTTGTAGGAGATTTTAACTCAATGTGTACACTTTACTGGAAAGATTATTCAAATTTGAGGAGAATAAGAAGTTACCCCCAAGGACTTCAGAAACCTTCCAACATAATTACGGATACGTATATAAAAACACTACATATCAACTTTCACAAAGAACACATTTTCTCAGGTCACTTTAAAATCACCTTAAGCTTCTCCTTAAATAATTCAGTGGTTAACACGCTGGCCAAAAATTGTAAAATAGGGGAACACCGGTATGGATTAAATATGAACTCCTGCCCTTTTTGCACTTACCTAGTATTCTTAGGCAGCATTTTAATTTTTTTTTTCAGCCTTATTTCAGTAAGGGAATAAATGTCTGCCGTTGCCTCTCCATTACCCCTAAATTCAGTTCCTTTGTCCAAACACACACCATGATTTAAAGTATATAAAGTTGAGGTTTATTTATAATACATACAGGCTTTGAAATATTTAGAAGCAGTTTATTTATTAATTTTTGAGACATGTTAAAATACATTTTTCCTTTTAAGAAGAGTGCTTCTAAAGTAATTTTCATAAGTAATGAAGTGGGATGGTAACCTAGTAATTTGACTTTATAAAAACCTCAAATTGGCCTACTCCAGTCTCCAGAGTTGGTGCTCAAGATGCCAGGATGTTGAAAATCTGGTTATCTTCCCTTTTTATTTTCAGTACTACCGTCTACACAAAAATGGAACACTATATTTATCTCTGTATTCCTCAAAGTGGTACTTTTGCCATTGTTAAGATATTTTCTTCATTTTAACACCCTTCCATTGAATTACTACAAATTCCAGTATACGAAATTATTCTCTACAATATCACCATGCAGATTATCCTAAAATTTAAAATGGTAGAGAAAATGTATTTCTACATTGAAGTATATATAATTTATAATGAAGATTATAGGAATTTGTAGTATCTTCAATCATTAAATTTTAGAGATATATTTTATATATGCATATGCAGTGTGTTTTGAATGTGTAAAGCTACTTAAGTGTTGAAATATTTTGTGCTTACATTTTATTTACTGTACAAAGTATATAGAATTACTGTTTTCCTTATTTTGTCAGTGTGAACCAGTCATTAGAGGTGATTGTGCAAAAATATTTCAGTGTAAGTTTTCATTTTTTCTTACCATTTTTAGGTGAGTGAATCTCACAAATAATACCCATCTTAGAAGTAATTCTTTAGAACGTCACTGTCAACATTTTATATTTAAGGCAAAAGTATACCAAAACCTGTAGTAATCGGTGACATTAAGTGGAATGAACACTTTTTAAAATGACTTCTGGATTATGTGAATGACTTCTCCAGACTCTTAGAAGAGCTCCTCTGTTTTTAAATATTTTGAACATTAAAAGTTGGGTTAGCCTCCTCAAGATACCTTCATTTGGGCTTCAGGAAAATTAAAATCTGCTTATTATCTGTGGCACATAAAACTGGTGTTATTCTTATTTGACTTAATATACTGTGCTGCTTCAAAAAGTTAAGTGTCCTGAGGTAGCCCCATAGTAGGAGTGGCAGGGAATGCTGATCTTTTACGTCACCTTCCAACCTTGACTTAAACCAGGGCTTCCCTGCTATTAGGGGATGTAGAAATTCAGGGAGTAGACAAAGCCAGTTTTGAAGTTCCATTGGCCAAACAGTATACATTCCTTACTCCTCTAGCTGATGGTTTACTATCAGTTTTTGTGCTGTTGACCTCCACAATATATAAATAAAATTGTCTCTAGGTAAATACGTATTGATTCATGAGCCCAGAAATATTTTTGTTTATGGTGCTGAGATTCGGTCCCCTAGAAGCTGTGGCCCCTTAGGATTCTGATGACAGGATGCAGTAGTTAGAAACTTAGGAGACATTAGTGATCATTGTTAAATCTGTAGTGTCACAGGAGTCAAGCAATGACCTGATTTAAAGAGGGACTGTTTCACAAGGATTTTATAAGTACAATATTAGAAAATATTACTCAATCTATTCCTAATTCCACTTCTCTCGTATTACTATGGCAGCCCACTCATTCCTGTGACAGATATTTTCTGTGTGTCCTCCCTGTGTCAGGCACTGTACTAGGTACCTGGGATATAGTCGTAAATAAGATAGATGCAGCCCCTGCCATCTTAAAGCAGGGGAGACTAACAATAGACAAATAATAACAATGGTTTTATTAAGTGCTATGGAGAAGTACAAGAGTATGCTAACAGTGTATGACAGGGAGCCTGAAGGGGCCTAGGTGATCTGGAAGGGTTGCCCTGAGGATGAAGGATGAGTTAGACTCAGGGAACAGCAAGTTTGAAGGTCCTGGTGTTAAAAGGAGCTCAATGTATTTGAAGAACTGAGAGAATACTAGTGTGGCTGGAGCAAGCAAGAGGCAGCCAGAAATTGAAGCTGGAAGGGTAAGCTGGGGCCAGGCCATGCTGGGCCTTGTACACCTTTATCATAAGAATTTTCAACTCTTAATCTCAAGAGCAGTGAGAGCCAGCTCTTGGTTTTTAAGTAGAAAACAGACTTGATCAGATTTACATGTCTGGTTCACGTAATGGCTAAACCTAATTTAGTATAAATCCGTTGCACCAGGAAAGGACACTACTGCAAGGAATCCTTGTGAGCCACGAGGAAACAGACTTAGGGCAGCAACCAGGCTGGGTAGCAAGTAAGGTCTCAACAGCTACTAGTTGATTTCCTTCGTGGAGGCTTAAACTAATCCTCTCGAATAACAGTCTTCTCTTCAGTTCAAGTAAACACACAGGAAGAGGTCAGGGAAGGAATTTCAGGCTCTGTGAAAATTTTAGTGAGGAAAGCCTAATTCTCTAACGCAGTGGTACCTGGGTAAAGATGAAGGAGAGATTAACATTCTTCCCACCAAACACCAAATTACAGAAGCACCATTAGATTAGGGATTTAAAACATATTCTAATCTAATCCTATTTTACACATGAGGAATCAACTTTGGATTACAATAATTCTTAATTTTCTTTTGGCCTACTTAAAGTTATATAAAATGAGAGGGAAAGCAGGCTGTGTGTGTGTGTGGACAGGATTCACCTCCCTCCCTGAAGGGCTGGGAGGTTACTGTTTCTAAAACACTTTTTGAGCACAATTCAACCAGGTAGGTGGAGGATGCAGCAGTAAAATAAAATCTCTCTGAGAGTTTGAAAGCATTCCCCTTGAGAATGGGAACCAGACAAGGATGCCCTTTATTACCACTATTATTCAACATTGTGCTGGACGTCCTAGCCAGAGCAATTAGGCTAGAAACAGAAAGGGCATCCAGATTGGTCAGGAAGAAGTCAAAGTATGTCTCTTTACAGGTGATATGATCTTATTACACAGAAAACCCCAAAGAATCCACAAGAAAACTACTGGAACTAATAGAAGGTTTCAGCAAAGTATCAGGATCCAAGATAAACATACAAAAATCCATTGGATTCCTCTACACCCACAAAGAGAACTTGGAAGAGGAAATCACAATCAATACCATTATTTACAATAGCCCCCAAGAAGATAAAATACTTAGGAATAAATCTAACCAGAGACGTAAAAGACCTATACAATGAAAACAAGACACTATTGCAAGAAACCAAAAGAGACCTGCATAAGTAGAAAAACATACCTTGCTCATGGATAGGAAGACTCAACATTGTGAAAATGTCAGTTCTACCCAAAGCAATCTACAGATACAATGCAATCCTGATCCAAATTCCAACAGCATTTTTTAATGAGATGGAGAAACAAATCACCAACTTGAAAGGAAAGAGGCCCTGGGTAAGTAAAGCATTACTCAAGAAAAAGAACAAAGTGGGAGGCCTCACTACCTGATTTTAGAACCTATTATACCACCACGGTAGTCAAAACAGCCTGGTATTGGTACAGCAACAGTTACATAGACTGATGGAACAGAATTGAGAATCCAGACATAAATTCATCCACCTTTGAGCAGCTGGTATTTGACAAAGGCCCTAAGTCCATCAACTGGGGAAAAGACAGTCTCTTAAACACATGGTGCTGGCATAACTGGATATCCATCTGCAAAAAACTGAAACATACATGCCATGCACAAAAATGAACTCAAAATGGATCAAAGACAAATATAAAATCTAAAATGATAATGATCATGGAAAACAAAATAGGGACAACACTAGGAGCCCTAATACATGGCATAAACACAATATGAACCATAAGTAACAATGCACAAACACCAGAAGAGAAACTAGATACCTGGGAGCTCCTAAAAATCAAACACGCTTATCAAAAGACTTCACCAAAAGAGTAAAAAGACAACCTACAGACTGGGAAAAAATTTTTGGCTATGACAGATCCAGTCAGCACCTAATCTCTGAAATCTTCAAGATAGTGCAAAACCTCAACAACAAAAAGACAAACAACCCAATTAAAAAATGGGCAAAGGATATGAACAGGCCCTTTGCCAAAGAAGACGTTCAGGTGGCTAACAGACACACATGGAACACGATCATTAGCTATTAGAGAAATACAAATCAAAACTACAATGGGATACCATCTCACCCCAACAAGGCTTGCATTAATCCAAAAACACACAAAATAATAAATGTTGGAGAGGTTGTGGAGAGACTGGAACACTTAATACACTGTTGGTGGGAATGTAAAATGGTACAACCACTTTGGAAATCAATTGGCACTTCCTTAAAAAGCTAGAAATAGAAGTACCATACAATCCAGCAATCCTGCTCCTTAGAATATATCCTAGAGAAATAAGAGCCATCACACAAATAGATAACATGCACACCCATGTTCACTGCAGCACTGTCCATGATAGCAAAAAGATGGAAACCGCCTGGATGCCCATCAGTGGACGAATGGATGAACAAATTATGGTATAGTCACACAATGGAATACTAGGCAACAATAACAACTATGAATCCGTGCAACATAGCGTGGAGGAATCTGGACGGCATTATGCTGAGTGAATTTAGTCACAAAAGGACAAATAACTGTATAAGACCAATATTATAAGAACTCAAAAAGGTTTAAACATAGAAGAAAACAGTTTTTGATGGTTATGAGGGTGGAGAGGGAGGGAGAAGGTTATTCACTAACTAGATAGTAGACAAGAATTAGGTGAACGGAAGGACAGCACACTACGGGGACGTCAGCACAACTGGACTAAACCAAAGCTAAGAAGTTTCCTGAATACAGCCAAACACTTTGAGGGACAGAGTAGCAGGGGTGGGGGTGTAGGGACCATGGTTTCAGGGAACATCTAGGTCAATTGGCATAACAAAGTTTATTAAGAAAATATTCTACATCCCACTTCGACGTGTGGCATCTGGGGTCTTAAAAGCTAGCAAGCGGCCATCTAGGATGCATCAATTGGTCCCAGCCCACCTGGAGTAAGGAGAATGAAGAACACCAAAGTCGCAAGGAAGGTATTAGTCCAAGAGACAGAAAGGGCCACATGAACCAGAGACTCCATCAGCCAGAGACCAGAAGAACTAGACGGTGCCCAAGTACTACCATAGACCACCCTGACAAGGAACGCAAGAGAGTCCCTGATGGAGCAGGAGAAAAGTGGGATGCAGAATTCATTCTAATAAAAAGACGACTGAATGGTATGACTCAGACTGGAGGGACCCAGGAAGATACGGCCCCCAGCCACTCTATTAGCCCAAAACTAAAACCATTCCCAAGGCCAACTCTTCGAAGATTAGACTGGACATAAAATGATAGTCATGAAGAGTGCTTAGCTCAAGTAGATACATAAGACTAAATGGGCATCTCCTGTCTGGAAGTGAGATGAGAAGGCAGGGTTAGGAGCTGGTTGAATAGACACGGAAAATCGGGTAGAAGGGAGGAGTGTGCTGTCACAGTGTAGGGAGAGCAATTAGGGTCACATAACTATACATTTTTGAATGACAGACTAACTTGAATGGTGAACTTTCACTTAAAGTACAACAATAAAAAAATTTAAAAAATCTCTCCCGATGAGCAAGGAACCGCTGGGTGGGAACAGTCAGGCTGGGGCGCAGTCAAAGCGCGCCCCACACGCACCGTGCAGTTCAGTGGGAATCTCCAGGGTGGTCGCCCTGAGTAACTGGAACTGCGACCATGTGGAAAAACCGAGACAGCAACTCTCGTGTCCACCGGAAAACGGGGCACTTACTCTACTTTGAGAAGCTGAGGCCAGAAACTTAACTAGTTGAGCAATTTCTGGGCCCCTTTGCAGGCTGTGAACTCCTTGAGAACATCCCTCAACCTCAAAGAGAAATTTGG
Source organism: Dugong dugon (assembly GCA_030035585.1). Taxonomy (NCBI): domain Eukaryota; kingdom Metazoa; phylum Chordata; class Mammalia; order Sirenia; family Dugongidae; genus Dugong; species Dugong dugon. The sequence continues at coordinate 56,727,395 of CM057472.1, forward strand.
TTGCGAGAATATGGCTAAAATTCTGCATATCCTGTAGCTTAGTGAAAGGAGACTTGGAGTGTCACAACAGTTCCGGGCTCAGGCCTTCAACGGAGAAGCGAGTCGAGGTTACGGCTCGGGGCACCTGCCGCCAGGCGTCTGGCCGCAGGAGCTGCGGGAGGACCCGGCGCTGGGGGCGCTGAGCGCGGGCCGCGCTTCCGGGGCTGGGCGGGCGCGTCAGCGCAGCCGGCTGCTTCCGGCCTCAGCGTGAACAAGGGCCGTAGGTGTGAGGGACGACCTGGAGGCGGGACGGGTAGGCGTGATAGAAATCTGTGCCAAAGCGGACAACCTCCCGCTCTTGGCTCGCGCCCTCGCTGTCACCTCTTCGTGCCTTTCCGTGACCCCACTGCCCTGGCGGTGGTGCGTCCTCTGCTGAGGAGGGTTGGGGAAACGCGAGTGCAGGCGGCGAGGGAGTAGCCCGAACCCCGGCGTCTTTCGCCGCCACCGCTTTTTCTTGCCGCGCTCGGTTGTGCATTTCTTTCTTTTCCTTTGTCATTTTCCCCCCTCTCGGGTGTGGGGGATTGTTGGTGAACGAAAGTGCAGCCTCAAGATGGCTGATGGCAACGAGGATCTGCGGGCAGACGACTTTCCAGGGCCAGCCTTCGAGAGCTATGAGTCCATGGAGCTCGCCTGCCCCGCGGAGCGCAGCGGCCACGTAGCCGTCAGCGACGGGCTCCACATGTTCGTCTGGGGTGGCTACAAGGTCAGTGGGTGGCCGGGCCGCTGCGGGCATCGCGGCAGTTTCCCGGGCCGGGGATGTCGGATGGCGCTGCGCCCCGCCGCGCCCCCTCCCGGTGACTTTGCCCGTGGGCTCTTTTGCCTGCGGATGGGAATCCCGTCCCCAGTCCCCCAACCCGTCTCAAGGCTCCAGGGGTGTTCTCTCTCTCTGAGCCGGGTTGTCTCGCCGACCTCTGCTTACGAAGTCCATTCTCCTCTCCTCCCAACACTGTTCGCGGCGGCCCTGTGCGCGCCACTTGACATTGGAGCATTAGTTTAGGGGGAAGGCACTATGTTAAATTTGGTTGGGCAGTGCATGAGTATGAAACTTTTTCTTTAATAAAGGGTTAGGGGTGTGTAAGAGGTGTCCGTGTATGATGTCACTCTGCCCCTTTATTGGCTAGCTCCAGGACTTTACCCAAGCTGCGGTTGCCCACTGTGAGGTGGCCAAGGTGTAGGAAAACCCTCTGGGATTCTGAAAGGCTGCAGGAATCGCCCTCCCTCCTGCGCAGGAGTCCCAGCCGCACCTGTGCAGACGGCCATCGGACCACTGTTTCAGGGCCCTTTTCTTGTTTCAGCTAAAAAAGGGCTGAGATTTTTCAAAAGAAACACTTGTTAAGGAAATTAATGAAAAAGTTCCACCAATAACCAAAAAAGCCTAGCAGTTACAGAGTGCAGATCTTTGACCCCTAATCTTAAACAATGTGATCAGTTACGTTTAGTTGTATTTCTTCTCTTCTTCCTAGCTGGAGAATCCTACCCAAGTGTCCCTATTTAAACCTTGCTCATTATTTCTCCTTCTGCCCTTTTTATTTTATAGCTCCCTAATTAATTTGCCAACGCTTTCCCCAGCCACCAACGAACAGGTGTTTACAGGAAAGTGGTATGTGGTATGGAACTGCTGGGAAGAATGGAGCAGGTTGTTGTTAGGTGCTATTGAGTCATTTGCCGCTCATAGTGATCTTATGTACAACAGAATGAACCACTGCCCAGTCCTGCGCTGTCCTCACAATTGTTACCATATCTGAACCCATTGCTGCAGCCACTGTGTCAGTCCATCTTGTTGAGGGTCTTCTTCTTTTTCGCTGACCCTCTACCAAGCATGATGTCCTTCTCAGGGACTGGTCCCCTCCTGATAACATGCCCAAAGTATGTGAGACAAAGTCTCACCATTCCTGCTTCTAAGGAGGATTCTGGTTGTACTTCTTCCAAGACACATTTGTTCGTTCTTCTGGCTGTTCATGGTATATTCAATATTCCTCACCACACCGTAATTCAAAGGCGACTTCTATTAAAATGTAAATTCTCCTGGGGAAAAGGTAAACCTGTTGGTCAATCACACTTCAGCTTAAACTACTTTATTCATAATTCTGTTTGTAAAAAACAGCATTGAGGGAAGGGGGTGTTTTCTATGGAGGTGAGAGAGAGGACTGTCAAGTGTGGATTTCTGATGTTGGGTTTATGAAAGTCTGGATGCCTGGGACTGAGGCAGGGAGAAGAAGCATGATTACTGAAATTAGTGGATGGTTCCAAGAGAGACTGTCCCTCACATTTTGACTAGGACCCTGAGAGTAGGCACAGGAAGCCCTTGGAGATTGTTTTGAAAGCAGTAAACCTTGGCTTCCTACACAACAGTGAGCTTCCCTCCCCAGGCCCAGCTGGGCCACTCCCTACCTGTTCCTTTCTTAAGTGCCGGTGTCCAGAGAGAGAAATGTTTACATGGCCAACTGCTCTATTTCTCTATGTATAATACTCAAGGTTATTGGCTCTGACACCCAGTGAATTGCAATTGTTTTACTGTATGTTCAGAAAATGGACAGAGGATCAAAGGCCAGAAAGGTCAACCAGTTGCTGTCAATTCTGACTCATAGTGACCCTGTAGGACAGAGCAGAACTGCCCCCATAGGGTTTCCAAGGAGCAGCTGGTGAATTCGAACTGCCAACGTTTTGGTTAGCAGCTATAGCTCTTAACCACTGTGCAACCAGGGCTCCAGAAAGGTCAGGCAGCTGTTAAATTTGCAAATTAAATTGAGGGCAAGGAGGCTGGAACCCTGGCTCCACCTTTATTTGCTAAGTAGCCTTGGACAAATTACTTAACCTCTCTAAAACCTCAGTTTTAATACCAACTACTTTAAGGTTGGAGCCCTGTTGGCACAGTGGTTAAGAGCTACGGTTGCTAACCAAAAGGTTGGCAGTTCAAATCCACCAGCTACTCCTTGGAAACCCTATGGGGCAGTTCTACTCTGTTCTGTAGGGTTGCTATGAGTCGAAATCTGCTCAACAGCACCGGGTTTGAGTTTTTTTTTTTTGTTTGTTTACTTTTGAAGTTTTAAGGATTAAATTAAGCAATCCATAGATAGCATTCAGCCAGTTCTTGCATATGGTAAACTCAGTCTGTTAGGCATTAATTACCTGAAGGGAAATGGTGCACAACAGGGAATTCAAATTTTGCATAAGGACATATTTGCATTTTGAAGAGAGAGAAGTCAGTTCTGCCCTCTCTGCTTCTTGGTACAGAATGAATGGTACAAGGAAAGATTGGCTAGAAAACCATACATCATTTGTTAGCATGGGTCAGGCACTTTGAATGTAGACCTTTCAGCCTGCCAACCACGGTACAGGTAATCTCTCCTGAAATCATGCAACTGAAGTTTGGCGCATTGTCTGTTCTCAAGATAAAGTGGTCTTAGAGGTTTCCCAGAATTCTTTTAATTTCCTGCTCTTTGCAACTGCTGTATCAAAATGTAAATTTAAGAGCTCTGTATATTAAGCTTTACCTTGAGTATGTGGCATGGGTTGGGAGGACTGCATCTGATATAATTGTAAGACCTATTTTTCATAACTCTTAGTACCTCAAATAAGTTAGATATGAAAAATATACAGTAGTGCCTCTTTAAAATACCATTTTTCACATTTGCAATTCTTTGGTTCTTAGAGTAATCAAGTCAGAGGATTATATGACTTTTATCTGCCTAGAGAAGAACTATGGATCTACAACATGGAGACTGGAAGATGGTAACTGGGGGCTAAAACATTCAAATAAGCTTGCAAAGAAAAACAAACTATGTAAAATCTGTTCTAAAGAATAAAAACATTTTAATTAATGATGCTAAACAGTGTTCTACCAGTTCACTTTAGCTACTAAGCTTAGATACTTTAGCATCCTTAATTTGCTTATGGTCTCTTCAGAAGTGGTTCAGTAATTAGATGCTTCATGACTTTTGAAGAAATTTCTGTTCAGAGTTCTGTAAAGTATCATGGTAATATTAAAGAGGCAGAAGCATCAGATCCTGGAATGGAACTATAAAAGTTCCATATATAAACAAGGTGTTATTAAGCGTTCTGTTTTATGGTATCTTGAATAAGAAATAATTTCTACACTGTATCTATTAGAAATAAAGCTGGTGTCCTACTGTAGAGTTCCAACATTAAAATTTCTATGCAAATCTCTTTAAAATACAGTGTCAGTATAGACTGTTTGCTAATCTTTTTCAAGAGAATTAGAAATTTATAATAGTATTCCCCCTCAAAAGGGCAATTCTACTTATTTTTAATTCAGCCCCATAAGGAATTTTTAAAAATGTTACTAAAAAAACTTCAAGCTTAGCAAAGATAAAGTGATAACGTATCTTCTAAGTATGAGCAGAAGACCTTGACTGTACTATTAGATTCTGAATTTTAGATTTCTTAGGGTTTCTGGTTTAGATTCATTTTTAAGATTCAGAATGAGTTATTACATGCAGAGCATTCAGAGGAGCGCCTGGCATACAGTAAGCATTACCTAAAGTGTTTTGGTAGTATTACATAAGGGTCTGAATCGGATTCATTTGAATGGCTAAAAGGTGACTGAATGAAAAACACCCTATTGAATTAATCTGCCTGGACCAGATGTTGAACAGTTTTCCTTTTGAGTTCCTGGCCCACCTAAAAAAAAACAAAAACAAAACTCCAGCTATTTATGGCCATGTTAATAAAAAGCAACTAGTTTAGTTTGAGAAACATAAAATGGTATGTCCCTAGAGTAGTAAAATATGGCACTTAGGCCTTCAGAACGTCTCATTCTGCCCACATGTAGGACCAGCTGGCATTGCTCATGGAATGGGTGAACAGGGAAAAGCTCTCATTCACTGAATTAATTTTAGAGCTGGAAGAGACCTAGATATTATTTGGTCAGTCCTCTCATTTTTCTTCCTTTACTGTGGGGATACAAGTAGAACAGAAATGAATAATCTTGCATTTCTTCCTTTTTGGGAAATCTGTTTACATGTGATTTTCTCCCCCTCAGGAAGAAAATTAACACTGAAGGTGATGTTCCTCCTTCTATGTCAGGGAGCTGTGCTGTGTGTATCGATAGAGTGCTATACTTGTTTGGAGGACACCATTCAAGAGGCAATACAAATAAGGTTAGTGTTTCTAAGGATTACCAGTTCAAGGTAATTTTATTCTTATTTTCAAACAACCTCAGATTTCTAAGGTTAACCCCATGCTTATTCCTGTCCCAGTTAAAGAAATATATGTACTTGATTATCGTACGAATGTGAATTTTAGCACTTTGTTTACTAGTGTATATTTAACTAGGCCTTTTGTAAAGTCAACTTCTGTTGGTAACAACTGTGTGCAAAAAGTTCCTAGGGTGCTTTTCTTTGTGCTCTTTGCAGCTATTTGTTCTCTTAGAACCCTGAGTGATAATGAACATTAGTAAACAAATTAGGAAAGAACATTACAGACAAGATGTAATGATGGAGGGAAGGGTGAAATTGAACAGAACACCACTCAGAAAGCCATAAGGATAAATTAACACTTACAGAATTCCACATACTAATATGCCTATGCTGTGGTGCCATAAGATACTGCTGTTCAGTCTTTGTGGTGTTTTCCAGCTAGGAAAAAGATGTCAGTTGTTCTGTTTCAGGCCAGTAAGAGACAGATGAAGTCAATCAGATTGTATTAATTTGGCTGCTAAGTATCTTATCTGCTGAGCACTTGGTTGGACACTGGATACACAAAAATGAATGATATAATCCCCGTCTCTAGGAGCTCACATTCTAGAAGGGACACATAAGTAAACAACTGCAGTAGCATATGATAGATACACAGCGTCTGGGTCATAGCAGTAACTCAGTAAATACTGTTGAATTTAAAAAGGAATTCTTAACATTGTATGTGGTAGGATGGGGGAGTGGAATAAGGAAAGGCTTCACTCAAGAGGTGATGTTTGAAATGAATGATAAAATTGGAAGAGGTAGCCAATATATAGGTATCAAGTTGTAGAGGTATAAGCAAATCTATCTTGTTCATGCAAATACCCAAATGGTGTGGTGCAGATGGAACATAAGGCTGAGATGGTTTCAAACTGTGCCTCTAGAAACCGTAGGGATTTCTTTGAGATGCTTTGGGACATCTGTGGGAGGAACATACGGTATTAGGTTGGCTCTGGACCACCCCTCCTTCTCTACATTAACAAGCACACCCTCTCTTTTGTTTTTATACTGAGTTTTTGCTTAAGATTTTGCTTGAAAAGAGTGTTCTGTGCCTAAGGTATTTTGTGAGGCACTACTATAGGCTGTAATTGAGCTGTGTATTTCTCAGAGGCAAGGGGGAGATACAAGAATAAAATCTGACCCAACGTGAAGAAGCCTGGAAAGGAGGGAAGCTGTTACCTTATGGGCTGGTCAGAGAGATGGCAGCAGTTAGTACGTGAAGTGGCCAGGGCTGAGTGTTTTTTAAGTTTGACTGAAAGAAGACTGGGTGTCTTAAGAAGTAAAAACATGTAATTACCAGGATGTGACCTCTTTGAAGGATTGTTGTTGTTAGGTGCTGATGAGTCGGTTCTGACTCATAGGGACCTTCTGTATTAACAGAATGAAATACTGCCTAGGCCTGCACCAGCCTTACAACCTTTGAAGGATACCCATAATTATTCTTTTAAATATTTGTCCTTAGCTCCTGGAGTTAAGCAGGCACTTACGATATGTTTGTTAAACTGAATTTGAAGGTGAAATTACTATATGCAATTTTTTTGGTAATACTGTCCTGTCCAAGTGGCTACCTAAGGCAAGAAATAAGGAATTTGTGCCAGAATGTATCAATGTACTGCTGCTTCCTTCATCAAAAAAGTCTTGCTATGGAAAACAATTAGCTGAACTAAACAGTGTGCTTGGTTAATTCACATTCTGGCAGAAGTTCCTTGTCTAGACCCAGACCAGTATCACTTTGCAGACTCGCAGCCAGTCTGCAGTTCACTTTTAGTAGCACCAAATTATGACATTCTGGTAAATCACAGTGAAATTACATGCCAAAATTGGTTTTCTTTCACATAACCAAATCTAACTGAAATTACTGCTTTTGACAGTTCTACATGCTGGATTCAAGATCTACAGACAGAGTGTTACAATGGGAAAGAATTGATTGCCAAGGAATTCCTCCATCATCAAAGGACAAACTTGGTGTCTGGGTATATAAAAACAAGTGAGTTAACAGCACTATAGGATTTAAGAGTAAAAAGTGGTTTAACTAATAACCACTGTAACCACAGAACATACCTCATAGGGCTGTTATGGGGATTAATACATGAAAACACTTAACATAGCACCTAAGACATAGTTAAATGCTCAAAAAATGTAATTTTTATTTGAGTAAGTATTTTCATATACTTGTGTGTCTTCTCGTAGTATATGACAAGAAGAAAAATCCTTTGAATTTATATACATATATATATATTTTATCTAACAGGTTAATATTTTTTGGAGGGTATGGATATTTACCTGAAGATAAAGTACTGGGAACTTTTGAATTTGACGAAACATCTTTTTGGGTAAGTGAAGTTTCATATTTATATATGGTCTACTTAGTATGCAGTTTTTACTTTTGCTAGGGGTTCTTTTCAGTTTGCCTTATTAATAAATCAAACAAGGAGCTATATATAATTTTACATACATTATTTGTAAAATAACCCAGACATTCTTATATATTTTTCCTAGAATTCAAGTCATCCAAGAGGATGGAATGATCATGTACATATTTTAGACACTGAAACATTTACCTGGAGCCAGCCTATAACTACGGTGAGTTACTTAAGAATAATTATTAAGGCAAGGCTGCTTAGAGAAAAAGGGTGATATACAGAACTGGGGAGTCCCTGGATGGTACAAATGGTTAATGGGCTGCTAACAGAAAGATTGGCAGTTCGAGTCCATCCAAAGTCATCTGAACAGAAAGGCCTGGTGATCTACTTCCCAAAAATCAGTCATTGAAAACCTTATGGAGCACAGTTCTTCTGACACACATGGAGTCACCACCATGAGTTGGAATGATTCCACGGCAACTGGTTTGATTACCAGAGTTGGGAGGTGATGTGAAATTGACAGTTCATTCTTATTTTCTGAAGAGAAGATCCATAGCTTTCATTATTCTTCAAGGAGTCCAGAATGCAAAAAAAGTTAAAGAATGTTTAAAGAGACTAACCCAGCATCTGTTATCTAGTAGATTTTAAATAGTAGTTGCTATTACCTGTAATTAAATAAATGATCTAGCACTAGATTGTAACTTAAGTTACTCAAATGTTAGCTTTCTTTCCCCTCTGACACAGATATTATATAATGTGCTAGTCTTTATTTTAAGGGATAAAAAACAAAGCAAGCATTTGATTACATTAACCAGCCCATTCAGTAGTACATCTCAAAAACATAAAATCCTAAATTTTGGTAGTCAGCATTTGTACTGCTTTGATTAAAGTCTGCACTTCAGCTTAAAAGCTTAAGTGTCTTGCAGATTCTTACCACATTCAGAGAAGACCATTTCTTTCTGGTATTTTCCCTCCATCTTATAAAGAGGTCACTTATTACACTGCTTTAATGGTTTTTAATAGGGTAAAGTACCTTCACCTCGTGCTGCCCACGCCTGTGCAACTGTTGGAAACAAAGGCTTTGTGTTTGGAGGCAGATATCGAGTAAGTATGTAAACAGTTTCCATGACTTGCTTTTGAATTATCCAAAATGATAATTTTAATTATCCTTTTTTAGGATGCTAGAATGAATGATCTTCACTATCTTAATCTGGATACATGGGAGTGGAATGAATTGTAGGTATCACTTTAGATTTATTTTTTAAAAGTTATAAAAAAAATTCAGGTTGTTTTCCTACTCTTATATAGTGTGTTTATATCTATACTTGCTCAAATTTCCCATAACTAAGTATTTAAATAAACATGATCAATAGATTAAGAAATTTTATCTTCATTTTTGTATTTCTGGTTCCCATAACTGTGTGCCTGGCACATAGCATATGCTCATGTTTGTTGAAAAGGTCTAAAGTAGACTCTGCCTTCAAAGAAAATAATTCAGTATAAAGCATGTACTTGTTAACACCAAGAAGCCTTTTTAAAGTCTCTGGTCATAACAATTCTATATAAATTTTAAAAGAGAACTTCTTTTACCAGTATTTCTCTACATTAAATACAGTAGCTGATTTAAAACACAGATACTATAACTTAGCTATTATTTTCAGAATTCCACAAGGCATATGCCCAGTTGGCCGATCTTGGCACTCGCTAACACCAGTTTCTTCAGATCATCTTTTTCTCTTTGGAGGATTTACCACTGATAAACAGCCACTAAGTAAGTCTTTAAAAACATATAATGAAATCATAATATATAAATAGCTTGGGGAAAAAAAGTATTAGATGTACTACTGGGTTACAGAGTTGGTTGGAAAGTTTGCTATTAATTTTGATCCTATAAACATATCTGTAATTGTTTTCGTACTGTGACACAGCCATCCATTTTCTCCAGTAAAGAAATGACCTGGAGCACTTGAAAGCCCCTTTGAGGAGCTGTAACATGCAAAGGGCTTACCTGGTTAATTGCAGAGAAAAAAAGGAAATATACTTTCTGTATCTATTCACAATCTGATTTATTACCTTTCCTACTAAAGCTGTCCCCTTTAAATGTGTCACATTAACAGAAAAATGTACTTGATAGCTCTTTTTTTTTTTTTGCTTTAATCAGGTGATGCTTGGACTTACTGTATTAGTAAAAATGAATGGATACAGTTTAATCATCCCTATACTGAAAAACCAAGGTATGAACTATTTAAAAAATAATTCTAATACTAAATTAATGAGATCCATAGATGTGTAAGACTGGTAAGAATTGAGGATGTTTCGGCTGCTTTAAATCCATTGTTCTTATTATAAACATCCCAGCATACAGTAAGGTTTGACATCATACTTTTTCAAAGAAAAGAAAACCAACGTTATTATCCAATGCTTTCTTTTCTGTTATTGGTGAATGAAGAATAGGGCTGAAATCTGATTTTGCATCTTCTTTCACCATTAAGTTATTGATACAGCTACAATTTATAATCAAGCTCTTTACTAAAGTGAGTTGAACTGCAACTAGGTTTGTCATTTAAAAAAAAAGGAACTGGGAAGGGGAGAATTTCAAAACCATAAAGAATGTACATGGAAAAAAAAAATCAAGAACTTTTTCTATTGTATTTGCAGTAGCACTGTATTCCAAAATTTATTTAGAATTTTAATCATTCAGAAAGAAATATTTCTCTTAAATATTTGTTCCTAAGCAGATAGTTATTTTTCTTGTTTTGATTAGCCACAATTGTTACAAAGATTGGCAAAGGAGATAACACTAAAAATTTGTTCAAAGCACATTTAGATATGTAATCCTGCATTTTTTCCAAGCCTCTAACCTAAGTACAGTCATGCCATTAGTAGGCTTCATCTGAAACAATGTTGTTTCCATAGACTTGCCAGGCTTTCAGCTACTTTCATACAGGCAGGGCTTTCAGCATCCCTCATATGTTTTGTGTAAGGCAGTGGGCCCTGCCTATGGAAAGGGGACTGAGCAGAGGGCATATATCACTCAATCTTCCCGTAAGATTTTATTACTAACGAAGACCCAGAGAACAGATCATTCCATTCAAACCCTCATTGTAGAAGTGAGGATTAGACAAGAGAGAGAGATTAGCTTTCATTTTTTGTAGCTTTTGCTATTTTGCCTGAAGACTTTGCTTTACCATGATGTTTTGGTCTGAACTATCTAAAAAGATCTCTAGTCTTAGTTTATACAATAGAATAGAGTGATAAAATATTAATTTGGTCTTTTTTTTGTGGTTTTCTTCAAAGATAAGTTTTTGTTTTAAATGCAGGTTATGGCATACAGCTTGTGCCAGTGAGGAAGGAGAAGTAATTGTTTTTGGAGGGTGTGCCAACAACCTACTTGTCCATCACAGAGCTGTAAGTATAGTACTCTCTATGTTAAAGGGGACTTTGTAATATTACTGACACTTATTTGTGAAGCACTTGCTTTATGATACGTTCTTCAAATCTATCTTTCAGGCACACAGTAATGAAATACTTATATTTTCAGTTCAACCAAAATCTCTTGTAAGGTAAGTAAGGTACTCAGATTAAATTGTCTCTCTTAACATTTAAATTAGCACTCTTGAAAAACCAGGTTTATAGATTTAAGGGCAGTAATGAGTATTAACTAACAAATTCCTACAAAAATCTTTAAAGGTTTTTTTTTTTTTTGTAGTTTAAGTGAATGTACTTCTGAACTGTAAATGAAATTATTTTTCTCTTTCATGTCCATTTTCAGGCTAAGCTTAGAAGCAGTTATCTGCTTTAAAGAAATGTTAGCCAGCTCATGGAACTGCCTTCCAAAACACTTACTTCATAGTGTTAATCAGAGGTTTGGTAGTAACAACACTTCTGGATCTTAAAGCCTCACAGATAATGCCTCTGATCACCTTGCATGGACAACAATTCTGTAAATGTGACAGGGTGGCATCATTTGTATAATTATATGCATTGTTGTAGTTCACAGCTTTTTTATTTTAATGTGCATGTGTATGGCCTAGAGAACCTATTTTTGTGTCTGAGATGTTTGCAATAAATGTATTTAACACCAGTAATTGTCCTCTATTAAAGCAAAAGAAATTTAACGCTGGGGCGTCTTACCCCAAGGAATGGTTGTTGTTTCCTTTTTGGTAACTTCAGGACATCTACCTGTACAAACATACTAAATATTCTTACCACTATCAAAGTAGTGTAGTTATTTTAAACAAGTATTTTAGATTTTTTTCATATGTCAAGAGTAGGCTATACTTATTGTAAATACAACATAATAAAGTTTTGGTTTTTTTTAAACATTAATATTTCAAATGGAAAAATATTCTCCATAGACTAAGCTGGTAAAAGAAATTGTGGAGTGACCAACAGCTATTTAGTACTTAGACCTTAATGCCTTGGTGGAGGGGCTAAGGCAAGTAGTCAATTGACTATCAGCAGCTGCTGTCCAGTCAATTAAAAGGTAACAGAGTTTTGTAGCTCATAAAAGAATAGAAATAACGTATTGTGAGACTTTGTTCTCTGTGAGTTAGTTCAGTTAGGAGACAAAAGAAAAAAGCTGGGTCAAGAGTCTTCAGCCATAGCCTAAAGCAGAATTCTGATATTACAGGTTTAAGGTAACTCTTAACATGCCTATTGATAATTACTAGAGATGGAAAATGGTACAAAACAGAATAAAACTATAGGGAAGAAATTAAGATAAAAAGTGTCCATGTATAAATGCATGGAAATCAACACAAATTTCTTCTAGGGGCTATTTCCTAAGCTGACTCATGGGAGTTATTAGTGTTTTGTATTTTAAATCTGGTCTAACATTGTTTGACAAGTGCAGGTGAAGGCAGAAGGAAATCTACTCCTTCAATACTTAGGGTTTTCGAGACATAATCCTAAATGTTCAGCGGCCCCCTCACCACAAAAAAACAAACAAAACACTGTTGTGATTAGCCTCTGAGTAATATATATATATATATATTAGACTTTATATACAGAATATCAAGTAAATAAGCAACTGAGCCACTTCACTATTCGATTTCTTTACAACATGAAATGAATACTTGGTATTAACCTCCCAAGTTTCAAGTAAATGTAGGAGAATAACTACAGTTGTATACAATTACAGTTAGTTATTCTAACTGTCCACAAATATTTTAGGAAATCCTACCATAGCTAGTGTTTCCTCTATATAAAACTGGAAAAAACAAAGTCCTTTTGGCAAATACAGCAAGGCAATCTTTAGTTCATTATTTAAATTCAGAAGTCTTGTTACATGGTCTTTTCATCTTTTAACTTCCAAAAGGCTATAAAATTGGCTCTTCTCAATAGAATATTTTATGATCTCATTCAGCTATTTCTTTTTTACATTCAGAAGATTGGGTGCAGACACTTTCACTCTGCCAGGAATGTTTCTTGATAAATCTGTGTCCTAAAAAAAGAAAATCGCTGAGTATCTTCACATTTTATACGGTCATATATGTTTCTTTTATAACAATTATGTATACTCAGCTGTCAAAGGCATTTCCAAAATTTGCAGCTGAACTTTTCTTACTATTTTACTGGTTCTAGTAAGATAGCAGTTTTTACCAAAACAATAGCTAAAACTTGCATCTACTACATGAAGCAAGAGCAACTAACAGAAAACTATAATTACTAACACTTTTTATTGTACCACCAATCTCCATAGAGTTCTGGAAGAAAGCTTTACCTTTACGCTGCGGAATAAGTCTTTTTCTCTTGCTGTTGCTTCTTTGGAATGCATGAAACTGTTCAAGGCTGTTTTTGCAGCTATAAATAGAAAACAAAATCTATTTCTGTTTGTCTACTGAACTGTTTAAAATCATAATACCAAAAAAAAAAAAAAAAAAAAAAAAAAATACCTTTTCCTTTTTTCTGAACTCCAGGAGTAAGCTTCACTTTGTATCTTTAAAAAGGAAGAATTACATGTGTTACTACATAATTGTAAAATAATTCATAGAAGTCATTATTGTGTCAGCTGTTATAAATAAACTAATGGTGACTTACTTATAGTTTGCCATAGTGGTATAAGGGGCACATATTGGAATGGCAAACAACAGAATATCTTCAGGATGTGGCTGCCCTGTCAAAGAATCAAATAGATTTTCCTAAAAGATGAAAATAAAAACAATTATAAAAGTAATTTATACCAGTCCTAGAAAAGGAAAACTCTAACTAAAGCATTGCCAACATATATTTATCCTTTTCTGATGGACAGACACTATAAGCAAGCACAGCTTTATATTCTTAAGAGTTGAATACCAAAGATGTTTAAATGTATATTCTTTACTACTTATAATTTTTGCATAGTATGATGAGTAATGAAAATAATGATTTTCAAAATACCACCTACACATGAATTTAATAGAAAGGGAGAAAAACTTGCTGGATATTACATGAGCTTCAGAAAACTACTGGATTAAAATGATGCACAATAATGATCACAAATAGGTTTAAGTCCAACAGATGGAAATGGGACTGATATTTTGGCGAGACCAGTGGTTCTCAACCAGGTGGGATTCTGTTCCCCAGGAGACAGTCGGTAAAGTCTGGAGACATTTTTGGTTGTCACAACTGTGGCTAAAGATGCTACAGGCATCTAGTGGGTGGAGGCCAGTGATATTACTAAACACCCTAAAATGCATGGGATAGTCCTCTATAACAAAGAATTGTCCACCCCAAAAAATGTCAGTAGTGTCAAAGCTGAAAAGCTCTGGGCTACAACAGCCTTCCCTCTTTCCTGTTCTTTGGGAGAAATCCTAGAGGTACTTAAGAGCTCCTAGTTGGTGGGCTGCCTACAAGATTGCTCATATTTGTCTAACAACCTAAGAGTAAATTTAGATTTAGAAACAAATGCTTAGAATGGAAAGCATAATATCTGAATATTTACTACGTGCCAGAAACTTCTAAATGCTTTACATATTATTATTTTAGTTCTTAAAAGAACTCTCTCCTGGTAGTTCCAATTACTATCTCCACTTTTTAGATGATGCAAAGAATAATAATGTCTCCAAAGTTGCAGTTAATATGTAGTGAAGGTGGGATGCAAAGTCAGAAAGTTTGACTGCAGAGCCTGTAGTCTTAGCCTTTTAAGTTTTAAGTTTTGTGTCAAATATTCTGGGAACTGGATGCAATCAGAGTATTGCAGTAGAAACCAAATACAAAATCATACCTCATTTCCCTGTTGATCTAGATCTTGCTCGTCCTGCTCCAAACACATAAAAACAAAAAAGTCAGCTATAACTTAAGTTTAAATTCCACATCATTAAACCATAAGGAGAAAGAAACAGTGTTATAACAATACTCACAATCTAACCCACAGGTCAGGGCCCCTAAGGTTGTGTTCTTTAGTGTCCCAAGAACTTGGAGTGGATTTATTTGTGTGGGTATGTTTAATTTTTCAGGAAGCAATTCCATTCAAGAGAAAAAGGATAGTTCTCTGAAGTTAAAAGACTTTCGCATAACATATATGCTAAAGCAGAGAACTTCATAGGGAGAGTTTAAAATGACTAAACCTGATATATTTGCCAGGGAAAAGAAGATACGAATTTTGTGAACAAAACTTTTTTTAATCCCTGTTCAACAGTTTTAGGAGAAATTTTAATAGATTTCTAATAAAACAAGTAGGCAACATCTTAACAAATGTTCAAATGTTAACTTCTCAATGGTTTGCAACCAGTGTACTTGGCATTTAACTGTGTACTCACTTTCAACATTTTGAAGACAATAAAGCATATATTTCTATAGAAAAACCTAGAGAAGTGAAAATTTTTCACTCATCTTCAAGCCATTCCTATTTATTACCTTATCTTAACTAAATCAGTTTCCACCAGAATCAAATAAAGCCCCTCCGTAAAACTGATTATTTTGTAAAAGCTTATGATAAACTTTTTATCAGCTGTCCACACTACCATTTTTATGCTTCGACAATACAATTTTAGTCTTCTTAAAGGCTGTATTTCTACAATGACTTTCCATCAAGAATAGGGTTACCAACTCCTCCCAGTTTTAGCACTATAAAGCCCTGGGAAAACGGCGGGGGGGGGGGGGGGGCTGGTCACCCTAATTAAGAAAGAAGCCCACATCTGGTAATCTTACCCTGTCATCATGTGGATCGTCTACAGCCAAGTCTTTAAACTCAGGAGTGAGAACCTCTAGGGAGGGAGTTTCTTTCTTAATGCTGTCAAAAACCCTTGGCCCACCTCTAGCTTTCTGGGGCTGCTTCTTCACTGGTTCATCTTTTGTTTTTCCTTTCTTCCCCTTCTTTCCTTTTTCTTCTTTGTTTGAACCTGCAGACTTTAATTCACATACATAAAATTAATGTTGTCAATATGTAACAAATATTTATTGAATGCCTAGCATTCTGATGTGAGCAATGTGCCTACTGAAAAGACAAAGACAAAAATGATTTTAGACATCACTTACCCCCAGCAATTTCATGATAAGTTCACGCTCTTCTTCATCTTGGTCTTTGTATTTTTCCTTCATTTTTTTCATTTTACTCTACAAAATAAGAAAAAAAATTGGTTGAAAAAAATTCAACATTAAAATATGTCAACAAATACGTAAAGAAATGGTGTTTTAATTATCTGTCAAAAATGCTTATTGAGCAAGGCACCATTGTAACAAATAATATGGAGGTTATAAAGATGGATAAACTATAGTCCTCACCCCAAAGGAATTCACCACCTGGTGAAAAGAGAAGATACACATAGAAGTAAGAATAAATTAATTCAGCATATTTTAAATACATCAGGAGATGTGCAAACATCACTGCTAAGAAATTTAGAGAAAGGAGACTTTTCAGCTTGGGAAAGAATGGTGAGGAAGAAATAAAGCAAAAGTTGAAAGTCTTTAAAGAAATACATTTTATATTTGGGAATATAGGACAAGCAAAAAGAAAACCAAGAATAAAAATATGAAGACAGGAGAGAGTGGTAATAGCAAGTCATCCTGTTTGGCTATAGTCAGGGAATACACAGAAGAAGAACAGGAAATAAGGTAGCAAAGCTAGGCTGCGTACTTAGTACAGAGGCTCTTAGGAGTCTGAATTTTATTAACTAAACCAGTGATTCTTTACTCTGGCTACACATCCAAATCACCCTTAGAGTTTTTATTATTTTACAACTACAGATGACTAGACCACATCTCCAAAGATTTTTTTTTGGTCAAGATCAGTCTTAGATGGGGCCAAAATAATACATTTCTAAAATTTAAAAGATTTCTTTAAATAGCACATAAAAAAATCAACTGTAAGAAAAAATTTCTAAATCACCCTTCATTAAAATCAACAAATTCTGCTCATCAAAAAATACTACTGAGGTGAGGCCAAGATGGCGGAGTAGCCAGATGCTTCTGGTGGTCCCTATTACAACAAAGACCCAAAAAAACAAGTGAATTGATTACATATGACAATCTAGGGGCCCTGACCACCACGTGTCTGTCAGTTTGTTGTACTGTAGGGGTTTATGTGTTTCTATGATGCTGGAAGCTATGCCACCAGTATTCAGATACCAGCGGGGTCATCCAAGGTGGACAGGTTTCAGCTGAGCTTCCGGACTAAGACAGACTAGGAAGAAGGACTCGGCAGTCTACTTCTGAAAAGAATTAGCCAGTGAAAACCTTATGAATAGCAGCAGAATACTGTCTGATCTACTGCTGGAAGATGAGCCCCTCAGGTGGTAAGGCACTCAAAATACGAGTGGGGAAGAGCTGCCTCCTCAAAGTACAGTCAACCTTAATGACATAGACGGACTCAAGCTTTCGGGACCTTCATTTACCAGTGTGGCAGGACTTGAAATGAGAAGAAACAGCTGCAAACATTCATTAATAATTGAAATGTGGAATGCATGAAGTATGAATCTAGGAAAACTGGAAATCATCAAAATGAAATGGAATAAACATCGATATCCTAGGCACCAGTGAGCTCAAATGGACAGGTACTGCCCATTTTGAATCGGAAAATCATATGGTCTACTACGCAAGGAATGACAACCTGAAAAGGAATGGCATTGCATTCACAGTCAGAACATTTCAAGATCTATACTAAAGTACAATGCTATCACTGACAGGATAATATCCATACACCTACAAGGAAGGCCAGTTAATATGACTATTACTCAAATTTATGCACCAACCACTAAGGCCAAAGAAGAAATTGAAGATTTTTACCAACTTCTGCACTCTGAAATTGATTGAACATGCAATCAGGATGCGTTGATAATTACTGGTGATTGGAATACGAAAGTTGGAAACAAAGATCGATCGTTGGAAACTATGGCCTTGGTGATACAAACAATACTGGAGATCGCATGACAGAATTTTGAAAGACCAACAACTTCTTCATTGCAAATCCCTTTTTTTACCAACATAAACGGTAGCTATACATGCGGATCTCGCCAGATGGAATACATAGGAATCGAACTGACTACATTTGTGGAAAGAGACGATGAAAAATCTCAATATCATGAGTCACAACAAGGCCAGGGGCCGACTTTGGAACAGACCATCAATTACTCATATGCAAGCTTAAGCTGAAACTGAAGAAAATTAGAACAAGTCTACAAGAGCCAAAGTATGACCTTGACTATATCCCACCTGAATTTAGAAACCATTTCAAGAACAGATTTGACTCACTGAATGTTAATGACCGAAGACCAGACGAGTCGTGGAACGATCAAGGATATCATACATGAAGAAAACAAGAGGTCATTAAAAAGACAAGAAAGAAAGAAAATACCAAAATGGATGTCAGAAGAGACTCCTGAACGTCGAGTAACTAAAGATAAAGGAAGAAATGATGAAATAAAAGAACCAAACAGAACATTTCAAAGGGTGGCTCAAGAAAATAAAATATTATAATGACATATACAAAGAGCTGGAGATAAAAAACCAAAAAAGAAGAACGCACTTGGAATTTCTCAAGCTGAAAGAACTGAAGAAAAAAAATTCAAGTCTTGAGTTGCAATAGTGAAGGATTCTATGGAGAAAATACTGAACAACACAGGAAGCATCAAAAGAAGATGGAAGGAATACACAGAGACATTATTCTAAAAAGAACTGGACAATGTTCAGCCATTTCAAGAGGCAGCATACGATCAGGAATCGATGGTACTGAAGGAAGAAGTCCAAGCTGCACTGAAGGCAGTGGTGAAAAACAAGGCTCCAGGAATTGATGGAATATCAATTGAGATGTTTCAACAAACAGATGCAGCACTGGAAGTGCTCACTTGTCTATGCCAAGAAATTTGGAAGACAGCTACCTGGCCAACTGACTGGAAGAGATCCATATTTATGCCTATTCCCAAGAAAGGTGATCCAACCAAATGCAGAAACTATCGAACAGTATCATTAATATCACACACAAGTAAAATTTTGCTGAAGATCATTCAAAAGCGGCTGCAGCAGTGTATCGACAGGGAACTGCCAGAAATTCAGGCCAGGTTCAGAAGAGGACATGGAACGAGGGGTATCACTGCTGATGTCAGATGGATCCTACCCGAAAGCAGAGAATACCAGAAAGATGTTTACCTGTGTTTTATTGACTATGCAAAGGCATTCGACTGTGTGGAGCATAACAAATTATGGATAACACTGCGAAGAATGGGAATTCCAGCATACTTAATTGTGCTCATGAGGAACCTGTACATAGATCAAGAGGCAGTTGTTCCGACAGAACAAGGGATACTTCGTGGTTTAAAGTCAGGAAAGGTATGCGTCAGGGTTGTATCCTTTCACCTTACCTATTCAATCTGTATGCTGAGCAAATAATCCTAGAAGCTGGACTATATGAAGAAAAACAGGGCATCAGGATTGGAGGAAGACTTATAAACAACTTGAATTATGCAGATGACACAACCTTGCTTGCTGAAAATAAAGAAGACTTGAAGCACTTACTGACGAAGATCAAAGACTACAGCCTTCAGTATGATTACACCTCAACATAAAGAAAACAAAAATCCTCAAAACCAGTAAGCAACATCATGATAAACAGAGAAAAGACTGAAGTTGTAAAGGATTTCATTTTACTTGGAGCCACAGTCAACACCCATGGAATCAGCAGTTAAGAAATCAATAATAGGAGCCCTGAACATCAAAAGCAAAGCTGAGGAATCGAACTGAGTGGCAGCGGAAGAGAGAGAAGGTTCAGAAGCAGAAGGAGTGGTTCAGAAGCAGGAGTTGCCAGACCTGACCCGGTGGGAGCTGACGCCCTGCCAGCCGGATTGGCTGGAGTGCACAGTGAGACAAGCAGTGGTGTTCAGACGCGTTTTCCATGTCGGGAGAGACCAAGCAGCGGAGAGTCTGCTCAGGCCTCCAGAGCCAGTGAAGAGCAGCGCTCAGTCAGCAAAAGATAAGTACATGCATTTAACCTAACATGCGGATCAAAAAGCACCCCATTTGGGAAGAACCTCGCTCCCATTTACCTGCTCCCTCCCTGCTCTGCACTGGGTCCCAGGCTGGCTTCAGTGACTGCTGCATCCTTTGGGCCAGCAGTAGAACCCGAAAGTAGGACCCATCATGTGCCCTGAGCCATTCTCCTGGCCTTGGAGAGGGAACAAATTAACAAACAGGAAAAAATAATCTGCCAGCTCCCCAAGCCAAGAACTGACGGCAGGCACACCTCCTTTAACTAGGCACAGGCATAAGGGGTCCACAGACTTTGAATGCCTTTCACCCGTGCATAGACCTGTCTGGGCCCATTTCAACAGCGTAGGCAGTACAACGGAGTATATACCTGAAGCCTAACTTCAACTGTATTAGTTATATGGTGGAGTGGCAGGTTCGTGACATTTGATACCATTAAGCAGAGTGCTCACCTACCTACATCAGGGGCCTGAGGACTGGTGGCTCCACTCACACCACCTAGCCACCTGCAACAGGGGTCCAAGAATACGTGATGCCTCCCAGTCCTTACACCCAACAGCACTGGGTGTCCACAGTCCAGCTGTAAAACCCACCCACTTATGCACTCTAGGGAACAGGGACACGCTTTCCTCCCACTCAGGTGCAGCCATCAGCCCCCTGCCCTTGCTCAGCGCATGACCCTCTACTGCAGCCAGATACCTATGCCTATTCCAATCACAACTGCCCATCTACGACTGTAACTGAGCGCCTGCACTACACACCTGATGACCAACTGTCTGGACACCTGAGCTGAATCCATACAAGAAAAGTAAATGGAATCCTTGGCTCACATAACTAGTAACAGATCTAACCAGCTGGTGACAGGACGTTAAGAGCTTCAAAGGTGCCAAAAATCAGATGAGCTCACATGAGCAGCCTACTTGAGCATATCAAAATAAAACAAAACAAGAAGCTAGGACACAGTAAGCAAACACACAATAAATAAATACAATAACTTATTGATGGCTTGGAGAAAACAGTCAAAATCAAGTTACATAAACAGGCACACCATAATGGCTTCAGCAAGCTCCCAAAACAAAGAATCAAGAAATTTTCTGGGGAAGAGAACTTCTTGGAATTACCAGAGGTAGAATACAAAAGATTAATATACAGAACTCTTTAAGATATCAGGAAGAATATCAGGCAAAATGTAGAACAAGCCAATGAACACAAGGACAAAGCAACAGAAGAACTTAAGAAGGTTATACAAGAGTATGGTGACAAATTTTACAGGCTACAAGAATCCACAGAGAGACAGAAAACAGAAATCCAGAAGATTAACAATAAAATTTCAGAATTAGACAACTCAACAGAAAAGTCATAGGAGCAGAATTGAGGCAACAGAAGTCAAAATTAGTGAGATTGAAGATAAAGCTCTTGACACCACAACTTATTTGAGGAAAAATCAGATAAAAGAATTTAAAAAAATGAAGAAACCCTAAGAATTATGTGGGACTCTATCAAAAGGAATAACCTACGAGTAACTGGAGTACCAGAACGGGGGGGATAACAGAATATAGAGAATTGTTGCAGATCTGTTGGCAGAAAACTTCCCCAATATCGTGAAAGATGACAAGATATCTACCCAACATGCTCATCGAACCCCACACAGGGTAGATCCCAAAAGAAAGTCACCAAGACATATTATAATCAAACTGGCCAAAACCAAAGATAAAGAGAGAATTTTAAGAGTAGCTAGGGATAAACGAAAAGTCATCTACAAAGGAGAGTCAATAAGACTAAGCTTGGACTACTCAGCAGAAACCATGCAGGCAAGAAGGCAATGGGATGATGTCTATAAAGCCTTGAAGGAAAAAAATCGCCAGCCAAGAATTATATATCCAGCAAAACTGTCTCTCAAATATGATGGCAAAATTAGGGTGTTTACAGATAAACAGAAGTTCAGGGAATTTTTAAAAACCAAACCAAAATTACAAGAAATACTAAAGGGAGTCCTCCAGTTAGAAAATCAGTAACATCAGATAACAGCCCAAGACTAAAACAGATAAGAGAACAACCAGATATTAACCCAGATAGAGAAGTCACAAAAATAAATCAAAGCAAAAACGTTGAAAATAGGAAAACAGAGATGTCAATATGTAAAAGATGACAACATTAAAACAAAAAGGAAGGAATAAAAAATATAGTCATAGATCTTTCATACGGAGAGGAACTCAAGGCAATATAAAGAAATAAAAGAGTGTTTAAATTTAGATAAACAGGAATAAATATTAAGGTAATCACAAAGAAAACTAACAATCCTACACATCAAAATAAAAAACAAGAAAAACATAAAGACTCAGCAAATACAAAATCAACAGCAATGAGAAAGATGAAAGGAAAATACATAAAGAAAAATGACTCAGCACAGAAAATTATGTGGAACAAAGAAACTATCGACAGCACCAAAAAAAAGACATCAAAATGACAGCACTAAATGCATGCCTATCAATTATTATGCTGAATGTAAATAGACTAAATGCACCAATAAAAGAGTGGCAGAATTAATAAAAAAACACGACCTGTCTATATGCTGCCTACAGAGTCACACTGTAGAATTAAAGACATAAACTAAAACTCAGAAGATGAAAAAAAAATATATCAAGCAAACAACAGTCCAAAAACAGCAGAAGTGGCAATATTAATCTCTGACAAAACAGACTTTAAAGTAAAATCCACCACAAAGGATAAGGAAAGACATTGTATAATGATTAACGGGTCAATACACCAAGAGGACATAACCGTAATAAATATTTACACACTCAATGACAGGGCTCCAAAATACATAAAACTCTAACAGCATTGAAAAGAAAGACAGATGGTTCCAATAACTGTAGGAGACTTCAACACACAACTTACAGTGAAGGACAGAACATCCAGAAAGAAGCTCAATACAGACATGGAAGATCTAACGCCACAATCAACCAACTTGACCTCACAGACATATACAGAACACTCCACCAAACAGCAGCTAAGTATACTTTCTTTTCCAAAGTACATGGAACATTCTTCAGAACAGACCACATATTAAGCTATAAAGCAGGCCTTAAAAGAATCCAAAGCATCAAAATATTACAAAGCATCTTTTCTGACCATAAAGCCATAGAAGTGGAAATCAATAACAGAAAAAGGAAAAAAATCAAATACATGGAAACTGAACAATATCTTGCTCAAAAACTATTGGGTTATAGAAGAAATCAGGGATAAAATAAAGAAATTCACACAATCAAATGAGAATGAACACACACTCTTCCAGAACCTTTGGGAACAGCAAAAGCAGTGCTCAGAGGTCAATTTATAGCAATAAATGCACATATCCAAAATGAAAGGCCAAAATGAAAATATTAATCCTACAACTTGAAAAACAGAAAAAGAGCAGCAAAAGAAGCCCTCGGGCACCAAAAGAAAGCAAATAATAAAAATCAGAGCAGAATTAAAAGAAATAGAAAAACAATTGAAAGAGTTAACAAGACCAAAGGCTGGTTCTTTGAAAAGATCAACAAAATCAATAAACTACTGGCCAAACTGACAAAAGAAAAACAGGAGAAGCAGAAAATAACCTGAATAAGAAACGAGATGGGCAATATCACAACAGGCCTAACTGAAATTAAAAGAATCAGAACAAAATACTATGAAAAACTGCACTTTAACAAATTAGAAAACCTAGAGGAAATGGACAGATTTCTAGAAACACACCACCTACCTAAACCAACACAATCAGAGGTAGAACAACTAAATAAACCTATAACAATAGAAGAGATTGAAAAGGTAATTTTAAAAACTCGCTACAAAAGAAAGCTCTGGCCTGGCTGGTTTCACTGGAGAATTCTATCAAACTTTCAGAGAAGAGTTAACACCGTTACTACTAAAGGTACTTCAGAGCACAGAAAAGAATGGAATACTCCCAAACTCATTCTATGAAGCCAGCATGACCCTGATACCAAAACCAAGTAAAGACACCACAAAAAAAGAAAATTACAGACCAATATTCCTCACAAACATAGATGTAAAAATCAACAAAATTCTAGCCAACAGAATTCAACAACATTATTAAAAAAAAAATTCACCATGACCAAGTGGGATTCTTAACAGGTATGCAGAGATGGTTCAACATTAGAAAAACAATCAATGTAATCCATCACATAAATAAAAGAACTATATGATCTTATCAATTGATGCAGAAAAGGCATCTGACAAAGTCCAACACCCATTCATGATAAAAACTCTCAGCAAAATAGGAATAGAAGGGAAATTACTCAACATAATTCAGGGCATTTATACAAAGCCAACAGCCAACATCATCCTAAACGGAGAGAGTCTGAAATCATTCCCTTTGAGAATGGGAACCAGACAAGGATGCCCTTTATCACCACTCTTATTCAACATTGTGCGGGAGGTCCTATCCAGAGCAATTAGGCTAGAAAAAGAAATAAAGGGTATCCAAGTTGGTAGGGAAGAAGTCAAAGTATCTCTATTTGCAGATGATATGATCTTATACACAGAAAACCCCAAAGAATCCACAAGAAAACTACTAGAACTAACAGAAGATTTCAGCAAAGTTATCAGGATTCAAGTTAAACATACAAAAATCAGTTGGATTCCTCTACACCAACAAAGAGAACTTCCAAGAGGAAATCACCAAATCAATACCATTTACAGTAGCCCCCAAGAAGATAAAATACTCAGAAATAAATCTAACCAGAGACATAAAAAACCTACACAAAGAAAACTACAAGACACTACTGCAAGAAATCAAAAGAGACCTGCCTAAGTGGAAAAACGTACTTGCTCATGGATAGGAAGACGCAACATTGTGAAAACGTCTACTCTACCCAAAGCGATCTACAGATACAATGCAATCTCGATCCAAATTCCAGTGGCATTTTTTAATGAGACTAAGAAGCAAATCACCAACTTCATATGGAAAGGGAAGGGAAGAGTTTAAGTAAAGCATTACTGAAGAAGAAGAACAAAGTGGGAGATCTCACACTACCTGATTTTAGAACCTATTATACCGCCATGGTAGTTAAAATAGCCTGGTACTGGTACAACAACAGATACACAGACCAATGGAACAGAACTGAAAATCCAGATGTAAATTCATCCACCTATGAGCAGCTGATACTGGACAAAGGCCCAAAGTCCATTAAATGGGGAAAAGAAAGTTTCTTTAACAAATGGTGCTGGCATAACTGGATATCCATCTGCAAAAAATTGAAACAAGACCCATACCTCACACCATGCACAAAAACTAACTCAAAATGGATCAAAGACCTAAACATAAAATCTAAAATGATAAAGATCATGAAAGAAAAAATAGGGACAACGCTAGGAGCCCTGATACATGGCATAAACAGAATACAAACCATAAGTAACAATGCACAAACACCAGAAGAGATACTATGTAACTGGGAGCTCCTAAAAATTAAACAGTTATGCTCATCAAAAGACTTCACCAAAACAGTCAAAAGACAACCTACAGACTGGAAAAAATTTTTTAGCTATGACAAATCCTATCAGGGTCTAATCTCTAAAATCTACAAGACACTGCAAAACCTCAACAACATAAAGACAAATAACCCAATTAAAAAATGGGCAAAGGATATGAACAGGCACTTCACCAAAGGTGGCTAACACATACAATATGCTCACAATCATTAGCCAGGAGAGAAACACAAATCAAAACTACAATATCATCTCACCCCTAACAAGGCTAGCATTAATCCAAAAAACACAAAATAATAAATGTTGGAGAGGTTGTGGAGAGACTGGTACACTTATACACTGTTGGTGAGAATGTAAAATAGCACAACCACTTCGGAAATCGATTTGGCGCTTCCTTAAAATGCTAGAAATAGAAGTACCATATAATCCAGCAATCTTGCTTCTTAGAGAAATAAGAGCCATCACATGAATAGATAAATGCACACTCATGTTCACTGCTGAATTGTTCACGATAGCAAAAAAGATGGAAACAACCTAGGTGCCCATCAACGGACGAAAGGATAAACAAATTATGGTATATTAACACAATGGAATACTGCATAACAATAAAGAACAACAAGTAATCTGCAAAAAATCTCATACCATGGATGAATCCAGAACACCTTACACTGAGTGAAATTAGTCACAAAAGGACAAATATTGTATGACACCAGTATTATAAGAACTCAAGAAATGGTTTACACACAGAAGAAAACATTATTTGATGGTTACGAGGGTGTGGAGGGAGGGAGATGGGCATGCACTAACTAGATAGTAGTTAAGAATTATCTTAGGTGAAGGCAAGGACAACACACAATACAGGAGAAGTCAGCACAACTGGGCTAAACCAAAAGCTATGAAGTACCCTGAATAATACCAAACACTTCGAGGGACCAAGTAGCAGGGGTGGGGGTCTGGGGACTATGGTTTCAGGGGACATCTAGGTCAACTGGCATAACAAAGTTGATTAAGAAAATGTTCTGCAGCCTACTTTGGTGAGTGGCGTCTGGGGTCTTAAAAGCTAGCGAGCGGCCACGTAAGATCCATCCATTGGTCCCAACTCAACTGGAGCAAAGGAGAATGAAGAACACTAAAGAAACAAGGAAAATATTAGCCCAAGAGACAGAAAGGGCCACAGAAACCAGAGACTCCACCAGCCTGAGACCAGAAGAACTAGATGGTGCTCGGCTACTACCAATGACCGCCCTGACAGGGAACACAACAGACAGACCCTGATGGAGCAAGAGAAAAGTGGGGTGCAGAACTCAAATTCTAGTAAAAAGAGCAGACTTAATGGTCTGACTGAGACTGGAGGGACCCCAGAAGAAGACATGGTCCCCAGAATCTCCGCTAGCTCAGAACTGAAACCATTCCCGTAGCCAACTCTTCAGACAAAGATTAGACTGGACTGTGGGACATAAAATGATACTCGTGAAGAGACTGCTTCTTAGCTCAAGTAGATACATAAGACTTAATGGGCAGCTCCTGTCCGGAGGTGAAATAAGAAGGCAAAAAACAGACAGGAGCTGGTTGTATGGACACGGGAAATCTGAGGTGGAAAGGAGTGTGCTGTCACATTATAGGGAGAGGAGAAGGATCACACAGCAATGTGTGTATAAATTTTTGTATGAGAAACTGATTTGAACTGTGAACTTTTTCACTTAAAGCACAAAGAAAAAAAAAATACTATTAAGAAAGTAAAACAAGCAAGCCCCAGAGTGTGAAAAGATATTTACAATACATATATCTCAAAAATATGGACCCCAAAAAGGATTTGTATTCAGGATTGCAAAGAATCCCTATACATCAATGAAAGAGACAACCTAATTTAAAAAATGGGCACTTCAAAAAGATATTCATAGGTTTAATAAGTATATGAAAAAGTGCTCAACATCATTAGTCACCAGAATGATTCAAATCGAAGGCAAAATGAGTTACCTGTATATACACACTTAAGTGGCTAAAAACCTAATAATACCAAGTGTTGGTGAGGATGTGGAACAGCTGAAACTCTCAAATACTGTTTGATGGGAAATTAATACAAGTACTTTGGAAAACACTTTGGCAAAATCTACTAAAGCTGAACACAGCATGTCTGCTATGACCTAGCAGTTCCACTCCTAGGTATAGTCAGTCAATAGAAATGCATACTTGTGGGCCCAAAAGGCATGTACAACAATGTCCATCAAGGGTAAAGTTGGTAAGTAAACTGTGGTAGTTATACAATGGAATGCTATTCAGTAATGGGAATGAACAAACCACTGAAGTCAGATATAGAAAAGTATATATTGTATGATTTCCTTTAATATGAATTTCAAAAAACAGGCAGAACAGCCAGAGACTAAAGTCAGAATAATAGTTATTTCTGGTGGGTATACTATTTAGGAAGAGGCAAGAGTGAGCCTTCTCGGGAGCTGGAAACATTTAATTATCTTCATCTGGGTGGTGGTTCACAGATGAGTGTGTAAAAGTTCATAGAGCTAAACACTTAAGATCTGTGCATTTACTATATGTACATTTTATTTAAAAAAAAAACAAGAGAATATGAATGTCACCACGAAACGGAACCAAGAAATGGAAAACCAGATGAAAAGAACAGATTTCCTTGAAAAATATAACTTGTGAAAGAACAGAAAACCCGAAATGAACCTGTAATCACTAAAGAAATGGAATTATACTTAAAAATCTGCCCACAAATCCCAAAACATCAGGGTCAGTTTTATCAGGCCCTCCATTTTATACAAATTCCAGAGAACAGAAAAAGAGGGAAAGGTCTCAAACTTATTTGATGAAACTGGTATAGCCTACATACCAAAATCAGGCAACGGGAGTATAAGAAAGTAAAATTACAGGCCAATTTAATAGGTTCTCTCAAGTAATTTGCTACATCAACCAATTAAAGGAGGAAAAAAATAGATACAGAAAAAGCATCCAGTAAAATTTAACTCTCATTATTAAAAATAATAAAGGATGTCTACCAACAACTCAACGGAAACATCCCATAATGATAAAAATCTTAGAAGTAGTATCTTTAATGTAATTTACATGACAAAGATGCACACTATTACTACTAGTATTTCTATGCAACACTGTACTAATGTCTGAACCAGTGTGAAAAAATATATGGGGAAAATAAATAAAAGACATCAGGACTACAAGAAACAAACACCGTTAGCTGCAGGCAGTATGACTACCTAAAGATTAAGTATTAAAAACAGTAAATGTTTAATAAGATTGCTTATTACTAGATCAATGTATGAAAACTGTCTTCTCACACACTAACAACTAGGAAATGAAGTTTTTAAATATACTATTTACAAAAAAAACAATAAAAACTATAAGGAAAATTACAAGGTATCTAGGAATAGAAAGCTGTGTTAAAGACTTCTATGGAATATAATCTACACAATGGAGACACAGTCCACATTCAAAGACAGGAAGGCTCAGTGTTGTAAAGATGAAAATTCCCTACAAAATAATCTAAAACTGTAATGCTTTTTAGTAAAAATTCCATCAGGATTTGTTTTGGAACTTAAACTATTTATCTGCAGAATTGAATATTCCATTATAAATGCACCATATTATTTGACCAATTCTGTATTGTTGGGCATTTAGATTATTTTTGTTTTGGGTTTTTTTTTTTTTTTTTTGCTATTCCAAACATCAACTTGATGAATATCCTTTGTGTGTACCCATGATTTTTTTTTTTTTTAGGATAAATTCCTAGAAGTGGAATTGCTGAGTCAGAGGCTAGACTCATTGATGGGAATCCCTGTACATGCAAACATCTACTGAATGATTAACATGTAGTATCTACTATCTTATGCATGAAAAAACTCCCCCTTTCACTATCGACATTACTTTTTTTCAGATTTGCTATTTGCCTTTCAATTTTATTTATGGTTCTTCTACCCATGTAGAATTTACTTTGGTATTATTTTCACATAATTAGCCACTAATTATTGAATATTTCACATCTTCCCAAATGATCTACAATATTTTGTGACATACAAAATTCTTAAAATATATGGTTAATGGTCCTAGGTCTGAATTTTATCGTTTCTCTTTTCTGACTGTGTTGTTAGATGCCACTGAGTTGGTTCCGGCTCATAGCGACCCTACATACAACAGAACTAAACACTGCCTGGTCCTGTACCATCCTCCAATCATTGTTATGCTTGAGCCCATTGTGGCAGCCACTGTGCCAATCCATCTCGTTGAGGGTCGTCGTCTTTTTTACTGACCCTCCACTTTACCTAGCATGATGTCATTCTCCAGGGACTGGTCCCTCCTGATAACATGCCCAAAGTATGTGAGATGAAGTCTCGCCATCCTTGCTTCTAAGGAGCATTCTGGCTGTACTTCTTCTAAGAAAGATTTGTTCTTTCTTTGGGCAGTCCACGGTATATTCAATATTCTTGGCCAACACCACAACTCAAAAGTGTCAATTCTTCTTTAGTCTTCCTTATTCATCGTCCAGCTTTCACATGCATCTGAGGCAACTGAAAACACCAAGGCTTAGGTCAGGTGCACCTTAATCCTCAAAGTGACATCTTTGCTTTTGAACACTTTAAAGAAGTCTTTTGCAGCACATTTGCCCAGTGCAATGCATCTTTTGATTTTTTGACTGCTGCTTCCATGGGTGTTGATTGTGGATCCAAGTAAAATGAAATCCTAGACAACGTCAATCTTTTCTCCATTTATCACGACGTTGCTTACTGGTCCAGTTGTGAGGATTTCTGTTTTCTTTATGTTGAGGTATAATCCATACTGAAGGCTGTAGTCTTTGATCTTCATCAGTAAGGGCTTCAAGTCCTCTTCACTTTCAGCAAGCAAGGTTGTGTCATCAGTATAAATGCAGGTTGTTAATGAGTCCTCCTCTAATCTTGACGCTGTGTTCTTCATATAGTCCAGCTTCTCGGATTATTTGCTCAGCATACAGATTGAATAAATATGGTGAAATGATACAAACCTTGACGCACACCTTTCCTGATTTTAAAGCACACTGTATCTCCTTGTTCTGTTCCAACGACTGCCTCTTGATCTATGTACAGGTTCCTCATGAGCACAATTAAATGTTTTTGAATTCCCATTCTTCACAATGTTATTCATAATTTGTTATGATCCACATAGTCGAATGTCTTTGCATAGTCAACAAAACACAGGTAAACATCTTTCTGGTATTTCTGCTTTCAGCTAGGATCCATCTGACATCAGCTATGATATCCCTCATTCCACATCCTCTTCTGAATCCAGCTTGAATTTCTGGCAGTTTCCAGCTCATGTACTGCTACAACCACTTTTGAATGATCGTCAGCAAAATTTTACTCATCTGTTATACTAATGATCTTATTCGATAATTTCACATTTGGTTGGATCACCTTTCTTGAGAATAGGTAGAAATATGGATCTCTTCCAGTCGGTTGGCCAGGAAGCTGTCTTGCAAATTTCTTGCCAGAGACAAGTTAACACTTCCAGCACTGCATCCATTTATTGAAACATCTCAACTGGTATTCTGTCAATTCCTGGAGACTTGTTTTTCAGCAGTGTCTTCAGCATAGCTTGGACTTCTTCAGTACCATCAGTTCTTGATTATATGCTACCTCCTGAAATGTTTGAACATCGACTAATTCTTTTTGGTACAGTGACTCCGTGTATTCCTTCCCATATTCTTTTGATGCTTCCTGCATCATTTGGTATTTTGCCCACAGAATCCTTCAGTATTGCAGCTCGAGGCTTGAATTTTTTCTTCAGTTCTTTCAGCTTGAGAAATGCCAAGTGAGTTCTTCCCTTTTGGTTTTCTAACTCCAGGTCTTTGCACATGTCATCATAATACTTTACTTTGTTTTCTCAAGCCGCCCTTTGAAATGTTCTGTTCAGTTCTTTGACTTCATCATTTCTTACATTTGTTATAGCTACTCATCGTTCAAAACAAGTTTTCGAGTCTCTTCTGACATCCATTTTGGTCTTTTCTTTCTATCTTTTAAATGATCTCTTGCTATCTTCATGTATGATGTCCTTGATGTCATCCCACAACTCATCTGGTTTTCAGTCATAAGTGTTCAATACGTCAAATCTATTCTTGAGATGGTCTCTAAATTCAGTGGGATATACACAAGGTCGTACTTTAGTTCTCATGGACTTGTTCTAATTTTCTTCAGCTTCAACTTGAACTTGCATATGAGCAATTGATGGTCTGTTCCGCAGTTGGCCCCTGGCCTTGTTGTGACTGATGATATTGAGCTTTTTCATCGTCTCTTTCCCCAGATGTAGTAGATTTGATTCCCATGTATTCCATCCGGCGAGGTTCACGTGTACATTCGCCGTTTATGTTGTTGAAAAAAGGTATTTGCAATGAAGTCGTTGGTCTTGCAAAATCCTATCATGTGATCTTCAGCGCCGTTTCTATCGCCAAGGCCATATTTTCCAACTCCCAATCCTTCTTCTTTGTTTCCAACTCTTGCATTTCAATCACCAGTAATTATCATCCTGTGCTAATACCATATTCATTTAATAAATCTAACATTAAATGCAGTATTACCTCATAGGGAAATTCCTCCTTATTAATCTTTTTCAAGATTTTCTTGGCTATTCTCTAGAATTGACTCTTTCAAAGGAATTTCAGAATTATTTTACCAAGTTAATTAAAATCTCACTTAATTCTGATTGAAACATTGAATTTATATATTAATATGAATTTATAGTTTTATTATATTGAATCTTCCTTCCATATGTATAACATGTCCCTCCATTTTTCTGAGGCTCACTAGAAAAAAGCATAGGAAATTCTGACCACTATGGATAGAAGAAAGATCATAAAATAATCTTTGTAAGACTTCAAGGGAATTTAACTTAAAAAGATACAGTGAATCTAAGATACAACTACTGGTCTCTATGCATTCAGAGTAAAAGAGAAGGAAGGAAACCAAAGACTCAGAGAAGAAATCAGTTCACAGGACTAAGAGTCTACATGAACCAGACCACATCTACCCTGAGACCAGAAAAATTAGATGGTGCCCACGTACTAATACCAACAGTTCTGATCAGGAACACAACAGACGGATCCTGATAGAATGGGAGCAAAACGTGGAGCAGAACTCAAATTCTTAAAAAGTCCAGACTTACTGGACCAGTTGAGACTAGAGGACTCCCTAAAACTATAGCTCTGAGATGCTATTTAAAAACCTTGAACCAAAACTATTCCACGAGGTCACCTTTAGCTAAACGAAGACGGGCTCATAAAATAAACATCATCTGTGAATACTGTCCTCCTTTAAAAAATCATCTATGTAAGACCAAATGGTCAACATTTACTCAAAAGCAAAGACGCTAAGGCAAGGGGGTGGGGAAATTAGATTACTGGAAATGGAACAACGAGAATGGAAATAACGAGAAAACTGACAAACACTAAAAAATGTAACCAATGTTACCGAACAAATTGTGTAGCAATTGTTAAATGGGAACCTAATTTGCTGTGTAAACTATCACAGAAACACCTTAAAATATTTTAATTAAAAAAAAAAAAGATACACTGACATATTAGCCTACAATTCCCTACCTACATTGCATTATATAAAAGTATATTCTATATCCACTACCTCTTCCTTCATAACCCACCTTTAAAAAACTACTTAAGAACTCTGACCAAAACCGCATTAATAACTGAAGAACAAACTTCTAAATTAGCAATTGTTGTTAGCTGCTGTCAAGTCGATTCCGACTTACAGGGACCTTACACACAACAGAACGAAACGACCTTATGTACAAAAGAATGAAATGTTGCAGAGTCCTGCATTATCCTCACAATTGCCAACATGTTTGAGTCCACAGTTGCAGCTATTAAGCCAATACATCTCACCAAGGGTCTCCCTTGCCCTAGCTGGCCCTTTATTTCACCAAACATGATGTTCTCCTCTAGCAACTGATCCCTGCTGATGACTTTTCCAAAGACAATGAGTTGGACAGTGTTCTTGTGATCCATTAGATTTTCACTGGCTAATTTTCAGAAGTACATTGCCAAGTCTTTCTTCCTAGTCTGTCTTAGCCTGGAAGCTCTGCTGAAATCTGTCCACTATGGTTGACCCTGCTGGTATTTTAAATACTGGTGGTATAGCTTCCAGCATCACAGCAATACACAAGCCACCACAGTATGACGAACTGACAGATGGGTGGTAGAAACTAGCAATAAAGGCCTAGAAATATTCCAGCTCTGCCACTCACCAGCTGGGTGACTTTGGTAAATCACAACCTCCTATTCCTTTTCTACATAAAATCAGTGCTTCTGTCTACATGATCTTAAAAGTCTAAGGAATACAGTAAAACCTGTGAAAGCTGAAGCTCAACGACTGCCTTGTTTTTCTGGGTCTCACAAGTTTTCTGCCTTTGGCAGAGTGTGGTCTTACCACTTTTCTATCACTCATTTTAGTGGAAAATATTTGAGTCTTCCTTCTCTGATAGGTTTCCGCCTTACACAGCTTCCAGCTTTCACAGGTTTTACTGTATGTAAGAGCCATTTCTACGTTCCTTAAACATTGTATATTTTCAGCTAATTTTCAAAGAAGTCACACAAGTCTTATTTTTTGTCTTCATTTCCTGTTTCACCTAAACTTTAAGAAGGTAAGAGGAACCTCATAACTTCATTTGTGAACCACATTTTACTAACTTTAAGTTCAAGTCAAAGCTTATTAAACCCTATACCTTTTGTCCTCGCTTCACTGGCTGTCCAGCTGGAAAATTTTTGCTTGTGTTCTGATGAGTCTCACTGTGCAGGGCACATTCTTTTTCTTTGTCCTTTCCCTCTATCTCTTCTAAATCCCCTGAATCATTTGGAAGCTTTTTCTTCTTCATTTCCCTATAAAGAAATGAAACAGGAACATGTAATTCTCAGAATTTCAAATGCTTAGCTTCCAAAAAACATATTACATGTAAAATATGTAAAAGAACGTGGCTTCTCTCCTTAACTTGACTATCACTCAACTCATCATACAGGAATAAGCTAAAAAAATTTCATCTCTCATGGCTTATCATTCTGTCATCCAGGATAAACACCCTGCCACCCTTGACTTATCCTTACTCACTAGCCATATTCAGTCCCTAAACACCTTGATGGCCAGCGACTGGGATTTGTGGTCTTTGTATTAACACGGCCTTGTAGATTGTAGGCATTCAACAACACATTTGTTGATTGGTTGGTTGAGTGAATTAGTGAATTAAAAAAAGACAGAGATCAATAGAATTTCCCCTCCTCCCTAATTTCATTTATACTTTTCATGTGCAACCTCTATTCTCAATGCCACTGCCCTAATCAAGTCCTCATCACCTCCTACCCAGACTTCCTCCAGTGTTCCTCCTGTAACCTGTTCTATATACCAAGAACGAACCAAACCAGTTGACATCAAGTCGATTCAAACTCATGGTGACCCCATGTGTTGCAGAGTAGAACTGTGCTCCTATGGTTTTCAAGGCTGTGAACTTTTGGAAGCAGATTGCCAGGGCTTTCTTCCAAGGCACCTCTGAGTGGGTTCAAACAGCCAACCTTTCATTTAGTAGTCCAGTGCTTAACCATTTGCGCCACCCAGGGAGAGTCCTGTTGTGCATACACTTCTATACTGATCTTCCTTAACTGTTTACCTTTGTCACATTCCCTTCAAAATTTTTCCAAGGTCCTCCTCAAATTACTTTCAGGATTAAGTCCAAAGTCCTTATCTTGTCATTCAAAGTTCTCCAATTTTGGTCCATAGTCACTTATCCAATCTTATCATCTACCAGTTCACAAATATGAACTTTCTGCCCCTTTCACTTCAGTCTGTCATTTCCCAAAATACTGTTCACATTACTTCCAACCCCTACTTTGTTCATGCTAATCCTCCTTAGAGTTCCTGTCCTCCTTATCTTAATTTACCTAAGTGCTAATACATCTTCAAGGTATACTTCTGATGGTTATTTCCTCAAACACCTCAACTCACAGAAATCTTTTACTCTTCAACTACCGTATCACTTTCCAACAAAACTATTTGCGTATTTATGGCTACTGTCTGAAAACAGGACTCAAAAGCTTCTTAAAGACATGGACTTTATATTTTACCTCTTTGTACAATTAGTATCTAGCACAGTGCCATGTACTCACAGAGTTCTCTATAAATGTTTAATAATTATTTTTCTCAAACAAAAGGGCCTTACTGTCCATTCTAGTCTAGGGCCACTTCCTGGAATGCTTCACTATTCCTAGTCCTTCCCGTCCTACAGCTGCTGTCCCAGATGTCTCCTTCCTCCTGCCCGTCTTTCTACTTGCCTCCTGAGACCTGCTATTTTAAAAAAGTCTCTCTTACATAAAACTTTCCTAATTAATTTCAAGCAATCCTGTTTGTTCCTGTCATTATCCTAGAACCAGCCTGTCTATTTAAAACACTATCATCATTACTGTACATATTCATGTAATGAAGATTTAACTTGTGTTACCAGACCTATCTCACTGATCATAGTGACAGACTAGGGTCCTATAATAGAAAAGTTAAATCTTGATAATTTTAATACAGTATGTCTTTAGAACAGTCAAGTGCTCTGTCACAGTAGGGTTGTCAATTAAAAAAAAAAAATTACATCCTTTTTGGTTAGATAACTCAAATATGTTTACCTTCTTTCCTTGGCTGACAAATGTCTCCGGCTCTGTAATTTGCTGTCACTCTATTAAAATTGAAACAAAAAACAAGCAAATATAAACAACAACATCACTACGATTAATTTTTCAATTAAAAGTTTTCAATTTTAATTTTTCAAAATTTCAAGTAAAATTAAAAAGTAGAAAATTACTCTTTTAATTGAGAATAGTTTTCATAAAACTTTGAAAACAGCTTACCAAATTAGAAGATTCCTCTTTTGAAGCCAATTTCTGGAGGGACCTATGAAAACAAGCAGAAAGAGGAGTTTGCTAGCCATTATAAAAGGCATTCATAAAGTCTCAAAACATTCACATATCATACTCTTAATTATAGGCAATCCTATAAATTTTGAAATTTGGTAAAATTAGAAAAATGTAATCAAATTGCTCATCTTCATACTTATACACACACATTCTTAAGTAGCTGACATGTATTGAACACTTATCATGTGCCAGGCACTACTACATGCTTTACATGCATTTAAACTTCATTAAAACTCTACGCAGGGGGCACTACTTCATTTTAATCAAGAAGGAAAATCGAAGGTTAGGTGGTAGAATAACTTGCCCAAAGACATAGACTAGGACTCAGTTCTGGTCTGTTTGACTCCTAAGCCATTCTTAACAACCCCAGTGATAATGCTTTTATAACTAGAGTATTTCTCACTTGGCAATCAGTAGACATTTAAGGCTAAAACACCTTAATTTTTTAATGGAGTTACCTTTATTATTAGTATTCATAACCATTTACTTGTTTCTACTTTGACCTAGTTTGGCCACTTTATATTTACTATATTTTTCTGTCCTAAGTCCTGGGAATATCTTTAGAGAGATTTACCCCCTGAATCAAATGGTGGGAAAATAAGACGACCACAGGATAGCGGAAGGTAAAGTCAATCTTGGTATTAACTTTGTCAGGGTTAACTCATCATCATTCCCAATACGGCTGTTTAAATTACCTTTGGGATTGAAGATGGGACAAGTCAATGGTAGTATCAGGATAATTTAATATCTCTTCCTCTTCATCCTTCATTTCACCAACCAGCTCCTCATCTTTTACCACTTCTTCAGATTCTCCTTCATTCTCAGAACTTTCCTCCTGAATCAGGTCCTCATTTAGCTCATCTCCACCACTCTGAACAGTAATGCCCTCTTGGTCAATCTGAGTCATTAGTTCTATTTCTACAGGAGTTTCATGTAATTCGTCTTTATCCTCTTCACTGCTACTGTCACCTCCATCTGCAGAATCACCATAAACAAAGTCAGAGTGGGACTGCCACAGCAAAGCTAGATGATTTCCTTGAAAACTTCAAAAAACATTATACTACTGATTCTATTTCCCCAAAAGATCACCGGAAAAATGCCTAATCGTCTCTAAAGGGTACTCTTAGAATAAAGAATAATCTGTATCAGGAATAATATGTTGGACAAAATGATCTCTAAGATCCTTTATCATAATAAATTTCTTAAGACACTGCAACTATTTCTGCAATGAAAACCAAAACTCGCCTTCATTAGGTATTTTCAAAAAGTGGGACAATAAAAGCAGTTCTATAAATTAGCTACTTTGATTATAATTTGCACACGAGAACTGAAATGAGATTAATACTAGCAGGTACTCATACTTTTACAATAGTAAAATCCTGTCTAGTATTAGTACACTGTCTAGTAATAATAATACGGTCTTCAGAACCACAGAGACATAGAGCTGAGCTATACCATTCACCACCTGGATGACCCTGAGCAAGTTACTTTTCTTAAGTTCAACTGCCTCACCTATAAAATGAGATGTCATCACCTGAGACTCAAAATAAAAAATAATATAAATAAAGCACTTCAGACAGTACTAGGGACATGATAAGCATTCATTAAATGGAATGTTGTAGTACCAGTCATAAATGAATGCAGTGTTACTCTAAAAGGAATAACCCTAGGAGAGAGAATAACTGCAAAAATCGAATTTAGAGGGCTTAATTTCCCTAGTTCTTTTAAAACTCCATTGCTGTCGAGTCGATTCCAACTCATAGTAACTCTATAGGACAGAGCAGAACTGCCCCATAGGGTTTTCAAGGAGCAGCTGGTGGATCTGAACTGCCGACCTTTCGGTTAGCAGCCAAACACTCAACCACTGCTCCACCAGGGCTCCACGTTCCTTTAAGTAAGTATATAAAATCTTCAGCAACTACACCTGCTCTTTACTTGAAGCAAATAAATTATTACGTCTTTAAATTTTGCATCACTTCTCATTCCTAAACCCAAAAGTAAATGCTAACTCATATATACTTGAGTCTACATGAGTTGGAATCAACTCAACGGCAATGGGTTTGGTTTTTTCTTGGTTATATGTGTTAAGCACACTTATGCATTATTAAACATTGAAGTTTTATTATATAAATAGTATACTGAAGTGTATTAGTCATGGCTCCAATTAAATACTTTGTAATTTACTAGAATAAGTATATATGATATTTCCAAAAACAAAACTCAGTAAATCATGACACCAAGTATTGTTTTAAAATTTCAATTATCCCAAATGAGACATGATCTTCTAAGGAAGGATTTAGAAGCAAAACTAGACAATACTGCAAATGAATTTATTAAAATTCATAAAATACCTAGTTGTTCCATTTCTTCTGATATAAGCTCACTTGTGCAACTTGCCAATGTCTCCATATCTTCATCCTGCACTCTGACTTTTCGTTCACCCCGGTGTCTCCAAACACAGGACTCATCTACCTATAGAAAGAATTCTTTTCATTGATGAAGCTTTATGTAAGACTAATGAAAATCAGAAGGAAAAAACAACCAAGAAGCTAAAAAGTACCTTAAAGAGGAAGCTAAACCCCATCATTAGATATGAAGGAGGAAGAAAATTCTTTTTTCCTATAAAAGATAATACATGTAAGTGTTTTAAAAATCAGTTTCGTCCATTTTTTGCTTGCAAAATACCTGACACCAATGGTCACGCTGATTTTGTCCTTTACTCTATCATGAAGGAACATTTCCCATTAACAAAATCTGGCATTACATAGGAACAGTAACTGAGAAGAAAAAATATATACGCATGTTTGCTCTCATCTTTTGGGTTAAACCATGAATAATCTATTTTTAGGAAAAAAGGTCAGGCTATGCTTTCTTAGGAGCCCTGGTGGTGCAGTGGTTAAGGGCCTGGCTGTTAACTGAAAGGTCGGCAGTTCAAACCCACCAGCCACTTCAAGGGGCAAAGATGTGGCAGTCTGCTTCTGTAAAGGATTTACAGCCTAGGAAACTATGGGAGCAGTTCTACCCTGTCCTACAGGGTCACTATGAGTCAGAATCGACTTGACAGCACACAACAACAACGCTTTCTTACCGGTATAACTTTAAACTATGCAAAAGCACATTGTCATCAATAAAAATATATTAAACAAATATTAAATTGGCCACACAAAGGTAAAACTTTCCTTATTTCCTAAGAGACTGCTTATATAAAGCCAGTGTAATCAGTTTCCATTCTAAGAATATTAGTAGATGGTCCTCAAACCTGTCTCCAAATCTATCGACAAATTTAGGGGTATTTTTCATGTCATGCCATTACCTCTTATCATGAAGCTTCCTGTTGTCAAATATTCTCCAGTTGGTGCTGTTTTGGACACCTGAGTAACAAAAGAATACATCAGACTCTTGTCTTGAGAAAGACTCAGTTTTTTCATTCAAAAGGAAAATGCAAGGTAAAATTCCAGTAAGCAGCAAGCACTGTGTTCTGAAAAGTTTATAAAATTTAGCAGAAACTTTTAATACTGAAGGGATAGATATCCTTCAGTGATAAGATATACCTCTGACAGTTAACAAAGAAAGAAATAATGACGGATCCACCACATCAATAATTTTCAGATTCCAAAGACTAGAACTAAGCTGGTCTACATGTCGTCTTCACCATAAGATATAATGAGAAAAATAAGGATAGTTTAATAAGTCATCATAAAGCTATATTTACTTAAATACTTTATTTTTATTAAATAAAATCCTTTTCTGAGATACCTTTTTTTGGTATTATCCTTTCATTTTAGGAAATAAAGTTAATAACAGACTTTAAAAATATATTTTAATTTAGCAAAACAGAAAGTGGGCAAATTTATTCCACAATCTTTTAAATGCATCTGTGAAACTCCCAGATCTGAGAATATCTTCATTAGTGATAAACAGTTGTCTTAACAGTGAGAGGCTAAAAGCATACTAAATTTCATTTTAAAAAAGAAAAAAAAAAACTTTCACATTTAAAAATTAAAACCACTTTTGAAACAGTACACAGGCAGAAAATATTATAATCCCAGAGTGATATTAATTTCCTAAAAACTATCACAGTACATCAGTTACCAATGACTATAAATAGAAATGAACTAAATCGAAGGGAGGAGAGTGGTAGTGAACCCTCCTTATTCTTCCGCATAGTTTTAGGATCTTGTATGAGTACACAATTACATCATTAACAATTATAATTCTTGAAAGCATGAAATCAATAGAACTGTGAAATCACCATCATCAAATAAAACAGCATTAACCACAAAGGAGGGTAGTTACCCAAAACAAATGAATTTAAAAACCACTGGATACACCTACTTTCCTGAAAGGCCTAAGAGAATTCTGAAAACTCCAACAAAGATGAACAGAAGAAGCCCTTTTAGATTAATAGACCAGTCATACTTATAACATTCTTTATCCCACAGACTGCTTGGATCACTCTCTCTCCCTTCATTTAGATCTCTGCTCAAATCTTACCTTCCCAGAGACACCTTTTCTGATACTTTTATTTAAAATGGGAGCCGCTATCACTCTCTATGCCCTTTTACCCCATTTTTTATCTTTACAACACTTGTTACTTGATACTATATCTGTATTTGTGACCACCACCAAAATGAAAGCTCCATCAAGGTAGGTACTTTGTCTTCCATGTTGACTTCAATACTCTCAAATATTGGCACACTGTAGCTCTTAATAAATTAAGAGCCTTATTACCTGATGATGGTACACCCACCAAGCACTAGTGATAACTCGTGCATCCCAAGCAGCACTATAGCAAAGAGCCATTGTACCAGCTTCAGTCAAGGTCCGAGGTGGGATCGGTTCTCCTGCAAAAACAGTGCTACAATTATTCAGATACCAAAGTAAGATTTGCTACAGATATGAAAAGATACGAAAATCATATACAGTATGAAAGGTTCAATTCTCTTGTACCTTAAGTATTAAAACCACATTTTTATTTCAGTATTATAAAAAGTTACTATTTTTATTAAAAAATGCATTTGCATGGTGGATTTACTTTTAAATGGTCTACCTATGTGAAGTCAGAGAAAAAAATTCTCTGACTTACATGAATACTTTTAACTTAATTACAGAAAAAATAATTTAGGAAACTGAACAACACCTTGCTCAAAAAATACTGGGTTATAGAAGAAATTAAGGACGGAATAAAGAAATTCACAGAATCAAATGAGAACGAAAACATATCCTACCAGAACCTTTGGGAACAGCAAAAGCAGTGCTCAGAGGTCAATTTACAGCAATAAACACACACATCCAAAAAGAAGACAGGGCCAAAATCCAAACATTAACCCTACAACTTGAACAAATAGAAAGAGTGCAGCAAAAGAAGCCCTCAGGCACCAGAAGAAAACAAATAATAAAAATGAGACCAGAATTAAATAGAGAATAGAAAAACAACTGAAAGAGTTAACAAGACCAAAAGCTGGTTCTTTGAAAAGAGCAACAAAATCGATAAACCACTGACCAAACTGACAAAAGAAAAACAGGAGAAGCAGGAAATAACCTAAATAAGAAATGAGATGGGTGATATCACAACAGACTCAACTGAAATTAAAAGTATCATAACAGAATACTACGGAAAATTGTACTCTAACAAATTAGAAAACCTAGAGGAAATGGACAAATTTCTAGAAACACACTACCTAACTAAACTAACACAAACAGAGGTAGAACAACTAAATAAACCTATAACAAAAGAAGAGATTGAAAAGGTAATTAAAAAACTCCCAACAAAAAAAAAGCCCTGGCCCGGACGATTTCACTGGAGAATTCTACCAAACTG
Organism: Dugong dugon; assembly: GCA_030035585.1. Taxonomy (NCBI): domain Eukaryota; kingdom Metazoa; phylum Chordata; class Mammalia; order Sirenia; family Dugongidae; genus Dugong; species Dugong dugon. The sequence goes on from CM057472.1 coordinate 56,769,659, forward strand.
TCAGAGAAGAATTAACATCACTACTACTAAAGGTATTTCAGAGTATAGAGAAGGATGGAATACTCCCAACCTCACTGTATGAAGCCAGCATAACCCTGATACCAAAGCCAGGTGAAGACACCACAAAAAAAGAAAATTACAGACAAATATCCCTCATGAACGCAAAAATCTTCAACAAAATTCTAGCCAACAGAATTCAACATATCAAAAAAAATATTATAACATGACCAACTGGGATTTATACCAGGTATGCAGGGATGGTTGAACATTAGAAAAACAATCAATGTAATCCATCATGTAAATAAAACAAAAGACAAGAACCACATGATCTTATCAATTGATGCAGAAAAGGCATTTGACAAAGTTCAACACCCATTCATAATAAAAACTCTCAGCAAAAAAGGAATAGAAGGGAAATTACTCAACATAATTCAGGGCATTTATACAAAGCCAACAGCCAACATCATCCTAAATGGAGTGTGGAAGCATTCCCCTTGAGAACAGGAACCAGACAAGGATGCCCTTTATCACCACTCTTACTTGACACTGTGCTGGAGGTCCTACCCAGAGCAATTAGGCTAGAAAAAGAAATAAAGGGCATCCAAATTGGTAAGGAAGACGTAAAAGCATCTCTATTTGCAAATGATATAATCTTATACACAGAAAACCCCAAAGAATCCACAAGAAAACTACTAGAACTAATAGAAGATTTCAGCAAAGTTATCAGGATACACGCTAAAAATGCAAAAATCAGTTGGATTCCTCTACACCAACAAAGAGAATGTCCAAGAGGAAATCACCAAATCAATATCATTTACAATAGCCTCCAAGAAGATAAAATACTTAGGAACAAACCTAACCAGAGACGTAAAAGAGCTACACAAAGAAAACTACAAGACACTACTGCAAGAAACCACAAGAGACCTGCATAAGTGGAAAAACATACCTTGCTCATGGATAGGAAGACGCAACATTGTGAAAATGTCAATTCTACCCAAAGCTATCTACAGGTACAATGCAATCCTGATTCAAATTCCAATGGCATTTTTTAGTGAGATGGAGAAACAAATCACCAACTTCACATGGAAAGGGAAAGGAAGGGTAAGTAAAGCATTACTCAAGAAGAAGAATAAAGTGGGAGGCACCACACTACCTGATTTGAGAACCTATTACACCGCCATGGTAGTCAAAACAGCCTGGTACTGGTACAACAACAGACACATAGACCAATAGAACAGAACTGAGAATCCAGACAGAAATTCATCCACCTATGAGCAGCTGATATTTGACAAAGGTCCAAAGTCTGTTAAATGGGGAAAAGACAGTGTAACTAATGGTGCTGGCATAACTAGATATCTATCTGCAAAAAACTGAAACAAGACCCATACCTCACACCATGCACAGAAACTAACTCAAAATTGATCAAAGACCTATATATAAAATCTAAAACGATAAAGATCACGGAAGGAAAAACAGGGACAACACTGGGAGCCCTGATACAGGGCATAAACAGAATAGAAACCATAAGTAACAGTGCACAAACACCAGAAGAGACACTAGATAACTGGGAGCTCTTAAAAATTAAACACTTATGCTCATCAAAACGACTTCACCAAAAGGGCAAAAAGACTACCTACAGACTGGGAAAAAATTTTTGGCTACAACAAATCCGATCAGCGTCCAATCTGTAAAATCTACAAGATACTGCAAAGCCTCAACAAAAAGACAAATAACCCAATAGAAAAATGGGCAAAGGATATGAACAGGCACTTCACCAAAGAAGACACTGACTTTAGGCTTCTAAAACACACAGCAATACTTGAGACCTACTGGTGCTTCATGGGGTCATATCAAAAAGTGAAACTAAAGAATAAAGTATACTGAAGTCAGTAAGACATTCAAACTATATAGATTCCTTATAATTTACTGCTACTGAGTTAGGAAGTAAAGAGATGCAAGAAGGAAAAAGAAAACACACTGCAGAACTCATTACAGGTTATCTAAAAATCACTGGTATGCAGCCTGCCCTAGCAGAGTAGCTTCCCCAGCCTGCTGCATTAGAAAAAAACCACCGAAAAAACAAACCAAACCCATTGCCACTGAGTCAATTCCGACTCACAGTGACCCTATAGCATACAGTAGAACTCCCCATAGGATTTCCAAGGAGCACCTGGTGGATTCAAACTGCTGACCTTTTGATTAGCAGCCAAGCTCTTAACCAATACACCACCAGGGCTGCATAGTAATCCCAAAATTACTAGCAAAAAAAGAACAATATTAGAATGAGGTTTAGTTCTAAACTGACTGTGTCTTAATTATCTCCATTCTAGCATTCTCAGGAGAATCCTATCTATGATTCAGGCAATAAAGACAGCCACATATGAATGGTTCATTTCTTGATCTATTCTGAATGCCTTCACATCTAATGCCTGTTAGTTCTCTCTTAAGCAGACAAGACTGGTTGAGGTAGAGGCAGAGGTATCTTCAGTTTTAGCATCCTTTCAACTATCTTGTTGTGCTGACTTAACATCCTTATTCTACTCCTCCTGTAGGCAAGGCCATCTCTGATCTGCCGTAAGATCTTTTCTATCAGGCTTTTGGAGTGGACGTTTTGGAAGATGGGAAAGGGTTTTGGTACCAGGGTTAAGAGTTAAGTTACTAAGGTCCTTTATTAACATTTCTGAGGAGAAAAGATGAGAAGTAGAATCATCCTGAGAGTTTTCTCCAGGGGGCATCTGGAAAGACTCAGGGGCCAATGTTGGGTTAAGCTTCTATGGTATGCCCATGGTGGTCTAGTCACAGCTTGAAGCTTTTCCGTGATCTCTGTCTGACCAGAGAGGTGATGGCGCATGGCTTTCGAACTGCTACAAGATAGCCTGGAAAGAATTACAGTCCAGAAACGGCTACAAAAATCTCAAACTCCAACAAACAGTGGTGAGAAAGAGCTGGCCCTATTTCCTTACTGACCTTCTGTCTAGTTTTTCTATCCATTATTGAAAGTGGAGAACTGAAATCTCCAACTATTATTGTTAAACTGTCTGTTTCTCCCTTCAATTCGGTCACTTAATCTATATATTTTGGGGGCTGTATTGTTAGGTGCATATGTGTCTACAGCTGTTATATTTTCTTGATGGATTGATCCTTTTATCATTAGAAAATGTCCTTCTGTCATGGACTGAATTGTGTCCCCAAAAAATATCTGTCACCCAATGCTCTACATTCTACCTTGTTGAGTAGTGTCCAGGGTCTTTAAAGCCTGTGAGTGGCCATCTAAGATACTCCACTGGTCTCATCCCTTCGGGAGCAAGGGAGAATGAAGAGAAAAGGATACAAGGAAAAGATCAGTCCGAAGGACTAACTGTCCACAGCTACCAAGGCCTCCACCAGACTGAGTCCAGTACAGCTAGATGGTGCCTGGCTACCACCACTGACTGCTCTGACCAGGATCACAACAGAGGGTTCTGGACAGAGCTGGAGAAGGATGTAGAGCATAATTTAACTCACAAAGAAACGAACAGATTTACTGGCCTAAAGGAGACTGGAGAAACCCTGAGAGTATGGCCCCCAGACACCCTTTTAGCTCAGTGGTGAAGTCATTTCCAAGGTTCACCGTTCAGCCGGTGAGTGGACAGCCCCAGAAAACCAAATGGGACTAATGAGGCACAGCAGTCCAGGGACAAAGTCCAGAAGGCAGAAGGGGACAGAAAAGCTGGTGATAGAGAACCCAAGGTTGAGTAAGGATAGTGTTGATGTGTTGTGAGGTTGTTAACCACTGTCATAAGGCAACATGTGTACTAACTATTAAATGAGAAACTTATTTTGTTCTGTAAGCCTTCATCTTAGGTGAGAATAACAGCACAATTCAAACAGTGTAGTCAATGTCACTGAACTGTGCATGTAGAAATTTTTGAAATGGTGTATCTTTGGCTATGTGTATTATCACAAAAAAAAAAAAAAGAGGTTGAGAAGTTAGAGGGTTGATATGTTGTGGGGTTGTTAACCAATGTCATAAAATAACATGTGTACTTCTGTTTCATGAGAAACTATTTGTTCTGTAAGCCTTCACCTGAAGTACAATAAAAAAAAAAAATATCTGTCACCTTGGCTGGGTCATGGTTCCCAGTACTGCATAATTGTGTAACATTTTGTAATCTGATGTGATTTCCTTATGTGTTGTAAATTTAATCACTATGATCTATTAAAATGGATTAGCAGCAGTTACACTGATAAGGTACATAAGATTAGATAGTGTCTTAAGCCAATCTCTTTTGAGATGCAAGAGAGAGAAGCGAGCAGAGACACATGGGAACCTCATACCAGCAAGAAAGCAGTACCAGGACCTGAGGTTCCTGCGCTGAAATGCTCCCAGACCAAGGGAAGACTGAAGCATCACAAGGACCCTCCTTCTGACAGAGCGAGAAAGCCTTCTCCTGGAGCTGACGCCCTGAATTTGGACTTGTAGCCTACTAGACTGTGAGAAAATAAATTTCTCTTTGTTAAAGCCATCCACTTGTGGTATTTCTGTTATAGCAGCACTAGATGACTAAAATACCTTCTTTATCTCTATTAATAATTATCTTACAGTTAGACTACAAATATTTTTAAGAAAATAAAGTTTTAAAAAATAGAAATATATTACCTGTTGTGTTCTTAATTACACAGCTAGTTGCACCATGAAGATCAGCATGTACATAAATGTCCCCTTAAATAAAGACAAATAAACAATAAGTCTGTGTCTAAATCTGAAAAAAAAGTTTCAAACTTCAGCACTAAAAATTAAGATTTTAAAATCTTGATGTGCAATGACTTTGGAGGACTGAGAGCTGTTCTGTTAATGTAGTAGAGAATCAAAAGTCTAACAGTGCAGAATGGCTCAGCATTATTATTTTAAGAATATTACTTAAAATAAGAATTAAGTGTCAAAGCAGATAATCAATGAACTATAAACCACCAAGCACCAAACTCTCTTTCTACCAATTAAATCTGTTATCCAAAAGTGTTTAAGATGAAAATCAATCCCAAATGTTGAGATAACTGATCTAACATTTAGGAAAAAATTCTTCAGAACTTTAATCTTACCTACCTGCTGTCAAGTATCTTTTCACAATTATTTCATTCTGTTGCTGATCTCGTCCACCTATAATTAGATAGTTCTCTGAGCTAATGAACCACAGAAATTTCTCAAACCTACGAAATTAGAAGGAAAAAGGGTCAACATCTCTTTTCCTTTATAGTTCCTTGAATTCACACCCTTTTAAAAAAACAAAAAATAAAGAAGCTAGGTTGTTGTGTAAGTTAAGGTACTTGACGATTTAATTTCTTTTCTTAAGGCATCAAGCTGAATGCACTAAAAACCTGTAATGCATATTGTCTCAGGAAACTTAGATTGTGTTAGAAGAAAAATTCCATGTTAAAAAATATATCATCCCTTTATTCCATCATAGACAGCCTTCTTAAACACAAGATTAACCTATAACAATAAATAAAGCAAAAGAATAAAACATCACTCAGTCCCTAAGGTTAGCTTTCTTTCAGTGGGCACTTAATAGGCTCTGACCCAGTGTAACAAAGAAAAGTTGTTTTCCCATTCCAATCTCAATCAACTAAATGTTTACATATATAATATTCTCTACACTTAATTTTTTGATAGAAAAGACCAAAAACTGCCTTCAGAAGAATAAAATTACAACTTTTCTCAAAGGAAAAAGCAACCTGGGTTTTCACGATTAATACATACTTATTAGGATAGAAAGTACAGTCAATATATATTCTTATGACATTCAGAAAACAGCAGAATATACAGATGAATATAAATACATGCTATATTACATTTGACTAAAAAGACAATCTTTATGATTTAATCTGAATTTAAAAATTTCTAGTTAAAGATGGTACATTAAGCGAAGGTATTAAACTATCCTCCCTCAAATCTCCAATATTAAAAAAAAATAGCAAAAAGGTTTTATTACTATTTTCTAATTTGATTTTTGATTGGGTAATACATGCACATGGTTCTAAAAGTTTAAAATACATATAAAGTATAGTGAGAAATCTCCCCTCCTCCCTGTCCCACATCCCTTTAGTTTCCACCACCACTACCAAACAGGGAGCAACTGTTATTAGCAGTTGAATCAATTATATATGACAATCTAGGAGCCCTGAACATCAAAGGCAAAGCTGAGGAATTGGACTGAGTGGCAGGGGGAGGGAGAGACGGTTCAGAAGCAGCGAGGAGTTGCCAGACCTGACCTGGTGAGAGCCTGAGCCCTTTAGGCCGGATCAACTCCTGGTGCACGGGTGAGACAGGCAAACAGCAGTGCAAGGGAGGCATTTTCCACACTGGGAGAGACCCAGCAGCAGAGAGTCTACTCAGCCATCCAGAACCAGTGAGAAGCAGCCCTCAATCGGCGAAAGGTAAGTACTTGCATCGGGCCTACTATGCAAATCAAAAACACCCCCCTTTGGGAAAAACCTCTCTCCCATTTACCTCGCCGCTCCCTGCTCTGCACTGGGTTCAGGATGGCTTAGGCAACTGCCAAGTCCCCTGGGCCAGAAATAGGAACCGTCAAGAGCCCTGAACCACTCTCCCGGCGTTGGAGAGTGAACACAATTAACAAACAGGGGAGAAAAATATGCCAGTTCCCCTAAGCCAGGAACTCAGGGCAGGCACACTTCCTTTACCTAGGCACATGGACGTCGAGTGCCTTTCCCCCTGCAGAGACTTGTATGGGCCCATTTCAATAGCACAGGTCCTCAATACCACAGTACAACAGGGTATATACCTGAAGTCTAACTTGAACTGTTTCAGCTGTGAAGTGGCAGGTTCCTTACATTTGACACTGCTCTACCTATTAAGCAGGGTCTTCACCTACTCACATCAGGGGTCTGAGGACTGGTGGCTCCACGCACACCACCTAGCCACCTACAATAGGGGCCCAATGAGTGGTGCCCCCCAGTCACTACAGCCAAAAGCACTAGGTGCTCATAGTCCAGCTGCAAAACCCATCCACCTAAGCGCCCTAGGGAATAGGGACACGCTTTCCTCCCGGACACTTGGGGGTGACCGTTGGCCCCCTGCCTTGCTCAGCGTATGACCCCCTGCAGCAGACAGATGCCTGTGCCTACACCAATCACCCATGCCTGTCTAGGACTGTAGGTGAGAACCTGCACCACACACTTGGTGGCCGACTACCTGGACACCTGAGCTGAATGCATACAGGAGGAGTGGGCAGACTCCTGGGCTCACATACTTAGTGGCAGGCCTGACCACCTGGTGCTTTAGGGCCACCAGTGATCAGACGAGCTCACACAAGCAACCTATTTGGGCATATCAAAGCAAAACAAAATAAGAAGCTAGGACACAGTAAGCAAGCATAAAATAAACATAATAACTTACTGATTGCTCAAAGACAACAGTCAGTACCAAACCACATAAAGAGGCAGACCATAGACCACAATGGCTTCAGCAAGCTCCCAAAATAAAGAATCAACAAATTTTCTGGAGGAAGAGAATTTCTTGGAATTACCAGAGGCAGAATACAAAAGATTAATATACAGAACTCTTCAAGAGATCAGAAGGAGATGAGAGAAAATGCAGACGTAGCCACAGAGGAACTTAAGAAGATTAGAGAAGAGCGTAATGACAAATTTAACAGGCTGCAAGAATCCATAGAGAGACAGCAATCAGAAATCCAGAAGATTAACAATAAAATTTCAGAATTAGACAACTCAACAGAAAGTCGCAGGAGCAGAATTGAGGCAATGGAAGTCAGTATTAGTGAGGTTAAAGATAAAACACTTGACACCAACTTATTTGAGGAAAAATCGGATAAAAGGATTAAAAAAAATGAAGAAACCCTAAGAATTACATGGGATTCTAACAAGAGGAATAAACTACAAGTGATTGGAGTACCAGAACGGGGCGGATAACAGAAAATACAGAGAGAATTGTTGAAGATTTGTTGGCAGAAACCTTCCCTGATATCGTGAAGGAAGAGAAGATATCTATCCAAGATGCTCGTCAAACCCCACATAAGGTAGGATCCGAAAAGAAACTCACCAAGACATATTATAATCAAACTTGCCAAAACCAAAGATAAAGAGAATTTTAAGAGTGGCTAGGGATAAACGAAAAGTCATCTACAAAGGAGTCAGTAAGACTAAGCTCGGACTACTCAGCAGAAACCATGCAGGCAAGAAGCCAATGGGATGACATATATAAAGCCTTGAAGGAAAAAAATTGCCAGCCAAGAATTACATATCCAGCAAAACTGTCTCTTAAATATGATGGCAAAATAAGGGCATTTCCAGATAAAAAGAAGTTTAGAGAATTTGCAAAAACCAAACCAGAATTACAAGAAATACTAAAGGGAGTCCTCCAGCTAGAAAATCAGTAACATCAGGTAACAACCCAAGACTAGAACACAGGACAGAGCAACCAGATATTAACCCAGAAAGGGAAGTCACAAAAATAAATCAAAGCTAAAACACTGAAAATAAGGAAACAGAGATGTAAATATCTAAAAGATGGCAACATTAAAACAAAAAAGAGGGACTAAATAATGTAGCTATAGATTTTTCAAGTGGAAAGGAAGTCAAGGCAATATAAAGAAATAACAGACTGGTTTAAACTTAGAAAAATAGGGGTAAATATTAAGGTAACCACAAAGGAAACTAACAGTCCTACAAGTCAAAATAAAAAAACAAGAAAAATATAAAGACTCAGCAAACACAAAATCAACAATGAAAAAGACGAAAAGAAAACACATAAAGAAAAATGACTCAGTACAGAAAATTAAGTGGAACAAAGAAACTGTCGACAATACACAAAAAAAGACATCAAAATGACAGCCCTAAACTCATACCTATCAATAACTATGCTAAAAACAGATATTCCCCATTACTGATTTTATATACAGTAATTTATTTAACCATTCCCCTCTTGATAGTAAAGAGGTTTCTAAAAATACACAAACCCACAAAGACACAGAGTATGGGAGAGATAAGTCAAGGATACATATTGTAATTATCCTAGTAAAGGAATGTGTACGTAACAAGTCAATAAAAAATAATCAATCAAAAGAAGGCAAAAAGGAAGATAAAAAGGGACAAAAAACAAATGGGACAAGAAAGTAAATAGAAAGATGAGTAGATTTAAACCCAAATATACCAGAAATTACATTAAATGATAAATGTACTAAATGCTCCAGGTAAAAGGCAAAGACTTTCAGACTGGAAAACAACACAATGATATGCTCCTTTAAAATATAAGGATACAGAAAAGTTGAAATACAACGATGAAAAAAGATATACCACGCAAAACTAACCAAAAGAAAGCTGATTTAGTTACAGTATATGATAAAGCAGACATCAAAGCAAAAATTGTTGAGTCATTAAAAAAGTTGACAAAAGGCTCAATTCACCAGAAAGATATAATTCTATATTTATATCACTTAATTACATTGTCTCAAAATATAAAAAGCAAAAACTAGCAGAAGTAAAAGGAGACATGGAGAAATTGATAGTCATGATGTGATATATAACAATATCACTCTCTTTAACAGAAAACAATCATTTAAAAATTAGTAAAGTTGCCAAAGATTTGAACAACATGATTAATAAACTTGACCTCCCTGACACACTTGCAAGAATGCACTGAACTCAGAATAGACACTCTTTTCAATTATACATGGAACATTTATAAAGCTGACTGTAAATCTGCTGGGCCACAAAGCAAGTCTCAATAACTAATGACAAAGATTTGAGATGATTCAGAATATCATCTCTGATCATTACACAAATTAAGCTAGAAATCAAGAACAAAAAGATAATCAGAAAAGCCCCATATATTTGGGAATTAATATAATTTTAAATAATATGCGGTGAATGAAGAAATTAAGGTATTTTGAAGTGAATAATATTGAAAATACTACATAACAATACTTAGTGAATACAGTTAAAGCCAGGCTTAGGGGGAAATCACATTAAATATATACTAGAAAAGAAAAAAGGCTTGGGGGGAATATCAATGAACTAAGCTTCCATCTTAAGGAATTAGAAAAGGAGTTACACATGAAATGCAAAGAAAAGTAGGATGACAATAATAAAGAGCAGAAATTAGTAAAACAGAGAGCCTGTATGTAACAGAGGGGGATCAACAGTCAAAAACTAGACTACTCAAAAGGATATTGTTGATGTGTTGTGAGATTGTTAACCATTGTCATAGGCAATATTTGTAGTAACTGTTAAATGAGAAACTATTTTGTTCTGTAAGCCTTCATCTTAAGTGAGAAAAACGGCACAACTGGAAGAGCGTAGTCAATGTCACTGAACTGTGCATGTAGAAATTTTTGAAATGGTGTATATTTGGCTATGTGTATTTTCACCAAAAAAAAAAAAAGGGTGAGAAGTTAGAGGGTTGATATGCTGTGGGGTTCTTAACCAATGTCATAAAACAACATGTGTACTACTGTTTCATGAGAAATTATTTGTTCTGTAAACCTTCACCTGAAGTACAATTAAAAAAAAAAAACAAAAAACTAGACTACTCAAGAAATATAGAAAATACAAATAACAACTATCAGGAATGAAAAAAGGGATGTCACTAAAGACCCCAAGGATGCTAAAAAAGTTCATGAGCCAGATACTATAAACAACCTTTTGCCAATACATTTGAAAATTGAGACAAAAATAGCCAAAGTCTTAGAAAAACACTGTGTACCAAAACTAGAAAATCTGAGTAGTCTGTATATATATTAAAGAACTTAAATCTGTAATAAAAAACTTTCCCACCAAAAAACAAAACAAAACAAAAAAACCATTCCAGGACCGCTCAGCTTCACAGGCGAATTCCGTCGAACATTTAAGAGCAATAGTAAAAGGAATGCTTCTCAACTTGTTTCATGAGGCAGTATGACTCTGATACCAATACCTGACATGAACACTACAAAAAAAAAAGGGAGGTGGGGAGGCAAAACTCAACAAAATTTTGAAAGCTGGAAAACTAATGGATAAGCGATCAGACATAAGAAAACACCCTGAACTGACAGTGGAAAAAGCCAAGAACCCACTCAACTTACAATGTAAAACCATAAAACGGTCAAAAATTGACAAGGTTATTTTGGAAACAGGGTATGAGATGAGGTTAAAAACAGGAGGACCGGTTGAAAGTCTGTTCAAGAAGAGGTTAGTTCCCTCAATCTTCTTCCCATCTCTGAACATGTTGGTAACTACTCCTTCCACATCTTAACAGAAGGTCAGAGACTAATTCTCTAAAAAGGGTACAGAGAGGATCTCTGGACTGGGGGAGATTTGGCACAGCTGTTAAGTGAGGGTACCATATGTACAGCAGGGAAAGAAAGTAAATGTATAAATTACTGGATATTAAGACTCTCCAGTCTTTTATTCCCATTGGACTCCTAAAATGCTGGCAGTCGGGTCTTTACCTTCCAGGCAGTAGAGAAAAAGAATCTTTGCTGGGAAGTGGGACCAGCTGAAGAGGAAAGACCTAAAGATACTGACATTATGGGTTCCACACAAAATGGCCAACAGAGTTAATCATACAAGTCTACCCACCCACAGAGAACTTCCAGTCAACATTTTAATGCCCTACTATAAGATGTGAGCAGACAATCAAGAATCATCAAACATTAATGAAGTCTCTAACAAGAAAGTTGGAGACAAAAACTAAAACAAAAAAACTTGGAGAAAACAGAAATATGCAAGAAGATACTTTTAAAAAAAAGTTTAATACATCATAACTATTCCCAAGAGAGTTAAGAGGAACTAGAACAGGAAGTTATAAAAAATGAACATTCAAAGAACTAAAAAATAGCTCTGAAAATTAAACACACAACAGGAAGAAATAAATTTATAAGGACTGAAAGATAAAATTGAGAAAATCTCTCAGGATGTAGAACAAAAAGACAGGGTTGAAAAAAACAGACAATACAAGAAAATTGGAGAACCAGTCCAGGAGGTCTCGTATCTAAATAACACAACTCTGAGAAAGAGAAAGACAAAATGGAGGACATCAACTTTTCCAGAAACATTTAAAGAAAATTTCTCTAAACTAAAAGCTTCCAAATGAAAAGGGCACATAAAGTATTCAGCATAATGGATAAAAATACCCTCACCAATGCACATCATTGTGAAATTTCAGAAAACTGGAAGGGGAAAAAAAAAAGGAAGACCACAAGCTTGTAGAAAGGCAAAAACAAGTTTTACATAAAATACAAAAAATCAAAACGGTATCAGACTTCTCAAGACCAACTTTGAAAATTATGACAATGGAACAATGCCTTTAGAAGTGTGAGAACACATTTTCAAACTAGAATTCTACATCCAGACAAACTTATTAAGTATGGGAGAAAAATAATTTTTTATACATTCGCAATCTCAAAAATTTGTTAATACATCCAAGATCTGATGAAGCTTCTGGAACACACACTCCATCAATCAAAAAAATGAGAAAGTATGAGATCTAGGACAAGCAATTCAACACAGAGAGGGATAAAGGGAACTTTGACAATGGCAAAAAAAAGGAAATCTTAATATGACTAAAGAGCAAAGACTGAATTATCTAGAAAGTAGGTAAAAAATCTCGCGAAGAGACTTCTGCAAGATGATGATATCAATAGAACTGCAATGCGTTTGAACACATTTGGAGAATTTGGAGAAGAATCAGTGATAAGAGCAAAAAATAAAAACAGCAAATAAAAAAATAAAAATAAGACAATTATCATCAGTAGAGAAGACAAAAGGCTGAGCAGGAAAGGAAAACAATATAATGTACGACTCAGCTGTGACTAGAATTTAGATATTCATAATGATGTTAAAGCTGAATACCCATCTTGACAAAAGTATACTATAACTATAATGGGAGGCTGGGCAGTGTGTTTTTTTTAATGGAGCACAGGAAGAAAGTAAGTGAAATTATCATCTTCCATAGTGGGAAGTCAGCAGGTAAGGCCTAAAACAGAAAAATCGAGAAGTAGGAGTATAGTATGAAATGGACATAAATAGCAAAAGAATCAGCTAAAAGTTAAAAGTAGGTGCCTTGGGAGAGCAGGCACCAGGAGTGGGAGTGAAGAACTGCAGGGCTACTAGTTTTTATGATAAGCTTTGTAGAACTGCTTGATCTTCTAAATTATGTGCAGGGCAACCAAAATGTCAGCAATTTGAATCCACCAGCTGCTCCTTGGAAACTCTATGGGGCAGTTCTACTCTGTCCTATAGGGTCGTTATGAGTCAGAATTGACTCAACGGCAATGAGTTTTTATGTGCATGTATAAATTTTGATAAAAATAAAAACTAAATTTAAAAAAGGTAGAACACCACCAACAAAAAGAACTTTGAAAATGAAATCAGGAAACAATAACATTCATAACAGCCCCTAAAAAGATAAAATACTTAGGAATAAATCTAACCAGGGATGTAAAAGACCTATACAAAGGAAACTACAAAACACTATTGTAAGAAACCAAGAGACCTACACAAATGGAAAAATATACCATGCTTATGGGCTGGAAGATTCAACATTGTGAAAATGTCAATTCTACCCAAAGCAATCTACAGATATAATGCAATCTTGATCTGAATACCAGCAGCATTCTTTAATGAGATGGAAAAATTAATTATCAACTTTATATGGAAAGAAAAGAGGCTCCAGATAAGCAAAGCATTATTGGAAAAAAAAAAAAAAAAAACAAAGTAGGAGGCCTCACACTACCTGATCCAGAACCTTATTACACAGCCACAGTAGTCAAAACAGCCTGGTACTGGTACAACACGAGACATACAGACCAATGGAACCAAATAAGAGAACCCAGATGTAAATCCATCCACCCATGGTCAGCTGATCTTTGACAAAAGATAAAAGTCCATTAAACGGGGGAAAAGACAGTCTTTTTAACAAATGGTGCTGGCAAAACTGGATGTCCACCTGTAAAAAAAATAAACAGGATCCATACCGCACACCATACACAAAAAATAACTCAAAATGGAACAAAGACCTAAATATAAAACCTAAAACAATAAAGATCACAGAAGAAAAAATACAGACAATGCTAGGGGCCCTAATAAATCAAACCAAACCAGTTGCTGTCCAGTCGATTCCAACTTATAGCGAGCCTATAGGACAGAGGAGAACTGCCCCCATAGGGTTTCCAAGGAGTGGCTGGATTCGAAGTGCTGACCTTTTGGTTAGCAGCTGAGCTCTTAACCACTGCACTACCAGAGCTCCCCGGGCCCTAATCCATGTCATAAATACAATATAAACCATAAGTAACAATGCACAAACACCAGAATATAAACTAGATAACTGGAAGCTCCTAAAATGGAAGCTCCTAGAAATTAAACATTATGCTCATCAAAAGACTTCACCTAAAGAGTAAAAAGAGAACCTACAGAACGGGAAAAAATTTTTGGCTATGACAAATCTAACAAAGGCCTAATCTCTAAAAGAAAACCCAACACCTGTATAACAAAAAGACAAATAATCCAATTAAAAAACGGGCCAAGGATATTGAACAGGCACTTCACCAAAGAAGACATTCAAATGACTAACAGATACATGAGGAAACGGCTGCCGATTACTAGCCATTAGAGAAATGCAAATCAAAAACCACAATGAGATACCATCTCCCCCCGACATTACTGGCACTAAAAAAAAACAGAAAATAACAAATGTTGGAGAGGCTGCAGGGAGATTGGAACTCTTATGCACTGCTGGTGGGAATGTAAAACGGTACAACTACTATGGAAAACATTATGGCACCTCTTTAAAAAGCTAGAAATAGAAATCCATATAATTCAGCAACCCCACTACTAGGAATATATCCTAGAGAAATAAGAGGCGTCAGATGAATAGACATATGCACACCCATGTTCACTGCAGCATAATTCACAATAGCAAAAAGATGGAAACAACCTAAGTGCCCATCAATACACGAATGGACAAATAAATTATGGTACATACCACAATGGAATACTATGCAACGATAAAGAACAATGATGAATCTGCAAAACATCTCACAACATGGATGAACCTGGAGGGCATTATGCTGACTGAAATAAGTCGATCACAAAAGGACAAATATTGTATGAGACCACTATTATAAAAACCCAAGAAAAGGTTTCTAGATAGAAAAAACAATCTTTGATGGTTATGAGGGAGGACAAGGGTGGGGAAGGGAAATCACTAGATAGTAGACAAGTGGTAACTTTGGTGACAGGAAAGACAACACACAATATAGGGGAAGTCAGCACAACTTGACCAAGGCAAAGTCATAGAAGCTTCCTAGCACATCCAAACACCTTGAATGACTGAGTTACTGGGGCTAAGGGCTGGGGACCATTATCCCAGGTGACATCTAGGCCAGCTGGCATAACATAATTCATAAAGGAAGTGTTCTACATCCTACTTTGGTGAGTAGTGTCTGGGGTCCTAAAAGCTTGCGATTGGCCATCTAAGATACATCTATTGGTCCCATCACCTGTGGAGGAAAGGAGAATGAAGAAAACCAAAGAATCAAGGAAAATATTAGTCCAAAGGACTAATGGACCACAAGAACCACAGCCTCTACTAGCCTGAGCCCAGAAGAACTAGATGGTGTCCAGCTACCACCACCAACCCCTCTGACAGTGATCATAATAGAGGGTCCCAGACAGAGCAGGAGAAAAATGTAGAACAAAATTCAAATTCACAACAAAAAAGAGCAGACTTAGTGGTCTGATTGAAACTGGAGGAGCCCCTGAGACTACAGCCCCCTTACACCTTGCTAACTCAGAAATGACGCCACTCCCAAAGTCCACCTTTCAACCAAAGATTAGATAGGCCTATAAAACAAGCAAGACATATAAGGAACGTGCTTCTTAGTTCAATCAAGTATAGGAGACCAAATGGGCAAACTGCCCAAAAGGAAAGACGAGAAGGCAGGAAGGGACAGGAAAACTGGATGAATGGACACGGGGTGGAAAGGGAAAGTGGGAGAGTGCTAACACACTGCAAGGATTGCAACCAATGTCACAAAGCAATCCGTGTATAAATTTTTGAAAAAAAGAACAAACTGAGATGCTTGGACGAAGAGACCCAGGGAGCTGAAAACCAGACGCCCAAAGAACACCCAAAGAGGAGTGCCAGGCTGTCAGTACTGATGTCTGTGAGGGTGTGGGATGGACTGAATTGTGTCCCCTTGAAAGTTATATTAAAGCGTAACCCTTGCACCTATAAGTATGTCCGCGTTTGAAAATAGGGGCGTTCTTTTGTTATGTTAATGAAGACATATAGAGTAGGATGGGTCCTAAACCTAATCTCTTCTGACTGGTGTTTTATAAAAGAATACTGAAGGTAACATACAAAGGGAAGAAACCATGTGAAGACTCATCTATAAGCGAAGAAAAGCCAATGAACCAAGGAACACTGGAGTCTAACAAGAAGGAAGGACCCTAGAACCAAGGCACTAATTTGGACTTCTAACCTCCAAAATAATGAGACAATAAATTTCCGTTCTTTAAAGCAAAATAAAAAATAAAAAAACAAAGGGTAGAACACTTACCAATACACTTTTCTTGCTTTCTGAATAGAGGTAACCGTTTGGACTTCTTTTAGGGTTTGCTTTGTTTTCTTTTCTGCCGATTTGAATGCCTATTTTTAAGAAGAGAGTTTTTTAAATAATTTCTTTGGTGAGAATTTATTTAAATAAAATCAAAGTAAATAATAGGGCAATAAAGTTTTTAGAACACCATAAACTGGCACTATCTACACCGTCCCCTACCCCCACATATGCACAAAAGTATTGTAGAAGTAATTTTTGTGCCTTAAATTTTAAAATAATTTAAGCCAAAGATTTACTATACCCAAATATTTGCTCAAGACTTACAAATAAGAGCCTCATTAATTTACCAGATATTTACACAGTGCCTACTATGTACCAGGCTCTAGCCTAGATGCTGGGGATATGATAGTGGATAAAACAAAGTCCTCATCCCCCACTGAGGTTATAGTCTATGAAGAAAGAGAAATATTAAACACATAATCATTCAAATAAATGTATGGTAAGTGCTTCTAAGGATACTATGACAGTATAATAAGGGAACCTAATTTATACTTGATTATGATCAAAGAAAGGAGCCTTGGTGGTGCAGTGGTTAAAGTGGAGCCTTGGTTAAAGTGCTTGGCTGCTAACCAAAAGGTCGTTAAAGTGGAGCCTTGGTTAAAGTGTTTGGCTGCTAACCAAAAGGTCAGTGGTTTGAACCCACCAGCCGCTCTGTAACAGAAAGATGTGGCAGTCTGTTTCTGTAAAGATTCACAGCCTTGGAAACCCGACAGGGCAGTTCTACTCTGTTCTCTAGGGTCACTCTGAGTTAGAATCGACTTGACGGCAGTCGGTTTGGTTTTTTGGTATGGTCAAAGAAGGTATCTCTGAAGAAGTGGCATTTAAGCTAAAGCTTACAGGATTAATGGAGTTATCAAGGCAAAGAATGGGAAGAGTGGTATAAGCAAAAAGAGAGGCTCAGCTTGATCAGCAAGTAGTAATCACAGGATAAAATGTCAAGAAATGAGCTTGGCGAGATACGAGTCAAATCATGAAGGCCGCTCCAGATATTAAAGTACCTCTTCTAAAGTTGCCTAATATTCTAGGGGCTGGGACACAGCAATGGATAAAAGAGACAAAGATTCTACTTTTATGCAACCTATATTCTAGAGGGAAGACAAATAATCGATAAAGGTATGCTGTGGTGACAGTGTTTTTTAAGAAACAAAACAGAGTAAAGAAAGAGTGGTTGAGGGTGATGCTATTTTAGAAAGAGTCATCAACAAAGGCCTCTTGCTGTGAGGACCATGGTCTCAGGGAACATCTAGCTCAACTGGCATAACATAGTTTATAAAGAAAACGTTCTACATTCTACTTTGGTGAGTAGCGTCTGGGGTCTTAAAAGCCTGTGAGCGGCCATCTAAGATACTCCCTTCAGATGCCAAGGGAGAATGAAGAAAACTAAAAACACAAGGGAGAGATTAGTCCAAAGGACTAGTGGATGACAACTACCACACCTCCACCAGACTGAGTCCAGTACAACTAGATGGTGGCCGGCTACCACCACCGACTACTCTGACAGGGATCACAACAGAGGGTCCTCAACAGAGGTGGAAAAAAATGTAGAACAAAATTCTAACTTACAAAAAAAGACCAGACATACTGGCCTGACAGAGACTAGAGAAACCCGAGAGTATGGCCCCTGGACACCCTTTTAGCTCAGTAATGAAGTCACTCCTGAGGTTCACCCTTTAGCCAAAGATTAGGTAGGCCCATGAAACAAAATGAGACTAAAGGGGCACACCAGCCCAGGGGCAAGGACTAGAAGGCAGGAAGGGACAGGAAAGCTGGTAATAGGGAACCCAAGGTAGAGAAGGGAGAATGTTGGCATGTCATGAGATTGTTAATCAACGTCATAAAACAATATGTGCACTAACTGTTTAATGAGAAGCTAGTTTGTTCCTTGTATTGTTTCTATTGTACCTTCATCTAAGGTACGATAAGAAAAAAGAAAAAAAGAAAGGCCTCTCTGATAAGGTGTCCTTTGAGTAGATACGTGAATGATGGGAGAGACCAAACTATGAAAATTTCTGCATGAAGAACATCCCAAGTAGAAAGAGCAGCAAGAGGGCAGCATGCTTCACTGTTTTAGGAACTGATACACTCCAGTGTAGCCAGAAAGGAGTGTGTCACACGAGTGCAGATGATGAGATCAGAGGAGAGCAGATCATGTAAGACCTTACAGGTCAGGGAAAGGGCTTTGAATTTTATTGAGTAAGATGGGAAACTGGAAGATTCTGAGGACAGGAGTAAAATGACTTCACTTCTAATTTAAAAGGATCACTATGGCTGCTGTGTGGGATACAAACTGTAGAGAGAAAAGGCTATAAGGAGAGAGACTCAGTAAAAGGCTACTGTTACAGTCCATGTGAACACAGGGACGATGGAGACGTGGGCCACAGGAAATAAGTAGCCAGATTCTGAATATATTTTAAAGGAAGAGCCAAAAGAATTTGCTGATGGATTAGATATGGCTTATGAGAGTACAGAATAACATTTTCAGACTGAGCAAAGGGGAAAAATGAAGGTGCTATTTACCAAAATGAGGAGGAGGTTTAGGGAAGGAAAACAATATTAGAAATACATGTGGTATGCAAAACTAAGTTTGAAAGCATTTCTGAATCAGAAAACCACACTTAAACTAATTAAATAATTTAGGCCATTAAAATTAAACCAGGGAAAAACAATTTTCATTCTAAGACATAAAGTTTAAGTACCTTCTCAGCAGCTTCAACAGTCTTCTGTGTTTTTTTAGCGGCGTATCTCTTGTGATCATAATACCTTGAAAAACATATTTCTCTTAAATTTTAATCTTTATTTACTTTTCTGTTATTTCTAATTATACAGATGCTTAAATCACAATATATTTTATTTGTTCTATATGAAAACAGATAATGCACAAACCTGTATTCAAAAGTACTTTAACTCACAAGCAGAAATATAGATTTTTCTTAACATCCTTAATATCTTACTTATTGCAGATATCATTTTACCTAAAATCTGTACCTAAATGACTTACTTTTTGGCATTGGCATATGCTGACAAGCTTAGATCAACATCAACAGGTAAGGGCTTATTTTTCTGAGGCTTCTGCAACTGTTTATTTTTTTGCTTTTTCTTTTTTCCTTTTAGTGGTTCAGTTTCATTCTTCTCAACACTGATGTTACCATCAACATCATCATCTTCCTCCTCTGATAACAAGTATGGATTTCTATTAAAAATATTCAACAGTATTTCACTGAAGTCAATGACATCACTTTTAATTTCAACTTTCTCCTCAATGAAAGTATAAATGGTTCACAGTACTTAGTTTATTTATTTTAATGTAATTTTTTCTTTATCTTCACTAATAACTTTCCAAATATGAGGAAAGAAAAAAGATTTTAAATGAATACAGTGAATAATTAAGTAGCAAAATGAAGACAAGCAAGAGTCAAACTTACCTTAGCAGCATTGTAACGTGATTTGTTTGCAGCTTTAATTCTTTGATTGCATTTGCAACAGGATCTCCTTGAGCTTGGGCTTCTTTCACAATTAACCCAATTTCTGTCCAGTCTATCTGGTTGGCTAAAGCACTTCGAACTACCTGAATGGCTCTGTCAACTATTTGTAGGTTCATTTCTATGAGCTCTCCTTTAAGTTTATCTATTTCCTTAAGAAATAAACAAAACACTTTAGTATAATGCCACTTAATTTACCAGTCTTTGAAAAAGTATCTGAAAAATCTAAACATAATACCTGAGCCTGCTGAAGAGCTTCTAATCTGTCTTCATGATCCTTTCGGACATTATCTAATTTCTTCAATGCTTGTTTTTCCTTTTATTGACAAAAGAGATTATTAAAAAAGTGGGCTTCTACTTCCTGGCACCATCTTTCTCTTACCTCCAGAAACTCACCTACCTCTACCTCTGCCCTTTCAATGTTGTTATCTATCTAGCTAACGTTCCCCATGTTCCACTCCCCCAGGCCTATCCTATCCTGAAGTGTTGCATACTCCAAAATTACCTCCTGCCCACTCACCTAACACTGCCTGTGTAGGGAAGTTTTTTGATTATAGGTTATGTTGTACATAAGACATGCATCCCTAAAGCCCTTGCATTACTCAAACAGGTAGAATTCAGGAAGTTTCCTCATGGCATAAATGTGAAGTTTGGGTGGAATGCATTCTTGGATTGCCATGAATTAACCAAAACAGTGTCTTATTTTATTGCTGCTTTTTATTTTCTCGGCATTATTTCTAGTGTTTTACAGAACGCTCTTTTTCCTAAGTTAATAACACAAAGGCTTGTGGTAGTTATTTGACTTGCATTTTATCATATATAATTTACATTTCAGTTATCAATTTGGGGGCACATTTTCCAACACTAATAATAGCAACACCAATTACTGAGTATATGCAGGCTGGATGAAATTACTACTAAATATTAAAAATATCTAGAATGGTGACTATAAAAGAACCCACGATTACCAAAATAATTCACAAATATTCTGATGTACATAAAAACATGGAGTTCAAATGTTACTGTTAAGTACTGATTAATTTTTCAAAATGGGTAGTGGGAGGGAACAATTCACATAATTTCAAACTTTTGTAAACAGATTTTTAAGATTTTAGTAAGATTTTTGAAAAATCTAGTCTGCTTTAAATCAAGGACGCTTATTGCCAATTTCCAAAAATGTTCTAGAAACATAGTCAAATGTGCTTGAAAAACACTGCATGTTAAACCCTCCTTGTGGTTTAATATTTAAGAGTAGTTTAAGCATCTAAGGGGCTTAATTTAAAAGTCCAGTTTAAAAAAAAATTAAAACACACAGTTTAACTTTATTTAATGATAAACAAATACACTTATTTGTACAGAAAGGGGGAAAAAGCTTTATCTCCCTCTTCTGCCCTATTTAAAATCTCCCCAGAATAGCAATCCCTTAGCAGCCGAGTTTGTAGTGTTTTGAGTTGTTTTATGAAATTAAGTCATACTAGGGTATAACTAAGTAACAGACCTCACCTTCCTACTGTATTTCCCTTATCACAGTATATGTGATACACTGATAGACCAAATAAGGACACACTCTTCAACAATGAGACCTCTCCTGGATCTGTATCCAAAGACATCAAGGTGTTCCCATGCTACTTCTAAAAGGTTGCACATTACTTTATGAAAGCATTATCCACCTATCAAACCACACTAAGGATAGTTTGTTTAATATAAATGTTTTTAATAATACGATACCTGTTGTAAAGCTTTTAAGTCTATTTTCTGACCTTCTATCTTGGAATAAAATTCATCCACGGCCTTATTAAAAAAACAGAAACAATAACTAGCTGGGAAAAACAAAGTCTCTAACTAGCATACTCAGAATTTTATGTCTCTTTTGTTTGATAACACTACTCAAAGAACCTGAACAGATCCAGTAAATGTATTATATAGCTAAACAGTACCAAGAATCAAAAAATTAAAAAAAAAAGAATCAACTTAAGTTCAAATCTTTGGTTCTTCATCTTGAAACAAAGTGGCAACAAACAAGTTTCTAACAACTTTATCTGTGATACCTTCATTGAGCTCTAATTCTCAGATTCACAGTGACCGTAAAGTAAGAATATTTTCAATTTCTCAACTGAAGCAAATTTATATTAATTTAAAAAACTTACATCATACTAATGAACTGGTCAAAGAAGATAAGTGGTCAAAGAAGAGAAATGGTAAACCCACCTTGTCAAATGATTCAAATTCTATATACGGACATTGTAAATGTTGAGAAAATAAGAAAGGATGAAATTCTTCATACCTGTAAAACATATTATATCACATTCAGTAACATTAACAAACATCCAAAGTAAATTGACCCATTCCTGCATGCTTACGTGAGTATATCTTCAGTTGGTTTATCTGTAGCCAGGCTTGGTTTTCTTTCTCTTTTCTGAATGATATAGCCCTACAAAAATCCAATATTGAAATTAATTTTTATCTATAATTACCAAAGATTTACTTTTCACTACTGATACTAATTTTATTAGTTTAATTTATGAAATTATTCTACAAATACTCACTTGCATCTATCGATTGTATCCCTTTCCATAATGATTTTTTTTAGACTTGATGAGTAATGTTAGAAAATAATGCCTTATTCATGGACAAAGAACAGGAAGGGAATAAAGGAAATGAAAACTAGTGATTTGATAAAGTGACAGGAATTTTGCTTTTTCTCTTTTCATTTTTACAAATTCCGTAATTAAAAAAAAAAAAGCCAAAAAGCATTTGTACTTTAAGTAAATCAGCAAAAAGTAAGTCTTAGGTTCATTTTGTTGGCAGGAAATTTTAATTCATTTATAAAACTAGGCAGGTATATTTGGACTGAATTTAGCTACAATTAATCAGAACTTCCCCCCTCAAATTGTAAGTCAAGTTATATACTGAAATAAGGAAGAAAAACACGAATAAGTTATGAGGTAATTCAGAGGGTGTTTACCGACTGGAGGGATGTCAATCACTAAAGCTTTGAAAAGTGCTAGCAAATTAAAATGTGCTTCTCTACCTAAAATCAACCTAAGAAGAAATACTTTTAAATTCTTCAACTTTTCTGTGGTAACAATATTAACACAGTATTTTCTATAAAAGATAATTTAAAAAATTACAAACCAACCGAAATATTTAAAAAAAAACTATTATAATAAGCACAGAATAGGTGTCAATCTTCTAAATTATAACAATAAAATTTACATTTATTAACCCTTTAATGAATATTTAAATTCTGAAGATCTAAATAAACAAAACCACAATAAATACATGTAGCGCTACCTTTCCACTGACGTTCAATGTTGTTTTCATATAGTCTTCTGCTTTCTGCAGACAAACAAGTACTTTTTCAATATCTAAGAGGAATGAAAAAGGAATAGCAATCAAGAGTCAGTCAGTTAACCACTGTTAACCAACTATGCAGAAAATCAGAAGTGTTTATGAAATAAAGTGTTAAAGAAAATCACATATAGTTGTTTCATGTTTGTAATCAGTACATATAAATAAGGATATGTTTTGGCTAGCCTGTTGTCCCAATAGCTTTCACTGAATAATCCATCTTTCTCCCCAAGATCTGAAAGGCATCTTGTTCCTATACTAAACTATCATATATATTTGAAGCCTGTTCCTGGATTCTTTATTCTGTCTATTCCTTCTCTAATAAATTACTATTTTAATTAGTGTAACTTCACAGTACACTTTAATCTGTGAAAGCTATTCCCCATCATTACCATTATTTTTCAAAGTTTTCTTGAAAATTTTCACATGCTTTTGTTCCAGATGAATATCAGATTAATTTTATTAAAAACAGCAATAGCAAAAACAACAGCATCTCTTGGCATTTTGATTAGGATTGCACTGAATTAGTATACTTTAGAAATTAAAACATTGGCTTTAAATTATGTAAAGGACATTCATAGCTCAAATTTTTTAAGTCTAGAGCTACCTACTTACTCATTACTTTTCCGGAAATAAGTTTCATCGTTTTTTAAAAAGGAAACAGACCAAATTACTGGGCTAAGGGCTGTGGGTACCATGGTCTCAGGGAACATCTAGCTCAACTGGCATAACATAGTTTATAATGTTCTACATGCTACTTTGGTAAGTAGTGTCTGGAGTCTTAAAAGCTTGTGAGCAGCCATCTAAGATACTCCACTGGTCTCACCCCATCTAGAGCAAGGGAGAATGAAGAAAACCAAAGAAACAAAGGAAAGATTAGTCCAAAGGACTAATGGACCACAAGTACCACAGCCTCCATCAGACTGAGTCCAGCACAACTAGATGGTGCCCGGCGACCATCACTGACTGCTCTAACAGGGATGACAACAGAAGGTCCTGGACAGGGCTGGAGAAAAATGTAGAACGAAATTCTAACTTACAAGAAGAAAAACACTAGAGTTACTGGTCTGACAGGGACTAGAGAAACCCCAAGCGTACGGCCCCTGGACACCCTTTTAGCTCAGTAATGAAACCACTCTTGGGGTTCATCCCTCAGCCAAAGATTAGACAGACCCATAAAACAAAATGAGACTAAATGGACACACCAGCCCAGGGGCAAGGAAGAGAAGGCAGGAGGGGTCAGGAAAGCTGGGAACGGGGAACCTAAGTTCAAGATGGGAGAATGTTGACACGTCGTGGGTTTGGCAACCAATGTTGCAAAACTATGTCTGTATTAACTGTTTAATAAGAAGCTAGTTTGGTCTGTAAACCTTCATCTAAAGTACAATAAAAAAATAAATAAATGAATACAGACAAAACTTGTACCATGCAGACATACCTTTACTTTCAAATTTTTCACCCAGTTTGACATTGCTGGAGAATCCATTTTCTATAAGACAGTGTTCAATAAGAGCTGGTCCATAGGCTATAAAAGCAGAGTATTATGTTTAATATTTTCCTATAAAATTTAAATTCAAAATGTAGTACGAATTCATATCTCAATATAAATGATCTACTTTATAACAATAGCTAGCAAAAATAACAATTAGTTTATACTATTTTGAAATGTCATTAGAAATAACAATCAAGAACTTGTAGAAATCTGAGACCACAACAAACTTGTAGAAGTCAATGCAAAAGTTATAGATAAAAATTTAATGGAACTGAGCCACAGATAAAAGGATTATAAACCATGACCAACAGGGATTTATCCCAGGAATGCAAGGTTGGCTTAACAGCTAAAAATCAATTAATATAATACACCTTATTAATAGAACAAAGGACAAAAACCACACAATCACCTCAATTGATGCAGAAAAAGCATCTGACAAATTCAACCCTCAATAAACTACGGATAAAAGAGAACTTCCTCAAATTGATAAAGGTGCCTACAAAAAAACTTACAGCTAACATTATACTTAATAGTGAAACACTGAATAATTTTCCCCTAAGATCAGGAATAAGACAAGAACGTCCATTCTTGCCACTGCTATTCAACATTGTACTGGACGTTCTAGCTAGTGCAGTCCAAGTCAAAAAGATAAGAAAAATTAAAGGCATCCAGATTCAAAAGGAAGAAGCAAAAACATCTCTATTCACAGATGACATAGGCCTGTATGTTAGAAAATTCTGAGGAATTCACAAAAAAACTACTTTTGACGAGTTTGCAGGATATAATATAAATATATAAAAATCAATTTTATTTCTGTCCAAAAATGGAATTTAAGAAAACAATTCCATTCACAATAGCATCAAAAAGAATAAAATATTTAGAAATAAATTCATCAAAGAAGTAAAAGATTTATACACTGAAAACTACATAACATTGCTAAGAGAAATTAAAGATCTAAACAAATGGCAGAACACTCCCTGTGCGTGGAATTAAAGATTCAATATAGTTAAGACGGCAATTTCCCCAAACTGATCTATATGTTCCATATAATCCCTAAGAAAATCCCAGCAGGATTTTTTGTGGAAAGTAACAAGCTAATCCGAAAACTGATAAGGAAATGCAAAGGACCTAGAATAGCCAAAACAACTCTGAAAAAGAACAAGGTTGGAGGATTTGCACTACTTTATTTCAAAAATTATAGAAATTTGCAGGGTGAGATATTGGCTTAATTCAAATTTTAAACATAAAATATTAATAGTTGGAAAGTCCTAAGATAACTTTCTATGCATTCTAATTTCACAGGAGAGGAAAAGTAACTCCCTATGTTCAGTCATCAAAGGTATATGCCTCCCCAATGTCTTTTCCATGTTCCCTATTACAGGGTATGTAATGATTTCAAGTATAAAAGTTTATCGATTATCTTTATTCAGGGTATCAAAGGGGCCTGGCAGACACTGGGATGCTCTGAGATCCACCAATAAAAAGGCCAAGCTAAGTGGTTATTAGACCAAGGATTCACACTGACAATATCAGAAATACTAATTTCTTAGACTACTACAGCTAGCACTAAAGTGCTAGATAACACACTATTAGCTTACCCAATAATACTGCTTTTAAACAAAATCTAATTTAAAAAAAAAACTTCAAATTTTATATGGCATAATAAACTACTTCTTCATTGAAAACACTTATTACTCAAAAGGTCATTTTAAACTCCTTTCTACATTTATTAAATTGCTTACATTTTCCACCAGAAATATAAAAAGATTTAAATATACTCGTGAAAACCACATTATCTTCCCAACATTTCATTGCAATATGTAGAATTACTCACGAAGTAAGGGATTAAGAACTCTCTTGAGTAGTTCGCCCTTAGGTGCACTGGCTATTATTTCAGTCAGTCTATGAAACAAAATTGACACACCTCTTACTATCTTATATTTAACAAATCTTATAGCAATGTTTATATCCGTAATATTTTCATATGCAACAATTCATATGATCTTCACAACAACACTCTGAAATATAATAGAAATTAGTTCATTTTGCTGGTGGGAAAATGGGTCACAGAGTTAAGTAACTTATCCAGGTTAATAGGTTCCTGAACAGCAGAACTGGAACTTGAATCAAATTTTTCTAAAATAAAATCAATACTTTTTCAACTTTGTCATTTTGCTTATCTTCCATTTGTTCGTATATAAATATCACGAAAAAAACACTCTATATAAAAGTTAAATATTATCTATGGATCATGCTGTTATATCTTCATCACACTTGAAATGGAAATGCCTAATTAAGCATTGAACGAGAACTCTAAAGGATGCTGCATGCCAGCAGTTCTCCAACTGTGGTCCTCAGACCAGCAGCATCAACATCATCTGGGGACTTCTTAGAAATGGAAATTATTGGGAACCAGACAAGCATGTCCTTTATCACCACTCTTACTCAACACTGTGCTGGAGGTTCTAGCCAGAGCAATCAAGCTAGAAAAAGAAATAAAGGGCATTCAAATTGGTAGGGAAGAAATCAAATTATTTCAATTTGCAGATGATATGATCTTATACACAGAAAACCCCAAAGAATCCACAAGAAAACTACTGGAACTAGTAGAAGATTTCAGCAAAGTTATCAGGATACAAGATAAACATACAAAAATCAGTTGGATTCCTCTACACCAACAAAGAGAACTTGGAAGAGGAAATCACCAAATCAATATCATTTACAATAGCCCCCAAGAAGAAAAAATACTTAGGAATAAATCTAAGCAGAGATGTAAAAGACCTATACAATGAAAACTACAAGACACTACTGCAAAAGAGACCTATGTAAGTGGAAAAACATACCTTTCTCATGGATAGGAAGACTCAACAATCTGAAAATGTCATTTCTACCCAAAGCGATCTACAGATGCAATGCAATCCCAATCCAAATTCCCAAGGCATTTTTTAACGAGATGGAGAAACAAATCATCAACTTCATATGGAAAGGGAAGAGGCCCTGGATAAGTAAAGCATTACCAAGAAGAACAACAAAGTGGGAGGCCTCACACTACCTGATTTTAGAACCTATTATACTGCCACAGTAGTCAAAACAGCTGGGTACTGGTACAACAACAGATACATACACCAATGGAACAGAATTGTAAATCCAGACATAAATTCATCCACCTAGCAGCTGATATTTGACAAAGGCCCAAAGTCCGTTAACTGGGGAAAAGACACTCTCTTTAACAAATGGTGCTGGCATAACTGGATATCCATCTGCAAAAAAGACCCATACCTCACACCAATAACAAAAACTAACTCAATATAAAACAAAGACCTAAATATAAAATATAAAATGATAAAGATCATGAAAGAAAAAATAGGGACAATACTAGGAGCCCCAATACATGGCATAAACACAATATGAACCATAATTAACAATGCACAAGCACCAGAACAGAGAACAGATAACGGGGAGCTCCTAAAAATCAAACACTTAAGCTCATCAAAAGACTTCACCAGAAGAGTCAAAAGACAACCTACAGACTGGGAAAAAAAATTTGGCTACGACAAATCCAGTCAGCGTCTAATCTCTAAAATCCACCAGATACTGCAAAACCTCAACAACAAAAAGACAAATAACCCAATTAAAAAATGGGCAAAGGATACGAACAGGCATTTTGCCAAAGAAGACATTCAGGCAGCTAACAGACACATGAAGAAATGCTCACAATCATTAGACATCAGAGAAATGCAAATCAAAACTACAATAAGATATATCTCGCCCCACCAAGGCTAGCATTAATCTAAAAAACACAAAATAATAAATGCTAGAGAGGTTGTGGAGAGACTGGAACACTTACACACTGCTGGTGGGAATGTAAAATGGTACAATCACTTTGAAAAATGATTTCGTGCTTCCTTAAAAATCTAGAAATATAAGTACCATATGGTCCAGCAATCCCACTCCTTGGAATATATCCTAGAGAAATAAGAGCCGTCACATGAATAGATAATATGCACACACCATGTTCACTGCAGCACTGTTCACGATAGCAAAAGGACGGAAACAACCTAGGTGCCCGTCAACGGAAAAATGGATAAACAAATTATCATATATTCACACAATGGAATACTACACAATGATAAAGAACAACGATGAATCTGTGAAACATAACATGGAGGAATCTGGAAGGCATTATGCTAAGTGTATTTAGTCAGTCACAGAAGGACAAATATTGTATAAGATCACTCTTATAAGCACTCAAGAAAAGGCTTAAACACAGAAGAAAACATTCTTTGATGGTTACAAGGGTGGGGTGGAAGGGTGAAGGTAATTCACTAACTAGATACTAAACAAGAATTATCTTAGGGAAAGGGAAGGACAGTACACACTACAGGGGAAGTCAGCACAGCTGGACTAAACCAAAGCTAAGAAGTTTCCTGAATACAATTAAACACTTCGAGGGACAGAGTAGCAGGGGTCGGGGGCTGGTGACCATGCTTTCAGGGGACATCTAGGTCAACTGGCATAACAAAGTTTATTAAGAAAATGTTCTGCAGCCTACTTTGGTGACTGGCATCTGGGGTCTTAAAAGCTAGCAAGCAGCCATCTAAGATGCATCAATTGGTCCCAATCACCTGAAGTAAAGGAGAATGAAGAACACCAAAGACACAAGGAAAGTATTAGCCCAAGAGACAGGAAGGGCCACACAGACCAGAGACTCCATCAGCCTGAGACCAGAAGAACTGGATGGTGCCCGGCTAACACCAATGACTGCCTTGACAGGGAACACAAGAGTCCCTGATGGAGCGGGGGAAGGGTAGGGTGCAGAACTCAAATTCTAGTAAAAAGACCAGACTTAATTGTCTGACTGAGACTGGAGGAAGTCCAGAAAGCATGGCCCCTGGACTCTCTGTCAATCCAGAACTAAAACAATTCCCGAGGCCAACTCTTCAGACAAAGATTGATACATGGGAAGAGTATCGATACTCGTGAAGAGTGTGCTTCTTAGCTAAAGTAAATACACGAGACTAAACAGGCAGCTTCTGTCCAGAGGTGAGATGGGAAGGCAGACAGGGTTAGGAGCTGGCTGAATAGACACGGGAAATCAGAGGTGGAAAGGAGGAGTGTGCTGTCACAGTATAGGGAGAGCAATTAGCATCACATAACAATGTATGTATAAATTTTGGTATGAGAAACTAACTTGAATTGTAAACTTTCGCTTATACTACAAAAATAAGAAAAATAAAAAAGAAATGCAAATTCTTGGGGCCTACACAAGATCTACTGAATCAGAAACTCTGAGACAGGGCCCAGCAGTCTGTTTTAACAGGCCCTCCAGGTGATTCTGAGAAGAAAACTTTGAGAACCACTCTGTATACTATTAGTCAAGAAAGTCTCCTGACCAGAAGAATACAGCTACAATCATCACCTTATTCCAACCCACTCCCTTTTCTTAGCTAAACAAGAATTTCCATCTCCCTTGCACTCTGCCCAAAATATCCATGTCTTCTCACAGAATAGCTAATATCTCCCCTCATTTTACCAGGAAATCATAATTAACATGTGAAGTAACCCAAATTCAGTTTAAAAAGGCATACATTTGCTACTCACAAATAAGGTTTGATTGCTTCCATACACATTTATATAGTTGAAGTAGTCTGAATTTAGTTCTTTTATCCAAGTAAACCAATTACTTTCTTACCCAACAGTTCCTTTCTATTCTAACATATGATTTATTTTACCTTTTAATATACATAAAATCAATTTATAAATAAAACATATTACCTTTCTAAGGTAAGCAAAGGTTCAGCAGCTCTAGCATGATCAATTGGGTAGCGTTCTCGAACCGCAAACTTAACATCATCTGCTTCGTCAGTTCGAAACCTTAGGATATTTAAAATTAGGTACTCATAATCTGTAAGAACAATGTTCCCCTGCAATGGAATAAAATATAACTTAATGCTTTTCCAAATCATTCTTGAAACTTCTTAAAAAATGAGAAAGAAAATGTCATTTAAAAACTTAATTACTGTCTACAAAAATGAAGTTGTAAAACAAAAAGAACACCTGAGTTACATCTAAACAGCACTCTTTCCATTTGCCCGGTCTAAGCTGTTATCTTCCTACTATGAAATAAGATACACAAATTCTAAAAATTCAACATTTGAAACATAATGAAGGAATCTAGAGCAATTTTAAATTCATTATGCGGTGCTTCTGTAGAAGTCACTAATAGAAGTACAATAACACCTTGATGACCACCAGCTGAGCTTATTGTTACACTTGTATGAGGCAGGTCTATAAACACTGTGGCTTCTTATTAAGAGAAACCTCACCTAGGCAATGCATTGCAAGACTACTAAAAACCAAAGACAAAGAAAAATCTTAAAAACATCCAGATAAAAAAACCAGATTATCTTCAAAGAGCAACAAAATGACTGACACTGATTTCAATAAAAGCAGTAGTTGTCAGAAGACAATATACTACATTTGTTAACTGTCAAAAATTTATTTAATTAATGATGGAACCAGCTGTCCTAAGAGAAATATAGCCAGTAAAAGTCCCGTGTGTTTACGTAAGTAACACGCACCTTCTACGTTTGTTTGCCAGTCGTGCCCTCCCCACTGCGAGGTATTTTCTTAAGCACAGCTATGCCAATTTTTTTTTTTTTTTACATGTTGCTGTTAAAAAAAAAAAATTAGCACAGCGTGTATGAAAATATCTATCGGGGGGGAGGGCATGGCTGGCAAACAAACGCAGAAGGGGTGCATTATCTGCGGTATGTACAGTGGCTGAGAGAAGAACGATTGTATGTGATAGCTAATTTAGATAAAAACCGGTTAGTGTGCCACAGGACAATAAAACTGTAACCTTTAAAGATACATTTTTCTCTGCACAGATGAAATTCATTTTCACTTCTATCAAGCAAGAATCATTTCCATTGTTATTAGTTTTCTAAAAGTTAAAGTCTACCTCCCTTACAGTTGGAAATAAGCCAGCTTCCATGTAGAGAGTAATCCTTGTGGAAAGGCCCATGTGGTGAAAAACCCAGGCCTGTCAACAACTCTGTAACTTGGAAGTAGATGCCCCCAGTTGAACTTCAGCTGAGATCACAGCCCCAACCAACAGCTTGATCACAACTTCATGAAAGAACTGAACCAAAGACATCCAGCTAAGTTATTCCCAGAACCCTAACCCACAGAAACTGTGAGATAATGAATTTTTGTCTTAAGCCACTAGTCTTAGTGTAATTTGTAACACAGCAATCAATAATACATGTATGCTCACTTTGTGATAATTCACTAAACTGTACTCTTATGACATGTGTGTCATATTGCTAATAAAAAGCTCAAAACTATTACAAAATATTGTAAAAAATGAGAAATAAAATACATATAAATTTAGCTCTACATTATCATTTTTTAAAATTGCAAGGTATTCTAGTGTATGGGTATACCTTCATCATTTAGCCAATCTCTTAAAAACATTTAGGTTCTTTCTAAGTTTTAACTATTATAAACACTGA
Source organism: Dugong dugon (assembly GCA_030035585.1). Lineage (NCBI taxonomy): Eukaryota > Metazoa > Chordata > Mammalia > Sirenia > Dugongidae > Dugong > Dugong dugon. The sequence continues at coordinate 56,802,114 of CM057472.1, forward strand.
TGAATACTCTCAGTATAGACCTTCCTTAGCACTTGTCTCAAAACTGCTTTTTATGATAAGTTCCTAGAAGTAGAAATCCTAGGTCAAAGGTTATACATAAAAACTTTCCAACTATCCTCTAAAAATAATGTTCTAATTTGCCGTGTATCTCTACATTCTTGCTAAAACTGGTTACCGTCAAATTCACAATCTTCTATATACCAATAAAAAAAAAAGGAAGAAGGGGAAGGAAGAAGAAAAATCTTACTTCTACTTCTTCAGCAATTGGTTTTAAACATGTGATTCATGCTTTTATAAGTCATTTGTATCCATTCCTTGTGAACTGCCTAATTAAGCGCTTTGCCCATTTTTCCACTTGAGTACTTTGTAAGAACTGCATATTAGGATTATCAACATTTTACCTATTATATAGGTTATAAGTATTTTCTTCCAGCTTTTCATCTTCCAATCTAGTCCATGGTGTTTTCTGCCTTACACAAATTTTAAAGTTGTTTAAGCAGTCAATCAATACATCCTCTCCTCACTTATCCACGTGGATACACTCCAAAGACCAGGTTGTTATGCAAAATTGGTGTTATGGGAAAACAGAGATGACCACATCAGATCACAAAATGGAGGATGACTACATCACTACGTAATCGTCAAATTATACCATTACATAACTGCCAAATTACATCATTACATCACCACTAAACCACTGAGAATCATGACCCAGTTAAGCTGACATATAACCTTAACCATCACAACCAGCATAACTCTTGCCTTGCACCTCAGTGTTCCCTGCTGCCAGAGGTACGCTGTTAATGCTCCCAACAGTCAGCAGTAGTTCTTTACTATTATCATAAATGCGAAATGTCAGATAATGAGATAGTCGGTAAGTGAGGAGAAAGTGTATTGGTTTCACTGTTAGGTTTAGAGGTCTTTTTCATTCCAAGTTTATCAATCTTAATCCATTATTTTCATCTAGTACTTCTATGGTTTCACTTCTTACAAATATTTAACTCATATGGTATTTATTTTGCTATAAGGAGCTCCTGAAACATTCCCACGTAGAATCTGGCGACCAATGGAAAAAGTAAGAGACAGGAAGCAAGGATAGTAAGGCCATTTGTAGTCCTCCCCTTGAGACTGACAGCACCCAAGACAGTATGAAAATATGACAATGTCCCTAAATCTCAACTGCTGTCTTATTTATAACGTAACTATTTGACTACTTTTTGGTTTCACTACAGTAAACTCGAAATGTAAGGTGCCAGGTAACTTCTTCAATTCTCAGATCTTCATCTCCTACATTCATAATGCTATTCTAAACAATTAATGGTCTGCCTAAATTCTCACTTGCACATAAAGTTAAGGTTATTATTAGAAAATTGCATTTTACCTATGTGGCACTTGATTATTTTCCTAGTGTGTCAACAGCCTTTGACAAAGAAAAAATGTTCCCACTCATTTTACACCACTATTGCATGAATGATTAACAATCTATTGATAAATTCTTCACCCCACCTCCCCAAGTTTAACTTACCCTGTCATAGAGCTCAATGATTAAGTGATAAGCGGCTTCATCACTTCCAAACTGAAAATCTACAATTCTATCCACACCAAGTTGTTTTGCACTGACTAATCTCCGACTCTTCAAATGTTTTCGGCACTAACAAGAAACAGAAGAAAAAATCATTTATACATTAAAATTGAATTCCTAATTATTTGGTGTTGGTTTAAAAATAAGTTTCTTCTTTTCATTACCATCAGGAGTAATATTAAAAAAGCAGTAAACGATACAGTTACAAAATAAATCCTTGTAGACGATAATCAGAGGAAAAACATTTTATTCTGGACACTTGATAGCTAACTCTGAAACAGTCTCATATTTAATTTTTAAGTAGACAATGACAGACTTGTAACAAAATTTGCTTTGTTGCTTTATAGCAGTACTCATTTCCTCTTTCTGGCCCTAATGACCTCATTCAGATCTTTTTTTTTTTCTTTTTAAGTCTCTTTCTACTCCAATCTTTTAAGTATCCCAAATGTCTTTTTACGTTCTTCATTCATGTTTAAAAGTAATTAGAGATTTCCACTAATCTGCCACTTCAAATACAAACTCTAGACCATGCACTTATGGTATTCTATAAATTAGTCCCCCAACTTAGTCACTTCCAATTACCTACTCCCACAAACTTTAATATAACCTAAATAGAATTTTTCTGGTACTATCTCTGAGGTTTTCATTAACCTATTTCATAGCTTAACGCAATAACCTCCATTTTTTATCAAATATCATTCCTCTTCTTGCCACCTATAAGGTTCTTGTTATTATTAGCAACTAAAATAAAAACGGCAGGTCAAACCCAAATACAAATTACTTGGTAAACATCAATTTTTTAGATTAAATATACCATCCTTTAGTATAAATATTTAAGTATGACCTGGACCAGAAACAAGACTACTTTGCAGTCCCTAAAGAATGATACAATTGTTTCTAATTGTTTAATTTGAAAGACCCCTTAGTCAAGACCAGCAAAAAAGAATGCTTTCTTTCCTTCAAGACTCAAAATGAAGACTTAAAATTTCAAAAAGAAGTTAATCTAAAACCACCTTTAAACACACATACACATTCACTCTTAGAACTGATGCCAACCCTTTCATAACTGGGAAGAATTCTCCAAACCTTATAGCCTGAATTGACTAAAATTCTCACTTTATGAACTTATGTATTCAGGCAGTATATACGATTTTTCAAACTTCCTAAACAATCTCCCCTTCCATGTGTCAATAGTTCTGATTTAAGAGTGACCTATGTTGATTTTGATATAAACAGTGATCTACATATTAGGCTATCTTTAAATCCCCAGGAGAAAATCATACCCTTCCTGAGTCCGCTCCCCCATCCAATTTTTATTTAAGAAAAACAAAGTTAAAATGAAGATAAAACGCATTCTTGAAAAGAACAGAGGTCTACAACATACAAAATGTGGGTACAAGTGAATGGTGAAAAAGAGATTATTTTTTATGGTGAAACAGATGGAAAGACAGCACATATATAAAGTTCATTCTGTTTATTTCCCTATCAGCAGATTAGTGAAAACAACCCTCTGCTCAGTACCACAAAGCTATAGTTGGAATCCCCAAATCTGAGAACTAGGAACAATCACTATGATTTACCACATATCAGAAATGACCCTCTCTAAGCCAGTCAAGAATAACAGGTCTTTAAGTAACTTATGAAGTGCTTAATATTGCCCTAGAAACATCTGCTTCACTGGAGGGAATCTTTCTGTACATTTACATTGACATGTACACCTAACTCATAGAATTTGAAAATTTTTTTTTTTAGTGTTTGACCTTCTATTGAGATAGCTTGATCTAATGATGTTTAGACAATCCCAGTATCATATATATTATCTTCTTGGCTGGTTATCTCATCTGTAAAACTGAAAATATTTGTCCTTCATACTCTACTTTGTTAAACAATTTAAATGAAATATATATCATTCATCTACTTTGCAAAGACCTACACAAATGTAAAGTGTTATTATTACTAAGGACAATCCCCCAAAACGCAATTCCAGGTTACTACTAAGTAAATTAAAACTTTAAGAATTTGATTATTCTGTGACAGCCCTTGTGACTTGGGAAACACTTAAAAGCCAGTTGCCATTTGTCTTAGTCATCTAGTGCTGCTCTAACAGAAATACCACAAGTGGATAGCTTCAACAAAGAGAAATTTATTCTCTCACAGTCTAGTAGGTTACAAGTCCAAATTCAGGGTGTCAGCTCCAGGGGAAGGCTTTCTCTGTCAGCTGTGGAGGAAGGTCCTTGTCATCAGTCTTCCTTTGGTCTGGGAGCATCTCAGCACAGGAACCTCAGGTCCAAAGGACACGCTCTGCTCCTGGCACTGCTTTCTTAGTGGAATGAGGTCTCCCACTCTCTGCTTGCTTCCCTTTCCTTTTATCTCAAGATATAAAAGGTGGTGCAGGCCACACCCCAGGGAAACTCCCTTTACATTCGATCACAGGTATGACCTGGGTAAGGGTGGTGTTATAATCCCAACCTAATCGTCTTTAATGTAAAATTACAATCACAAAATAGAGGCCAACCACACAATTCTGGGAATCATGGCCCAGTCAAATTGATATACACATTTTTGGGGGGACATAATTCAAACCATGAGATTCCACCCTTTGGCCCCCCCAAAAAGCACATCCTTGCAACATGTAAAACATATTCATCCCATCATATCACAGCAAAAGTCTTAACTCCAAGTCCAAAATCCAAAAATTCCTCTTCATCTGTGAAATCTAGAATACAAGTTATTTGCTTCCAAAGGTACAATGGCAGAACAGGCACAAGCTAGACATTTCTATTACAAATGGGAGAAACTGGAGGAGAAGGGATAACAGTCACCAAGCAAGTTAGCAGAACACATTACATTAGCCCTCAAGGCTTTGAAAATAATCTTCTGTTCTCTGAGGCAGTTTACACAATGACCCTGCCCTCTAGACTCTAGGTATTGGCCACACTCTCCAGATTCTGCATGGAAGCCCCTCAGCACTGGGCTTCAGCTCTGCCTTCTAGGCCCACTGGGACAGCAACTCTGCTCCCTCGGCTTTAGGCACATGATTCTCCTAGCCCATCGTAGTGACAACTCCACCCTTAGAAACAACAGAGGCCATGGCTCCACCCTTTGAAAACCCTCAGGTCACAACCATACCTTTTGAGACTGAGGCAGCTCGACTTCTGTGCTCCTTGTCTCTTCAGCTTCTGCTTCCTGTGGCCTCTCGGCCCTTCGGGCCTCACACCTGCATCTGCCCGGCTGGGGCAAGTGTTCCAAATTTCTGTAGCTCTATCAATTAAGTGCCTGGAGGCACCCCACTCCACCAGGAAGCGTCCTGCACACAGGCACTCAGCTCTCTTGCTGGGGTGGGGGATGGGGGGCGGGGAGTCGGCTCCAGTGTGTCTAGCGATTGTCTCCTGGTTCTGCTGCTGCAGGTTCTCTGCTGCTGGTGGTCCTCTGCTGCTCCCACTCCTCTTAACCATTCAGTTTCAAAACCTCTTCCATATTTTAGGTATCTGTTACAGCAGCACCCTACTGCCAGTACCAAATTCTATCTTAGTCCTCTAATGCTACTCTAACAGGAATGCCACAAGTGGATGGCTTTAACAAAGAGAAATTTATTCTCACAGTCCAGTAGGCTTCAAGTGCAAATTCAGGGCATCAGCTCCAGGGGAAGGCTTTCTGTGTCAGCTGTGGAGGAAGGTCCTTGTCATCAATCTTCCCTTGATCTGGGAGCATCTCAGCACAGGAACCTCAGGTCCAAAGGACACACTCTGCTCCCAGCACTGCTTTCTTGGTGGTATGAGGTCCCGAAATCTCTGCTTGCTTCCCTTTCATCTCCTGAGACATAAAAGGTGGTGCAGGCCACACCCCAGGGAAACTCCCTTTACATTGGGTCAGGGATGTGACCTGGGTAAAGGTAGTGTTACAATCCCACCCTAATCCTCTTTAATGTAAAATTACAATCACAAAATAGAGGCCAACCACACAATTCTGGGAATCATGGCCCAGCCAAACTGATACACATATTTTCGTGGGGACATAATTAAAAGCATGACACCACTGAGTCTATTCCAACTCATGGCGATTCCATGTGTAGTCAGAGTAGAAATGTGCTCCACAGGGTTTTCAATGGCTGATGTTTTGGAAGTATATCACCAGGACTTTCTTCTGAGGCCTCTAACCTCCAACCTTTTGGTTAGCAGCTGAGCCTTAACCATTTGTACCACCCAGAGACTCTGAGAAAAACTTACCTAACTTGAATCCAAAAACAGATTTTAAGTTGTTGAGGATAAAGCTTTTCTCTGTAAAGCCCCTAATGAAAATAACACAATGTCTATAACAGACAGATTTCTGAAGTAAAATAAATGAGGAGAGGGAAAGGAAATTAACACAGGCAGACCACTAATTAGGGAACCCTGGTGGTGCAGTGCTTAAAGCACTTGGCTGTTAACTGAAAGGTCAGTGTTTCGAACCCACCAGCTGCTCCACGTGAGAAAGACGTGGCAGTCTGCTTCCACTAAGATTGTTGCTGTTGTTAGGTGCCGTCGAGTTGGTTCTGACTCATAGCAACTCTGTGAACAACAGAACAAAACACTGCCCTGTCCTGCGCCATCCTCACAATCGCTGTTATGCTTGAGCCCATTGTTGCAGCCACTGTGCCAATCCATCTCGCTGAGGGTCGTTCCTCTTTTTCACTGACCCTGTACTTTACCAAGCATGATGTCCTTCTCCAGGGACTGATCTCTCCTGACAACATGTCCAAAGTATGTGAGACGTAGTCTGGGGTCTTAAAAGCCCATGAGCAACCATCTGAGATACTCCACTGGTCTCACCCCTTCGGGAGCAAGGGAGAATGAAGAGAACAGGATACAAGGAAAAGATTAGTCCAAAGAACTAAAGGACCACAGCTACTACAGCCTCCACCAGACTGAGTCCAGCACAGCTAGATGGTGCCCAGCTACCACCACGGACTGCTCTGACCAGGATCATAACAGAGGGTCCTGGACAGAGCTAGAGAAGGATGTAGAGCAAAATTCTAACTCACAAGAAAAGACCAGATTTACTGGCCTGACAGACTGGAGAAACCCTGAGAGTATGGCCCCTGGACACCCCTTTTAGCTCAGTGGTGAAGTCATTCCAGAGGTTCGATGTTCAGCTGGGGACTGGACAGCCCCATAAAACAAAACAGGACTAATGAGGTACAGCAGTCCAGGGACAAGGACTAGAAGGCAGGAGGGGACAAGAAAGCTGGTGACAGGGAACCCAAAGTTGAGAAAGAACAGTGTTGACATTTTCATAAGGCAATATGTGTACTAACTGTTTAGTAAGAAACTATTTGTTCTGTAAACCTTCATCTAAGGTACAAAAAAAAAAATTATCTATGTGAGATCAAACTGACAACAGCAACTCAAAAGGTTTGATGGGAAGCCCAGGGGCCAGTGAGTTGAAGATAATGGTAATGGAATAATTTGGAAAAGGATAGTGAGAATAGCAGCACAACTGGACGAATGTAATAGATGTCACTGAATTGTACATGTAGAAATTTCTCAAATGCCGTATCTTTGGCTATGTATATTTTCACCAAAAAAAAAGGTCTTCCAAGGTCGAGAAGGGAGAGTGTTGACATGTTGTGGGGTTGGTAACCAATGTCGTTAGATAATATGTGTACTGATTGTTTAATGAGAAACTATTTGTTCTGTAAACCTTCACCTAAAGTACAATTTTAAAAAAAAAAAAGTTCTCATCAAAGTATGTGAGACATAGTCTCGCCATCCTTGCTTCTAAGGAGCATTCTGGTTGTACTTCTTCCAAGACAAACCTGTTTGTTCTTTTGGCAGTCCACGGTACATTCAATATTCTTCGCCAACACCTCAATTCAAAGGCATCAATTCTTCTTCAGTCTTCCTTATTAACTGCACAGCTTTGACATCCACATGAAGACAACTGAAAACACCATGGCTTGGGTCAGGCGCACCTTAGTCCTCAAGGTGACATCTTTGCTTTTCAATACTTTAAAGTGGTCTTTTGCAGCAGATTTGCCCAATGCAATGTGTCTTTTGATTTCTTGACTGCTACCTCCATGGGTGTTGACTGTGGATCCAAGTAAATGAAATCCTTGACAATTTCGATCTTTTCTCCACTTATCATGATGTTGCTTATTGGTCCAGTTGTGAGAATTTTTGTTTTATGTTGAGGTGTAATCCATACTGAAGGCTGTGGTCTTTGATTTTCATCAGTAAGTGCTTCAAGTCCTCCTTACTTTCAGCAAGCAAAATTATGCCATCTGCATATCATAATGAGTCTTCCTCCAATCCTAATGCTGCATTCTTCTTCATATAGTCCAGCTTCTCGGATTATTTGTTCAGCATACAGACTGAATAGGTATGGTGAAAGGATACAACCCTGACACACACCTTTCCTGACTTTAAACCACAAAGTATCCTCTTGTTCTGTCCAAACCACTGCCTCTTGATCTATGTACAGGTTCCTCATGGGCACAATTAAGTGTTCTGGAATTCCCACTGTTCTCAATGTTATCCATAATTTATTATGATCCATATGGGCAAATGCCTTAGGATAGTCAATAAAATTCACAAGTAAACATCTTTCCAGTATTCTCTGCTTTCAGCCAGGATCCATCTGACATCAGCAATGATATCCCTGGTTCCATATCCTCTTCTGAATCCAGCCTGAATTTCTGGCAGTTCCCTGTCAATATACTACTGCAGCCACTTTTGAAATGGGGCAGTTCTACTCTGTCCTACAGGGTGGCTTGAGTCAAAACTGACTTGACAGCAATGGGTTAATTATGTGTCAGGCATTGTGTTATAAGTGCTTTACGTGTTATTTCAATTAATCCTCACAAATAACTCCATGAGAGAAATATTGTCCACATTTTAAATTTAAGGAAACTAAGTTCCAAGCAGTTAAGTAACCTTCTCCAGCCTATAAAATTATTTAGTGCCAAAACAATAATTCATAGTTATGTATACCTTACTCTGAAATCTTTCCTCTATACCACAAGCACTTTCAGTCTATATGTATCATGTCAATAAGAGAACAGAAAACATGCCCACAAGTGTAAGATCTTAGTTTTAAGAGTAAAAACAAAAGCAAAGAGAGAAATAAAAAGAGGTAATGACTTAGTAATAGGTTAATATCCTTGACTATTCCAACGAAGTACAGATTGGGTAGAGGTGTATAGTTTACAGGAGACTGGATGGCCCAGCGATTTGCGATGGGTTGCTAACCTAAAGGCTGGTAGTTCAAATCTACTCAGCCATAAACTGCTTCCTTAAAGATTACAGTCAAGAAAACACTATGGAGCAGTTTTACTCTGTAACACATGGGGTCAACATCAAATCAAAACTGATTTGATGGAACTTATACAGTTCACAAAAGAGAGTTGCGGGAGCTAAGGCTGGGAGGAAAAAAAAAGTCTAGATTATAGAAAGTCAAGAATGGCCAGGACACAGAATACGGATTCAAAAAATGTTTAACCACGAAAGATGAGACAACTAATGAAAGTGATGTTTTAGAAAAACTAATATTGATGAACACAGAATTGTTTTGATGGGGAAAACTGGATTATAGTTAAGACACTATAAGGTCCAAGGTGACAAAAGAGAAAGAAGATAATGGAACATAATAGGATGTGAAGGTAGAAGTCAATTAATAAATGTCTACAGTTAGTTCTCGACTTATGACTACCACACTTAACGACTGTTTTAAATAATCTGTGTACTTTTTATGTATGTATATATTAAAATATATCTGTAAGTTTATATGTAATGTTTCCAACCCCCTAAAAACAAAGATCAGATTTATAAAGATACTGACAAAAAAAGGCAATAATAATGGAAACTTAAAAAAAAAAAAAAAATGAGGTATTCAACTTAGGTCAGAACCGGCTTTTGAAAGAATCATCGGAAGGGAACCTCCTCATAAGTTGGAGACTACCTGTATTTTATTCATCCCATTATCTATCAACCACTCCCTTTATTTTTATCTCTGCTTTATTCATAACAGCAAAGGAAAACCAAACAGTTAAAAACTCAAATGACAGTGACCAATCTCAGAGCCTTAAAAGTTAGCTTCAAGTGTAACTTAAAATTTACCTTCATAGCAAAACTAGATGGCATCATATTCTTAGGCCACTCAAACTCTGTTGTGTGGATTCGTATGCCAGATTCAAGTAAAAGTGTGGCTTTAAAGTCTGGTCTGCAGGAGAAAAGAGTCAAATATTTTCTTTAAGGCATTTGCCAAAGTTAAATCAGTGAAACAAACTAAAACTGCAGGTAAAAATATCAATAATTTCGTAATTAATTGCCAAAAATAAAACAAGGCTATAAGAATGCTCTTACTTTTGAAGACGAATGAGATATGTCTTATTATCCACATCATAAACATTGTTTACTCTCATTCCTAGCAACCTGCAAAGAGAAAGCAAACACGTAATAACATTTAAGTGTTTGAAACACAAAACTACAAACAATTTAATTTACACTATAAGCGGAAGCAGAGCCAGCTAAAGTCTAAGGTTATGCAGGCAACCAGGGAGCACAGTTAGAAGGCCATCAGAAAAACAACACAAAATGTATTAACTGTTTAAGAACAAAAGTGGTCGATCAGCCCTAGAAATACTATACTATGCCTTGCATCTTTGAAATGATCCAGTATTTTTTATAAACTATAGTAAAATATACTCCAATTAATTTATTTTTAAAAGAAAGGAAAGGAGTCTCCGAGGAAATATAATGACCAAAGTTACTTGGCTGAATAATAGAAACCAGACTAGAACTCATGTCTCGTCCAACTCTTTGCTAAGTAAACTCCAGGTAAAAAGGTGATCCTCCCTCTCTTTTGGGTGAAGAGGTGTATAGAAGAAACTGGGTCTCTAGTTTGGAAACCTATGGAGTAAATGACCCACATGACGTCCAACTCTCCTGTTTTACTAAGCGTTTGCTGCCGAAGTCTCCTGGGAGAAACTGTCAGGCCAGAATCGTGTGAACTGGGGCAACAATTCAAATAGACAAGGCGAGAGCCGGACACCAAACTTGGCAAGACGAGTACTCAGAGGGGGCCGGGTGAGGAGCACGCGACCGCTGGGGGCCTCCAAGGGTCCGAGGGCCACGGGAAGGGAGCCACGCGCTCGCCCATCCAGGCCTAGCCAGGTCCACAGAACAGCATTAAAAAGGAAATAAGGGGAAACATCAGGCTGGTCTTGTTTTCACCATGGGGCCCCGGTCTCTGCCTCCTGCAGTCTCTCACAAGTCTCGTCACCTGTCCGACTGTACCTGGCATTCAACTCTGCAAGTACCGCGCGGAGGTCAATGGTACTAAAGCGAGTCTTCATGGCGAGGTTTGACGGTCACTACTACAGCAGTTGCCTTCGCTGCCTGACTCGACGCCACTATTCTTCCGCGCAGGCGCACTTGACGAAGATCTACGGCCACTCATAAGATCCAATATTCCTTGAAGCGAAAGTACTACGTCTCATTTTTGAAGAATTTGGCTGTTATGTGGCCGTCGATTTCCTTTTCGTTATACTAAAACAGTTCGAAATAGATCCTAACTATTCTCTTAAAACCGCATTCCTTCTCTGAACGCCTACAGACTAGTCAGGTTACCGCGCCTCCTTGTGTTTCGCGACTCAACGCAGCCTCTATAGTGACTCCTGCTGGCGGTAGCAATTTTCGCGGAGAGTTAGAGGAGGATTTTCCCAGGTGGGCTACAGTGGCCAGTGTAGAAGAACTATGACCTTTTTCCACTCAATTGCTTGGACGTGTAGAATTTTGAAATGTTACGAAGCAGAACTGTTTCTTTTGTCCTACGATTACCCTCAAGGGTTCAAGGCGAGCCCTCAGAAAAGAGTTGCTATATTGATCTTTCCTCCTCTCCGAAGGAGCAGTCTGCGGAGTGTTGTAAGATTCTCGTTCAACCTTGGTCTTGTTTACCTGAGGCTCTGCATAGTACTTGCTACACAATTTTGTTGTTGTTAATAGGTGCTCCATAAATGCTCGGCCAGCTGATAATAAGGGAGAAGGACGATAAAAATAAAACGAGATTCCCCACCACGACACATTCACTATGTAGTGGTATATACAGTATTCTAAGAGTGCAAATAACTCCTCTTTTGGTGTTTTACGACGGATGTGTGGGAAGAAAAGTTAACTTTGAGGTAAGAACTCAAAAGAGACCGAGTCTCGCTATATTGCCCAGGCTGGAGTGCAGCGGCTATTCACAGGCGCGATCCCACTACTGATCAGCACGGGAGTTTTGACCTGCTCCGTTTCCGACCTGGGTCGGTTCACCCCTCCTTAGGCAACCTGGTGGCCCTCCGCTCCCGGGAGGTCACCATATTGATGCCGAACTTAGTGCGGACACCCGATCGGCACAGCGCACTACAGCCCAGAACTCCTGGACTCAAGCGATCCTCCAGTCTCAGCCTCCCGGGTAGCTGGGACTACAGGCGCGCGCCACCGCGCCCGGCGACAAGCAGCCTCTCCAAGCGCACCCTTCAGCCTCCAGGCTGCACGTCGTGACAAAGCGACTTCCTGCCACCAGAAGGTGACTCAAGCAGAAAGGGCCAGGTGCTGTTTCAGGGGAAACGGGAAGTGTAGATACAAAAGAGCTTTATTTATTTATTTTTATTTTGATTTAGGTGAAGTTTTACAGAACAAATAGTTTCTCATTAAACAGTCAGTACATATATTATTTTATGACATTGGTTAACAACCCCACAACATGTCAACACTCTCCCTTCTCGACCTTTTTTTTTTTTTTTGGTGAAAATACACATAGCCAAAGATACACCATTTCAAAAATTTCTACGTGCTCAATTTAGTGACATCGATTAGGTTCTTCCAGTTGTGCTGCTATTCTCAGTTTAGATGAAGGTTTGCAGAATAAAATAGTTTCTCATTAAACAGTACACATGTTGCCCTATGACAACGGTTAACAACCCCACTATATGTCAACACTGTTCTTCCTCAACCTTGGGTTCCCTATCACCTGCTTTCCTGTCCCCTTCTACCTTCTAGTCCTTGTCCTTGGACTGCTGTGCCTCATCAGTCCTGTTTTTGTTTTATGGGGCTGTCTAATCCCCACCTGAATGGTGAACATCGGAACTGACTTCACCACAGAGCTAAAAGGGTATCTGGGGGCCATAATCTCGGGGTTTCTCCAGTTTCTTTCAGGCCAGTAAATCTGGTCTTTTTTTGTGAGTTAGAGTTTTGTTCTACATCCTTCTCCAGCTCTGTCCAGAACCCTCAAAAGAGTTTTATTTGTCCGTTGGGCTATAGCATATGCAGCACAACATTACTGTGTTGTGCGGCTCAATAAGCCTCAAAAAATGAAATAAACCACTTGGAGGGTTTAGGAAAGACTGGGAGACAGGCCTAACTGTACATAAACAATACTAAATTTCTTATGTTGGCTCCTAGCGCTACTCTTCCCAAAAGAATGCTTAAATATTTTGCGTAAAAGCAGCAGTGTAAAGCCTCCACATTGAAAGAGACAACACTCAGATGGATGATCCCTATTTCAAAAACAAACAAAAAACTGTAGTCCTTTATAGCAAAATTCCCATCTTTGGGTCCCTAGACCCCTAAGATGTGAGCTGGATATTAATTTAAGTTTGACGTGGAACAGTCAGTCCATCTCTTAACTCATGCTTTGCTTCTGCCTTGTCTGTCAAGGAAATGAACATCACAAGGACAGGCAAGAACATACATAAGGAAGATGGATAGATTAAGATAAATGTTAAGATTACAAGGAAACTTCATTTACTACTGAATTCTAGAATTTCTAACTTTTTCAATCATTTCTCTATTTTGAGAAAAATTTGAACCAGGGATACTTGTGCAATTGTGGAAAAAATAAGAACTACTAGGAGAAGAGCAAATTATCTTCTGATTTTCAAGGAGAACATAAAAGTAAATATCTCCAACCATAGACAGGTGCTACTGACATTTGTCCTAAGCAAAAACTTAGAAGAGGTTATTAATGGGTTAATTATGGATGTCTAGACCTGTGGTTCTCAAACTTTAGTGTGCATACAATTTCTGTGGAGCTAATTGGAAGCAAACTCCTAATTACCACCCCCCAGAGATTCTAATTCATTCATTGACTTTGGCTTAACAACGTATCTGCATTTTAAAAGATAGCCAAGATGAAAGAGGACCTTGGCCCCTGCTTAGACTTTCACTGATCTCTAGATGAAGCGGTGATACTAGGAAACAACATAGATTCATTCAAAACAAGGTGTAATTTATTAATCTCACCAGTCAACTCAGGAGAATGTTCCTCTGGAGTTTATAACTTTTTTATTAGGTTCTCCAAAAGTTTATTTTGATAATTTTTGCCAGTCTATTTGTTGTGGCTATGGAGAGACAGAGCCTGGGAGTTCCTGCCTCCTTTATTTTCCAGTCTGCCAGATTTTTATAAGGCTTTTTTCATCATCCGTTATTCATTCCATAGTCATTAACTGAGATAAAAATATTTTAGTCTCTTATAGTACTAGGCATTGAGATCCAGATACTGTTTTATGTTAGGTATTTTAGTCTCTTATAGTATTGGGCATTACATTTTCATATTGCTCAATATTAGGCAACAGTGTGATTTGGCATCATTGATAGAAGTTTGGGATCTAGAATGAGAGCTGGGATAATGTCTTAGGCTGGATTCTCTAGAGAAGCAAAACCAGTGCGGTGTATAAATATACATATAGAGAGATTTATATCAAGGAAATGGCTCATGTGGTTGTAGAGGCTGGAAAGTTCCAAGTCCATAGGTCAGCATGGAGACTTCTTCTGACTCATGTAGCTGCAGGGGCTGGCAAATCCAAGATCAGAAGGTCAGACGCAGGCCTCTGGCTCACAGGCTGTGAAGACCAATGAATCCCAAGATCAGCAGGTAAGCTGTGAGCTCAAGTCCCAAGAACCAGAAGTCTGATGAACAGGGGCCAGCTGCAGGATCCAGAGCAAGCAAAAGCTAGTGAGCCTTGCCAGAAAGTCCACCTATACTGGATGCAGGCCATACCCCCAAGGAAACTCCCTTTCAACTGATTGGCTGCTCATAACAGATCTCATCATGTAGGTGATCGCATTATATCAGATCTCATTATGGGGTGATTACATCATTAAAAAGCTGCCAAACTACATTATAACTGCCAAACCACTGAGGATCATGGCCCAGCCACGTTGACACACAATCTTAACCATGACAGTCCACCCCTTGTCAACTTGGCACCTGTATATATTTCTAAATAAAGACAATTATAAAGTCATACTTGTGCCTAATGTGATACAACTAACATACATGCAACCAAAAATGTACTAACCCTGTTTACATCTTGTATCTTATAAGTGAAGAAAACAAAAATATTTGATGCACACATACAAGGAAGAAATACTCATAACAATCACAATCCTTGTTTCTGCAACTGGTCACGTGGTCATAGCTGGTATTCAAAACTACCTTTTTCTACCACCCATTCTGTATTCCCTTTACCCTCAGCAAGCACCTCAGCTGGTTGTGATCCTTTGCCTGGTGGGGTGGCCCAAACCTTCATTCCGGGTCATTAGTAGTCATATTGGATTGGGTTAGTGTAGTTTTCCACTGACTTTAATCACAGGGCATGGTAGTACTAAGAGACTCCCTAAGGGATCTCCTGCGTTCCAGACATATTCTTCTTTACCTCCATTATGTAATAACAATCTGATTTCCTCTTGGTAATCAGGGTCAATCACACCAGCCAATATGGTAACTCCCTTCTCTGCCTGTTGATCCAGAGGCATGAGGAGCCCAAAGTGGCCAGGTAACATTCTTAACTTACAGTTCAATGGAATCAGTGATGCATCTCCAGGTGAGAGTATTCCTCTCTTTTGGAACTAAGATCTCTAGACCTGCAGAGCATAGGGCTGAGAGGACAGGAAGCAAAAATTTTGCAAGTGGGTCACTAGCGGTAATAGTGAGTGGTGCCACTCTCATTTCCACCCTTTGATTCGTGGACTCATGAATCCTGGCTATGGGAGAAAGGGCACTGTATACTGCACACTGGTTTAGAGCATATGCAGCCTGCTAGAGAACATTACCCCAACCTTGCAAGTTATTTCAGCCCTATGCTTAGATAGTAAACCAGATATAGAGTACTGTGTTCTGCACGTGCCAAGGAAGATACTCAAATTGGACAAAGACAGTGGTTAAATGGGATTGAAACCAAGTACTGGTAATATAAGAAAAGGCTGAGGTGCTGATATGTAGAAATGATGCTAGACTTGTTATTTGTAAGCTCAAGAGTTAAAGTACTGTTGTTGTTGTTAGTTGCTGTCTAGTCTATCCTGACTCATGGTGATTCCCTGTATGCAGAGTAGAATTTATGTGAATATTTATATGATCTTGGGTTGGGGAGGCCCTTGAAAGCAAAACACCAAAGGCAGAAACCATAAAGGATAAGACTAATAGATTTAAATACATAAATCTTTGTATGTCAAAAATATTCTACCATTTAAAAAAAAGTTTTAAAAAAAGTAGGGTTGGAGACTTCCTAGATATAGCCAAACATTTCACAGGATTGGTTTACTGGATGAAAAGGCTTAGGACCATAGTCTCGTGGAACAACTCAGTCAATTGACGTAACATAGTTTCATAAAGATAATGTTCTACATCCTGGTTTGGTGAGTAGCATCTGGGGTCTTAAAAGCTTGTGAGCATCCGTCTAAAATACAACTATTGGTCTCTACTCATATGAAGCAAAAGAGAATGAAGGATACCAAAGACTCAAAGAAGAAACCAGTCCACAGGACTAATAGCCCACATGAACCATGGCCTCTTCTAGTCTGATATCAGAAGAACTAGATGGTGCCTGGATACTGCCACTGACTGTTCTGACCAGGGACACAGTAGAAGGTCCCAGACAGAATGGGAGAAAAATGTAGAACAAAATTCAAATTCCTAAAAAAGGCCAGACTTACTAGACCAATAGAGACTAGAGGAACACCCAAGACTATCTCCCTAAGATACCTTTTAACTTGGAACTGAAGCCAGTCCTGGAGGTCACCTTTCAGCCAAATAATACGTTGACTTATACAATAAACAATATCACCTGTGAGTAATGTGTTTCTTAAACAATAAACTATATGATACCAGACGGGCAACATTTACCCAAAAGCAAAGATGAGAAGGCAAGGAGAAGAAGGGAAGCTAAATCAATGGAAACAGAACAAACAATGGAAATAATGAGAATGCTGACAGATTGTGAAAATTGTAACCAAAGTCCAAGAAAAATTTGTATAAAAGTTGTTAAATGGGAACCTAGTTTGCTGTATAAACTTTCACATAAAACACAATAAAATATTTTTTAAAAAAGTGTAATCAATTTCAAAATATACTGAACTTTTTCATGGTCTTGTAACTCCCACAAAATGATTGACTGGACCACAATCTTGCAAGGGATTGGTCGATTTACTATGCAAATAATGGATTGAAATTCTACCTAATAAGATTGATCCCCTTGTGATCCAACTAGGAGATTGGTCAGTTTTGTCATCCTTCAGGTTTATATAAGGGCCAATCCCACAGAGGCTTAAGGGGGCCTCACTACCATCCAGAAGTGTTTGGAGCAGAGCTTGTCCTTTGGACCCAGCGTTCCTGTGCTGAGAACCTCCTAGACCCAGAAGAAGAGAGAGCTGTAACACTGAAGACAGAGGGATGGTGGGATGGTGTTCCCACAGAGAGAGACAGCAGGGGTAGGTTGGTGAGCTCACAGAAAAAGAGAAACAAGACTTGGCTGTGGTGGGCTTGTTGGCCCATGAAGAGAGAACTGGGTGCTTCCATGCAGGAGGTTTGCCTACTGCTAAAGAGCTGCACCACCACTTGTCTATAGTACTTCGCCATACTGTGGTGGCTTTCCTGTGGCTGTGATACTGGAAGCTAGGCCACCAGTATTTCAAATACCAGCAGGGTCACCCATGGTGGACAGGTTTCAGCAGATCTTCCAGATTAAGATAGACTAGGAAGAAGGGGCTGGTGGTCTATGTCTGAAAAACTGGCCAGTGAAAACCTTGTGAACAGCAACAGAACATTTCAAGATCTATCCTGAAGTATAATGTTTTATGTGATAGGATAATATCCTATGCCTACAAGGATGACAAGTTAATTCAACTATTATTCAAATTTACAAACCAACCAGTAAGGCCAAAGATGAAGAAATTGAAGATTTTTACCAACCTATGCAGTCTGAAATTGATCAAACATACAATCAAGATGCCTTGATAATTACTGGTGATTGGAATGCGAAAGTTGGAAACAAATAAGAAGGATCAGCAGTTGGAAAATATGGCCTGGTGATGGAAATGATGCTGAATATCGCATGAGAAAATTTCCCAAGACCAATGACTTCTTCATTGCAAATACCTTTCTTCAATGGCATAAACAGTGACTATACATTTGGACCTCCCCAGATGTAATACACAGGAATCAATTTGACTACATCTGTGGAAAGAGATGATGGAGAAGCTCAATATCATCATCAGAACAAGGTCAGGGGCCGACTATGGAACAGACCATCAATTGCTCATACACAAGTTCAAGCTGAAGAAAATTAGAGCAAGTCCATGAGAGCCAAAATACGATGTTGAGTATATCCTACCTGAATTTAGAGACCATATCAAGAATAGATTTGATGCATTAAACACTAATGACTGAAGGAAGACCAGATGTCATTGTGGAATGACATCAAGGACATCATATATGAAGAAAGCAAGAGGTCATTAAAAAGACAGGAAAGAAAGAAAAGACCAAAATGGATGTCAGAAGATGCTCTGAAACTTGCTCTTGAGCATAGAGTAGCTAAAGCAAATGGAAGAAATGATGAAGTAAAAGAGCTGAATTGAAGATTTCAAAGGCAGCTCAAGAAGACAAAAAACCACTATAATGAAATATGCAAAGACCTAGAGTTAGGAAAGCAAAAGGAAAGAAAATGCGTGGCATTTCTTAAGATGAAAGAACTGAAGAAAAAATTCAAGCCTTGTATTGCAATTTTGAAGGATTCTAAAAGGAAAATATTAAACGATGCAGGAAGCATCAAAAGAAGATGGAAGGAATACACAGAGTCACTGTACCGAAAAGAACTGGTCAACATTCAACCATATCAGGAAGTAGCATATGACCAAGAACCAATGGTACAGAAGGAAGAAGTCCAAGCTGCAATGAAGGCATTGCCAAAAAACAAGCCTCCAGGAATGGACAGAATACCAGTTTAGAATTTTCAACAAACGGATGCAGCACTGGAGGTGGTCACTTGTTTATGCCAAGAAATTTGGAAGACAGCTACCTGGCCAACCAACTGGAAGAGATCCATATTTGTGCCCATTCCAAAGAAAAGTGATCCAACAGAATGCAGAAATTATCGAACGATATCATTAATATCACACACAAGTAATATTTTGCTGAAGATCATTCAGAAGTGAGTGTAGCAGTACATCAACAGGGAACTGTCAGAAATTCAAGCCAGATTCAGAAGAGGATGTGGAGCGAGGGATATCATTACTGATGTCAGATGGATCTTGGCTGAAAGATAAGAATACCCAAATATGTTTACCTGTGTTTTATTGACTAAGCAAAGGCATTCAACTATCCATAAAAAATTATGGACAACGTTGTGAAGAATGGGAATTCCAGAACACTTAATTGTGCTCATGAGAAACCTGTACATAGACCAAGAGGCAGCCTTTCAAACCGAGCAAGGGGATAGTGGATGGATTAAAATCAAGAAAGACGTGCATCTGGGTTGTATCCTTTCACCATACTTACTCAATCTGTATTCTGAGCAAATAATCCAAGAAACTGGACTATATGAAGAAGAATGTGGTATCAGGATTGGTGGAAGACTCATTAACAACCGTTATGCAGATGATACAATCTTGCTTGCTGAAAGTGAAGAGGACTTGAAGCACTTACTGATGAAGATCAAAGACTACAGCCTTCAGTATGGGTTGTACCTCAACATAAAGAAAACAAAAATCCTGCTAACTGGACCAATAAACAATGTTATGAGAAATGGAGAAAAGATTGAAGTTGTCAAGGATTTCGTTTTACTTGGATCCACAATCAATGCCCATGGAAGCAGCAGTCAAGAAATCAAATGGTACATTGTAGTGGACAAATCTGCTGCAAAAGACCTCTTTAAAATGTTGAAAAGCAAAGATGTCACCTTGAAGACTAAGGTGCACCTGACCCAAACCCTGGTATTTTCAATTGCCTCAATTGCATGCAAAACCTGGACAATGAATAAGGAAGACCAAGAATAATTGACGCCTTTGAGTTATAGTGTTGGTGAAGAATACTGAATATACTATGGACTTCCAGAAGAATGAACAAATCTGTCTTGGAAGAAGTACAGCCAGAATACTCTTTAGAAGCAAGAATGGCGAGAGACCTCGTCTCACATACTTGAATATGTCATCAGGAGGGACCAGCCCTTGGAGAAGGACATCATGCTTGGTAAAGTAGAGGGTCAGAGATAAAAAAGAAGACCCTCAATGAGATGGATTGACACAGTGACTGCAACAATGGGCTCAAGCATAACAACAATTGTGGGTATGGCCCAAGACCGGGCAGTGTTTCGTTCTGTTGTACTTAGGGTCGCTATGAGTTGGAACTGACTCAACAGCACCTAACAAAAATAATAACAACAAAGAGCTGTAATACTCACAGGTGCAGAACATAGGCCTGAGTGTGCCCAGTGCAACACAGCCCCCCTCAAGCCCCCAGGCAGCATGGTGGGAGCCATGTGGGCCCTGGGGCAGCGCAGGCCTGAGTAGCATGGCAGCAGAGAGAACCACAGGACTTTGGGCGGTGTGGCAGGAGCCAAAGGCAGAGGCCTAGAAGGGCCCAGTGGAAGAGGCTTGGGTCTTCCTGCCTGCAAGGCAAGGCCAAGTGAACCCCAGGTGCAGAGCAGACACCTGGGGAGCTGTAAGGCCCACCTGGGTAGTGTGGTGGTAGTCAGAGGCAGAAGTGACCTGAACACAGCATCTGACCTGAAACATGGTGTGCTGGCCTATCAACATAAGAATGGACGTGGTAATTTGGGGAAGGGTAAATTGTTCCCCTTTGAAAATCTGTTTCTATTGTCTACTGTTTGTTTTCTATAAATAACAATAATGGCTTTCACTTTGCCAATACTGTGTCTGGCTTATCACAGATGAATGTAGCATCCATGGAATGTGTGTGAGGAACTTTTAAATTTTGAGGTGCCGGTAGGTCTAACTGGGGAGATTTCTGAACTAAAATTAAGCACTCTATCCAGAAATTAAACTTTACTCCACAATCCTGATAACCATTAGGCTTCTGTTCAAGTTGCCATTTGAAAAACAAAGCCCAGTTGTGTTTGTTGCATGAAGAGTGTTCCTGCAGCTGGCCTTAGAAAAAGCTTCATTAAGTTGTTAAAACAAATTAGAGCCTATAGATAAACATGTTTATTTAACTACCTTACGGGAGTTCCCCAGCAAGGCCTAGGCATTATTTCTTTTCTCTCAGCTAAGTGACCCACTGCCATCAAGTCGATCTCAGCTCATTGCAACCCTATAGACCCTATAGGACAGAGAAGAACTGCCCCATAGGGTTTCCAAAGAGCAGCTGGTGGATTCAAACTGCTGATCTTCTGGTTGGCAGCTGTAGTTAGCTGTAGTTCTTAACCACTGTACCACCAGGGCTCCGTCAGCTAAATAAACAGAGTTTATTTATACTATCCTAACTAATGGTTGGAGCGCTGGTGGCACAGTGGTTAGGAGTTCGGCTGCCAATCGAAAGGTTGGCAGTTCGAATCCACCAGACACTCCTTGGAAACCCTATGTGGCAGTTCTATTCTGTCCTGTAGGGTCCTATGAGTCGGAATCAAGTTGACAGCAATGGGTTTTTTTTTTTTTTTAAAGTAATGGCTAGTTCCGTATCCAAAGATTTCAGTTAAATTGGCCCAGCTGCAATTACATCAGTAATTTCCATATCACTAAACTTTCATGTAGACATTGTTTATACCTTTTATTTTAGAAATATTGCCTTAGTTAAAATATATCAAGTATGAGAAGGAGGTGGGGCCAAGATGGCAGAGTAGTCAGACACTTCCTGTGGGCCCTCTTACAACAAAGACTTGAAAAAACAAGTGAATCTATTATGAATGACAATTTAGAAGCCCTGAATATCAAAGACAAAGTTGAGGAATCGGACTGTGTGGCAGGGGGAGTGGGAGACGGTTCAGAAGCAGCAAGGAGTTGCCAGACCTGACTTGGCCAGCTCTGGCACCCTTGCAAACTGGATCAGCTAGTGTGCAAGGGGTGAGGCAAGCAGCGGCACTCGGGATGTGTTTTCCACACTGGGAGAGACCAAGCAGCGGAGAGTCTGCTTAAGCTTCCAGAACCAGTGAGAAATGGCACTCTATCAGAGAAAGATAAGTACAAGCATCTAACCTCCCATGGGGACCAACCCCCCCACCTTTGGGAAGTACCTCTCTCCCATTTACCAGCCCCCTCCCCACTCTGCTACAGTCCCAGTCAGACTCCAGCAATTGCAGTGCCCCCTGGGCCAGAAGTAGGACCCATCCCATGCCTGGAGCCATTCTCCCAGCTTTGGAGAGGGAACAAATTAACAAACAGGGAAAAATAATCTGCTATCTGCCCTAAGCCAGGAACTCAGGCGTTGGCCCTCATTAGCACAGTACAACAGGGTGTATACCTGAAGTTTCTTTTCATCTGTATCAGCTATAATGGGAAGTGGCAGATTCATGATATTTGACACCACCCTGCTCATTAAGCAGCGTCCTCACCTACCCACATCAGGGGACTGAGGACTGGTGGCTCCACCCACTCCACCTACCCACCCACAACAGGGGTCCAAGAATAAGTGGTACCCTCCCAGTCCTTACAGCCAACAGCATTGGGTGCCCATAGTCTGGCTGCAAAACCCAACTACCTACATGCTCTAGGGAACAGGGACATGCCTTCCACCCGGACACTCAGGGGCAGCAGTCAGCCCCCTGCCTTGATCAGCATATGACCCCCTACTGCAGCCAGATACCTATGCCTACTCCAATCACCCCTGCCCATCTAGGAAT
The DNA here is from genome assembly GCA_030035585.1 of Dugong dugon. Classification (NCBI taxonomy): domain Eukaryota; kingdom Metazoa; phylum Chordata; class Mammalia; order Sirenia; family Dugongidae; genus Dugong; species Dugong dugon. Next base: position 56,824,781 of record CM057472.1, read on the forward strand.
GTAGGTGAGAATCTGTACCACACACTTGGTGACTGACTACCTGGACACCTGAGCTCAATCCACACAAGAAAAGTAAACAGACTCCAGGGCTCACATACCTAGTAACAGCTCTAGCCACCAGGGCTCACATACCTAGTAACAGCTCTAGCCACCTGGTGACAGGACATGAGAGCTTCAAAGATGCCAATAATCAAAGTAGCTCACACAACCAGCCTGTTTGGGCGTATCAAAACAAAACAAGAAGCTAGGACACAGTGAGCAAATACAAAATAAGTAAATATAATACCTTATTGGTGGCTCAGAGACAACAGTCAATATCAAATCACATAAAGAGGCAGACCATGATGGCTTCAGCAAGCCACCAAAAGAAAGAATCAAGAAACTTTCCTGAGGAAGATAACTTCTTGGAATTACTGGAGGTAGAACTCTTCAAGACATCAGAAAGGAGATCATGCAAAATGCAGCACAAGCCAAGGAACATACAGACAAAGCAACAGAGGAACTTAAGAAGGTTATACAAAAGCATAATGACAAATTTAACAGGCTGCAAGAATCCATAGAGAAACAGCAATCAGAAATCCTAAAGATTAACAATAAAATTTCAGAATTAGACAACTCAATAGAAAGTCATAGGAGCAGAACTGAGGCAATGGAAGCCAGAATTAGTGAGACTGAAGATAAAGCACTTGACACCAACTTATTTGAAGAAAAATCGGATAAAAGAATGTTTAAAAAATGAAGAAACCCTAAGAATTATGTGGGACTCTATCAAGAGGAATAACCTATGAGTGATTCGAGTACCAGAACGGGGTGGGGGGAGGATAACAGAAAATACAGAGAGAATTGATGAAGATTTTTTGGCAGAAAACTTCCATAATATCGTGAAAGATGAGAAGATATCTATCCAAGATGCTCATCGAACCTCACATAAGGTAGATCCCAAAAGAAAGTCACCAAGACATATTATAATTAAACTTGCCAAAACCAAAGATAAAGAGAATTTTAAGAGTGGCTAGGGATAAATGAAAAGTCATCTACAAAGGAGAGTGGACTAAGCTTGGACTACTCAGCAGAAACCATGAGGGCAAGAAGGCAATGGGATGACATATATGAAGCCTTGAAGGAAAAAAATTGCCAGCCAAGAATTACATATCCAGCAAAACTGTCTCTCAAATATGATGGCAAAATTAGGGCATTTCCAGATAAACAGAAGTTTAGGGAATTTGTAAAAACTAAACCAAAATTATAGGAAATACTAAAGGTTAGAAAACCAGCATCATCAGATAACAGCCAAAGACTAGAACACAGGACAGAACAACCAGATGTCAACCTAGATAGGGAAGTCATAAAAATAAATCAAAGCTAAAACACTGAAAATACAGAAACAGAGAAGTCAATGTGTAAAAGATGACAACATTAAAAAAATGTATCAAGTATGAGATTTGTATTAGACTAGAAACTGAGTAAAGAAAGTTTCACAGTTAATTGCCACCCTTGTAAATCTCATGTACTTTCCTGACATTGCTTTGATGTGAAGTTGTTACCTGTACTTGCTCTACTTCTTTGATATCTCTGTTTTGCCTGTAAGGCAGAGCATACCGTTACAGCCAAACTGAACGCATGCTCTCCCATGGTTCATTCCCTCAATAAATTTTATTTGTTTAAATATCAGACTAGAGTGTTTTCCCAGTGACTTCATGAGGACAAATGACTGATGCCAGTGGGTGTACGTGCCTCATTCCTAGCAGTCTTATTTATGGCTGTCTGGAAGTTTGAGGTGCAGCCTGTCTGCATATGCAATGTAGACAGACAGGCCCTTACATCAAGTAAAGTGCATTGTAACAATGGCCTTCTGAAAACCACGCTTTTACCAAGGGGAGTGTTTCTGATGTTGGAAATTTCAGGCACTCAGGCAGGCTAGTTAATTAAATAGACTCGTCAGAGCATCACTGGTATTAAAAACAAACAAACAAAAAAAAAAACCCGTCGTTATCTAGTTCGACTCATAGCAACCCTATAGGACAGAGTGGAACCGACCGATAGGGTTTCCAAGAACAGCTGGATGGATTTGAACTGCCAAACTTTTGGTTAACAGCTGAGCTCTTAACCACTGCACCACCAGGGCTCGAACACAAGAACCCTAAATCACACCTTCTTACATGGCTTATTTTTTATTGATTATCTTCCTTGACTAGACTGGAAGCTCTACAAAGGCAGTGGCTTGTCTATTTTATTTTATCTCTGCTTTACTAGTATCAGCATAGGATCTAACAAATAATTGGCACTTAATGAACATTTGTTAAATGGATGGATATACGGATGGCTGAATTGTTAAAATATTATGAGTTAAAGAAAGATACACATATACACACAAACTCATACACGAAAAAATACCAATCCTGAAAAAGTTTTCAGCATAAATTTTTTTTAAGAAAGTATAAGCATGTTAAAGAAGACATTACTGGGATGACTTCTTTCTGACCTCACAGAGTTTTGTCAGGTACAAACTAACATTAACTTGTATTAGTTTCCAATCAGTGTTGTGAAAAAAATACTACAAGCTTAGGGGCTTAAACAACACAAATTTATTATCATACAGTTTCAGGGGTCAGAAATCCAAAATGGATCAGCAGAGCTGCTTTCTTTCTGGAGGCTCTAGGGGAAAATCCATTTCCTTGTCTTTTCCAGCTTCTAGAAGCTGCCTACATTCCTTAGTTTGTGGCTCTGCACGACTCCTACTTCTGCTTCTCTCAGTCTGACCCTCCTGTCTCCCTCTAATAAGGACCCTGGTAATTACATTGACCCCAGTCTGATAATTCAGGATACTCTTGCCATCTCAAGATCCTTAATTTAATCACACCTATAAAGTCAAGGATAACATATTCACAGGTTTCGGGGATGAGGACATGGACATCTTTGGATGAAGCATTATTCTTTGTGGAACATCTCAGTTCCACAAAGCTGAGGAGGAGTTCTCCCAGAGGTGGTGGAGAAAACTAAGGGTGGTAGGAACCTGAGGGCTAACAGTTATCTTTGTTCAACATGGAATGAGTCACCTTAAAAAAAAATAAATAAATTGAATACAATTAGCTTTGTAAAAAGCTTACTACGTTGCCCCCTTTCCCCCTCATTTCACTGAAGGCAGCAGTGAAAATCTATGGTCAATGCTTAGAGTCTTAAATTACCAATAGATTAGCAGATAAATTATCAGATTGATGTGAATACTTGATCAATTTCTACTCTTCTATAATGGCTGAATTTAATATATAACCCACCAAGACTGTTCATTCTTAAAGATAGAATTACTATCACAGACCATCAAGAACTTCTGAAAATGTTAAAGATTCTCCTTTCAAACTTTATTCACTTATTTCATTTAAAAGTGAGATAAGAGCATGAGACTTGCTCAAGATGACTCAGTAGAAGGCACTGAGGCTTTGCTCTTATGAGCACTGGGTTCAAGATGTATCCCCACTAAATTAATAATTTCTTTTATAAGGATCAGCACAAAGCTGGTTCCTATGAGGTAGGCATTAAAGATGACCCAAATATCCAACCTTTCCAAATTGCTGTACCACTTTATCATCTCTAACATCAACTACTCCTCCCCTCAGTACTCTTCCTCCCATCTTTGGGTTCCACAATTTGCTGCAATGTCTCACAGAATTCAGGAACCATATCAAGGAAATGGCTCACACCGTTGTGGAGGCTGGCAAGTCCCAAATCCATGAGTCAGGCATAGGCTTCCCCTGACTCACGTGGCTACAGGGGCCAACGAACGCAAATCAGCAGGCCAGATAACAGGCTGCTGGCCCACAGGGCTGTGGAAACTGGTGAATTCCAGAATTATCAGGTCAGACAGCAGGCCACTGGCTCAAGTTCAAGAACTGAAGGTCAGGTGATGATGAGCCAGATGCAGGATCCAGATGTAGAGAGAGAAAGAGACAGCCCTGCCAGAGCAACCACATATATAAATGGATGCAAGCTATTGCCCAGGGAAGGATGTGACTTGAGCAATAGTGGGACTTGACTCAGACCCTCCTGCAAGACTGTGACTCAAGATACATCCCACACTAATCCTGACTCATTAACATATAGAGGTTAGAATTTACAACACATAATATGGAGGATTATTAGGATAATTACATCAGATCACAAAATGTAGGACAGCCACACAGTACTGGGAATTGTGGCCTAGCCAAGCCAACAAGCGACACCAACCACCACACCTGGTTAGGATTTCATACACCTTATTGGCATGGTCCCAACCAATCATTGCGTGGGAGTCACAAAGACTATGGCTGTTGTTGTTATTGTTAGGTGCTGTTGAGTTGATTCCGACCCTATGTACAACAGAACGAAACATTGCCTGGTCCTGCGCCACCCTCACAATCGTTGTTCTGTTTGAGCCCATTGTTGCAGCCACTGTGTCAATCCATCTCATGGAGGGTCTTCCTATTTTTTGCTGACACTCTACTTTCCCAAGCAGGATGTCCTTCTCCAGGGACTGATCCCTCGTGATAACATGCCAAAGTACATGAGACGATGTCTCTCGCCATTCTTGCTTCTAAGGAGAATTCTGGCTGTACTTCTTCCAAAATAGATTTGTTCATTCTTCTGGCAGACCATGGTATATTTGATATTCTTCACCAACAGCATAATTCAAAGGCATCAATTCTTCTTTGGTCTTCATTATTCATTGTCAAGCTTTCACATGCATATGAGGCGATTGAAAATACCACGGCTTGGGTAAGGCGCACCTTAGTCCTCAAAGTGACATCTTTACTTTCGAACACTTTAAAGAGGTCTTTTGCAGCAGATTGGCCCAATGTAGTATGTCATTTGATGTCCTGACTGCTGCTTCCGTGGGCATTGATTGTGGATCCAAGTAAAATGAAATCCTTGACAACTTCAATCTTTTCTCCATTTATTGGTCCAGTTGTGAGGATTTTTGTTTTCTTTACATTGAGGTGCAATCCATACTGAAGTCTGTAGTCTTTGATCTTCATCAGTAAGTGCGTCAAGTCCTCTTCACTTTCAGCAAGCCAAGGTTGTGTCTTCTGCCTATCGCAGTTTGTTTATGAGTCTTCCTTCAATCCTGATGCCATAGTTTTGATACAGTCCAGCTTCTCAGATTATTTGCTCAGAATACAGATTGAATAAGTATGGTGAAAGGATACAACCCAGATGCACACCTTTCTTGACTTTAATCCATGAAGTGTCCCTTTGCTCTGTTTGAAAGACTGCCTCTTGGTCTATGTACAGGTTCCTCATGAGCACAACTAAGTGTTCTGGAATTCTCATTCTTTGCAACGTTATCCATAATTTGTTATAATCCACACAACTGAATGCCTTTGCATAGTCAATAAAACTCAGGTAAACATCTTTCTGGTATTCTCTGCTTCCAGCCAATACCCATGTGATGTCAGCAATGATATCCCTCGTTCTACGTCCTCTTCTAAATCTGGCTTGAATTTCTAGCAGTTCCCTGTCAATATACTGCTGCAACTGCTTTTGAATGATCTTCAGCAAAATCTTACTTGTGTGTGATATTAATGATATTGTTCTATAATTTCCACATTCTGTGGGATCATCTTTCTTTGGAATGGGCAGAAATATGGATCTCTTCCAGTCTATTGACTGGGTAGCTGTCTTCCAAATTTCTTGCCATAGACAAGTGAGTGCTTCCAGCATTGCATCTGTCTGTTGAAACATCTCAATTGGTATTCCATCAATTCCTGAAGCGTTGTTTTTTGGCAATGTCTTCTTTGAAGCTTGGATCTCTTCCTTCAGCGCGATAGATTCTTGATCATATGCTACCTTCTGAAATGGCTGAATGTTAACCAATTCTTTTTGTACAGTGACTCTGTGTATTCCTTCCATCTTCTTTTGATGCTTCCTGCATCATTCAATATTTTCCTGCAGAAGCCTTCAAAATTGCAACTTGAGGCTTGAATTTTTTCTTCAGTTCTTTCAGCTTGAGAAATGCCGAGCTCATTCTTCCCTTTTGGTCTTCTAACTTCAGGTCTTTGCACATTTCATTATAATATTTTACTTTATCTTCTTGACTTGCCCTTTGAAATCTTCTGTTCAGCTCTTTTACTTCATCATTCATTCCATTTGCTTTAGCTACTTTATGTTCAAGAGCAAGTTTCAGAGTATCTTCTGACATCCATTTTGGTCTTGTCATTCTTTCCTGTCTTTGTGGTGACCTTTTGCTTTCGTCATGTGTGATATCCTTAATGTCTTCCCACAAATCGTCTGGTCTTCGGCCATTAGTGTTCAGTGAGTCAAATCTATTCTTTAGAATGCCTCCAAATTCAGGTGGGATATACTCAAGGTCGTATTTTGGTTCTTGTGGACTTGTTTTAATTTTCTTCAGCTTCAACTTGAACTTCCATATGAGCAACTGATGCTCTGTTCTGCAGTCGGTCCCTGGCCCTCTGACTGATGAGATTGAGCTTTTCCATTGTCTCTTTCTACAGATGTAGTCAATTGATTCCTGTGTTTTCCATTTGGTGAGGTCCATGTGTCTATGTTGTTGAAAAAAGGTATTTGTAATGAAGAAGTCGTTGGTCTTGCAAAATTCTATCATGGGATCTCAGGTGTCGTTTCTATCACCAAGGCTATACTCTCCTAACTACCAATCCTTCTTCTTTGTTTCCAGCTTTCACATTTCAATCACCAGTAATTATCAATGTATTTTTATTGCATGTTTAATCAATTTCAGACTGCAGAAGTTGGTAAAAATCTTTAACTTCCTCATCTTTGGCATCAGTGGTTGGTGGGTAAATTTGAATAATAGTCATATTAACTGGTCTTCTTTGTAGGTATATGGATATTATCCTATCACTAACAGTGTTGTACTTCAGGATAGATTCTTTTTTTTTAATTGTGCTTTAAGTGAAAGTTTACAATTCAAGTTAGTCTCTCATACAAAAATATATACATACATTGTTTTGTGACCCTAGTTGCTCTCCCTATACTGTAACAGCACACACTTCTTTCCACCCTGGATTTCCCGTGTCCATTCAACCAGCTTCTGACCCTCTCTGCCTTCTCATCTTGTCTCTGGACAGGAGCTGCCCATTTAGTCTCATGTATCTACTTGTGCTAAGAAGCACACTCTTCACAAGTATCATTTTATGTGTCATAGTCCAGTCTAATCTTTGTCTAAAGAGTTGGCCTTGGGAATAATTTTAGTTTTGGGCTAACAGAGAGTCCGGGGGCCATGTCTTCCAGGGTCCCTCCAGTCTCAGTCAAAACATTACGTCTGGTCTTTTTACTACAATTTGAGTTCTGCACCCCACTTTTCTCCTGCTCCATCAGGGACTCTCTGTTGTGTTCCCTGTCAGGGCGGTCATTGTGGTAGCTGGGCACCATCTAGTTCTTCTGGTCTCAGGCTGATGAAGTCTCTGGTTTATGTCATCCTTTCTTTTTTTTTTTTTATGTGGCCCTTTCTGTCTCTTGGGCTAATACTTTCCTTGTGTCCATGGTGTTCTTCATTCTTCTTTACTCCAGGTGGTTGGGACCAATTGATGCATCTTAGATGGCCAGTCCCTAGCTTTTAAGACTCTAGACGCCACTCGCCGAAGTGGGATGCAGAACATTTTCTTAATAAATTTTGTTATGCGAGTTGACCTAGATGTCCCCTGGAACCATAGTCCCCAGGCCCCCACCCTTGCTACTCTGTCCCTCAAAGTGGTTGGTTGTATATAGGAAGCTTCTTAGCTTTTGGTTTAGTCCAGTTGGGCTGACTTCCCCTGTAGTGTGTGCTGTCCTTCCCTTCATCTAAGATAATTCTTGTCTACTTTCTAGTTAGTGAATACCCCTCTCCCTCCCTCCCTACCCTGGTAACCATCAAAGAATGTTTTCCTCTGTGTTTAAACTTTTTCTTGAGTTCTTATAATAGTGGTCTTATTCAATATTTCTCCTTTTGCGACTGACTAAATTCACTCAGCATAATACCCTCCAGATTCCTCCATATTACAAGATGTTTCACAGATTCATTGTTGTTCTTTATCATTGCATAGTATTCCATTATGTGAATATACCATAATTTGTTTATTCATTTGTCCATGGATGGGCACCTGTGTTATTTCCACCTTTTTGCTATCGTGAACAGTGCTGCAATGAACATGGGTGTGCATATATCTATTCGTGTGATGGCTCTTATTTCTCTAGGATATATTTCAAGGAGTGGGATTGCTGGATCGTATGGTACTTTTATTTCTAGCTTTTTAAGGAAGCACCAAATTGATTTCCAAAGTGGTTGTACCATTTTACATTCCCAACAGTGTATAAGTGTTCCAGTCTCTCCACAACCTCTCCAACATTTATTATTTTGTGTTTTTTGAATTAATGCTACCCTTGTTGGAGTGAGATGGTATCTTATTGTAGTTTTTGATTTGCATTTCTCTGATGGCTAATGATCGTGGGCATTTCCTCATGTGTTTGTTAGCCACCTGAATGTCTTCTTTGGCAAAGTGCCTGTTCATATCCTTTGCCCATTTTTTAATTCCGTTATTTGTCTTTTTGTTGTTGAGGTTTTGCAGTATCTTGTAGATTTTAGAGATTAGATGCTGATCAGATTTGTCATAGCCAAAAATTTTTTCCCAGTCTGTAGGTTGTCTTTTGACTCTTGGTGAAGTCTTTTGATGAGCATAAGTGTTTGGTCTTTCGGAGCTTCCAGTTATCTAGTTTCTCTTCTGGTGTTTGTGCATTGTTACGTATGGTTTGTATTCTGTTTATGCCATGTACTAGGGCTCCTAGCATTGTCCCTATTTTTTATTCCATGATCTTTATCACTTTTGATTTTATATTTATCATTTTCAATTTTATATTTAGGTCTTTGACCCATTTTGAGTTAGGTTTTGTGCATGGTGTGAGGTATGGGTCTTGTTTCAGTTTTTTGCAGATGGATACAGGATAGATCTTGAAATGTTCTTTTTGACCATGAATGCGATGCCATTCCTCTTCAATCTGTCATTCCCAGCATAGTAGATCATATGATTGTCTGATTCAAAATGGCCAATACCAGTTCATTTCAGCTCACTAATGCCTAGGATATTGATGTTTATACCTTCCATTTCATTTTTGACGACTTCCAATTTTCCTAGACTCATCCTTTGTACATTCCACGTTCTGATCATTAATGGATGTTTGCAGCTGTTTGTTCTTATTTTGAGTTTTGCCACACTGGCAAATGAAGGTTCCAAAAGCTTGACTCCATCCATGTCATTAAAGTTGACTCTACTTTGAGGCGGCAGCTCTTCCCCAGTCGTATTTTGAGTGCCTTACAACCTGAGGGACTCGTCTTCCAGCACTATGTTAGATAATGTTTTTCTGCTATTCATAAGGTTTTCATTGGCCAATTTTTTCAGAAGTAGACTGTGAGGCCTTCTTCCCAGTCTGTCTTAGTCTGGAAGCTCAGCTGAAACCTGTCCACCAAGGTGACTCTGCTAGTATTTGAAATACTGGTGGCAAAGCTTCCAGTACCATAGCAACACGCAAGCCACCACAGTATGACAAACTGACAGACTCATGGTAGAAGACTATGGCTAGAAGGGCCATATTAAGTAATTCACTACTCTGCAGGCCACCTCTTTGCCCTTCTAGCCATTGACTCTTTCATACATGAAGGATTAACTTCCCCTTCCCAATCATTTTACCAGTTCAAAACAGTCATTAACAATCAGTCCTTCATTAAGGCAAAGAGTCCTCAGGGTGAGGTTACTCAGGTACCAGCCATTTAGGTCTGCTGCAGGTGTCTATCTGATCTGGTCAAGTCTTCCAAAAGTTGTCTTGGCTTCATCCTTTCTGGTACCTGATAAAATTTAACTGAGAGAAGATTATGCCCTTGCTCTGAGTCACATGAGTTATCAGCATAGCAAAACCTTTAAAGGACTTTAGGTTCGGCCACTGTACTCCAGTCCAGCATTGCCTCCCCCTTAGTCAAGTCTTTCACACTTACAGCTTCTACAATTACAGTTTTTACAATCACAGTTAATCCTGTTAACAATCAACACTTACAACTGAATCATATAATTCTGTCAGCATCTTCCCCCACTCTCTCTTCCCCAAACCCATCGGGAAAAGAAGAATCTATTTAGTGGGAATCCTCCCTTGTCCCCCTCATTTTGTGTAAGCACACCCATGAAAGTGTGTAAGCCAGCCACCTCATGCCTTTATCTTCCCTCATTTTATTTTATTTTTATTGTTGTAGTTTAGGTAAAAGTTTACAATTCAAATTAGTCTCTCATACAAAAATTTATACATACATTGTTATGTGACCCTAATTGCTCTCCCTATACTGTGACAGCACACTCCTCCTTTCCACCCGATTTCCCGTGTCCATTCAATCAGCTCCTAACCCTCTCTGCCTTCTCATCTCACCTCCAGACAGAAGCCACCCATTTAGTCTCATGTATTTACTTGAGCTAAGAAGCACACTCTTCATGAGTATCATTTTATGTCCCATAGTCCAGTCTAATCTTTGTCTGAAGAGTTGGCTTCGGGAACTGTTTTAGTTCTGGGTTGACAGAGATTCCAGGGGCCATGCTTTCTGGGATTCCTCCAGTCTCAGTCAGACTATTAAGTCTGGTCTTTTTACTAGAATTTTAGTTCTGCATCCTACCCTTCCCCGCTCCATCAGGGACTCTCTGTTGTGTTCCCTGTCAAGGCAGTCATTGGTGGTAGCTGGGCACCGTCCAGTTCTTCTGGTCTCAGGCTGATGAAGTCTCTGGCCTATGAGGCCCTTTCTGTCTCTTGTCTCTTCCCCCATTTTAGACAGCCAATGTTTAAATTGCCCACCCCTATCAAACCAGCACTCTGAGGAGATAAGCAAGTTCCTTGATTTGAAGAATCTTCTGTTCTGGCTGGAACTTGGAGCACCTGTGTCCATAAGCAAGGTTCGGTCCAGAGCAAACCATCAAATTGCAGCAATCTACACAAGCTCACAATGTCAAATATCTTTCTCTTCATTCAGTCGCGTTCTGGTCAGCTCATCCATAGCCCCTGTAGTCTAGGTCAATGGGTACCATCCCTAGGCTAGGGAGTCCACACATCTCCCTGCACCTTAACACCTTAACCACTCGGCCATCCTGGTACCTGATATCTCCCTGCACTTTAGACCAGCCAGTCCCTTCTCTCTCTCTCATCCTTAGCTCCTGCGGGCTAGGTCAACAGGCGCCTCCTGTAGGCTCAGGAGTCCACACAACTCCCTGTACTTCCAACCAGTCAGCCCTTTCTCTCTCACCCCTAGCCTCTGTGGGCTAGGTCAATGGGTGCCAATGGAACACGTCCAAACTCAGCCATCTCTTCATTGCTGCACTTCCCCACTTCCACTCATCAAGTGTACCCAGGTCACCACAAGTGACCATACCAGGTTGTCTACTCACCAGCTCCCTTTAACTTCTAGTCCTGGAAAGGGGTTCTTTTGATGGCACTGACTTCTCCTGCCTCAATGCACCCAGAGGCAGACTGCTTGCTCAAAATTTAAAAAGCCAAACATTTTTTTTTCGAGTTTGTGTCTAAGACAACCATTATTGCAGTGTTGCCCGGGGCACAGGCTGTCTTGGTGGGGCTGCTGGCAGGGCTAGGGGCTCACAGAAGCTCAGGCATCAGGGCCCTCAGGACCTTGTGGAACTGCACAGTCAGGTAGTCCAGGTGGGATCCCCTGTAGAAAACTTTGCTGCATCAGTAGAAGGGTCTTGCCCATCAGTAGAAAGGCCATTGCCCCAGGTGCCACAGCACTCCTGCTGGGATCCCTGCCAGCTGCAGCTGCATGCTGTTGCCCAGCATGGCCAGTGTGATGGTACGCAGGTCCGCTGTCTCCAGACAGTGGGCATAATGAGTCATAGACACAGTTTCTGGGGGTCTGGCTCCAGTGCTGAACCTGTCCCCTGCCCGTCTCTTCACTTGGGGTGGCCTCATCACTTGTGCTGTTGGGGCCTTCATGGTGGCTGTTGAGCTCCATGAGGTTCTTCATCATGTTCTTGGAAAACTTCAGTTACTGGTCACAGTTACACATCTAGCAGTGGCTGTGGAAATGTCGGACAGGGTGACTGGAATGTTGAAGTGCCAAAGCACTGCCTGTGCCTGCTCCCCAGCCTAGAGGGTGCGGTTGACCAAGAGGCAGTGCCCAGCCCCAACCTGGGCCCGAAGCTTGTGACCAACATCAGGACGATCCTCCCCTCCTGTCTGGTGACCTCCGCTGCCCTGCACTGGTCCTTGAGAACTTGGGCCGATCCCTTGCCCACCGCTGCAGACACCTGCTGGGCTGGGGCCAGGGCCTCCTGGGAGCCATGTATCTCCAAGACTCCTGATCTCCCACTGCACCTGGGCTGGGCCAGGTTTGTGGACAGATGAAAGCAGACTGTGTCTTGGCATAGCACCCTGTACATCTCCAGCAGGCAGGAGGCATCTGCGACTGCATAGACAAGCTCCTCCTGCAGTGGCCTTAGGTCCCAGTTGGAGAGCTGCTGCTCCTTGTCCAGGGGCTTGCCTAGCACCTGCTGCACCGAAGGCTCAGGGCCCACAGTACACTTGCCTGTCCACACCTGAGAGGAGCCTGCCCAGGAGCTGGGACAAGGCCTGTGCCCCCGTACCGTACCTCCCCCCACCAACAGCCATGCGAGTCAGGACACGTCCAGCAGCAGCATGAGGCCCTCCACCATCAGCTGCACTAGGGAAGTGCATGGCCAGCCCAATGCCCGCAACAAGGGCTTCCACTCCAGGTCCTCTCAAGTGGCCAGGAAACGGATGCCCTCTCTGGCGATGGGCAACTAGTAGTAACTGCTCCTATCCTCATCACTGGGCTTCTTGAGCTTCCTACCAGCCTGGGCTGCCCTCTCCTGCAGCCAAAGCCTGCTCAGCTCTGTGGCCACTGTGGCTGGCGGCCACACCACGGGCAGTGAGAGGTCCCGGGTGCACGTGGTTGCGCCACCCTGAGGGGCCATCAACTGGAGCAGCTGGTCCTGCAGCCACTCATTCTGCCCCAGCAGGTCCCCCACATGGTCAGCCCAATCTCCTGAGACATGCTTCCCTCCAGAAATAGTTTGTAGCACAGGTACTGCAAAGTCCCCAGGTGTTGCTGGTTGATGATGTTGGGGCACAGGGCTGGGTCCATGCCATACTGATCCAGCAGTGCAGCACCTGTCTACTCAGCAGGTTCAGACTCAGTTTCTCCAGCCTGGCAGCCATCATCTTTGGAAACCTCTGGTGACATCTCTGATGTCGAAGCCAGGCTGGAACCAGGAATTCATGAGGACCAGTAGCCTCTTCTGCAGGGTAGAATCCAAGTAATCCAGGAAGCCTTCCACGTAAGTGCTCCACCAGGTTCACCTTCTTCTGGAGGAGTAGCAGAGGGTTTATCTTTTCAATGTCTAATTCTGGCTGCAGCTTGAGCTGAGCTTTGCGCTGAGCAGGACGGCCTCTTTGAACTTGCCCCTGTTGTGGAAGCAGTGGATGTGGTCCAGCAGAAGGCTCCAGTTGGCATCCTGTAGCCTGAAGATCCTGACCAGTGGCTTGGAAAGACTGAGAGGGCTCCTTGTGAGGACCCCAGCCACACTGGCCTGCAGCTGCCTCAGCTGCAGGCTGTCTGGGGTGGCCCTGGGTGCAGGGATTGTGCCTGCAGCCAGTGCTGCAGCTCACAGGCAACACAGGCTTGCAGCGAGTGGCCCTGCCCACCCTCTGCCCCCGACACCCAGGCCGACCGCCCTCCAGCATGTCGAAGAGTCCTGTGAGCAGCTGTCCAGGGCAGCAAAGCCCCACTATGCTTCCTTCTGGAATTGCGGCAGCTCCTTTGTGGGCCACCGTACCTGCAGCACCTGCAGGAACAGGAGTGGGTCCCAGCCAGCAGTAGGGTCACCAGTGGTGGGGTACCAGCAATGGGGTAACTAGCAGGGTCATCAGCAATGGGGTCACCAGTGGCATCACTAGTAGGGACTCCTGGGTCCATCCTTCAAGGGAGGTGGTAGCAGCTCGAGGAGTGAAGAATTTCACAGAAACGGCTCAGCTGGTTGTGGTGGCTGGTAAGTCTCAAACCCATGGGTGAGGCGTAGTCTTCTCCTGACTCATGGCAGCAGGGGTAGATGAGCCCAAATCAACAAGCCAGACGACAAGCTGCTGGCTCACAGGGCTGTGAAAGCTGCCAAATCCCAGAATTGGCAGGCCAGAGGGCAGCCCACTGGCTCAAGTCCCAACAACCAGAGGTCAGACAATGACCAGACGGATGCAGGATCCAGATGCAGAGAGAGAGAGAGCTCCACCAGAGAACTCACATATATACATTGGATGCATGCCACACCCCAGGGAAGGGCACGACTTGAGTAAGGATGGAACTCGAGTCACACTCTCCTGCAAGGCTGTGACTCAAGATACCACCCAACACTATTCCCACCTCATTAACATATTGAAAAAAAAACAAAACCAAATCCATAGCACTGAGTTGATTCCGACTCACAGCGACCCTATATAGAGCTTAGAATTTACAACCCACAAAATGGAGGATAATTACATCAGATCATAAAATAGAGGACAGCCACACAATACTGGGAATCATGGCCTAGCGAAACTAACACACAACACCAACTGCCATGCCCGGTTAGGGTTCCATACACCTTATTTGCATGGTCCAACCCAATCATTGTGTGGTAGTCACAAAGACTGTGGCTAGAAGGACCATATTAAGTAATTCACTGCACCCACTTTATACACTCATGGGCTCTAAGCTCCCTGCACTTTGATTCCAACTCTAGCATTCTGAGGCTATGTGCTGTTAGCTCTTGGCAACCCTAAAACCAAACCCATTGCCATCCAGTCAGTTCTGACTCCTCGTCAGAGATCCTATAGGACAGAGTGGAACTGCCCTGTAAGGTTTCCAAGACTGTAATGTTTAGGGAGCAGCCTGACACATCTTTCTTCTGAGGAGCAGATGGTGGGTTCAAACCACAGACCTTTCAGTTAGCAGCTGAGCACTTAACCACAGAGCCACCAGGGCTCTGGCAACGCTAGGGAGGATGAAACCTAGGGGAGAGACAGGGCAACAGCATTCTGCCACGCTGGTCTCTCATCTCTGCCATCACAAGGGCATTCTGGGCTACTGTAAGGGCGTATGTTTACCCACAAGGAGGGAGAAGGGGAAACCCCTGTCAGAAGGTAAGCCCTATCTGTAGAACGTAAGGAAAGACTGTTGATTAGCCAGATGTTTAGTGTGCAACATTCAAAAGCAAAATCCTTGACCGGACAGGAGTGAAAAAAGTTAATATCACGTAGCAGGACGTGGTGAGGGAAGGTCAGTGTAGGGAAATGGTGGTGGTCGTAAACGAGAGCAGCATTCTGGACCATTGCGCCAAGAACTTCGGAATTTTGGAGTCGGAGGTGTACTTTTTGCACTGTTGTGGGGTTGCGGTTTTCTCCAACAGACTGAGCAGCCCCTGCTGGCTTCCGAGGGTGATAACAGCTTTTCGCAGAGACGTTTTTATGATACTCCAGTAGTGGGCAGTGCTGAGACAGCGGCAAACCCCAAATAATCGTAAATCATCGGGTGAGTTTTAACCCTAAAGGAGATGTAAAATACAAGACAAATGTGAAATAGTGGGAAGAGGGAACCTATAATAAAAATTAGTAACATTTTCAATCCACATATTGGAACACTATAGAGTAGGTATGAGTCTGAAAATAGGCAAAGGGTGTTAATTCTGAGTTTGGACACCCTGACACACTGGTCCAGGCAAGGTCTGCAAAGGAGATAACTTATTCCCTAAATCAGCAAATGGCAAAAGAGACCGGGTCTCGCTATGTTGCCCAGGCTGGAGTGCAGCGGCTATTCACAGGCGCGATCCCACTACTGATCAGCACGGGAGTTTTGACCTGCTCCGTTTCCGACCTGGGCCGGTTCACCCCTCCTTAGGCAACCTGGTGGCCCCCCGCTCCCGGGAGGTCACCATATTGATGCCGAACTTAGTGCGGACACCCGATCGGCACAGCGCACTACAGCCCAGAACTCCTGGACTCAAGCGATCCTCCAGTCTCAGCCTCCCCGGTAGCTGGGACTACAGGCGCGCGCCACCGCGCCCGGCAAGTTCAGGCGACGCGAGGGAAGTATTAGAGGCTGATGTGCTGTGACGTCAATGGAGGGGGCGGAGCGAAGCCGGGGCCGTAGCACGAATGCTCACGCCCAGCGCTAGGCGGTCTCCAGACGAAGGTCTTGGTGACGCCATAGGGGCGGGGCTGGGGCCTGGCATTGTAGCGGTTGGAGCTAACTCTTCTTATCGCACAGTATTTTCTTTGTCCCGGCCTCGCCTCCCGATCTTTTGCCCCAAAAGTTATTTTCGTATTTGACTGAAATAGATCAGTGTGCGCTTAGTGCTCGTAGGTGGCCGGACACACAAGTAGGGAAAAAAGGAAACGCAATAGCCAGGCCCCTCAGCATTGCCTTACTTCAGATTGCCTTGATTCAGCATGCTGAATCTTTTGGGGGACGTTATTTACGAGTCAACCATCTGGTTCCAAATCTGCCATTTTCTGCAGCAAGCTATTTATGAGGTGCCTGGGCGGTGCAAAGGAGCCTAATTCGTGGTAGCGGAGCTAAACGTGGAAAGATTGGGGCGCGCAACAGTGCCCGAGGCCAGTTCAGTCTTTGCTACTGGGATGAAGGGAGCTGGCGGAGCCATCCGATTTCGCTGACCCCTCATGTTTGTTGCCCGTTATTGATGGAGAAAAATCTAGTATCTGGGTAGATTGGTGCAAGAATTAGGATTTGGCAGACTGAATGAAGTCTTCGGAACAAGTTTAGGAGAGTGGGAGGGGAAGAAAGAATTTGTAACTATAGTTCTGCCACCCAAAAAAACCAAACCCCCTGTTGTCAAGTCGATTCCGACTCATAGTGACCCCATATGACAGCAGAACTGCCCCATAAGGTTTCCAAGGCTGTAAATCTTCATGGAAGCAACCGGAGAGCAGCTGATGGGTTCAGACCGAGGACTTCCGGTTAGCAGCAGAGTGGTTTAACCACTGCACCAGCAAATCTCCTAGTTCTGACACAGCAGACCTTTTATTTGTTCCTTATGGAAATCTTTCTCATCTTTCTTCTCTCTTAAAAACTAGTCCAAACTTTCCTCTTTCCTCAAAGCTTCTACTCCACCACTACTTCCTCCCCTGCAGCAGATAACTTCTCTCCCTCATTCATAGATACAAACTCTTTTCAATAACTTGTTACCCTCCATCCACCACCACCCTTTATCTCCTTTTCACCTATATAAAGAGATTCTGAGTCTTCTTCTTTCAGAAAACAACTGTCTTTTGATCAGGCCTCTCTTTTGGTCCCTCCAGGCTTTGCTGGTATCCCCTCTTCTGCCCTGTAAGTGTTGCTGCTTCTTGTAGCTCCCTCCTAAACCTTCTCTGTTAACTCCCCACTCTCTTTTTGAGCTAACTCATCCATTATCAAGGCTCTCCAACTCCAATCCTATGCTCTTTCCAGAACTCCAGATCCACATTGTAGCTTCCTTCTGGATGTCACCTTGAAATCATTCAAACACTTGAAACTCTACATGTGCAAGCAAAATTGATCATCTCCCTTCCTCCAAACTTGCCCCACTTTCTGTATTCTCAGTTTCTACCAATGTATTTAGTTGTTCAATCCAGAACTCTCCAATTCATCCTTGACGATGGTTTCATTCATTCAATACCAAATGTTTATTTCATGTCTACCCAATGCCCAGCACTGTGCTAGGTAATGGAGATGTCATGGTGAAGAAAAGAGACATGTAGAGGAGACAGACAAAAACCCAGATATATAAATATATGTTGTTATTAGGTGCCATTGATTCAGTTCCAACTCATAGGGACCCTATATGCACAACAGAATGAAACACTGCCTGGTCCTGTGCCATCCTCACAATCGTTGCTATGTTTGAGCCTATTGTTGCAGCCCCTGTGTCAATCCATCTCACTGAGTGTCTTCCTCTTTTTTGCTGATCCTCTACCTTACCAAGCAGATGTCCTTCTCCAGGTACTGGTCCCTCCTGATAACATGTTCAAAGTATGTAAGATGAAGTTTCATCATCCTTGCTTCTAAGGAGCATTCTGGCTGTACTTCTTCCAAGACAGATTTGTTCGTTCTTCTGGAAGTCCATAGTATATTCAATATTCTTTGCCAACACCATAATTCAAAGGCATCAATTCTTCGATCTTCCTTATACATTGTTAAGCTTTTACATGTATATGAGGCAATTGAAAACACCAAGGCTTGGGTCAAGTGCACCTTAGTCCTCAAAGTGACATCTTTGCTTTTGAACAGTTTAAAGAGGTCTTTTGCAGCAGATTTGCCCAATGCAAACGACTTCTTGACTGCTGCTTCCATGGGCGTTGATAGTGGATCCAAGTAAAATGAAATCCTTTGCAACTTCAATATTTTCTCCGTTTATCATGATGCTGCTTATTGGTCCAGTTATGAGGATTTTTGTTTTCTTTATGTTGAGGTGTAACCCATACTGAAGGCTGTAGTCTTTGATCTTCATCAGTAAGTGCTTCAAACAAGGTTGTGTCATTTGCATATCGCAGGTTGTTAATGAGTCTTTCTCCAATCCTGATGCCACGTTCTTCTTCATATAGTCCAGTTTCTCAGATTATTTGCTCAGAATACAGATTGAATAAGTATGGTGAAAAGATACAACCCTAATGCACACCTTTCCTGACTTTAAACCACACAGTATCCCCTTGTTTTGTTTGAACGACTGCCTCTTGGTCTATGTATAGGTTCCTCGTGGACACAATTAAGTATTCTGGAATTCCTATTCTTCACAATGTTATTCATAATTTGTTATGATCCACACAGTCGAATGCCTTTGCATAGTCAATAAACACTGATAAACATCTTTCTGGTATTGTTAGCTGCCATGGAGTCAGCCCCTGACTCATGGTGACCCACGCACAACTGAATGAAACACTGCCTAGTCCTGTACCATCCCCATGATCGGTTGCAGAAATACTGCCCAGTCCTGCACCATCCCATGATCAGTTGCAGATTGGACTGCTGTGATCCATAGGGTTTTAACCGGCTGATTTTTAGTTTGCCAGGCCTTTCTTCCTAGTCAGTCATAGTCTAGAAGCTCTGTTGAAACCTGTCCAGCATCAAAGCAACATGCAAGCCTCCATTGAAAAAAGGTGGCTACGCATGAGGTACATGGGCTGGAATCAAACCTGGTCTCCAACATGGAAGGTGAGAATTCTACCACTGAACCAGCAATGCCTGTATATTGGTGATACTGCGATCTGTGATAAGTGCCATAAAGGAAATGAAGTACTGAGATTAAAACAATGGTGTGTGAAGGTGGGGGTGGGGGGAGAGACCTACTTTAGAGAAGGTAGTCAGGTAAACTTCTTTGAGGAATCATTTAAACCAGGCCCTGAAGGATGTGGCGTCAGTTAGGGTACTTAGATGGCAAGCAGCAAGCACTGTCTGTAAACTGAAGTAAACTCTTTTTAAGAAGGAGTTTATTAGAAGAATATGGACAGGGAGAATGTAGCAGAATGACAGTCGTTCCTCAAAGTCTGTTCTCCTCTTTTAATATACTAATAAATTTTTAATTGAATACCTTATATGAACTCTCAGTTTAAGACCACACATTTCCCAGTTTCCTTTACAGTTCAGTGTGGCCAAGATCTATCTTACCAGTGGAATGAGTGAAAGTGATATATGTAACTTTTGCATCACTTGCCTAAAAATAAATCAGTTGCCTTCCACTTCTGTTCTTTTGCCCTTTCCCAGAACTGGAAGGCACCAGGGCAGACTCATTGCAGTGTCCCAACTTTCATCATGCAAATGAGGAAAATATCCTAGGAGATGGCAGAGCATCCAGAGGAAAGGAGCCAGGGTCCATGGATAATTTAATATTGCTAAGCCACCCTGCCAGCCTGGGCCCTCTCCTACCTCTGGACTGTTAATGTGAGAAATAATCTTCTATCTCATTTAAATCACAATATTTTGGGGTCACTTTGTTATTGTATAGTCTGTACTCTAACTAATATAGGGAAGCTTACAGAAGAAAACCCTGGATAACCAGAGCTCAGAAAGAGCAGAAACCAGGAGAGCTCCAGGCATCTAGGCAATAGGAACTAGTCTGTCTATAGGACACTCCAATGGGATGAATTAGCCTTCAACCCTTCGTTAAGAAGACTCTGATCTTGTAGTGTGAGTCCTATTTTCTCCTACAATCTCTACATTCACGCCCATTTTTATTATAATTCTTATAAATAAAACTTTTACATCCTGCTTTTCTCGCTTGTCACTATACTTTTAATGGCAGCATAATAATTTGATGCATCATAATTTATGATGATTTTAAATTGAACCACTGTCAATTACACTAACCATCACTCCGCCATTTACATTTCAACTGTATTTTTTTATGAGTTAGTAATAAGTATCATATCCAGTGCTAAGTCAATCACGCGCAAGCTCTAACAGGTTGTTTGCTTTTTAATAGTGCAGAAAATAATGCAATGTCCTGCTGTATGGGGTTTAACTTGTTCAAAATGTAAGCGATATGTCGGTTAATTTAGTGGCACTAAACAGAACAGATAC
The DNA here is from genome assembly GCA_030035585.1 of Dugong dugon. Classification (NCBI taxonomy): domain Eukaryota; kingdom Metazoa; phylum Chordata; class Mammalia; order Sirenia; family Dugongidae; genus Dugong; species Dugong dugon. Next base: position 56,845,368 of record CM057472.1, read on the forward strand.
TGTCCTCGTCCCAAACGACAAGTCTTAATCTGTCTACAAAAACTCTACGCCAAGGTGTTCAAGATGTTTATAAATTAGTCCATCGGGGACGTTAAAGGAGAAAGAGCATGGATGGGGTCAGACGGAGAGACTTCTGCCCTGGTCAAAGGAGAAGGCTTGTGGGCGAGCTGGGTTCCAGCCTTGCGGCCTCAGCAGCCCCCGGGGCAGAGGGACCCGGCAAGGAGGGCCGCAGAAGCCCCGATTACTGGGCCCCGAAAGAACACCCGAAGAGGGCGCCCAACGTGGCTGAGGAAAAGAAGACGACCCAGGGGACACACACGAAAGAGAGAAAGGGGAGGGCGCGCCCTGGTGACTGCACCAACCGGACCGTCACAAGGGATAGAAGGACGTGGGACCCATGAGCGCGGCGGGCGGGGGAGAGACGGAGCCACTAGGAGAGGGAGGAGGCGGGGCCACTAGTGAAGGAGGGGCCGCCAGGAGGGAGTGGGAGGGCTCACGGAGGAGCAGAAGTGGGCCGCCAGGGGGCGCGGTTGACAGATTACCTAGCTTGGCCCCGGTTCCCCGGATCCGGTGATCCCGCCGTGGCTGAGTTCTCCAACAAATCCTCCTCCCGCTTGTCTCTGACATACTGCCGATTCTCCGATTCTCCGCTCCTCTCCTCACTGGGGTTACCTGCTGCCTCTGGCAGGATTTTCATTACGACAGGTTATTTGCATTTCAGAGACATGCCCCCGTAGGCTCATCCTGGTTCCATTACACTTAGTAAGCAAACAATGGATTAACTAGAATTACACTTGACATAATGTTTTCTTCGTAACATCTTGGGTGGAAGAAGAGCCTTTAACATGGTTACTACACACTAGCTCATCGATCCAGAAACTCATTTTTTTTGTGTGTGGCAGGTTTTATAATTTCAGAATAAATCCTAACATCGGACAGTTAGAATTATTTACCCAATGTCACACTGCTAGACTTGTAAACTAAATTTGTGGGGCTATTTTCTCCTATTTGAATATGCTTTGACTTTCATCCAACAGTTCTCTAGAAATGTTCAAAAATTTTAGAGCTTAGTAGAGCTCCATTATAGCATGGCTATTTATTACATTGATTCTAATCTGACGTGGAATTTAATTATGTCCCCAAACCAAACTTCATACATCAATATACGTTAAAATACTGATATCTTTATTGCAGCTATTGATTCTATCTCTTCACACCAGTGTGGCAAAACCTTTCTGCTGTATTTAATTTGTTAAGGAAACGCATTAAAGTACTTCATTTTCATCAGCTGAAGTTTGTAGAGTGCTTCTTTGTTTAGGGACTCTGTAGATGTAGGCTAATGTCACACCCAACCAGAATAATTGGCAAGTTGATTTTCTTTTTTCTGAACTTCTTTTCTCAAGGCTAATCATTTGCTAAGGTTAATGTATTAGATCATCCGACTTCTGGTAGGAAAACAAATACTTTAAATTGCATATAGCTTTCACTGATTAAGGTGAGAGAGGATCAAGATAACATTCTTTGCCTAAACTATTCATACACTCAAACAACAAACAAATATTGAGCACCTGCTATATACTAGGTTTCCAAAATATTAACTACTAGTTAATACTGGGGATAAAAGTTAGTTTTGAGAATACAAGTGTAAGTAGGAAAACAACAATGAATTTGCTTAACATCATATAAGTAGTCCACTCATATATAGGTTTATATCTATACATCTTGGGCCCCGTAGAAAGGGGCATAATTTATAAGTAGAGAGGAATGATTGGAAATGTGTCTAATCTTACATGAGTGTTGGCCCCAGCCATGACTAATATAAAAATTCTAGGGCTTTCCCTACATGGAGATGTGAGGAGGGTAATATCTTCCCCCAAGCCTCCTTCTTGTACCATGAATCAGTGTAAGAACATTGAGACTGCGATTGGCTGTCTGAAGATTCAAATGGTAACCCTTCACGTCTTTTCACTTGGAGGAGGAATTTTAAGCTTTTGTGTACGTGGTTTAGATAACTTTTTTATACTACTTTGTTGAAATTTTATGAAGTGATGGTTTAATATATAGCACAAGGAGTGCTTGCTGGGGGATGGATGCTTTATAATACATTGTGTTATCATGATTCACATGGTTAATAATTCACAAGGTTAATAATTAAAAATATATTGTGTTTTCTGTATATGCCGTTTTACAGCTAAAGGGATTAATAGTTTCTGTGTATGATGTTTTACCAAAGGGATTCATAGTTTCCTAAGGGGTTGCTTTTGGGGCTGATGTGCTCTGAAAGCAGTCCTATTTGTACAAATAATACAGAAGGCACAGGCTGCCTTGCCCGTTCAGCTGAACCCCCCACTCTACACTGTGAGACCTCCAATTCATTTCATGGGACAGCTCATTTCTCACGGGAGGCATGGCATGGGGTGTGGCAAGAAAATTAAGAAAGGCAAAACCACTACACATTAGCTGTAATATTCTACCCAAGGAGACACTCTATAGTCATTGTGATTTATTGCATATTATGAAATGGTATTTGTATAATCAAAACATATACATACAAATGCTCATTTATGATTTATCAATATCCAAACTAATAATGATGTACATGAAAAGGTTTACACAGAAAAAGAAATAATCTTTGATGGTTACAACGGAGAGGAAGGGTGGGGAGAAAAAACACTAAATAGATAATAGATAAGTGGTAACTGTGGTGAAGGGTAAGACAGTACACAGTACTAGAGAAGCCAGCACAACTTGTCCAAAGCAAAGTCATGGAAGTTCCATAGACAACTGATTTTTGAGAAAGCTACAAAGGAAAGTCAATGGAGAAAGGATAGTCTTTTAAATACATGGTGCTAGAACAATGGGTATCTATATGCAAAAATAGACTTTGTTGTATTAATTCTTTAATTAAAAAATTTCAGATCATTGTAGATTCACATGCAGTCGTAGGGAACAATACAGATAGATCCAATCTTCCCTTTATCCAGTTTCTCCCATTGGTAACATCTTACAAAACTATAATATAATGCTACAACCAGGATATTGACATCAATACAGTCAAGATACAGAAGATTTCGATGCTAGAGGAGGCAGAACCAAGATAGTGGAGCAGTCAGATGCTTCCTGTCATCCCTCTTACAACAAAGACCCCCAAAAACAAGTGAATCAATTCTATATGACAATCTAGGAGCCCTGAACATCAAAGACAAAGTTGAGGAGTTGGACTGAGTGGCAGGGGAAGGGAGAGACAGTTCAGAAGCAGTGAGGATTTGCCAGACCTGACCTGGCCAGCACCCTGCAGCTGGATCAGCTCACACGCATGGGCTGAGGCAAGCAGTAGTGCTCGGTATGCATTTTTCACATCAGGAGAAAACTGAGCAGCAGAGAGTCTCTTCAAGCCTCTGGAACGAGGGAGAAGCTGGGTTGAAGTGGTAAAAGATAAGTACAAGCATCTAACCTACAGCGTGGATCAAAAAAATGCTCCCCCACTTTGGAAAATACCTCTCTCCCATTTACCTGCCCCCTCCCTGCTCTGCTCTGGGTCTCAGTCCAGCTTCAACGATTGCTGTGCCCTCTGGGCTGGAAATAGGACCCACCATGCGCCAAGAGCCATTCTCCTGGCTTTGCAGAGGGAACAAAATAACGAACAGGAAAAAATAATCTGCCAGCTCCCCTAAGCTGGGAACTCAGGGCAGGCACAGCCCCTTTGCCTAGGCACAGGCATAAGGGGCCCACGGACTTTGAATGCCTTTCACCCCTGCCTAGACCTGTGTGGGCCCATTTTAACAGCTAGGACCTTACTAGCACACTACAACAGGGTATAGACCTGAAGCCTATTTTCAACTGCAGCAGCTAAGGAGGAGTGGTAGATTCATGACATTTGACACTGCCCTTGCCCATTAAGCAGGGTCCTCACTGACCCACATCAGGGATCTGAGGGCTGATGGCTCCACTCTACCTAGCCACACGTGACAGGGGTCCGAGAATAAGTGGTGCCTCCCAGTCCTTATAGCCAACAGCACTGGGTGCTCAAAGTCCAGCTGCAAACCCCACCAACCTACGCACTCTAAGGAACAGGGACACACCTTCCACCCAGACACTCAGGGGCAGCTGTCACTCCCCTGCCTCGATCAGCACATGACCCCCTACTGCAGCCAGATACTTGTGTCTACTCCAATCACCTCGGCCTGTCTAGGACTGTAGGTGAGAGCCTACACCACACACCTGATGACCAATGACCTGTACACCTAAGCTAAATCTACATTAGAAAAGCAAATGGACTCCTGGCCTCACATACCTATTAGCAGCTCTAAATACCTGGCGACAGGACGTGAGACCTTCAAAGATGCCAGTAATCAAAGTAACTCACACAACCAGCCTTTGGGCATATAGAAATAAAACAAAACAAGAAGCTAGGATACAGTAAGCAAACATAAAATAAACAAATATAATAACTTATTGATGGCTTGGAGACAGCAGTCAATATTAAATCACGTAATGAGGCAGACCACGATGGCTTCAGTAAGCCACCAAAACAAAGAACCAAGAAACCTCCCGGAGGAAGAGAAGGTCTTGGAATTACTAGAGGTAGAACTAAAAAGATTAATATACAGAACTTTTCAAGAGATTAGGAAGGAGATCATTCAAAATGCAGCACAAGCCAAGGAACACACAGACAAACCAATAAAGGAACTTAAGAAGGTTATACAAGAGCATAATGACAAATTCAGCAGGCTGCAACAATCCGTAGAGAGACAACAAACAAAAATCCAAAAGATTGACAACAAAATTTCAGAATTAGATAACTCAATAGAAAGTCATAGGAGCAGAACTGAAGCAATGAAAGTCAGAATTAGTGAGATTGAAGATAAAGCACTTGACACCAACTTATTTGAGGAAAAATCAAATAAATGAATTTTAAAAAATGAAGAAACCCTGAGAATTATGTGGGACTCCATCAAGAAGAATAACATACAAGTGATTGGAGTACCAGAATCGGGGGGAGTAACAGAAAATACAGAGAGAATTTTTGCAAATTTTTTGGAAGAAAACTTCCCTGATACTGTGAAAGATGAGGACTTCCAGGCAACATGGCACTATAGTCAGCAGCACCACACCGTCCCTCCGCAGCAAAGATCAGAAAAACTAAGTCAAACAGAGTCACACATCAATCCTGAAACCCTAAACATCAAATGAAGAGATAAAGAACTCAGCCAAGCACCAAATGGAATAAGAAACTGACTGAGAACAGAGACTAAGGAGAGATACACGCAGAGGTCCCCTATCAGCTACCGCAGCATGGATCCGCCATCTTGGACTCCTATCAGAGATCAGCGAACAGGGGTACAAGAAAGCAGTTTCATGGATCTTCCAGCAGGAGATAGAACAACCAGTAACCAGCGATACAGGCTTTCCTGACCCCACCCTTCTTCACCCCCACTTAGCCTCCTCTGCTTCCTGCAGCCACAGTCTCTTGGCCGAGAAGCATCAGCTTCACCCCAGTGTTGCTTGGATTCCACCCGTCCGCACTGGCCAGCTCCCTGAGTGCCTTCTGTTGGCTGCTGGTGTTGCTTTTTTCCGCATCTTTAGATTTCTTCCTTACCTCTCACCACCTCCTTCTCCTTTCTCTCAAATAGCTGGCTCTGTGCGCCATCTTTGCTTCTTCCTGAAAGGCTGCGAAACACTGCTCGACTGTGAAACTGCTTCCTGGCCCGTGCCGCCACACTGGTGGGACCCCCAGGGCTTTTTTGTTTGTTTGCTGTGATTTGTTCTGTTTTGATTTGTTAGTTTGTTTTCTTTTTCTTTTCTTGGCTTGGGAACCCCTTCTAGCCAGGCAGTATTGCACAGCTAGGAAGCTATTCCCTTACTTTGTGCAGATGCACAGGGACATCACTGGGGGCATTTCTTTCTATGTTCTTTTGCTTTTGTTTTTTTGTTTCTTTATTTGTTTTCTTCTCTCTTATTCCCATTTCCTCTTTCTTCATTTCCAGTCTCTCAATTTGTTCTTTTTTTCTTTTTGTTTCACTTTTGTTTTTCCCCATTTCTCAGTCTCTCATCTCTCCATTCCAATAGCAAGCTCCTTTAGCACTCTTTTTTGTTTGTGTGTATGTTTTTGGCTCCTGTTCCTCTCTCTTCTCTCTCATCTTTCCCATACCCATCTTAGCTCCACCCATCACAATCTACCCCCTCCTTCCTGCCTACCTGCATCATGCGCTGAACATCACAACCCCAAGTAGCACAGGCACGGCCTACTGGAACCTGCCATGCACTGATTCCTGGTCTGCACTGTCAGCCCTGGTATGTGCCACAAACAACCCATCCCAGAAGCTCGCTTTCAGCTGGACCTGACCTGCTGTACCATACCTGAGTGACTGACCCTGCCCATTGGAGAAGGAGGTGAAAAGTATCATGCCCACAGATGAGTAAACAACAAAGAATGCACAGCCCTCCTGCTCAGACAAATAAAACAAAAAAGCAGGACAAAACAAACAAATTTACTATCAATATATGAGGAAAATAACCACTGAATGCCCCGAAGACAGAAGACAATATCAAAACATTTACAAAAACAGGACAAGATGGTTCCAGTAGGCATCCAAAATAGAAGAACACCAGATGACCTTCCAGTAGAAGAAAGGCACTAGACCTAACAGATAGGGAATTCAAATCTCTAATATTCAGAATTATCCAAGAGTTTAAGCAAAAAGCAAACAAAAATGAGGAAAAAATAAACAAATTCATGGAAAAGGCAGACAAATTCATGGAAAATACAGACAAAAAATGGAATAATTCAACAAAATAATACAGGAACAAAATGCTAAAATAAATTCACAACTAGAAATCATACAAAAACAACAATTAGAAAGCCAAAAGATAAACAACAAGATTTCAGAAATGGACGGTGTCATAAAGGGCTGAGGAGCAGGTTTGAAACGATGGAAGATAGGATCAGCAAAATTGAAGACAAACACTTGGATACAACTCTGTTTGAGGAAAAATCAAGTGATCAGAGTTCCAGAACAGGGGGAGAAAACAGAAAACACGGACAGCATCATTGAAGAGCTGCTGACAGAAAACTTACCCAACATCATGAAAGATGAAAAGCTGACCATCCAAGTAGCTCAACAAACCCCATATAGGATAGACCTCAAAAGAAAATCACACTCTCATATCATAATCACACTTGTTAAAACCAAAGACAAACAAAGAATCCTGAGAGCAGCTTGAGAAAAACAAAAAGTCACATACAGAGGAGAAACAATAAGACTAAGCTTGGATTATTCGGCAGAAACCATGCAGGCAAGAAGGAATGGGATGACATATACAAAACCTTGAAAGAAAAAAATTGCCAGCCAAGAAAAGCATATCCTGCAAAACTCTCATTCAAATATGATGGTGAAATTAGGTCATTTCCATATAAACAGAACTTAAGGGACTATGTAAAAACCAAACCAAACTTAACAGGACTTATTAAAGGGAGTCCTTCAGTCTGAGAACAAACAACATCAGACCACAGGCTGAATATAGGACACAGGATTGTACTAGCCAGATACCAACCTAGGAAATGAACTCTTAAGGACTATGCAAAACCAAAGGAATTACAACAGGGAACCAGAGAGGTTAATCTGTAAATGACAACAGCATCAGAACAATAAAAGAGGGAATAAACGGTGTAGGTATAGAACCTTCTAATGGAGAGGAAGGCAAGGCGATACCAAGTAACAAAAGACTGGTTCAAATCTAGGGAGATAAGGGTAAATTTCAAGGTAACCACAAAGAAAGTTAACAAACCTACTCATCAAAATAAAGAAGAAAAACATAAAGTCTCAGTAAAAACAAAACCTACAAAAACAAAAGAAATGAAAAAAAAAATCACAAACAAAAGGAACTCAGCACAGCACAGGAGAGTAAGAGGAACAAAGACTACATCAGCACCACAAAAAAAAAAAAAAAAAAAAGCACAACAAAATGCAATCCCACTCCTAGGAATATGTCCTAGAGAAATAAGAGCCATCACACAAATAGACACATGCACACCCATATTCATTGCAGCACTGTTCACAATAGCAAAAAGATGGAAACAACCTAGATACCCATCAACAGATGAATGGATAAATAAACTATGGTACATACACACAATGGTGTATTATGCAACAATAAAGAACAATGATGAATCTGTGAAGCATCTCATAACATGGATGAAACTGGAAGACATTAGGCTGAGTGAAATAAGTCAATCACAAAGGGACAAATATATATGTCATGAGACCGCTACTATAAAAACTCATGTAAAAGTTTACACACAAAAAGAAACAATCCTTGTTGGTTATAAGGGATGGGAAGGGTGAGGGGGGAAGTAAATAGACAATAGATAAGTGGTAACTTTGGTGAAGGGTGAGACAGTACACAATACTGGGGAAGCCAGCACAACTTGTTCAAGGAAAGGTCATGTAAGCTCCACAGACACTTCCAAAATCCCTGAGGGACTGAATTGCTGGGCAGAGGGCTGTGAGGACCATAGTCTCCAGGAACATCTAGCTAAATTGGCATAACACAGTTTATAAAGACAGTGTTCTACATTCTACCTTGGTGAGTAGCATCTGGGGTCTTAAAATCCTGTGAACAGCCATCTAAGATACTCCACTGGTCTCACCCCTTTGGGAGCAAGGGAGAATGAAGAGAACTGGATACAAGGAAAAGATTAGTCCAAAGGACTAATGGACCACAGCTACTATGGCCTCCACCAGACTGAGTCCAGTACAGCTAGATGGTGCCCGGCTACCACCACTAATTGCTCTGACCAGGATCACAACAGAGGGTCCTGGACAGAGCTGGAGAAGGATGTAGAACAAAATTCTAACACACACACAAAAAAGACCACATTTACTGGCCTGACAGACTGGAGAAACCCTGAGAGTATGGCTCCCAGACACCCTTTCAGCTCAATGGTGAAGTGACTCCTGAAGTTCACCATTCATCCAGGGGTTGGACGGCCTCATTAAACAAAACGGGACTAATGAGGCACAGCAGTCCAGGGACAAGGACTAGAAGGCAGGATGGGACAGGAAAGATCTTGACAGGGAACCCAAGGTTGAGAAGGAACAGTGTAGATACGTTGTGAGGTTGTTAACCATTGTCATAGGGCAATGTGTGTATTAACTGTTTAATGAGAAGCTCTTTGTTCTGCAAACCTTCATCTAAGGTACAAAAAAAAAAAAAAAAAGAATTATCTATGTGAGATCAAATTGAGAACAGCAACTCAAAAGTTTTGATGGGAAGCCTAGGGGGAAGTGAGTTGAAGATATGGTGATGGAATAATTTGGAAAAGGATAGTGAGGATAGCAGCACAACTGGAAGAATGTAATCGATGTCACTGAATTGTACATGTAGAAACTTTTGAAATGGTGTAACTTTTGCTATGTAGATTTTCACCAAAAAAAAAGGTCCTCCGAGGTCAAGAAGGGACAGTGTTGACATGTCATGGGGTTGTTAACCAATGTCATAAAACAATATGTGTAATGATTGTTTAATGAGAAACTATTTGTTCTGCAAATCTTCATCTAAAGTACAATAAAAAAACATTTTAAAAAAAGATGAGAAGATATCTATCCAAGATGCTCATCAAACCCCACACAAGGTAGATCCAAAAAGAAAGTCACCAAGACATATTATAATCAAACTTGATGAATTATTATAATCAAACTTGCCAAAACCAAAGTCAAAGAGTGAATTTTAAGAGCAGCTAGGGATAATGAAAAGTCATCTACAAAGGAGAGTCAATAAGATTAAGCTCTGACTACTCAGCTGAAACTATGCCGGCAAGAAGGCAATTGGATGGCACATATAACACCTTGAAGGAACAAAATTGCCAGCCAAGAATTATATATCCAGCAAAACCGTCTCTCAAATACAATGGCGAAATTAAGGCCTTTCCAGATAAACAAAAGTTTATGGAATTTGTAAAACCAAACCAAAATTTCAAGAAATACTAAAGGGAGTCCTCCAGTTAGAAAATCAGTAACATTAGATAACAACCTAAGACTAGAACACAGGACAGAACAATCAGATATCAATCCATATAGTGAAGTCACAAAAATAAATCAAAGCTAAAACACTGAAATTAGGGAAAGAGAGATGTCAATATGTAAAAGATGACAACACTAAAACAAAAAAGAGGGACTAAATAGTCATAGAACTTTCATATGGAAAGGAAGTCAAAGTGCTATAAAGAAATAAAAGATTTGCTTAAACTTAGAAAAATAGAGGTACATATTAAGGTAACCACTAAAGGAAACTAACAATCCTACACATCAAAATAAAAAATAAGAAAAAATAAAGACTCAGCAAACACAAAATCAACAACAATGAAAAAGATGGAAAGAAAATACCTAAAGAAAAATGACTCAGCACAGAAGATTAAGTGGAACAAAGAAACTGTCAATGACACACACAAAAATACATCAAAATGATAGCACTAAACTCATACCTATCAATAATTATACTGAATCTAAACAGACTAAATGCACCAATAAAGAGACAGAGAGTGGCAGAAAGGATTTAAAAAAATTGATCTGTCTATATGCTGCCTACAAGAGACACACCTTAGACTAAAAGATACAAACAAACTAAAACTTAAAGGATGGAAAAAAATACATCAAGCAAACAACAATCAAAAAAGGGCAGGAGTGGCAATGTTAATCTCTGACAAAATAGACTTTAAAGTAACATCCACCACAAAGCATAAGGAAGGACACTATAGAATGATTAAAGAGTCAATACACCAGGAGGACATAACCATAATAAATATTTATGCACCCAACTACAGGGCTCCAAAATACATAAAACAAGCTCTAACAGCACTGAAAAGAGAAATAATAGTAGGAGACTTCAACACACCACTTTCAGAGAGGGACAGAACATCCAGAAAGAAGCTCAATAGAGACATGGAAGATTTAAATGCCAATCAGTCAACTTGATCTCATAGACATATACAGAATGCTCTGGCCAGCAGCACCCAAGTATACTTTGTTTTCCAACGCACATGGAACATTCTCCAGAATAAATCACATATTAGGCCATAGAGCAAGCCTTAACAAAATCCAAAACATCAAAATATTGCAAAGCATCTTTTCTGACCATAATGCCATAAAAGTAGAACTCAATAACAGAAAAAGCAAGGAAAAAAAATCAAATACATGGAAACTGAACAACACCTTGCTCAAAAACTACTGGGTTATAGAAGAAATTAAGGACAGAATAAATATATTCACAGAATCAAATGAGAATGAAAACACATCCTACCAGTACCTTTGTGAACAGCAAAAGCAGTGCTCAGAGGTCAATTTACAGCAAGAAATGCACACACCCAAAAAGAAGAAAGGGCCAAAATCAAAACATTAAGCCTACAACCTGAACAATTAAAAAGAAGCCCACAGGCACCAGAAGAAAGGAAATAATAAAAATTAGAGCAGAAATAAATGAAATAGAGAATAGAAAAACAATTGAAAGAGTTAACCAGACCAAAAGTTGGTTCTTTGAAAAGATCAATAAAATCAATAAACTATTGGCCAAGCTGACAAAATAAAAGCAGGAGAGGAAGCAAATAACCCAAACAAGAAATGAGATGGGTAATATCACAACAGACCCAATTGAAATTAAAAGAATCATAATAGTATACTAGAAAATATTATACTGCAACAAATTTGAAAACCTAGAGGAAATGGACAAATTTCTAGAAACACACTACCTACCTAAACTAACACAAAAAGGGATAGAACAACTAAATAAACCTATAACAAAAGAAGAGATTGAAGAGGTAATTGAAAAACTCTCAACAACAACAAAAAAAGCACTGGCACTGATAGCTTCACTGGAGAATTCTACCAAACCTTCAGAGAGAGTTAACACCACAACTACTAAAGGTATTTCAGAGCATAGAAAAGAATGGAATACCTCCATACTCATTCTATGAAGCCAGCATAACCCTGATACCAAAACCAGGTAAAGACACCACAAAAAAAGAAAATTACAGACCAATATCCCTCATGAACATAGATGCAAAAACCCTCAACAAAATTCTAGCCAATAGAATTCAACAACATATCAAAAAAATAATTCACCATGACCACGTGGAATTCATACCAGGTATGCAGGGATAGTTCAGCATTAGAAAAACAATCAACGTAATCCATCACATAAATAAAACAAAAGATAAGAACCACATGATCTTATCAATTCATGCAGAAAAGGCATTTGATCAAGTCTAGCACCCATTTATGATAAAAACTCTCAGCAAAATAGGAATAGAAGGGAAATTTCTCAACATAATTAAGGGCATTTATACAAAGCCAACATCCAACATCATCCTAAATGGAGAGACTATGAAAGTATTCCCCTTGAGAATGGGAACCAGACAAGGATGCCCTTTATCACCAGTCTTATTCAACATTGTGCTGGAGGTCCTAGCCAGAGCAATTAGGCTAGAAAAAGAAATAAGGGGCATCCAAGTTGGTAAAGAAGAAGTAAAAGTATCCCTAGTTGCAGATGCTATGATCTTATACACAGAAAACCCCAAAGAATCCACAAGAAAACTACTGGAACTAACAGAAGACTTCAGCAAAATATCAGGATACAAGATAAACATACAAAAATCCATTGGATTCCTCTACTTCAACAAAGAGAACTTCCAAGAGGAAATCACCAAATCAATACCATTTACAATAGCCCCCAAGAAGATAAAATACTTAGGAACAAATCTAACCAGAGACGTTAAAGAACTATACAAAGAAAACTACAAGACACTAATGCAAGAAACCAAAAGAGACCTGCATAAGTGGAAAAACATACCTTGCCCGTGGGTAAGAAGACTCAACATTGTGAAAATGTCAATTCCACCCAAAGCGATTTACAGATACAATGCAATCCTGATCCAAATTCCAACAACATTTTTTAACAAGATGGAGAAATAAATCACCAAATTCATATGGAAAGGGAAGAGGCCCCGGATAAGTAAGGCATTACTGAAGAAGAAGAACAAAGTGGGAGGCCTCACACTCCCTGATTTTAGAACCTATTATACTGCTACGGTAGTCAAAACAGCCTGGTACTGGTACAACAACAAATATATAGGCCAATGGAACACAGTTGAGAATCCAGACATAAATTCATCCACCTATGAGCTGCTGATATTTGACAAAGGCCCAAAGTTCTTTAAATGGTGAAAAGACAGTTTCTTTATCAAATGGTGCTGGCATAACTGGATATCCATTTGCAAAAAAATGAAACAAGACCCATACTTCACACCATGTACAAAAACTAACTCAAAATGGATCAAAGACCTAAATATAAAATCTAAAACGATAAAGATCACAGAAGAAAAAATAGGGACAATACTAGGAGCCCTAACATATGGCATAAATAGAATACAAAACATAACTAACAATGCACAAACACCAGGAGAAAAACTAGATAACTAGGAGCTCCTAAAAATCAAACACTTACGCTCATCAAAGGAGTTCACCAAAACATTAAAAAGACAACCTAGAGAATGGGAAAACATTTTCAGCTAGGGCATATTGGATCAGGGTCTAACCTCCAAAATCTACAAGATACTGCAAATCCTCAACAACAAAAAGACAAATAACCCAATTAAAAAATGGGCGAAGGATATGAACAATCACTTCACCAAATAAAACATTCAGGCAGCTAACAGATACATGAGGAAATGCTAACGATCATTGTCCATTAGAGAAATGCAAATAAAAACTACAATGAGATACCATCTCACCCCAACAAGGCTAGCATTAATCTAAAAAACACAAAATTATAAATGTTGGAGAGGTTGTGGAGATACTGGAACACTTATACACTGCTGGTGGGAATGTAAAATGGTACAATCACTTTGAAAAATGATTTGTCACTTAAGAAGCTAGAAATAGAAGCACCATACGATCCAGCAATCCCACTCCTTGGAATATATCCTAGAGAAATAGCCGTCACACAAATAGATACATGCACACCCATGTTCATTGCAGCAGTGTTCACAATAGCAAAAAGATGGAAACAACCCCTCAACAGACAAATGGATAAACAAATTATGGTATATTCACACAATGGAATACTACACAACGATAAAGAACAATGATGAACCTGCGTAACATCTCACAACATGGATGAATCTGGAAGGCGTTATGCTGAGTGAAATCAGTCAGTTGCAAAAGGACAGATATTGTGTGTCACCACTATTATAAGAACTCAAGAAACAGTTTAAACACAAAAGAAAACATTCTTTGATGGTTATGAAGATGGGGAGGGAAAGGGGAATTCACTAACTAGATAGCAGACAAGAATTATCTTAGATGAAGGAAAAGACAACACACAATACAGGGAAAGTCAGCATAACTGGAGTAAACCAAAAGCTAAGAAGTTTCCTGAACACATCCAAACACTTCGAGGGACAGAGTAGCAGGGGCATGGGTCTGGGGACCATGGTTTCAGGCGACATCTAGGTCAATTGGCATAATAAAGTTGTTTAAGAAATTATTCTACAACCCACTTTGGTGAGTGGTGTCTGGGGTATTAAAAGCTAGTGCATGGCCATCTAAGAGGGCTCAATTGGTCCCAACCCACCTGGAACAAAGGAGAATGAAGAACACCAAAGACACGAGGAAAATATTAGCCCAAGAGACAAAAAGGGCCACATAAACCAGAAACTCCATCTGCCTGAGACTAGAAGAACTAGATAGTTCCCGGCTACCACCAATGACTGCCCTGACGGGGAACACAACAAAGAGTCCTTGATAGAGCAGGAGTAAAGTGGAGTGCAGAACTCAAAATCTAGTAAAAAGACCAGGCTTAATGGTCTGACTGAGACTAGAAGAATCCCAGAGGACATGGCCCCCGGACTCTCTGTGAGCCCAAAACTGAAGCCATTCCCGAAGCCAACCCTCCAGACAAAGATTAGACTGGAGTGTAAAACATAAAATAATACTCGTGAAGAGTGGGCTTTTCAGTTCCAGTAGATACACGAGATTAAATGGGTAGCTCCTGTCAGGACTCAAGATGAGAAGGCAGAAAGGGATATGAGCTGGTTGAATGGACAGGGGAAATCTGGGGTGGAAAGGGAGAGTGTGCTGTCATATTTCAGGGATTGCAACTAGGGTCACATAACAATATGTGTATAAATTTTTGTATGAGAAATTAACTTGAGCTGTAAACTTTCACCTAAAGCACAAAAAAAAAAAAAAAAAAAAAAAAAAGATACAGAATGTTTCCATCGCCACAAAGATCCCTCACGTTGCCCTTTTACAGCCATACTCACTTCCTTCCCATCCCCACCCCTTCCTTAAACCCTGGTTAATCTATTCTTCATTTCTATAATTTTGTCATTTCAAGAATGTTATATAAATAGAAATATACATTATGTAACTTTTGGGGGTTGGCTTTTTTCACTCAAAACAATTCACTGGCGATTCATCCAAGTGTTGCATGTATCAATAGTATATTTGTTTTTACTGCTCTGTAGTATTCCACGGTATGATGTATGCAGTTTATTTAACAATTTACCCACTGATAGACATCTGGGTTATTTCCAGCTTTGGCTATTATGAATAAAGCTGTTATGAACTTTCACGTACAGGATTCTCTGTAAACATAGGTTTTCATTTCCCTGGGTTAACTGCACAACAGTGCAATTGCTGGGTCATATGATAGTTGCTTGTTTATTTTTTTTAAAGAAACTGCCCAACTCTTTTCCAAAGTGGCTGTTCAATTTTGTATTCCCAATAGCAATGTATGAGTGATCCAGTTTCTCTGCATCTCCTCCAGTATTTGTTGTTGTCATTATTTTTTTTTAATTTTAGACATTCTAATAGGTGTGTAGTGATGTTTTGTTGTGGTTTTCATTTGCATTGCCCTAATGGCTAATATAGGAGGCCTGGTGGAGCAGTGGCTAAGAGTCTGGCTGCTAACCAAAAGGTCAGCAATTCAAATCCATGAGCCAGTCCTTGGAAATCCTATGGGAAAGTTCTACTCTGTCCTATAGGGTTGCCATGAGTCAGAATTGACACAATGGCAATGGGTTTGGCTTTTGGTTTTAATAGCTAATGGTCCCTGGGTGGTACAAACAGTTAAACGCTCAGCTACTAACTGAAAGGTTGGCTGTTTGAGCCCACCCAGAGGCACCTTGGAAGAAAGGTCTGGTGATCTCCTTCTGAGAGGCCACAGTCTTGAAAACCGAATGGAGTACAATTCTATTCTGCATATTTAGGGTCACCATGAGTCAGAACTGACTCAACAGTAACTGTTTTTTTCTTTTTTTTTTATCCTATTTGGAGTACACTTAACTTTTGAATCAGTAAGTTTCTTTTATCAATTTGGGAAGATTTTAGCCATTATTTCTTCATGTACTCTTTTTTTAAAATAATGTTTTATAGTGTTTTAGGTGAAAATTTACATAGAAAATTAGGTTCCCCTTTAACAATTTTTATACAAATTGTTCCATGACATTAGTTCCAATTTTTACAATGTATCAGTAATCTCATTATTTACATGCCGTTTGTTCTGTTTCATTGATCTAGCTTACCTTCCCCTCCTTGCCTTCTCATCTTTGCTTTTGGGTAAGTGTTGACTGTTTGGTCTCTTATAGTTGTTTAAGGGAGCACATTACTCACGGGTGAGACTGTTACTTTTGTTAAGTGAATCTGTTATTTGCCTGAAAGGTGACCTGCAGAAATAGCTTCAATTCCAAATTGAAAGAGTATCTTAGGGCAATAGTCTCGGTGGTTCTTCTAGTCTCTATTTGTCTGGTAGATCTGGCCTCTTTTAGGAATTTAAGTTTTGTTCTACATTTTTCTCCTATTCTATCCAGGCCCTTCTATTATGTCCCTGCTCAGAATGGTTGGTAGTGGTAGCCGGGCACCATCTAGTTCTTCCAGTCTCAGGTTAGAAGCGGCTGTGGTTTGTGTGGGCCATTAGTCCCCTGGACTAGTTTCTTCTTTGAGCCTTTGATCTCCTCCATTATCTTTTGCTCCATATGCATAGAGACCAATAGTTGTATTTTAGATGGCAGTGGAAAGCTTTTAAGATCCCAGATGCCACTCACCAACTAGCATGTAGAACATTATCTTTGTGAACTATGTTATGCCAGTTGACTAAGTTGTCCCCTGAGACTATGGTCTCAAGTTTTTGACCCAGTAAACCAATCCTGCAAGTTGTTTGGAGATGCCTGGGAAACTTGTAACTGTGCCCCTATGTGGTTTTTTATATATGTGGATATATGCAGCACACAAAAATGTGTGTATATATATATATACATACATATATATGTATCTCTCCATATCTACCTATGTTAACCACACATTTTTGTTGTTTTTACTGTTGTTGCAAAATTGTATATGTTATAGCATTTACTAAAATTGTCCCTTTTTCTCATGAACTTCTTAGTGTCTTTATTTACCTTGGTCAGTTTGTGCTGACTTCACCCGTACTTGGGATTGTCTTTCTCACCACCAAAAGTAACAACTGTCTACTCTCTAGAAAGTGATTCCCCCTCCCTGGTAACCATCAGATAATTTTACTTTCTGTGTGTATATCTATTCTTGATTTTTTATAATAGTGGGACCATACAATATTTATCTTTTTGTGATTGGCTTATTTTACTCAGCATAATGTTCTCCAGATTCATCCATGTTATAAAATGTTTTGAGGACTCCTCGTTATTCTTTGTAGTTGCATAGTGTCTTAGTTACCTAATGTTGCTATAACAGAAATACCACAAATGGATGGCTTTAACAAATGGAAGTTTATTCTCTCACAGTCTAGTAGGCTAGAAGTCCAAATTCAGGGCATCAGCTCCAGGGGAAGGCTTTCTCTCTCTGTCTGCTCTGCAGGAAGGTCCTTATCATCAATCTTTCCTGGCCGAGGAGCTTCTCAGCACAGGGACCCTGGGTTCAAAGGAAGCGCTCCACTCCTGGCACTGCTTTCTTGGTGGTATGAGATCCCCGTCTCTCTGCTTGCTTTTTTCTTTTATATCTCAAAAGAGATTGACTTGAGACACAATCTAATCTTGTAGATTGAGTCCTGCTTCATTAACATAACTGCCTCTAATCCTATCTCATTAACATCATAGAGATAGGATTTACAACACAGGAAAATCACGAGATGACAAAATGGTGGCCAATCACACAATACTAAGAGTCATGGACTAGCCAAATTGATACACATTTTTTGGGGACACAATTCAATCCATAACACATAGTATTCCATTGTATGTATGTACCACAAGTTGTTTATCCATTCATCCATTGATGGACACTTAGGTTATTTTTATCCTTTTTCTATTGTGAATAATGTTGCAATGAACAAAGTTGTGCATGTCTATTCGTGTCTCTGCTCTTATATCTCTAGGATATATACCTAGAAGTGGGATTGCTAGATCATAAGATATTTCTATTTCTAGCTTTTTGAGGAAGCACCAAACTGTTTTTCATAGTGGTTGTACTATTTTACAATCCCACCAGCAATGTATAATACTCCCAATCTCCCCACAACCTTGCTAGCATTTGTCATTTTCTGTTTTTTTGTTCATTGCCACTTTTGCAGGGGTGAGATGGTGTCTTATTTTGATTTTGATTTGCATCTCTCTAATGGCTAATGATCTTGAGCATCTTTTCATGTATTTGTGGCCATCTGAATTTTCTCTTTGGTGACGTTATCTGTTCATGTCCTTTGCCCATTTTTTGATTGGATTATTTGTTTTTTTGTTATGGAGTTGAAGTTTTCTAAATACTTTAAAGATTAGACCCTTATCAGATATATCATTGCCAAGGATTTTTTCCCAGTTTGTAGGTTCTCTTTTTACTCTCTTGGTAAAGTCTTTTGACGAGCATGTTGTAGTTGTTAGGTGTCATCGAGTCGGTTCTGACTCATAGCGACTCTATGTACAACAGAATGAAACACTGCCTGGTCCTGTGCCATCTTCACAATTGTTGTTATGCTTGAGCCCATAGTTGCAGCCACTGTGTCAATCCATCTCATTGAGGGTCTTCCTCTTTTTCGCTGACCTTCTACTTTACCAGGCATGATGTCCTTCTCCAGGGACTGATCCCTCCTGATAACATGTCCAATGTACGTGAGATGTAGTCTTGCCATCTTTGCTTCTAAGGAGCATTCTGGTTAATTTTTAGGAGGCCCTGGTTATCTAATATATCTTCTGTCACTCATGCATTTTTAGTTTTGTTTGATAAGCTATTTATGCCAAAAATTAGGTCCCCTAGGTTTGGCCCTATCTTATCTTCCAGGAACTTTATAATTTTAGCTTTAACATTTAGGTCTTTGATCCATTTTGAGTTAGTTTTTGTGCATGGTATGAGGTATGGATCCTGATTCATTTCTCTGCATACGGATATCCAGTTTTGCCAGCACCATTTGTTAGACTTTTTCTTCCCTATTGAATGAACTTTGACACTTTTTCGAAGATCAGTTGCCTGTAGATGGATGGATTTACTTCTGGGTTCTCAATTCTATTCCATTGGTCTATGTGTCTGTCATTGAACCAGTACCAGGCTGTTATGACTACCTTGGCTGTATAGTAAGTTTTGAGACCGGGAAGTGTGAGGCCTCCTACTTCGTTCTTCTTCAATATCGCTTTAGTTATTCGGGGCCTCCTTCCGTTCCATGTAAAATTGGAGATTAGTTTTTCCATTTCATTAAAGAATGTTGTTGGGATTTGGATCAGCATTGCATTATATCTATAGATCACTTTTGGTAGTATTGGCATTTTCATGATGTGAAGTCTTCCAATTCATGAGCATAAAATGTTTTTCCATTTATGTAGGTCTTTTTAGTTTCTTGCAGTAGTGTTTTATAGTTTTCCTTGTGTAAGTCTTTCACGTCCCTGGTTAGGTTTATTACTAGGTATTTTATCCTTTTGGGGCTATTGTAAAAGGTATTGTTTTCTTGATTTCCTTTTCAGAGTCCTCCTTGTTAGAGTAGAGGAACCCAACTGATTTTTGTGTGTTGCTCTTGTACCCTGCCACTTTGCTGAATCCTTTTATTAGTTCCAGAAACTTTCTTGTGGCATCTCTGGGATTTTCTATGTATAGGATTATGTTATCTTCCAATCAGGATAGTTTTATTTCTTCCTTTCCAATTTGTATACCGTTCATTTCCCTTTCTTGCCTTATTGCTCTAGCTAGGACTTCCAGTACAATACTGAATAAGAGTGGTGATAAAGGGCATCTTTGTCTCATTCCCATTCTCAAGGGGGAATGCTCTCAACCTTTGAGAATAATGTTGGCTGTTGGTTTTGCACATATGCCCTTAAATATGTTGAGGAATTTCCCTTCTATTCCTATTTTGCTTAGAGTTTTTATCAGGAAAATGTGTTGGATTTTACCAAATGCCTTTTCTGCATCAATTGAGATGATCATGTGATTCTTTCCTTTGTTTTATTTATGTGGTGAATTATGTTGATTGATTTTCTAAAGTTGAGCCATCCTTGCATCCCTGGTATGAATCTCATTTGATCGTGATGTACTATTTTTTTTGATATGCTACTAAATTCTGTTGGCTAAAATTTTTTTCAGAATTTTTGCATCTATATTCATGAGGGATATTTGTCCTTAATTTTCTTTAGTGGTATCTTTGCCTGGCTTTGGTATCAGGGTTATGCTAGCTTCATAAAATGAATTAAGGAGTATTCCTTCCTTTTCTATGTATTGGAATAGTATGAGTAGAATTTGTGTCAACTTTTCTCTGAATGTTTGGTAGAATTCTCCAGTGACACTGTCTGAGCCAGCTTTTTTGTTGTTGTTTTTGGGAGTTTTTTTTAATGACATCTTCAGTCTCTTCTTTTGTTATGGGTCTGTTCAAATTTTCTATGTTAGTGTAGGTAGGTGGTGTGTTTCTAGAAATTTGTCCATTTCTTCCAGGTTTTCAAATTTGTTGGAGTATAATTTTTCATAATATTCTATTATAATTCTTTTTGTCTCAGTTGGTTCTATTATAATGTCACCCAGATAATTTCTTATTTTGGTTATTTGCATCTTCTCATTGTTTTCCTTTGTCAGTTTGGCCAGTGTTTTGTCAATTTTATTGATCGTCTCAAAGAACCAACTTTTAGTCTTGTCAATTCTTTCTTTGTTTTTCTGTTTTCTATTTCATTTATGCTCTGATCTTTATTATTTTCTTTCTTCTGGTGACTGTAGACTTTTTTTTTTGTTGCTCCATTTCCATTTGTTCAACTTGTAGAGTTAAGCTATTGACTTTGGCTCTTTTTTTTCATTTTTGATGTATGCATTTATTGTTATAAATTCTCCTTCATCCAAGCACTGCTTTTGTTTGCTATGTCCCAAAGGTTTTGGTATTTTGTGTTTTTATTCTCATTTGATTCTAAGAATTTTTAAATTTCATATTTAATTTCTTCTATTACCCAGTCATTTTTAAGTAAGGTGTTATTCAGTTTCCATGTATTTAATCTTTGTTCCTTATTCTATTATTGATTTCTAGTTTTACAGTGTTACATTCAGAGAAGATGCTTTGTATTATTTTGATGTTTTTGAATTTATTGAGGCTTGCCTTGTGGCCTAAAATATGGTCTATTCTGGGAGAATGATCCACATACATTGGAGAAGAACATATACTGTGCTGTTGTTGGGAGGTGTGTTCTGTATATGTCTATGAGGTTGTCATGGATTGAATTGTGTCCCCTCAAAATATCTGTCAACTTGGCTGGGTCATGATTCCCAGTATTGTATGATTGTGTACCATTTTGTAATCTGTGATTTCCTTATGTGTTGTAAATTCAATCACTAGGATGTAATAAGATGGATTAGCGGCAGTTATACTGATGAGGTATACGAGATTGGATAGTATCTTAAGCCAATCTCTTTTGAGATATAAAAGAGAGAAGAGAGCAGAGAGACATGGGAACCTCTGACCACCAAGAAAGCAGTGCCAGGAGCAGAGTGCATCCTTTGGACCAGAGGTTCCTGTGCTGAGATGCTCCCAGACCAAAGGAAGACTGATGCATCACAAGGACCTTCCTCCAGAGCCAACAGAGAAAGAAAGTGTTTTTGTGGAGCTGATGCCCTGAATTTGGACTTCTAGCCTACTGGACTGTGAGAAAATAAACTTCTCTTTGTTAAAGCCATCCACTTGTGGTATTTCTGTTATAGCAGCACAAGATGACTAAGACAGAGGTCTGGTTGGTTGATTGTGTTATTTAGATCTTCTGGGTCTTTGTTGAGTTTCTTTCTAGTTGTTCTGTCCATTATTAAAAGTGATGTGTTAAAATCTCCTACCATTATTATAGAACTGTCTATTTCTCTTCTCAGTTTTGTTAGAGTTTGTTTTATGTATTTTGGAGGTGTGTCATTGGGTGCATAGGTATTTATTATGGTTATGTCCTCCTTGTGGATTGACCCTTTCATCATTATGTAATGCCCTTTTTTGTCTCTTATACTGGATTTTGACTTAAAGTCTATTTTATCAGAAAGTATTATGCAACTCTTGCTCTCTTTTCTTTACTGTTTGCTTGGTATATTTTTTCTATCCTTTGATTTTTAACCTATTTATGTCTTTGTGTCTAAGGTGTGTCTTTTGTAGGCAAAATATTGATGGGTCATGTTTTCTCTTCTGCCATCCTCTATCTCTTGACTAGTGCACTTAAACCATTTACATTTAGTGTGATTATTGATAAATATGAATTTATTGCTGTCATTTTGTTATGCTTTTTTTGTAGTGTTAATTGTTTCTTTGTTGTGCTTAATTTTCTGTGCTGAGTTCTTTTTGTTTATGGATCTTCTTTTCATTGTTGATTTTGTGTTTACTGAGTCTTTTTTATTTTCTTCTTTATTTTAGTGAGTAGATTTATTAATTTTCTTTCTGGTTACTCTGAAATTTACCTTTATCTTGCTGTGTTTAGAATAGTCTGTTATATTTTGATATCGCCTTGACTTGCCCTCCCATATGGAAGTTCTATAACCACACCATTTATTCCCCCTTTTTGTTT
This sequence comes from Dugong dugon, assembly GCA_030035585.1. Classification (NCBI taxonomy): domain Eukaryota; kingdom Metazoa; phylum Chordata; class Mammalia; order Sirenia; family Dugongidae; genus Dugong; species Dugong dugon. The sequence goes on from CM057472.1 coordinate 56,868,376, forward strand.
TGAAGTTGTCCTTATTTATAGATTGACATCTCTGGTTCCCTGTTTTCAGATTTACACCTTTATTTTACTCTTGAGAATTCTTTATCTGGGTTGGTATCTGGATGATGCTGTCATGTGTCTTAATTTCAGGTTGTTGACTGATGTTGTTGGTTCTCAGTCTGAAGGACTCTGTTTAATATTTCTTGTAAGGTTAGTCTGGTTTTTAAGAATTCCCTTAATTCCTGTTCTTCTGAGAATGTTCTAGTTTTGCCATCATATTTGAAAGACAATTTTGCGGGATCTATGACACATGGTTGGCAATTCTTTTCTTTCAGGGTTTTACCTGTGTCATCACATGGCCTTCTTGCCTGCCCGGTTTCTGCCAAGAAATGGGCACTTAGTCTTACTGGTGCCCCTTTGTAGGTGATATTTCATTTTTCACAAGCTGCTCTCAGAATTCTTTGTCTTCAGTTTTAGAAAGTTTGATTATGATATGTCTTGATGACTTTCTTTTAGGGCCTATCCTTTATGGGGTTTATTGAGCTTCTTGGAAAGAAACTTTCCTGTCTTTCATGATATTAGGGAAGATTTCTGCCAATAAATCTTCAAAAATTCTTTCTGTACTTTTTCTTTTCTCCTCTTCTGGAATCCTATTATGTGAAAATTATTCCTCTTGATAGTATCCCACATAACTCTTAGGCTTTCTTCATTTATCTTCATCCTTTTTTCTGATAGTTTCTCAAAACAACTAGTATCAAGGGGTTTGTCCTCTATTTTGTCGATTCTTTCTTCCATTAATTCTACTTCTATGTGCTTCCACGGAGTTATCTATTTCTGATATCTTATTGTTAATCTTCTGGATTTCTAGTTGTTGTTTTTGTATGGTTTCTAATTGTCTATTTTGTCATTTTGTTCTTGTGTTGTTTTCCTGAATTTTTGTTGGTTTTTGTCTGTGTTTTCCTTTATCTCTTTGAGTATCCTATATATGTCCTTTGAATTCCTTATTAGGTAGTTCTATTACCATTTCTTCCTCAAGAAGGTTTTCTACCTGATCGTTTGCTTACTTGTTTGAACAATCTTACTGTTTCTTCATATGATTTGTTATTGTCTGCTCTCTCCAAGGCATTAAGCTGTTTATTTATTTCTTTATTGATTATATGTATGTTTGTTTTGTGGGGTTTTTTTTTTTTAATGTATCTGGAGCTTAGTTTCTTCTCTTTCTCTTTAGAATATCTTTCTTCCTTTGTATTATTTTACTTCTTGTCATTTTGTGGTTCTGGTCTATGTGTGAGTTTGGTGGTATCTGTTGACTAGACACGATTTCCTCTCACTAATGGGTATGGTATGCCACATCCATGTGTGAGTTCTCTGTGGTTAGGCTCGTATGTCTTCCCTTACTGATTGAGTGGAGGTGGGAGAGCAGGTTCTTTTCCTGATACTGGCTGACAAGTGTTGGGTGGTCAGGCTCCTCCACAGCCCTTGTGGGACTGTGGGGTCCTTCTGGGTTGGTGCTAGCAGTTAGTACAGTCTCTGGAGGTCAGGGCAGGGTGTCTTCATATCTGCTGTGAGGGAGTCCTACCCAAATGGATGAGGTAGGACTGCTGTGCATGCACAAATTAGCATCTCAGTAGATGGTGGGGTATCAAGAGTTTTCAGTGCAACTGTAGACGGCCTGCAGGAACTGTTTGGGTGTGGGTTTTGTGACATTGGAGCCTGGCAGACATTGGATGAGGACACTAGGATCTCCTGCTCGTCATTTGGCAGAGCTGCAGATGGTATCTGTCAGGATGTGACTGGTGTTGTTGATGAGATGATACGCCGGTCACTGGGATGTGGGTGCAGGGAGTGTTCTTGTGGGTCGCTGGGTTGGGCACTGTGTGTGTGCATCTCTGGTTGCTGCGTGGTCGGGGCAAGGGTGCACGGGTCACCTGTCACCGGGTGAGTGGCATGAGAACTTGCACTGCTGGCTGCTGAGGGGACAGGGAAGGGTCTTGCACCTCCAGTCGCCAGCCTGGTGGTGAGCCTGGTGGACAAAGTGGTGCAGGGGTGGGTGGACTGAGCATGAGCCTCTGGTCACCGTTCTGACAGTGTGGGAGTGCATACCATGGATTGCTGGGTTGGTGGTAAGGAGGCATATTGCTGATCACTGGTGGGGGGAGGAGAGGAGAAGCACATTCCCCCAGTCTCTGGTGTGGGCACTGGGGCACTCCCCACGGAGTATAGTCACAGATCAGAACCTGGCCCCTACCAAATGCAAGCAAGGAGGGCTGTCCAGAGTCAGGTTGGGTGGGGAATCTATAGCCGCCACTCTAAGGATCCTCCAATCTGCCAATGCCACCTGCCCAAATGATCAGGGACCATTGCTGGTGAGTAGTTCTTCCCCTATTTTCTAGCTCCCTCCCTGCTCTACAGTTGCCTGGATCCCTAGGGCTCTCACCTGCCTTCTTGCACTTTCCCTCCTCAGATCCAGTTCATGTTCTGCTCACCTTGTTTCGCTCCCAGCTTGTCTACATAGTATCTCTGTCTCCTATTGGGGATTCCGTGAATTTTCCTTCTTGTGCTCCTCACCTGGGAATGCTGCTTGCTTTGTCCCAGAATAGTCATGCTGCACCAGGCTGGCTTGCAGGACGTTTACAGTCTGTAAGTCTCCTCATTTGCTGTTTTCATTCAGTTTCTCCTTCCCTTTGGTGTTCAATCCAATTCTTCATCCTTCTTTTCCTGTTCTGGGTTCCCAGACTGTCATCTGTGTTTGTTTCACTTGGTTTCTGTTCTTTGTTGTAGGGGGACGGTATGGTATGTGTGACTAAGCTGCCATCTTGGGATATCTCTTTCTTCAGGTACTCTTTTGGCTTTACCCTCTTTCTCTTCTCCTTTCAGGACTCCAGTGATATGAACATTAAATCTTTGGTTATAATCCCACAGGTCTCTGAGGCTCTGTTCATTTATCTTCACCATATTTTCTCTCTATTGTTCAGGTTGGGTAATTCCTATCTTTCTATTATTCAGTTCACTAATTCTTTCCTCGGTCTCTTCCATTCTACAATCAAGCCTATCCACTGAGCTTTTAATTTTGGTTATTTTTCAGTTCTAAAATTTCTGTTTTGTTCACATATATATACACACACATATGTATATTTGGGATACTCTGTATTACTTAAAATTTTTTTTATTTGGTTCTTTTTCATATCTTCTGTATCTTTGCTGAAACTTTGTATTTCTTTGCTGAGACTTTCTATATTTTCACTTGTTTCCAGTGCATTCATAATTGCTCATTGAAGTATTTTTATGATGGCTGCTGTAAAATCTTTGTCAGATAATTCTAACATCTCTATCATCTTAGTGTTGGTGTATGTTGTCTTTTTTTAATTCAGTTTAAGAACTTCCTTGTTTTTGGTAGGATGAGTGATTTTTTTGGTTGAAACCTGGATATTTTGAATGTTATGTTATGAGACTCTGGATCTTATTTAACCTTCTGTTTTCTCTGAGGGATGCTCCAACAGGGAAAGGGGGAATACCACCTTGTTACTGCCAGGTGGACATAGAAGTCCAGGTTCCCTACTCAGTCTCTGTTGACACCTGGGAGACTGATTCCTTGTTACTGCTGGACAGGGGTGGACATTCTGGCTCCCCACTAGATCTCCAGTGAAATCTCCATGGCTGGGAGGGCCAGCAGTGTCTTGTTACTGCTGCTCACATGACCTTCACTAACACCATTAGGGCTGCTTTCTTTAGGGTAAAACTCCTGACTCTACTAGGCCTCCTCTAATACCACTCCAGCAGGGAGGAGGAGTACCTCTTTACCGCTGAGTGGAGGTGGAAGTCTAGATTCCCCACATGGTCTCCACAGACACTCGGTGGGGTGGGGCTCATTACCACCTGGTGAGGATGAAAGGCCCCATTCCCTACTCTGCCTGGTGGTGTTGGTAGAGGGAGGTTGGGGTAACTTATTAACATTCTGGCAAGGGTGGAAGTCTAGGTTCCCCACCTAGCCTTCACTAGCATGGGCAGAGAAGGGGTCATAGCTTCTACTTTGGTGTTTAGCTGGAGTAGTTATTATCTAAGATTTTTCTGTCTTGCTAAGCTGCCCCTTTCCTTGTCCTTTGGCTGAAGAGAGCAGGGTTTTGTTGAAGGAATTTTGGCATTTCCAGGTTGATGGTTTCTTCAGTTTCAAGTCTGGAATACATGAGACAAAAAGAAAATCCAGGGAACTCACCACTGTGTCATTCCTTGGGTCCTTAGGTCCCTAGGTGGTTTGCCTTTTCTCTACGTTTCAGAGTCTTCTTATGTTTGTTTTTATTTGTATTTAGTGAGAGGAATTTGGAAAAGTATGTCTACTCCATCTTCTTGAAAGTGAAAGTCTATTGTATTGATTTTTATTACCTTTTGTTTAGAGCCAATGGTAGTGATTGAAAAACTCCTCCAGCAATTCTGTCATATTCCTTTTTCTTCCTACATTAAAAAATTATTGTTATAGCATGAGGGGATGCATTAAATTATTCTAAGAGCTTTATAAAGTAATTCAGCAATAGCTGAAAAAGTTCAGATCATTGACTTCTTTAGTGCTGTTATAAATTTTTTGTTGTTAGGTGCCATCGGTGAGTCGATTCCAACTCATAGCAAGCCTTTAGGACAGCGTAGAGCTGCCCCATAGGGTTTCCAAGCAGTAGCTGCTGGATTTGAACTGCTGACTTTTTGGTTAGCAGCTGAGCTCTTAACTACGATGCCACAGGGCTCCACAAATCAAATTAGATCTATCAATAGTCCACTCCTACCCACTCTGATTCTAATGGTGACTCCTCATGTGATGGTAGTATGTAATTATTATATATTAGTTCTTATTATATCATATATATTATAAATTTCTATGAAGCATTAAAGCCTATGAATTTGGTGCACTTACTTTAATTTGCTTTACTTCTATTTACTTTGGTGCATTTACTTTAATTTGATTTAAAAAAAATCTTGTTTAGCTTGCACAGTACTTCTTGTATAGTTTTTTAAAAATATAACTTTTGTTTATAAGTATCAGAAATCTACTAGAACTTGCAATAAAAAGTAATTTAATACAAAGATAGAGGTTGCCTCATGGAACTCAGGAGCAATGGTGGTGCAGTGGTTAAGAGCTATGGCTGCTAACCAAAAGGCTGGCAGTTTGAATCCACCAGCTGCTCCTTGGAAACCCTATGGGGGCAGTTCTACTCTTTCCTATAGGGTCGCTATGAGTCAGAATTGACTCGACAGCAATGAGTTTTTTGTTTTGGTATGAAACTCAAGGATTTGTATGCAGACAGACTCTAGGGAGGGCCTGGAGTTGTGCAATGGAGCCCGGGGAATAATCCATGTCTCGTCTCTTCTCCTCTCTGCATATCTGCTTCTTTCTTTCTCCCTGAAGACTAACTTCCATCTGCCATCTAGTCCGCAAAGCAGAATATGGCTATCATACAGTCCCTAGTTACTAGGATGCAGGTTCACTGAGAAGAGGCAGCCCAATATGGTCTTCCTTTAGATCTGATTCTAAGTTCTCAGGAATAAAAATCTGATTAGCCAGTTGGGATAATTAGTCTGCCTGTGTGTGGTCTAGTTGGTATGGCCAGAGGTGTATGTGTTAAGGGATCACATGGAACAGCCATAACTGTTAGGATCCTACTCATACATTCCTGTGGATAGGGGTAGCAGTTTCCAAAGACATCCTGAAAGTGTCAAATACATTGAGTAACTTGTTCTACTCCTATAATCTTTGATAAACTGTTAAAGATTTACTCATACAAGGATTCTTATAAAGCCCTAGGTTAGCCTTCTTGCATAGCCAAGGTTACTGCTGTGTAAACAGTTTGAATTCATGGCTTATGCTTCCTGTAATGTTAAAGATATAAGATTCCTCAAAAAGTTAAACCTAGAATTACTATATAATCCAGCAAATTTACTCCTAGATATATGTGCAAGATAACTGAAAACATATTTCGTGTACATAAAAACTTGTACACAGATGTTCATAGAAACATTATTCATAATAGCCAAAAGTGGAAAAAAAACCAAATGTCTAATGAATGGATAAACAAAATATGATATATCCAGACAAAAGAATATTATTCAGCCATGAAAAGGGATGAAATACTAATAATGTGCTACATCATGCATGAACCTTAAAAACATTATGCTAAGTAAAAGAAGCCATTCACAAAAGAACACATATTGTATGATTCCATTTATATGAAATATTCCAAATAGGCAAGTCGATAGAGACATAGATTAGTGATTGCCAGGGCTAGGGGGAGGATGGGAAATGGGGAGTGATTTCTTTATAGGGTAATGAAAATGTTCTAAAATTGATTGTGGTGATGGTTGCACAACTCTGGAATATGCTAAAAAGCCATTGAATTGTATACTTTAAGAGGGTGAATCTTGTGGTATGTGAATTACACCTCAATAAAACTGATTTAAAAAAAAAGAGCACTTCACCAAAGAAGACATTCATGTGGCTAACAGGTACATGAGGAAATGCTCATGATCATCAGCCATTAGAGAAATGCAAATCAAAGCTATAATGAGATACCATCTCACCCTGATAAGGCTAGCATTAATCCAAAAAAACAATAAACGCTGGAGAGGTTGTAGAGAGAGACTGGAACACTTACACACTGCTGGTGGGAATGTAAAATGGTACAACCACTTTGGAATTGATTTGGGGCTTCCTTAAAAGGTTAGAAATAGAAGTACCATACGATTCAGCAATCCCACTCCTTGGAATATATCCTAGAGAAATAAGAGCCGTCACACAAATAGATATATGCACACTCATGTTCATTGCAGCACTGTTCACAATAGCAAAAAGATGGAAACAACTTAGGTGGCCATCAACAGACAAATGGATAAGCAAATTATAGTATACTCACACAATGGAATACTATGCAATGATAAAGAACAACGATGAATCTGTGAAACATCTTACAACATGGATGAATCTGGAAGGCATTATGCTGAGTGAAATAAGTCAGTCGCAAAAGGACAAATATTGTATGAGACACTATTATAAGAACTCAAGAAATAGTTTAAACACAGAAGAAAACATTCTTTGATGGTTATGAGGGTGGGGAGGCAGGGAGAGGGGAATTCACTAACTAGATAGTAGACAAGAACTATCTTAGGTGAAGGGCAGGACAACACACAATACAGGGGAAGTCAGTATAACTGGAGTAAACCAAAAGCTAAGAAGTTTCCTGAACACAAATAAACACTTTGAAGGACAGAGTAGCAAGGGCAGGTGTCTGGGGGCCATGGTTTCGAGGGACATCTAGGTCAATTGGCATAATAAAGTTTATTAAGAAAATGTTCTGCATCCCACTTTGGTGAGTGGCGTCTGCGGTCTTAAAAGCTTGTGAGCGGCCATCTAAGATGCATCAATTGGTCCTAACCCACCTGGAGCAAAGGAGAATGAAGAATACCAAGGACACCGGGAAACTATTAGCTCAAGAGACAAAAGGGCCACAGAAACCAGAGACTCCATCAGCCTGAGACCAGAAGAATTAGATGGTGCCTGGCTACCACCAGAGAGCGCCCTGACAGGGAATACAACAGAGAGTCCCTGATGGAGCAGGAGAAAAGCAGGGTGCAGAACTTAAATTCATGTAAAAAGACCAGACTTAATGGTCTGACTGAGACTAGAGGAACCCTAGAATACATGGCCCCCGGACTCTCTGTTAACCCAGAACTAAAACCATTCCCGAAGCCAACTCTTCAGAGAAAGATTAGACTAGACTATAAAACATAAAATAATACTAAGGAAGAGTGTGCTTCTTAATTCAAGTAGATCTATGAGACTAAATGAGCAACTCCTGTCCGGAGGCAGGATGAAAAGGCAGAAAGGGATAGGAGCTGGTTGAATGGACATGGGAAATCCGGGGTGGAAAGGGGGAGTGTGCTGTCACATTATAGAGATTGCAACTAGGGTCACATAACAATATGTGTATAAATTTTTGTTTGGGAAATTAACTTGAGCTATAAACTTTCATCTAAAGCATAATTTAAAAAAATAAAATAAAAAAGAACCAATAAATACCAAAAGTCCCACTTTTACATTCTGAAGTCAAACATCAGAAACTGCTTCAAAGGCTCTGGAATTTTTCTTTTCTGGCATTCAGCTAGTTAATTTGGGAAGTTGGCACACAGGGTATCTCATAGTGAAGACGGCTCAGGAACTGTTGACCTATTTCACTAGAGAGGGTCACAGCACCGTTGATCCCAGTTTATGAAATTGTAACATTACCCCTGAAGCCAGTCTTTAGCTCAGCAGGTTTATGCTATTTGACTATTATTTGTGGATATATAATCCAGTAGGTGTCTTTCTAAATCTATTGAAATATAGATCTTTTTTACTTGAAATGGAAACAAACCAATAAATTGTGCCCAGCTAAGCCATTGTTAAAGTAGTTGTAGTATAACATTTACCTAGGATTTTACAACCACTTCCACAGTAATAAATCTTGGTCACTGTGCTCAAAACCATGTCTTAGACTAGGAGCTACTACAGACAATTATATACTGATGGTCCAAAGGTACTGCACAGTGTAAGTTTCTCCATTATTTGTTCTTGGTACATATATTATGTATGCATAAAGCAAAATAAGGTCATGAAAGAGAAAATTCCATATGAATCTGCCTGGTTATGATTTTCTAAGGAATTTTTTCTTTGCAATCCCAAACTGGGTATTGGATTATGTTAGGGTACCTATGAGTCGGAATCGACTAGACAGCAGTTGGTTAGGGTATCAGTTTACAACATTGCCATGCTCTACTTTTCAATAGTCTTTCCTTCCTTCCTCTTTCTTGTTCATTCATTGATTCATTCATTTATTGTCTCCTTTTGAAGGAGCACTGTGTAACATTTAAAGTTGTCCTATTTCTATAGTTTCTAACCTATAAACAGTTTTAAATTTACTGACTTACCAACTTTTTCATGAGATCTGATTTTTTTTTTCTTTTAGTACTATAACATGGAAAGTTCTTCCACCTTGGTCTTATCACCAAGCTAGTCATTACAAGGATTTTCTTGAGAAGCTGAACCTCTATCCAGCAAGTCAGGGAGTAAGGCAGATAAAATACAAAATCCCATGCTAGAGGCAAAAGGTTAATATACAGAGCTAATGGATTAAGTGCTTGTCAATTAAGTGCTTGTAGATTAGCCAAAATGTTGGCAGTTCAAAGCCACTAAGAGGTGCTTAGGAAGACAGGCCTGGCAATCTGTTTCCAAAAGGTGATAGCCTTGAAAAATTCCCATGGAGCCATTCTACTCTGCACACATGGGTTCACCATGAGTTGGAATCAACTCAATGGCAACTAACAACAATAATATTGTATGATGTCTTAAATTAGTAAATCTATTTGTTTTGTACCATTGTGACACATTCACCAATTAGAAGTCAGTGTTTTGCTTAAGTACCATTCCCTTCGTATATCTCTAACAATAGGGGGAGACAAAAACCGAAACAAAACAAGGCAAAACCAATAAACTAGGAAATTTAAACCTGGAACCACTATGAAGACAGGACAATGATTTTAGTCCTCAGATTTCTGGTGTCCCTTGAGAGTCTTCCTGAAGAGCACACCATCTGCACCATGACCCTTACAGCTGTACAGTATATTATTGTATAATAACAACACAACTGGGTAGCTGAGAGCACAGGACCCAACAACTGTTACTGCAAACACCATGTGCACTATTGTTTTATTACTTCATTACAAGGTTTGAAATATTCAGTCAATTAAGCAGCCTGAATAACTTAGCCTCTCTTAAAAAACAACAAAACTCTTTTTCAGAGCATCAATATTGTAAACTCTTTGTCAGCTTAGGCTGAAATAATAATCATTCTTTGGCTTAAAAATATTCTTCTCATATTGAAAAACCAATTTCTGAAATTACAGGGGATGTTAGTGATATCTCCAGGGTATGAAATAATGTTCCTCACTCCAACCATTTTCGTGATTTAAATGGTTGACATGAAAATAATATATTAATAAAGTACCATGAGAAGGAACATAATTTTAATAGATTGGAAATGATTCTAGAATTCTACTTGTCTGACTCCATTTTCAAATGACTGCCTAATGAGAAAATTACTAATACATATATATGGCTGCCAATCAGGTGTCCAATTTGCACAACGTTGGTAAACTATTTTATTTTGCATTCTTCAAATAAAAATGTGTACCATTTAGTTAGAAACAATAAAAACTGACTCTGGTTAACCTAAGCAGAAACTAATTGTATTGGAAGCATACCAGGAGGTTCATAGAACTGTCAGGAAGGCTGCATAGAAACAGATAGGCACTACCAAGACTATGTCACAGAAACAGTTGGCTTTGGACATGCCCCACTGCTGTTTTTGTGTGACACTTGATGCCATTGGCACTTCTGCCACTGGATGTCTGCCACCATGCTGCTGGACTCAGTCACTCTGAACATTTGTCCCAGTAACCCTGGAATTTCAAATCTCTCAAAGCCTGGACCAGGACATTGCTTAGTTTATTAGTTAAGCCCATTTCACGTGCCCAATTTCTAGTCACCAGGGAGACAGAAAAGGGAATATCTATTTGCCCACTCTCATCTTGCCTTCTGCCTAATTTGGGATTAACCCTAAATAGGAGGGGTGTTTGCATACTAGGCAGCCAAAGCTGACAAGTATTCATGGGTGAACTTTAGTCTAGTGCTTAGCAGTTTGACCATTGTTTGGTTGCCAAATATTGTCTAACTTCCTCCTTATTTAATGGTGCTGACTAGTGGATAGTGGTTCTATTAATAATTTAAGCTATAAACCAGTTGCCATAGAGTCAATTTTGACTCATGAAGATCCCAAGTGTGTCAGAGTAGAACTGTATCCATTAAGTTTTCAATGGCTGATTTTTCAGAATTAGAACACCAGGGCATTCTTCTAAGGCACCTCAGGGTGGATTTGAACCTCCAAACTTTCAGTTAGCAACTGAGCATGTTAATCATTTGTATAATAGCATAATTTCAAAATACCTTTTAGCAAGAATCTCAGATATATGTACACCTTTGTCCAACAGGTCTAATGTCTTGGTAGATTATACAAGTGGTTAAAGTATTATTATACCATATTGTGCAAAATTGTGTGTGTTGGATGTGTATGTTGGAGGTGCGGGATGACAAAATAAGAACAGTTCAGAATTCATAGACTTAAATGGGAAAGGAACTTAGCAATTAGTTCAGTGGTTCTCAATCTTAACTGCATGTTAGAATCATTCAGGGAGCTTAAAAAAAAAAAAATCTAACCCAGATACTTTGGCTTAATTGATTTGTGGTGGGACTCAAGCATTTCTATGTTTTAAAAGCTGCCCACGTGATTCTACTGTGCCACCAGGACTGAATGACATTGATCTTGTCCGTCGTCCTGATTTCACAGGTGAACATAATAATTCTGTACGGTAGAGAAAAGAACACCAGACTTGGATCAGAAAATCTTAATTTGAATTCTCTCTGTATCATTCATTGCCTCAGCTCCTTTAACTGTAAAGGAAGATGAGAATACACACCACCATAACGAATGAAGAGAGATTTCCCTACTGCAGGAATAGAGAAATTGATGCTCAGTAACAGAAGCAGATTATCCAATCCGCAAAGCACAATGCTTACCTTGCTTACCAGATCATCTGTAGTGAAATTGTTCACTACAGATTAGTAAGTAAGCCTGTGCTTACCTTGCTTACTGGGTCATCTACCCCTGTCAGGCATTGTAAATTTGAAGAGGCCTTCATTCTGTAGGAAGGTGCTGCGGGGTTGGGAGAAAGACAGATGCCAGCCATATCTAGAAGCACAATCTCTGATGTGGTGAAAAAATGTGAAATTGTTCACTACCTCGCCTCTTGGATAATCCACCCCTGCTCAAAAAAGATAAATACATTTCTTAAATTATACCTAAGTCAAGAAGTGTTGGGATAATTTAAGGATGTAAGTTCACTCTTTCCAATGGTGCAACTCGACCATTTTGCTTCCATATTTATTTTCAGGGTCTGAAGCCATAACTATTAAGAAATTTGCTAAAATATCAACTATAATTCAAACCTTTGTTTTTAGTTCTACCATTCCCACTTTTAATCTTGTTAAAAATGAGACGAAGTCTTCAGACTCAGGTATACCCAAAGTAATTACCAAGATTTCAACCAAGATGTGATTTTTTTTTTTTTGGTTAAAGAGGAAAAACTAGAAAAGTTGGTCCTCAGCTGGTACAGGGAGAGGACGATGGAGAGGACTTTATTTTGGTTTCCCTAAGTGTCCCTTCACATATTTATTTACAAAGTTACATCCATTAAAGTTATTTGCAAATGAAATGATTTGTTTTCATTGGATTTTCTAGATTTATTGCTGAGAATCTCAATCGTTACTGTGTTTTCATCAAAATGTTTGAACTTTATTGCATTATATGCCAGGCATTATGCTAGGCACTAAGGATCCAAAAACGAAAAGGACATAGAATCTCCCTTGAAGAGCTATATAAACACATAGGTATAATACTGAGGGAAGGCTAATTCTCTTGCCCCAATTAATAGTTACAGTTGGAAAGAATTAGTAATTTTTCTACATACTATATTTTCTTATATACTCTTTATTTCTACTCTCTTATAGATTTTCTTGGACTCTGTGCCTTCTTTAAACTAGACAGAGCTCAATTCTGGGTAAGACTGGACTAAGGACTCAAAATAAAACAATAACAGGGGATGATATCTTCATTAAACAAGTGTACAGTCAGTCTATCTTGCCATGGGATCACAATTGTCCTTGGCACTGGATAGGATAAAAAGAACATGACCAGGTCATACAGAATGAGTAAAAGAGTTACTTTGTTGATAGGTGCTGTTGAGCAGGTTCCAACTCACAGCAACCCTACGTACAACAGAATGAAACACTGTCTGGTCTTGCGCCATCCTCACAATCTTTGCTATGTTTAAGCCCACTGTTGCAGCCACCATGTCAATCTATCTCACTGAGGGTGTTCCTCTTTTTTGCTGACTCTCTACCAAGCATGATGTCCTTCTCCAGGGACTGGTCCCTTCTGATAACATGTTCACAGTATGTGAGATGAAGTCTTGCCATCTTTGGTTCTAAGGAGCATTCTGGATGCACTTCTTTCAAGACAGACTTGTTCATTCTTCTGGTTGTGCATGGTATATTCAATATTCTTTGCCAACACCATAAGTCAATGCATCAATTCTTCCTTGGACTTCCTTGTTCGTTGTCCAGCTTGGGTCAGGTGCACCTTAGTCTTGAAGGTGACATCTTTGCTTTTTAACACTTTAAAGAGATCTTTTGCAGCAGATTTGCCTAATGTAATACATCGTTTGATTTCTTGACTGCTGTGTGACTGTCAAGGAGAGCCAAAGTACTACTTTCAGTATATCCCACCTGAATTTGGAGACCATCTCAGTAACAGATTTGACCCATTGAATACTCATGACTGAGGACCAGACGAGTTGTGGAATGACATCAAGGACATCACACATGAAGAAAGCAAACCAAACTCATTGCTGTCAAGTCACTTCTGACTCATAGCAACCCTAAGGTTATTAAAAAGACAGGAAAGAAAGAAAAGACCAAAATGGATGTCAGGAGATACTCTGAAACTTACTCTTGAATGTAGAGTAGCTAAAGTGAATGGAAGACATGATGAAGTAAAAGAGCTGAACAGGAGATTTCAAAAGGGCAGCTCCAGAAAACAAAGTAAAGTATTATAATGAAATGTGCAAAGACCTGGAGATAGAAAACCAAAGAGAAGAACATGCTCAGCATTTTTCAAGCTGAAAGAACTGAAGAAAAAATTCAAGCCTCGCATTGTAATACTGAAGGATTGAGCTATAGGAATTCCAAAATAGGGGTAAACAGTGAGAGGTGCTATTATTAGGGAAGGCTCATTCATTGAACTTAAAAAGAAATTATTCACTTATTTATTTTTGGTGAAAATATACACAACAAAACATACTGCACTTCAACAATCACTACATGTAATTCAGTGACATTGGTTATAGTCTTCAAATTATGCCACCTTTCTCAACAACCTTTTCCAAACTATTTCACCATCATTAACACAAACTTACTGCCCCCTAAACTTCTCATCTATCTTTTTGAGTTACTGTTGTCATCATTCATTTTAAAATCAGAAAACATAAGCCATTTTTAAAAAGTAAATATTGTTCTTATAAGCTGGTATTTTAGTCAGGATGTCTTAAGCACATTTTGTGGTTGTTAGATTAGAAATTATGAAGTGAGGTTTTCTAGGGAAGCATGGTTTGTAAGTAAGCTAGAGGAATCTCTTCATTTACAGGCTTTGAATTAAAAGCAGAGACCAATTTTTGCATAGTTGGCTTTTGGAACTTTGCGTTTAAAACTTAAAAACAGTGAAACAATGCAAACTGAAAGGTGTAATATTTTGTTTCATAAATGTCAATTTTAGTTTATCCATAAAATATTTTACCAAAAGGAAATAGTATTTTTAAAATTGAAATTTAGTCTTTTTAAACTGTTAATACCATTAAAACTAAAGAGGAAAGCAACAAAATGTTATATCAGTGGTATGATTTAGTGGTTGTCTAAATTGTTACCTCTTGTAGATATTTTGGTTTCATTAAAATTCAATTTTTTTTTTTAAACTGGCATGATTATACACACAACATTTAAATTTTTCAATGTATTTCTTTTCTGACCAGTGGTGAAGAGCTATGGCTGCTAATCGAAAGGTCGGCAGTTCGAATCCTCCAGCAGCTCCTTGGAAACCCCACAGGACAGTTCTACTCTGTCCCATAGGGTTGCTATGAGTCAGAATCAACTAGATGGCAATGGGTTTATTTGTTGTGTGTTATGATTATTACTTAAAATAATTCATTGTATAATTTTTAGTATGATGATCCACTTTAGATATCTAATACTCTAAGATAAGCCATTGTATGAAAAGCTTGTCAATTAACCTATTATTTAACATAAAAATTGTATGTGCCTTTTCTGTCTTGTTTTGCCTTACCTTGTAGTATCATAAAAGGCATTAATTTATTCGAATAATGATTTAACTACTTACATGCTTTCTTCTAGTCATTGGGATCTTCTACTAAACAAGACAAAGTCTCCATGAAGCTTGCCTTCTGGAGAATATAAGTGGGAAATGGCTTTTAAAAAGAAAATTTTTAGTCCTAGCACAGTGCCAGTGCCAGGTAGCTGCTAGTGCTTCATATTGCTTCATTGCTTCTGTTTTTAATTATATCATGCCCTCCACTGAAAAATAAAGGCTATTCCTTAACTATGTATCTATATATGCATATAGAGATATTCTAAGCCCAGCAGATCAATCTCCCATTTACTTGTAAAAACTGTAATCTGCTTTGAGAAAATGATTATGTTCAAATGGATCAAAATATAATATTTGCATCTATTTGCCATGTACTAAAAAATTCTTCCAAGTATAGCAATGGCTAATGGCACTTCATAGTTTATAAAGCACTTTAAGAAATACTGTAATTGAGTCTAAAAACAAACTGTGTGACGTAGACAGGGAGATAGCACAGTTTTTGGGTTAAGAGCATGGGCTGGGGATTCATGATTTAATCTTAGTTCTGTGACCTTTAAAAAATTACTTAACCTCTCTGACTCTCAGTTTCCTCATATGTAAATTGTTAATACTCAAAGCTACCTCATGTGGGTGCTGTATTAAAATATTTAAAGTATTTACTACAGTATTTGGTATAATAAACACTCAATAAACGGTGGCTATTTTCATTAGGGATAATATCTTAACATGACTTTACAGGTAAAGAAACGAGAGTTCATAAAAGTTGAGACTTAAGGATTCATAGTTATGAAATGCAGAGGCGACATTTGAACTCTAATCCTCTGATTCTAAATTTTTTTTCCAGTTTTACTACAGTGCCTCGTAAAAGATTTTAAGAAAATTAGATCACTGTTAGAATATTAATAACAAATTCATTTCATGCTGAAGTTTAGGTTGTCATTTAACCTATCAACCATTATTAATTTACTTAAATTTTGAAATAATGTTAGCACACGCTATATTATAGCATCTTTCTCTATTTAAAAACAAACAAACAAACCAAAAACTATTTCATGTTCTTTTTCCCCTTAAAAACACGCAAACACACTGCCATCGACTGATTCCGACTCAGAGAGACCCTATAGGACAGAGTAGAGCTGTCCCATAGGGTTTCCAAGGAATGGCTGGTAGATTCAGCTGCCAACTTTTTGGTTAGCAGCCAAGCTCTTAACCACTGCGCCACCACGGCTCATTTTCCCCCTTGGTTGGTAGTATTTACTGAGAAACTACTACTTATCACAGCAAGGAGATGATATTTAAATACAAAAACCTTTAGCATCCTAAAAAAGGAGAAAGCATGGCAAGGTACGGGAATTCATGATGATGCTGTAATTTTTAAGAAACGTGGGCTGGTCCTGACGAGACATATACAGATAGGTCTCAACTAGTCAAAAGAAAGTCTTCAGAGCAAACCTGTCCCGGTAAAAGCGCAGCACTGACAGATTCTGCACGAAACACTGACCTCCCACGTGTCTTTCAGAAAACACACAGAACACGAGAGATAAAGGAAGCCAAGGAGGGGTCCGGGAGGAGGTAAAAACAGCAGATAGGGCTTCCCTGGGAGATCAGGCGTGCGCGGAGTCTCGAGTGGGATGAAGGGAACTCGGAGAGCATTTGGCGAGCACTGAGGTCTGAAAAAAGGCCTGGAAGCAGCGTGGGGGAGGCGTTCGTCATGGCAGCGGTTGCCCGCGAGCTCCACTATATGGAGTCCAGGTGGATTTACTCCCCTAGTTCGGGTAGAAGTGAGCAGGACAGAGGGCGGAAAAGAAATGCATAGAAACGTGGAGACGTTAAAGTAGTGACAGCTGGACGCAGGTCAGAATCCAAGGTTCGCGGGCCTCAGGACCGGGTGCACCTGCGAGCCCTCCGAGCCACCGTAGCTCCGCCCCCTCCTGCGCGTGGCGCCCAGGACGCTAGGCGCGCGGGCCGCTCTTACAGAGGTCGCTCTTGTCCGAACGGTCGGCTTCTCCTGCGCCTGCGTGGTCGGGAGGGGAAGTGAGGCGGTTTGCTCGGCGCCTTTTCCGGCGGCGGCGGCGGCGGCGGCGGCGGCGGCAGAGGCAGAGCTGGGTGGAGGAGGCGGAGGCCGGAGGGAGCCCGCGCTCGGGGCGGCGGCTGGAGGTAACCCCCCGTGCCGAGCTGGAAAGGCGGGCCCGTCGGACCCCGCTCTCTTTTGGAGCTCGAGCAGTAACTTCGCTCTTCTCTCTGTTTTCTGCAGGCAGCGAACCGAGTTCCCGCGAGGATCAATGACCTGAGGAGGCGCCGGAGCCGCACTGCCTCTCGGGTGGCCTGGGTCGGTGGTGAACCCGGTGCTCGCTGACTCGGTCGGCCGGAGAGCCTCAGTCTCCCGTGGCTGGGTGAGGAGAAGGCGGAGGAGCGGGAACCGCGGCGGCGCTCGTGCGGCGCCTGCGGGGGGGAAGGGCAGTTCCGGGCCGGGCCGCGCCTCAGCAGGGCGGCGGCTCTCCCGGGCAGACTCAGGGCCCCGGCAGCGGCGGCGAGTGAAGGAATCAGGGTGTTCGGTCGGGGATGCCCGAGTGAGCAGCGGGCCTGGGCCTCGGCCTCTGCCCTTAGGCGGCAACTCCCAGCGAAGGCCGCAGGGGCGCCCTCGCGGCAGGGAGGCTTCGTTTCGTTTTCGCGGCGGCGGCGGCAGAGTTGTTGGCTGAGGGGACCCGGTAGACCTGAATGCCCCCGGCCCCGGCTCCTCCGACGCGATGGGGAAGGTGCTATCCAAAATCTTCGGGAACAAGGAAATGAGGATCCTCATGCTGGGGCTGGACGCGGCTGGCAAGACCACAATCCTGTACAAGTTGAAGCTGGGCCAGTCGGTAACCACCATCCCCACCGTGGGTTTCAACGTGGAGACGGTGACTTACAAAAACGTCAAGTTCAACGTATGGGATGTGGGCGGCCAGGACAAGATCCGGCCGCTCTGGCGGCATTACTACACCGGGACCCAAGGTCTGATCTTCGTAGTGGACTGCGCCGACCGCGACCGCATCGACGAGGCCCGCCAGGAGCTACACCGCATTATCAATGACCGGGAGATGAGGGACGCCATAATCCTCATCTTCGCCAACAAGCAGGACCTGCCTGATGCCATGAAACCCCACGAGATCCAGGAAAAACTGGGCCTGACCCGGATTCGGGACAGGAACTGGTATGTGCAGCCATCCTGTGCCACCTCAGGGGATGGACTCTATGAGGGGCTCACGTGGCTAACCTCTAACTACAAATCCTAATGAGCGTTCTCCACCCATCCCCCGGAAGGAGAGAAATCAAAAACCCATTCATAGGATTATCGCCACCATCACCTTTTTCAATCGCCACTTTCTCTTTTGAATTTGAACTCTGTGGAGTTACTCTTCTATGGTTTAGGGTGGCATAGGGGCTTTCTTTTTTTTTTTTTTTCTCTTTGCTTTGCGTTAGAGTGCTCTGATCTGACATTTGACATAAACACAAAGTGGTAGATGCTCTTGTTGACTTCCAGCAATTGGTGGGATGGGGGAAATACAGCAATTCTTGGTAAAGTCCCTTATAATAATGGTTTGATTTTTTTATTTCGAGAGAATCTTTTTCAAATGTATGCTTTTTTCCTTTTTGCCCAGTTTCCTTATCACTTGCTGTAGATGGCTTATTTTGCATTCATGCAGACTGTGTTGCAAGTCTGTTTCATCTAGTAAACTGAAAATTATTGCTTAATCAAACTGCCGTTTGTCTTTTATATTTAAGGCCTTTTTCCCTCCCTTATGAGTTCTAATTTTAATTTAGTAATTTCAAATGTGACCTTTTATATCTAAGAGAAGTGTAGTAAATCTAGCCCACAGTGGCAAATAATGAGTAATATCATTGTAATATGTTCCAGTTGCACATCAGTATGTTGAACAGGTAATGTAAGAAGTTCTTTGAAATGTCAGCTATTAAGTTCTGAAACATACATCATGCATGAGTAGAGATAAAACCCAGCTTCCCCATAACATAGCTAACTATGCTGCATTAGAATCTGAAAGTGTAACCCGTCACGGACACAAGTCTTCTTACTGCAAAGTTAGCAACTTTGCTGTGTTTTCCCTTATTTTAACTTTAGACTTTCCAGAAAATGGAGCAATAATGCTGTATGCCACAGATAGATGAAGTATTTGTAGATACTTCAAGTGACTTTTTGGCAAATCTGGAAAATACAGTTTTTCTTTATTTTGAACAGCTAAGACAAGTAGATTTAAAATTATTTAAGTATTTACGTTTTTCATTAATAATGCATTTAACAATTCAAATTATATGCACATTTTACCTAGTTGAAAAAATTACACATTCCTGTTTCCACATTACAGCAACTGATTAAGCTGAACATATAAATCATTTTTTTACACAAGAGTGATCTACATCTTCATGAAATAGAACACTGGAAAACATTTCATGAAAATAACTTTGTTAAGTTGTAAAATCAACTCATGCAAGTAGTAAGATATCTTGTTGGTTCAGTAATACACCATCTCCTTTAAGGAAGGAAATGTGATGGAATTAATGATGTGTAGACCTAAGGAATGACAAAGGGGAAGTAGGATGAAGAGAAAGAACCTACAGGTGACAATGAATGTAAACTTATTTTTGAAGGGTAAGCAGTTTGCTCACTGGTGATACCTGGATCCTAACAAGATGACTTGCTTAACTGGTTAGGACCAGTAACTAGGTTGATGAGACCGCTATGATAATACTTTCAACCAGATGTTAATGCTTGATAGAGGATTGTGAAGCAGCATCTGGTTCTTATATAGCCTTAAGGATTAATTTTAGAGATCCTCAAGGAATTAAACTTAGGGAATTTGAGAATTGAAGACTGAAAACACAGTATACAGGAAAAAGTTTTGTTAATGAGGGTATCTGAAAACTAAAATTGAGCGGGTTATCATGGTATAGTTGGACAGTATTGGTCCTTCACACTTTGGCCATATTGTATAATGGAGCTTTTACCAAAGATACATGAGAAGCATAAGGTTATAAAAAATTAACTATTCACAATAAAACTTCTGACAAACGTTTTCCTTAAAGCAGATGAGGTGCTATGTTGTAGGCTCCTAATGGTGCAAAGGGATTTTTGAATTTAATATGCAACTGAAGTATAAAGTTCTCAATTTCACCATAGTGGAGGTATCTACAAATGAGGCTGACAAATGCATCTAAGAACATTTTGGTTGCCTTTAAAGCTCCCAAAGCTCCGCCATAAATTTAATTCTTAGTGTTTTAAATGATTACATTTTAAGGTGTATTAACGTGGATTATACAAATATCAATGCTGTAAGAACATCCTGAAACAAGACAAGCACAAAGGTATAAATGCCTAAACTGGAGGAAACTTGAAACCCTCATGTTAATTTTTAAATGTAGTATTTCTAACTTGTGACAGATGGTAGGCAGCCATTTTTTTTGTGTATGTCTTAAAATAAGTGGGGGCATAGTTAAAATTTTATACATCAAGTGATTGATTTTGAATGTTGCAGGTGAGTTGTGGCTATTTTTGGTTTATATGAAATGTCTGACTGAAAAGGGGGGAGGGAGAAGTAAATACTTGAAAATTGGAAAACCCTAGCTCCTTTGGTAAGAAATTGTAATTCTCACATTTTCTTTAAGGATATAAAAAGGTTTATAATCGATGTAGGTAAATCGAAGCATAACTATTGGTGATCATGGGGCAGGTAATTATAACCTGCAGAAAAAGTTATAATCTAAGAACTTAAATAAAATCTTGAAGTTTTTGTTTAATTGCATCAACTTTTGTATTTATGTGAATTTATAAACTGCAGTTAAGTTTTGAATGAGGTTAATCTTGTCTGATATAAGTAAATGAGTCTGTAGACTGTGATCTCCCCAAACTAAAAAGTACAGTTCTTGGAATTGTGTTCTTTATGGTTGTAGTGTTGATAAAGCTCTAATTTGCAGAGAATAAAGGAATTACACAGTGCAGTTTCTCACGTTACGTTACTCGTTTGAACTAGGTAAGCGGGATGTGGTATGTTGGGCTTATCTTATTTTTCCATGGAAATACGATGTAAAGTGATTTAATTTGGGAGTCTGCTGGCTTTTATAAGAACAAAAAGAAGGATCAGTTTGGTTCTTGTATGCTGGCTGTATAAGGAGGTTTGCCCTCTTTTAGTTCCACCAAGTTTAATCTGATTTTCATGATAATGTAGGACACCAAAACAGGTGAAAATGATTTTTAAAAATTAAACTTCTGTAGCAGTCTTTTGTGCTACTGTTTTTTTCAAAATTACAACTTTATTTTTAGTTGTACAGAATTGTGTCTAAAGAATTGGTTTAAGGAGTCGTCTTAACCCTTGACAGTAGACTTCTGGATTTTAAAGTTTGTCTTTTAGAGGTCCAAGTTGCTTGCCTGATAAAATTGGAGGAATTGTAGCCATTTAGAAAGGAAATAGTAAACAAAGAATAACTTGTTGGGTAAAAGGGTATTTTTTTAAAAAAGTAATTTCCCTTCTGGTAAGCTTTTCTTCCTGCATCAGTAATTTTTGTAGTTTCATGTTAGACTGCCTTAATTCCCACATTAGTGTTTATTAATATATTTAGTACTGTGATTTATTAATGAATATCAATTATCAGTATTAACAGTAGAAAATATTTTACTCTGGTGGGTTTTTATGCTTTAATGTAAGTTTAGAAATATAGTAGCCTTAATCTGAATGGTGATGGAGTTTACAAACTTCGCAAAGTTATTTTCTCAGTACCTTACCAAGTGTATGTCAGGATTACAATAAGTCATCTCTCTTTTGTTATAGGTAGAAACTGTAAAACCACATATAGCAATTAAAAATAATTTCAAGTCTGACTGATCACTGAGCATAAGGTATTTGCAGCATAACATTAAGTATAAATTGAATATTCAATAGAATTAGCTTTTTGCTTTGTTTATATTGAATAGTAAAAGACAGGATAGGAAAGATTACAGTATTAGGAAGTTTTTAAATGAAATGTTGGGAGACAAGCCATAGAAGAGGCAAAGTAACTTCTTGCTTTGCCAAAGTTGAAAAAGTTGCCAGACTAGATCAGTGAGTTGAATGGGCAGGGAACACACAGATGAGATCAAAGAAGACAGAACAGGTCTGCTGAGAGGGTTAGGAATAACAATTGAAATCTGTTACTAAAGAAGCTGAAGTAACGGCAAACTTACTTTCAAGGGAATTAAAACTATCAGAACTAACCTTACTTTGTGGTACAGTAAGAAAATGCTTGAAAATTTCACCTTTTTTGCCTTTATTTCAAATATTTTATGACTACTTGAAAGAATTTTAAAATGAAAGTATTCCCTTTGTTAATCTTGTCCTTGGAAGTTTTTTGCTCTTTTTAATTTATCTCATATAGGATGTTTATTTCCCCCATAGTGCTTGTTTTTGAGTCAGAATTGACTCAATGGCAACGGGTTTTGGGTTTTTTTAGTGCTTGTTTTATAAGTGGGAGGGTAGATTTATTAAACATGTTTATTGAAATCCTGCTAATATACCTGGCACTGTTCTAGGTGCAGGAGATACATCAAAAAAAAAAAAAAAAAAAAAAGATCAAACTTCATGGAACTTACATTTTTTGGGGGTGGTGGCATGACAAGGATAAGATGATAAGTAAATTTATAGGGTGTTAGGGACTAGCACTATATGTTATATGGTATATATATAGGGGACAGGTAAGAACATATTCAGAGAAGGCCTCATTAAAAGGTGACACTTCAGCAAATATTTGAAGGAGAAAATATCACACTGGAATTGACGTAACAAAATATGTATAGTCTAAACCAGAGGTGGGAAGACTATGGCCAAGGGTAAATCTGAATGTGGCCTATTTTTATAGGGGCTGAGCTAAGAATGGTTTTTACATTTTCAAAGGATTGTAAGGGAAAAAACTAAAAATGAATATGTGACAGAGATGGTATGTGTGAAAACCCTAAAATATTATCTGGCCTTTTATAGAAAACATTTGTGGACCCTGGGTCTAACGCCCAGGGTTTAAAACATTACCAAAATTTTTAGGAAATAAACAATTTAAAGCAAAAGGCCGTTGTTAAATTAGTTGTAATCGAAATTTTAGGAAACAGTGGCATATATAATTGACTGAATTTACACATTTAGTGAGCCCTGAGACTTGTTACTTATTTCAAATATAGAATAGCCTAGCCTGGATTTTTTTTACCCCCAAATAATTTTAAATGTGTGAAATCAGGAGTTTCTCATACCAATATCAATTTTAACAGTCTTTAAAATTTTGTAAATAATTTCATTTTAAGTGTTTCCGGTTTTTAATGGTAGTTTTACTAGTCTTTGGATTTAAGGTAAATGTGCTTCTCTGTTAAAGTGCCCTTTCCTCCAGATAACCTAGATTACTTTGGAATAGGTTCAGATAACATCACTAAACTGTAGTTTTTATTCATTTGGTATTACTGTAATCAAGCTCAGAATCCAGTATTTTACATTATGAAACTTTTAAAAAGGAAGAGTTTTATTGACTTGGAAACTAATATGTTGCATGATAATTGGCATTACTCCTCTAACCAGTATAAACTAGGAAAATAATTTACTTCACAAATGAAATATTTCTTTCTTGGAGAGTTGCTCTATAATGCATGGAACATACCTATAAATACCATGTGGGAATGTAAAACTTATTTTAAAAAGAGTAAGTAATTTAGCAGGAGTTATGGAAATAAGTTTTATGGAGGACATTTATAAATGAGCTTTAAAAAAGGTGAAAACACTTGGAGTTCATAGAAAGACCCATGAAACTGGTTATTCGTGACTGATTCCCATTAAAGCTGAGTAGCCTGGCCTGCGAACGTCATAGCAGATGAGAGTGAAAAAGACAAATTTGTTGAGGGAGTTAAAGAGGCAGAAATTAGATCTTGGAGGTTTATTTTAATGTGGCAAACCAAAGTGCTTTCTTTCAATTACCTTTTTATTTCCACAAGTTAGTCTTGTGAATAAGTCCTAGGTTGGAGCCAGGCCTGGAGAGATTAAACTGGGAAACAATTTAAGAATAAGAGCATTTATTGAGTGTTTGCCATGTTTCAGGCATTGTTCTAAGCATTTCATTTAATCCTCACAACCGCTTTGGGAGAAAGGGCTCCCATTTTATAGATGAGAAAACTGAGACACAGAGAGGTACATGTTAGTAAGTAGCCAAGGCAGGATTTGAACTCTGAGCTAGACTGTGATTGTGACTGAGGTGAACCAGTGGTTAATAATGTAGTTAGTATTTTTGTGTGTGTGTATGTTTTCTTAGAAGTAGCTTACCTTGAATAATATCTCATAATTTTCTTATTTGATCATGAACAGATTTTTGAGTGTCTTTATAATTTAAGTATCCTGTATAACTGGGAACATGATTTTAGGCTCTGTGAGATTTTTTTTTTCCGTTAATAATTGAATGTGATTACTTGGTAAGATTGTGAGTTTTACAGATCATCATGAAAAACAGGAAAGATTAGTTTTTCCTGAGCTGCTTATTTGCATGCTTACTTTTATATATGTCCCTTTTAAGAAACAAGTTTTAGAAAATTTGAACTTAATGAAATTTTACACATATTCAACCTCAGTTACAAAATTAAGTGTGTAGTTTTTATGAGCAGCCCTTCATTGGACTGATTGATGGAAGGATAAAAGTGGAATCCAACCCCATGGCTTACTAACTTCTGTATTCCAAAGGTCATGAGCCAACTGGACCATGACAAAGTAGTTTTTAAAGGAATTATAATGAAATAATATGCTACCCTATAATATGATGAGACACCTACAATGTGTACCTCCATTTTGTTGGTACACCCATGTGTGGGTGTATGCACACATGTACCCAAACACACACACTCTCACACACATACTTTTGCTTTATTATAATGGTTTTAGCCAAATATAAAGCAGCAGGTTAATTGGAATAGTGCAGAGATCTGATAAATTCGTAACTACAAACACTTCAGGTATCATTTGAGTAAATGAATTTCTGGTTTGTAGATATCATTACAGCTCACTTTTTGTGGGGTTTACTTAAAACTATATCCCCATGTGTATATCTGGGTCAGCTAGAGTACTTTAATCATGCACATTGGAGTTTAAGCTGGGATTTAAGAGTAAAGGTTGATAATTTTGGTAAAATCTAAAATGCTTTATTTAAAAATTCTGTTTTATTTGTCAAAGATTTATATGAGGTAGAAATTTAAGGTTAAAACCTGTTGCCATCAAGTCGATTCTGACTTATAGTGACCCTATATGACAGAGTAGAACTGCCCCATGGAGTTTCCAAGGAGCGGCTGCTGGATTTGAACTGTTGACCTCTTGATTAGCAGCCAAGCTGGTAAGACATAAACTATGAAATGATCAAAGTAGGCAATTAGTGTTGTATTAAATATGAGACAGAGCAGAGAGATTATATTGTGGGCTGGAGTGGGCTAAAGAAAGCCAGTGGGAATTGAGCTAGACCTACAAAGTCAGAAGAATTATAATATTACCATTATTGCATGCTTATTGTGGGCTCCGCATTGTTCTGACTATGTTCCATATGTTATCTCATTTAAAATTCGTAAGTAAAGTTTCATAGGTAGTAATATGCATATAGTATTTGGGAGATAGAGAATAGACTCGTCTGACTAGAGTTGCCAGATTTAACAAATAAAAATACAGGGTGCCCAGTTAAATTTGATTTTCAGGTGAACAATAAATAACTCTGTATAAGTAAATATGTCACAAACAGTATTTGGGACAGACATCTGCTAAAAAGTTATTTGTTATTTAACTGAAATTCAAATTTAATTGGACATCCTATATTTTATCTGAAACTCTACGTCTGACTTGACTGGAAGGAGAGGAGATATGGTTCAAAATAGAACTCAAAAATGAGATTTTTTTGAAGGCATCAAGAGCTAGACCAAGTAGTTTAGATATTGTTTTGTGTGTAATAAAACCAAAAAACGAAACCCATTGCTATCAAGTTGATTCCGACTCATAGTGACCCTATAGGACAGAGTAGAACTGCCCCATAGGGTTTCCAAGGAGCAGCTGGTGGATTCAAACTGCTGACCTTTTGGTTAGCAGCCGAGTTCTTAACCACTGAGCCACCAGGACTCCATTGTGTATGATAGGAGGTACTAAATTTTTATGTTTAGGTATATGAATCTAGTAGCTTTGTGTAGAATCATGTATCAGTGTCATGGAAAGAGGTTGGAAGAAAGAAGTCAGGAGATTTTGTTAATAATTCAAGTGAGAAAATGAAGACCAAATATGGAGTAGAGAAAATGAGAAACATGTCGGATAACAAAACAAATTGATCGAAATAGGTTACTTATGGAAGAAGAAAGGGTTAAAGTTTTTTCTTTTTTTTAATCAAATTTATTTTGTTGTTAATATATACAGAGAAACATACACCAATTACAATTCAGTGACATTGATTACATTCTTCAAGTTGTGCAGCCATCCTCACTCTCCTTTTCTGAGTTGCTGCTCTCCCATTAACACAAACTCACTCCCCCCAAGGTTCCTATCTAATCTTTCAAGTTGCTGTTGTCAATTTGATTCCATATAGATAGTTCTTAAAAGAGCATAATGCTCAAGGCAGACATTTTTTACAAGTTAAGCTAAGCTATTGTTTGGTTTTAAGAAGATTTTAGGGGATATTTTTGGTTTAAGGCTTAAAGATTATCTCAGGGCAGTGGTTTCAGGGATTTTTCCAGCCTCCATGGATCCAGAAAGTCTGACTTCCATGAAAATTTGAAGTTGTGTTTTGCACTCTCCCCCTTTTGATCAGAATTCTTTTATAGAATCCAAAAGGAAAATCCCCCCCCCCCCCGCTTTTGTTTTGTTTTAATTGTGCTTTAGGTGAAAGTTTACACCTCAAGTCTCATTCAAAAATTTATACACATATTGTTTTGTGACCTTGGTTGCAATACTGCCAATGTGACAGCACTCTCCCCGTTTCCACCCTGGGTTGCCTGTGTCCATTTGTCCAGTTTTCCTGTCCCTTCCTGCCTTCTTGTCTTGCTTTTGGGAGGGAGTTGCCCATTTGGTCTTGTATATTTTATTGAACTAAGAAGCATGTTCCTCACGTGTGTTATTGTTTATTTTATAGGTCTGTCAAATCTGAGAAGTGAGCTTCAGAAATGGCTTCAGTTCTGAGTTAGCAGGTTATCCATGGACCATATTCTTGGGGGTTCCTCCAGTCTCTGTCAGACCGTATGTCTGGTCTTTTATTGTGAATTTGAATTTTATTCTATATTTTTCTCCCACTCTACCCAGGACTGTCTGTTGTGATCCCTGTTAGAGTAGTTTGTGGTGGTAGCTGGGCACCGTCTAGTTCTTTTGGGCTCGGGCTGGTGGAGGCTCTGGTTCATGTGGTCCTTTAGTCTTTGGGTTAATATTTTCCTTGTGTCTTTGTTTTTCTTCATTCTCTTTTGCTCTGGACAGGATGGGACCAATAGATGTATCTTAGATGGCCGCTCACAAGCTTTTAAGACTCCAGATGCTACTCATCAAAGTAGAATGTAGAATATTTTCTTTATAAACTGTGTTATGCCAATTGACCTAGATGTCCCCTGAGACCACGGTCTCCAGCCCTCAGCCCAAGCAACTTGATCCCTCAAGGTGTTTGGATGTGTCTAGGAAACTTCTATGCCTTTGCCTTGGTCAAGTTGTGCTGACGTCCTCTATATTGTATGTTGTCTATCCCTTCGCCAAAGTTGACACTTGTCTACTATCTAGTTAGCGATTTCCCCTCTCTCTCCCTCCCCACCCTCGTAACCATCAAAGAATTTTTTTTTCTGTTTGTAAAACTTTTCTTGAGTTCTTGTAATAGTGGTCTCATACAATATTTGTCGTTTTGTGATTCAATTATTTCACTCAGCATAATGCCTTCCAGATTCATCCAAGTTGTAAGATGTTTCACGGATTCATCATTGTTCTTTATTGTTGCATAGTATTCCATCTTGTGCATGTACCATAATTTGTTCATTCATTCATCTGTTGATGGGCACTTAGGTTGTTTCCATTTTTTTGCTATTGTGACTAGTGCTGCAATGAACATGAGTGTGCATATGTTTGTTCGTGTGACGGCTCTTATTGCTTTAAGAGTTAAAGATTTTGATCCTTAATATTTATGTAAAAGGATAATGATAGCACCATTGATAGAAAGAAATCAGGAAGTACAGCAGATTTGAATGGAGAGACTTTGATAACTGGATAAAGTATTTCATTTGCAGTCCTGAAAAGAGGTGTAATCTGTTAGGTATACTCTCTCTTTTGTAGCTATACTGTTCAATAGAAATATAGTGTAAGCCACACATGTAATTGAAAATTTTCTGGTAGTTACATGAAAAAAGTAAAAAGAAACAGGTGAAATTGATTTTAATAATGTTGTATTTAACTCAATGTATCAAAAATATTACCATTTCAACATGTCACCCATATAAAATAATTATTAATGAGATCTTTTACATTATTTCACACAAACTCTTTGAAATTTAAGTGAATATTTTACACTTAAAACACATTTCAAATTGGACTAGCCACATTCCAGTGCTCAATAGCCGCTTATGACTAATGGCTATCTTGTTGGACAGTTTAATCTTAGAGGGTGAGTATTTTTTCTTAATAACATGTCTGCAATTTTTGTAACTGCACTAGAGGGTATCAGTTGGGATAATTTAGGTGTGATGAATTTTCTAGGCCAGGGGTTGGCAAACTATGGCCTGTGGGCCAAATCTGGCCCACTGCCTGCTTTGTAAATAAAGCTTTATTGTAACACACCCATGGTCATTTGTGTATTATCTATGGCTGCTTTTGTGCAACAACAACAGAGTTGTGACAGATGATATGTCACAAAGCCTAAAAACACTTAATATCTGGCCTTTTACAGAAAAAGTTTGCTGACCTCTATCCAGGCCCAAACTAAAGTCTCAGGGATAAAACACATACTTCATACATTTAAATGAATTTTCTGAAAGAAAAAATATTGAAATAGTTAAAAGACAATGTATATATTGCTTCATTTATTCACCAAGCATTTACTAAAAGCTAACTAGGTTTCAAGCTCTGTATTAGCCTCTATAAACAGGAATAAATAAATGTCCTTAATCAAGAAGTTCACAGTCAAGTAGAAAAATAGAGATGTGTACACAGATAATTACAAAGAACTGTAAGGACATTGTTTTGGGTGCATCACATTGAGGCACCTTCCTCTCTGCCTGGGGAATGGGAGGTAGTGAGAAGAATGGAAAGTTTCAGAGGAAAAGGTCCACCTGAGATGAACTTTAAAAGATGAGTAGAGGTTATTCAGATAAACAAGAGAAGGATGACATTTTAGACAGAGGATCATTTATGCACAAAAGCTAGAAGGTGTGAGTGTAGCACAGTCAGAAATTGACAGCTTACTATGCCTGCAGCATTGGGTGGACTGGAGCCCTGGTGGCGCAGTGGTTAAATGCTCTGCTGCTAACCGAAAGGTTGGAGGTTCTAACCCACCAGCGACTACACAGGTGAAAGTTGTGGCTGTTTGCTTCCGTAAAAGATTTATAGTCTTGGAAACCCTATGGGACAGTTCTATTCTGTCCTATAGGGTCCGGCAATGGGTTTTTTTTTTTATAGAGTGGACTGACTGGTGCAAGATGAAGATGGAAAGATGGTGAGGGTCATTTCATGATCATAAAGTACCTTTGGTTTTTATAAGGAATTTTGAATTTTATAATTTGGGCACTGGAGAAACTTTGTGGGATTTTGAAGAATGAAAATGCATCAGATTTGCATAATTTTTGGAAGATCACTGACTACTGTGTAAAGAGAAACCTGTTGTAGACTAGGTGAGAGAAGAGTTCCCTAGTTGAGGCAATTTGCTTTGGTAATGGAGAAGATAAAACACATTTGAGAAATATTTGAATGGCATTTCTCAAAATGTGTTCTGTAGAACCCTGATTGCAGAAGATAAAAACTCACTGCTGGCCAGTCGATTCTGACTCATAGCGACCTTATAGGACAGAGTAGGACTATCCCACAGGGTTTCAAAGGCTGTAAATCTGTACAGAAGCAGATTGCCACATCTTCTCTTGCAGAGCCAATGGTGGTTTTGAACCACCAATCTTCTGGTTAGCAGCCTAGTGCTTTAACCAGTGCTCCACTGGGAAATGCTTCAGGTTATATCTGCCTTTGGAATTTACAGTGCAAATTTACATATTAAAGGTTATTAGAAGTTCTGCTTTAACCCTGCATTCCCCAAACTAATTCGATCATTAAAAAAAAAAAAAAAAAAACGGTTGGCATCGAGTTGATTCCGACTCACAGCGACCCTATAGGACAAAGTAGAACTGCCCCACAGAGTTTTCAAGGAGCGCCTGGTGGATTCAATCAAACTGCCAACCTTTTGGTTAGCAGCCATAGATAGCACTTAACCACTACACCACCAGGGTTTCCACTTTGAACATAGAACCGTATTTTAAAAAAATAGCTATCGCTATCCTATAGAATGAGGATTTCAGGGGCTATAGTTTGGGAAACCCTAAACTATAGAAAAGTCAGAATCAACAAATTTTGGCCAACTGAATGAGAGGGAGCAGGGGGAGAAATCGGCTTAAGTGACTGCTGATGAAGGTTTCATTTATAGAGATATAAAATAGAAAGGAGCAGGTTTAAGAGGGTCAGGGAGATTATATGTCCAGTTTTGACAGGAAGTTTTAGGTGCCTATGGCATGGACATCTAGATATTTAGCAGATAGGCCAGGAGTTCCAAAGAGATCTAGGCTATAGATAGGGGTTTAGCAGTTACCTTGCAAATGGTTGTTGAAACCATGGATGCTAGTGAGATTCCCTGTGAGAAGAGTAAAAGGCACAGGGCAGAACCCTGAAGGGACCAGTGGCGTCGCTAGAGTTGGTGTCACCTAGTGCGGTAACTCACGGTGTCATGTCCACCCCCATAGGTGGGCTGGCTGGAGAACCCCCCCTCAGGTGGACAGAGCAGACCAGCCCTCCAGCAGAGCTGAGCTGGTGCAGCCCCGCCCCGTGGCTCCCGCAGCTCCTCTTCTCTGCCCGATGGCAGGCACCTGCCCGCAGGCACACTGACTGGCGGGTGACACGCTAAGAGTTTCTCCACTGGGTGATGGGTGACTCCAACCCAGTGAAGCCATTGCCTTGGTGGCCCCTCCCGCTGCTGCGCCCGCCTGCCCGCTGCTGCCGCCGTGGACGCTGGGATCATTTTGGTGTCACCCCCTCTGACAGTGTCAGACACTGCAGTCCGCACCCTCCCTCCCCCCTACTAGTGACGCTACTAAGGGAACACCGGTGTTTAAGAGGGAGGTAGAAAAAGACAGTCAACAGAGGAGACAGAAGAAAACGGAAAATTTAAAGAAGGGGAGAATGTTAGTGATGTCATATCCTTCCAAGAGATCAAGAAGGAAGAAGCTCAAAAAATTCTTTAGAATTGACACTAGAGGGTTATTGAGGCCTTCCTTAGGTAAGTTTGAATGAAGCCATCATAAGCCAACTTGCAATAAAAGAGACAGGAGGAAGCAGAGAAGCTGCTAATAGAAGTGTTCCAAAAAGCTGGTGATGAAGGGATAATGATAGATGTGTAGGGTGTGATAACCAGAGGGAGATGTGTATGAAAATTTATAAAAATTTTCTTTAAGAAAATTTTAAGAAAATGGTCATTTAATTTTCAAAACATTGTTCAGATAAGTATTTTAAGTATTGGTGGTTGGGGTAGAGGGAGGAATGAGGGATATATTTATGTCCCCTCCACCAATTTCCTAGAGGTAAGGGAAAATTGAAAAAAGAATCGGTTTGAAAAATGTTAATGTTAATCCCTTTAAGCTTCTTTTTGTGCATAATTAAGAATCTCCTCTTGAAAAATGTCTTTAATGATCATGCCCAAGTAATTCCTTTCACACTATAATTACAGATGTAGATGGTGATGTCCCCATTTCACAAATGTATAAAGTAAGACATGGTGGCTGTAACTTGTGACTTGTTCAGTAAACCACAGCAGTTAGTGATATAGCCGAGACTAGAAAAAGGACAACAGAAGAACTGATGCATTCGAGCGTGGCGAAGAATATTGAATATATTGTGGACTGCTAAAAGAACGAACAAATCAGTCTTACAAGAAATACGAGCAGAATGTTCCTTAGAAGTGAGGTTGGAGAGACTTTGACTGTCTTACTTTGGGAGTCATCAGAAAAGACCAATTGCTAGAAAAAGACATCATGTTTGATAAAGTAGAGGGCCAACAAAAATGAGGGAAATTGTCAGTGAGATGGATTGGCACAATAGCCACAACAACCGACGCAAACATACCAAGAATCATGAAGATGTTGCAGGACTGGGCAGTGTTTTGTTTTGTTAAACATACGGTTGCCATGAGTCGGAACCGATTTGACAGCAGCAAACAACAATAACAACAACTGACCAAAGGTCTCCCGAGTAAAAGTGTTTTTGTATTTATCAGTCACACAGCCATACAGTGAAATTTAAAATACTTTCTCACATTTGGGCATCATGCTAATTACTTTATATTCCTATTTAACTAAAATACAGAGTTACCAATTTACTGTGAAACTTCTCTTCATTTGAAAACTAAGATTATATGCTTTCTGTCAGCATCAGTTCAGATTTATAGGATATTTCCTTCAACAATAATTTAGAAAATGGAAAGAAAAGAATCTACAGATGATAAAATGGAGAATAGAATTAAATCATAGTAGACATTATTGAATACTTGTGGGCCTGGCAGTGTACTATGAGCTCTACCTAAATTAAATGTAATCCACAACAGACCAGCAAAGTAGGTGGGTATTATCTCTCATTTTATAGATAAGAACTATAACACAAAAAATTGTAATTTCCCTAAGAGGCCACAACTATTAAGTGGCAGAGACTAAATTCAAACCCATCTTGACTCCAAAGCAAACTGTAGTAATTACTATTTTTTGCAACATAAAATCCAGTAAGACATGGTGGCTGTGATCCAATTGATCTGTCTGTCATCAATCCAATTTATCAATTTATCAAAGTGCTCCTGGAGACAAAGCAACCTTTTGAAGGGGTGGGTACTTATTTGAAGTGTATGAGGGAGGTGCTTCTTTCCACTGACTGAGAGAGTTGGCAATTTTAAAGAACTCTTAAACATTCATTATATATTCACTAGCCCCAGAGGGCCTCCTTCAGAGACACATCAGAGGGTGGAGCACACATGGTGGGAAGGAAGATGCACAAATTCTCCCACTTCGTGGTTGCTTTCTGCTCTCCTATGCTATTGGATAAGGTGACATCAAATTAGTTTGAGCTGCATCTCTATGTCCTAGATGAAGGAATGATTTGCAAATTGCTCTTTTTCAAGAGCAGCGTTAGTACACATGATTTCTGAACCCTTTATAGATGGCTAGATTTTGTCTTGTCCTTACTTGGAGAGGAGACAGGTATATTCTGTTTCTGTTGTGCATTTTGCCAGGAGACACGGGCACGTGTAGACATGCCTTTGGTGTATTCGTGTTCAATTCTCTTCATTTTTCTTTGTGAGTCTGGGCTTTTGTAGTAGGTAAACTCATGAACTTATTCATAAGGAGCTCCATGTTTAAGGACTATAAATATTTAAAGGACACATTGAAAAATAAGATGAAGTACAGACTTATTTTCAAAGGTTCGTGCAGGGTAGCAGTAAATACACACTTCAATGAAATTATTTGACTATTTTTAAGCGGTAAAAAAATAATTCCATTTTTTCAATAACTTTTAAGAAAAATGTGGGTAGCATATTCTGACTGTGATGCGCTGTTAACTGAATAATATAATAACATTTCAATTCAAAGGTGTATAAAAGCTTGTAGGAAGATTTAAAAGATTATGATGTGATAGCACAAGAAAACTAGCTTTATAGTATCAGTGGTTTATTTTCTTCTTGCACTGAATTAAAATTAGAAGGGCAGGAGGAAGGCAGTGCAGTGTTAAGGCCACGAGGTTGAATCATCTAAGGAAATGAGTCAGTGACTATGAACCATAACTTTCATTTTTCTGAGATTTTGACTATGACAGCTTAGTGTTGAATTACTTTAAAAATCTTTCTTGCTTGCTGTCAGTGAATTGAAAATAGAGCTTTTTCCCCCCTAGAGATCTTTTATTATTAGAATTTGGATCCATTCATTTCTTTCAACAGATATTTAGTAGAAATACAGTGATGTTAAAAGTAGTAACTACATTCTTAAAACTAAAATCCATGTGGTGATTAGGAAATCTTTGCATATGGATGATATGTCAGTATCTTTGTGTATATATTTAACTCTGTATAACCAATAGTAATTCCTAATCAGCTTTTAAAAGATTTTTTGAGGCTAATAACTGATGACTCACTTATGGACTTACCAGGACAAACCTGGAACACTGGCAGCTATTGACACATCATATTCCTATTTAATACACTTGAGGTTTTTTTTTCCCCCTAAGCCTCGATTGTTTCTTAGAAACCTTGAGCTCATAACTGAAATAAACATATTACATTATGGCATATTGTTGAAACTTTAAATATCTGACATGTAACTAATTGTCAGGTCCTTGGGGAAAGATAGGTAGGTATCTCAAAATAAAAACTGATACTATTATGTTAAAAATTCTCAGCCTTTTATGGTTGATTGCTTATCTTTATGATTTGTACTCTTTCTATAAGATTGGGTTGCATTTTTTATTCTCTCCAGCTCATGAATAATACTTGATTTACTATAGTGAGTGCATTTCACACAAAAAACTAGTATTTAGAAACCTACTTGAGGTACCTTAAGTTCTGTTTTTGTTGTCAAGACAAACTTGAATTATAGAATGAAGCATTACATTTTTAAAAAATTGAGGTTAACATGTAACAAAACATTTGACATTTCAATAGTCTTCACATGTACAGTTCAGTGACATTAGTTATGTTCATTATGTTGTTCAACCATCACCCTTATTCGTTCCTAAATTTTTCTATCATAGGCATTAAATTTTTGTTCTCTGATATTCTTAATCTGATGATATGATAGCAACACCTTGGAGAATGTTTTAAATAAACAGAAATAAGAAGTACGTTTATTTTATTATTTGGTGGACATCTCATTGAATAAGTATGGGTTTTAGACTAGCATGCCAAAATTTCTAAATTCCCTACTGCTAACAAATCTTCCTATCAGTATGACTAGGGAGGCTGTTGTGTTCATATGCATAGACATGTTAATTTTTCACAATTATAGTGATTTCTGAGATTTTTTTTCTTCTGGCTGCATATCCCATCTTAATAAAACCTACAGTATGTTAGCTACTGGTATACCTCAGAGTACATGGGCATCAAAATGGTGACCGAGGAAACTGTGATTTCTGGATTCAGGATTATAATATTAGAAATACTAGAGAATTAAATTAGAATCTGGAAACATTCTGTGTATGACACTATAGTGTCACTCATAGGATGGAGAGAGGAGTGAGGATATTCCTCAAATAGTTCTTATAAGGCACTTTCTGCTTTTTCACAGGCATTATTTGTTCCTTAGGACCCCTGATGGCACAGTGGTTAAGCACTCGGCTGCTAACCAAAAGGTTGGTGGGTTAAACCTACCAGCTATCCACAGGAGAAAGATGTGGCAGTCTGCTTCTATAAAGATGACAGCCTTGGAAACCCTATGGGGGCAGTTCTACTCTGTCCTATAGTGTCACTATGAATTAGAATCAACTCAATGGCAACAGGACTAGTTCCTTGCCTGACAGGATTGATTTGGGGAAAGAGCATAGGGTTTTGAGTCAGAGAGACCTAGGTTTGAATCCCAATCCTGCTACTCAATAGCTAAGTGACAATGGGAAATTAATCTCGTAATCTGAGTTTTCTTCTCTAAAAATGGGAATGGTAAATTCGCTTAGAAGAGTTTTTATCACTGAAAGTAGTAATTAATGAGAAAGTCCCTAGCATAGTATCTGGCATGGTAAGCACTCAGTAGAAGTTAGTTCTATTTTCCTTCTTCCCTCTAGTTTAATAATTTAAATAACTGAAGTAGAAATAAAATTCCAAACTTATGCTAATATCATTGAAATATTTAAAGCTGAAATTATATGTCTAGGATTTGAATCATAACAATGTGGGCCTGGGGAGAGGGATTATAGATGAAACAACATTGACCAGGAGTTGGTAATTGTTGAAACTGGGTAAATGGGTGCATGGGTGTTCATTATTTGTATGTTTGAAATTGTCCATGGTAATATGTTTTTTAAATTTTACTAGTACATAAAAAAAAAAATTCAGTGAACAAAGATGTTCTTAAAGTGAGGAGGAGCCAAGTATTTTTTGCGTGCTACCTTTTTTAAAGATGATGATTATGAACAGGTATTAGTGATTCAAGAATGGTAGTTTTTATTCCTTCAACCACACAAAGTGTGTAGTCACCAATTCTTTGGCTAACAGGAAGGAGTGTCAAGAGGGAAACCTGAAAAATCCTGAAGAGGCCTAAATGCTTTTGTCTAATTATCTGAGTCACTCCTCAGGGTGGAGGTTCTGTGGCATGGCTTCCTGCCAGCATAGTTTTTAGCTGGAAAAAAAGAGCAGTTGGGCCAAAGAAACCAAAAGGACTACTATGACACTGAAACCAGCTTTATATCCAAACATTTTCTCTGTAATCTCAGGAATAATAATGGAGATGTACCAGTGACTCT
This sequence comes from Dugong dugon, assembly GCA_030035585.1. Classification (NCBI taxonomy): domain Eukaryota; kingdom Metazoa; phylum Chordata; class Mammalia; order Sirenia; family Dugongidae; genus Dugong; species Dugong dugon. Next base: position 56,905,133 of record CM057472.1, read on the forward strand.
TCTGAGCCATATTAATTTTCTAAGAACGAAAGCATGAGTTACAAGCATAATTGAAAAAATTCCAGAGAGTGAACAAATGTGGGCCACTTACTCATAGGAGTGAGGCTGTTCTATACAATATTGAGATGTAGAAGAAAAAATGTATGACTTTCTTGTGTTTAATGATTGTTTAAAAGCACACTGATAACCATAGAAGGCTACAGATCTACTTTTTAAAAATCTTTGCAAATCTTGTTGGGGTGAATTCTAGAGACTAATGTATTTGAGAAAAACTTTCTTGGATAAAAGACTTGCCATATGTATAGATGTAAAATTGTCCTTGATTATTTAGGAATATAATTAATGTGCTTAGCATTTCAACCAAGATTGATGTTCTTTATCATTAATTAAAGACCCATAACGAACAAAATTAGAAGTCAAGTGCCACTTCAGAGAGAACAGGGACTTTTACTTTCCTGTTCAGCATTTATAAAGTAATTGTTTATTTCTTAAAGCTTTCCCTGAGGATTTTGATATCCTTACCATAACTGGTAAGGTTTATGATACTTAAATAACTTCTCAGTAAAGTTTCAATTTAGGAATTATCATCTTCAACAATGACACCACTTTTACTGTGAAAGAAGTATAAGCAAAATGTTATGGGAATTCAAAAACATTGATTTAATTCTAATGGTGATGGGATGGGGGAAGGAGAGTGACCTAGAAGGGAACTAACAATTTTTGAGAATTTACTATTGTGGTTTCAGGGTTCTTTTATGTACTTTACTTTGTTTGTCTTGCAAGAACTCTTTGAGGTTACTGATAAGGAAAGACTTACTTCCACTATTTTGTAATTTTTTTGTGTGTGTATCTTATGTCTGCTTGAGCTTACTTGAAATTCACAGGAGTTGTTCCAGAGTCAGATCGCCTAGGGTCCTGGCACATAATAACACATAGTACGATGGGACCTTGGGCAAAGAGTGTGTGGGACATAATTATACTAAAAAATTATTCATTTTTTATCTGAAATTTAAATTTAACTTGATGTCCTGTATTGTATCTGACAACCCTACCACAAAGGGTTAAAATTAGTACAATCTTAGAAAGTGCTTAGAACATTGCTGGTGCATGTAAGTAAGTGCTCAATATATATTAGCTCTTAATTTTTGTAATATCCCATTTTACAAATGATGGAAAATTTAGGTTAAATAATATATGTTTGAATTTGTAGATAAAAAGTAGTTTATCTGGAATGTAAAATGGTGTAGTCACTTTGGAAAACAGTTTGGAAATTTTTCAAAATATTAAACATAGAGTTACCATATGACCCAGAAATTCCACTCCTAGGTATATACCCAACAGAAATTAAAACATATGTCCACACAGAATCCTATACATGAATGTCTTGAGCAGCATTATAAACGATATACAACAAGTGGAAACAACCTAAATATCCATCAACTGATGAATGGATAAGCAAAATGTGTTATATTAATACAATGGATTATTATTCAGTTATAAAAAGGAATAAAGTACTGACACTTGCTACAAAAGGGTGAAACTTGAAAATGTCATGCTAAATGAAGCTAGTCACAAAAGGCCATATAATGTATGAGATGTTCAGAAGAGGCAAATCCATAGAAACAGAAAGTAGAGTAGTTGTTGTCAGGGCCTGAGGTGGTGACAGAGAGAATGGAATGGGTATGGAGTTTCCTTTTAGGATGATGAAAATGTTCTGAAATTAGAAAATGGTGATGGTCGCACAACTCTGGATATACTAAAAACCATTGAATTATACTGTAAGAGGGTGAATTTTATGGTATATGAATTATATCACAATAAAGCTGTTAAAAAGATAAATAATGCTCTGGAATTGAAACCCAGATTGCCCCGTTCCAGGGAGTATGCTCTGTTCACTGCACTGTGCTATCCTTCACTTCATATGGATTTCAGGGTAGACTTCAGGAAAGGAGAATACATTTAAGTTTAGTAAAATGAGTAAAATTTTGGTAGGCAGGAAGGTCCTCTCAGAATGATAATGTTTAGGGAATACAAGTAGTTCATAGTTACGGAAGGAATTCTTGGACATAGTTGAATGTGAGGCTGGAAGTGGTTTATGATCAGATCATAGAGTCTTGAGAGCCATGTTAAGGAATTTGGATAAGATTTTTGAGAAGAGGAATGACGTGATCTGACATAAGTCTGAGGGAGGTAACTCTGAAGATGTATTGGAGGCATGCTGACCATTGAGCATATTTTTGCAATAGTGAATTTAGAAGAAACCATCAATAAACATTAGGTGCCTGTCATATGACTCTTTCAATTAAGACAATGGTAATAGGATTGGCAAACAGGGATAAATGGAAGAAATACTTGAAGATGTGGAAACTCTAAGACTTGACAACTGAGTATAGAAGGTAAGGAAGATGAATGAGTGAAAGATGGTATCAGAATTGCTAGCCAGAAGCTTGGAGGAGGATGGCGCCATTAGGTGTGGAGCACAGGGAAAAGCACGGAGGTGTCTGAGATGTGAGTGGGTGGTTGGTGAAAATAATGAGTTTCATTTTGTACATAATGGCTTTGAGGAGACAGACAAAGGTGCTCAATATGCAATTGGATACATCTGGGGAAAAGGTAGAGGGAAACAGGACCAAAATTATAGGAGTAATATTCATATTTAAGATGTAAATGCTTGCAACAATATGACAATCTGCATGATGGCGTAGAAGTATTTTAGAGTGCTATGGAAATACTCTACTTAGATATAAACCAGTAATAGGTTCAGTAGTTTCTGTGGGGGGAAAAGAAAACTGGTTTATAGGGGTTTTGTTGTTTACATTTCTGTGTATATCTGATTTAAAATAAGAGAATAATTCCATACAATATTTGCCAACTTTATTCCCTGAGTGTCTTTTTTCTAATGGTCCATGGTCATTGTGGAAACCCTAGTGGCATAGTGGTTAAAAGTAATGGCTGCTAACCAAAAGGTCAGTAGTTTGAATACACCAGGTGCCCCTTGGAAACCCTATGGGGCAGTACTACTCTGTCCTATAGGGTCGCTATGAGTCAGAATCGACTCAATGGCAATGTTTTTTTTTTTTGGTATGGTCATTGTGGGACAAATTTTCAAAAAGATCATGTAATCAAGCTTTGTGGTTAGTTCTCACTTTTATTCTTATGCTTCACCAGTCATACTGCAGTGAGGGCTGTATGTGGAGAAATAAGTTTGGGAAGATGAGCAAAACAAGTTTTATTGTTCTATTCTTAACTTTAAGTAAGACAAGAACAGGACTGGGTTGTAGGTTCAGGAAGGTAGAACTCAGCTAGGCAGATGAATGCAAAGGTGATTCCCTCCCCTTTGACCCAAGTCTCCTGGGTATCCTCCATGTGGTCTATCTAGAGAGCCTTGCCTAGGAAATGGGGGAGTGGCAGAACCTAGTCACAGCTGGGCAGCAGGAGGCAATGTCAGGACACTTAGCTGGCAGAAATAGGCCATGAGGAGAAACACCTAGTACCTACATTTTAACTAGCATCACGAACCAAGCAGAGTCATAGTCATTGTTAAGAAAACCTTGCATTTCATCTAGGTTACTCCACCAGCCAAAAAACCAAAATGTGGACAGATTTTGGAACCCAAGAGAGGGATTCTAGCCCTTCTCTGCATTGACTGGTACAGCAGCACTAACATTAAAAAATATATATATATAAATGTTAGGAAAATTGCTAGTGAAAAATGAGAGAATTATTACATAGAGACAATGCTATGTCATGAAAAATAAGACTAGTTTAAGTAGAGGTAGTGTGTATATGTAACTGAGCTCTCTCTGCGGCTGGGTGAAGAGGAGTGTTCACTTTGAACTGTGTACCCTTTAGTATAGTTTGAAGAAATATATTTGTAGCCATATACGTGTATTGCTTTTATAAAACATTAATTGCCTAGATGTTATGTTTTAGAGAGCCTAGAGGGCAGGAATCCAATTCCACCTCTGACTTTTGTTTACTTTCCAAGATGACACCCTCCTTCCAACCAAGTTATAAATGACATAATTACTTTACTGATCCAGAGGATTCCCTCCATCCCACCCATTTTAAAAGTGGAGCTTGTTCACCAAAGGAATCACTGTAAATGTGAAATATTTCTGAGCATGTGTATTAGTTATCTATTGTTGTATAAGAAGTCACTCCCAAGTTTAGCAGCTTAAAACGACAAACATTTATTATCTGACAGTTTCTGTAAGTCAGGAATCTGGCCATAGCTTAGCTAGGTGCCTCTGGCTCACAGTCTCTCATGAGGTTACATTTGAGTTGTCAGCCAGGGCTCTAGTCATCTCAAGGCTTGACTCAGGCTAGAGAATCCTCTTCCAGGCTCACTCACATGGCTCTTGGCAAGCCCTATAGGATCTACTTCCAAGCTCACTCAGTGGATGGTAGCCAGTGTGCATTCCTCAGAAGGTGGGTCTCTCCATGGGCATAGTGTCCTCATGACCTGGCAGCTGGTGATCTGAGAAAGAGAGAACCAGACAATAAGAGTGAGCATGCTTATTGAGTGACGACAGAAGCCACAGTGTTTTATAGTCTAATTTTGGAAGTGACTTCCTAAGAAGTAAGTCAGTCCAGTCCACACCAAGGGGAGATGATTACACAGGGGTATAATTACCAGGAGGAGGGATCACTGGGGGCCATCTTAGAGGCTGCTGCCACAGCATAGGATGGTCATTTGTCCAGGCCAAGGCAGAGGATAGCTCTGTACCCTATTCTTAGGGTTTCCCACCTCTTTTTGGAAGGAAAGCAAAAGGTTAATATATCAAAATTTTAGAATTTAGAACTCTGTTTTCGAGTTGCTGGGAAGGAGAACTAAATATTTATAAAATAACTTGAACATATTGCTACTGAAGAATTGAAACTCTCTCTTTAACTAACACAGGCAAAGTGTTTTAGCTGTTGGCTACCCTAGACTTTGTGACTTTAGAGAGAATAGCTGCTGCAAAAAGCCATGACTGATGGAATATGTTTGGCTGCTCACCTAAAAGTTGGCAGTTCAAATCAGCAGCTGCTCCTTGGAAACCCTAAGGGACAGTTCTGTTCTGTCCTATAGGGTTGCTATGAGCCGGGCAAGGGGTAGTAGTAGTAGTACACATTCTAGCTTAGCAAAACAATTTGTCATTATTAGATACATGTTTGAATCATCAAGTGAATGTTAATCTTTGCACACGTAAAGACTCACATAAATTATCGGCTATACCAGTACTAGTTTCCCTCAAGTTGATTCCAACTCATGGTGACCCTATGCATGTCAGAGTAGAACTGTGCTCCATAGGGTTTTCAATGGCTGATTTTTTTTGGAAGTACATTGCCAGGCCTTTCTTCCAAGATGCATGTGGGTGGATGTGAACCTTTAACCTTTCAGTTAGCAGTTGAGTGCATTTGCATCACCCAGGGATTGTGTTATTGCTTAAAAATACATAATGTGAACATGTCATATATATATCAATTTGGAATATTTTCTGCAGGGAAAAAAAAAGAAAATCAACCAAGCAAACAAAAAACCAGATAGATGACTGTAGCCTAAACAATTAGGGGCTTATTTTCTTACCCAGTAAGTTCAGAGGTAGGTAGTTCTGGTCTGGTGTGGCCCATTAATGTAATCAGTGGCCCAGATCTTTCCGTCTTACCACTTTGTAGACCTTAGGGTGCTTGCTTGTTGACTTACGATTCTCAAGATGGCTGCTGCAGTTTTAGGTACCTGTGCGCATTTTCACTGGCAGGAAGAAGGGGACAGCACCACTGGCCAGAACTGTTCTCGTGGCTTCTCTTAGCTACAAAGGAGGTTCAGAACAAGCACTTAATTTTTCTTGCTTCTCTAGTGGAAGGGATTGAGAATGGGTTTTAGGTTAGCTTTATCAACAGGTATCATGGTTTAAAAGTTGAGAAGCACCACTTGAAAAGTTAAACAGAATTTGGATAAGCTGAGAGGAGAAAATTCCAAATAAGGGGTATAATATGAAGCACAGACGGAATGAACGCTGTGTTGGTTCACCAGACACTGAGGAGCCCAGCCCTAATAGGAGTATGGTGTTGAAAAGTGACAGAAAATCAGGCTGGGGCTTAGCTTGGCTGTAGTAATTAATAAGGAAGTACTGAAAGATTTTGAGAAGGGGAATAATATATGAAGAAGGGATGAGAAATATTTAGCAATATGAATTATAAGGAGCTGAGAGTTAATTGCTGCAATAATGCAGTTGTAAAATGCCAATTACTGAGTCATATACAATTGACAATATTTGACCGTTTTTGACCTGCAATATTATTAGATTCATTCATGTTGGAGGCAATGATCCAATTGCCATTGCGTTGATTCGGACTCATAGCAACCCTATAGGACAGAGTAGAACTGTCCCATAGGGTTTCCAAGGCTGAAATCTTCAAGGAAGCAGATTACTACATGTTTCTCCTGTGGAGTGACTGGTGGGTTCGAACTGCCGGCGTTTTGGTTAGCAGTCGGGTGCTTAACCACTGTGTCACCAGGATTCCTATTGAGGTGATGATAGGATGTCTAAATGGAAAAGCTGGTAACTAGATGAAGATAGACAATACAGACTTCTGGAAAGTAGAATATTGGAGAAAAAATTGAATTGCTAGGTAAAAGTAGATACTTCTGATCCTGTAATCCCAAATGATTTCATTTCCTTTCAGTATAGAAGCTATCACTTGCTGGTATCAGGACTTATTCACATTTTTTCTAAGATCCATATCCTTGTATGTATATACAATATGTCTACCCTTGGTTATCCCAAAGGACTCTTCAAACTCACCATGCCTAAAACAGATATCATTCTCCTTCCTTTCCCTTGCCTCATCCCTCTCATTCTTGCCTCGTATTATTGATCTCAGTCAACGTACAATTTATAGGCTATGCTAAGAACTTTGGATGTGTCTTTGATCCCTCTCCTTATCGCCTATATCGTATTGCTGAAAGATCTGATAAATTCTGCCTCTTTAATCCATCTTTCTGCATCTCCACTGCCATTCTCTTAGTTTAGGCTCCCATCATTCTCATCTGGATTATTGAAATGCCTCTTACTTGCTTAAATCTTGGCAGGGAAACATCAATACTGCTAGCAGTGGAATCATTTTAAAATGCAAATGTAACCTCATCTCTTATTGCTTAATGCCTTTCGATGGCTTCCAACACATAATGAATAAAGTTTAAACTCTTTAGCAGGGCTTAGAGAACCCTCCACAGCACCACTTTATCTCCAGACTTACCTCCTCGTATCTTCTTGCACTTCCTTGCACTTCCCCAAGTTTCTCCACAGTAAACTTCCAGTGCTTTCTCTAAACATGCTATGCTGTGTCATAACTCCATACTTTTGCCCTTACTGCTCCTTTTGCTTGAAATTCTCATTTCCACTATTGAACCTTTTGCTTATTCTTTAGCAATATCTCTTTCTGTGAAGACTTCTCAGATGTTTGTCATGTCCTTCTATCTGCTCCGATGGTAATTTGCATTAACCTTTAGTGGCACAGTTATCAAGAGAGGCCCTAGTGGTGCAGTGGTTAAGCTCTTGGCTGCTAACCGAGAGGCTGGTGGTTTGAACTCACCAGCCGCTCCATGGGAGAAAGATGTGGCAGTCTGCTTCCATAAAAATTATAGCCTTGGAAATTCTATGGGGCAGTTCTACTCTGTCCTATAGAGTCACTAAGAGTTGGAATAGACTCAATAGCCAAAACCTTTTTTTTAAGAGCAGTTATCACATTATACTGTCATTCCTGAAGTGTTTTTCTCTGAATCATGGACAATTTTTTTTTGTTTTTCCTGATGTCTATTACAATGAGTTCCTGGTTTGTAGTTGGTGCTCATTATATATTTGTTTATTGCATTGCTATGAATAGGGTTGAGTTGTCCTCAGAGGAAAGAATAGGATGAGGGCAAGGATTGATCCAAAGGGAATGCTCATAATTAGAGGTTGGAGGAAAAAAACAATAACCAGAGGATCAATCAGTAAGATTAGACAAAAATTGCTAATTTACCATGTTATGGAACACCATACTTTGTGTAAGGAAGTGTGCTGGTGTGCTAAGCTAATGATATTTGGCTTAGCTTTGTCTCTGGGTTACATTCAGTCCAGATAACTAAAGCAGAACATTTTTTTTCTGTTACCTTGATTTGTAGTTTCGAAACAACTCTTACAAATATTGTCACGTTTTCTTAAAGGTACTCAACCTATAGGTTTTTGTACTGAGATACAAATTAATTTTAATTTAGTGAGGGGATACAGAGGGAAAATGTCTGAATCTAAAAAAAATCAGGAGGAAGTTTCTTTCTGGGCCCTACCCAAGTTGACACAGCCCCTTTGTTGTGATTTAAAATCATATACACTTTCTTGGGATGTTATTGTCTATGCTTGATCTCCTGACTATGCTCATCTACTAGAGAGTGAAATCGAGTACCAAACATGGTGTGCAGTCACTTCTTACGCTCACCAACCACATAAGTGACACTATTATATAAATTCTAATTGGATGTGAAAAACTAACACCAAATATTATGCTCCAAATATTAATTCCCAATTGGGTATAATCTAGTGCCTATACTCTACTCCATATTAAAAAAAAAAAAAGAAAAAATTCTTGATTTTTTATAAGTGGCTTTGGATTGACCAAAGTATGCACACCACAGCAACACTTACATAGAGGGTTTACATTAGTCTTCCCATTCCATTTGTTATTTGGGTGATCACAATGTTCATATATTCTGTTGTATGTTTCATTTTTTATTTCCCATTGGCCTTACCTCTTAGGACTTTATAAATTATTCCTCTTGGCTTTGTGCCATATATGTCTGATTATTTCCTAATCCAGTTTTCCAAGTCATAGCCTTACCAACTGCTTCTCCTTTCACGAACCTGTGTTACTGCCAACATCGTCTCTTGTTCAGCCCCCAAGCTACTCACAACCGATCCTAGGTTAATTTAGCCCACTCAAAGTCATTCTATTGATTTTTTTCCCCTTTTTTTCATTTTTTATTTTATTTCTCTTGAATTTTACCTTTTCTAACCCCCCATTCAGGCTTTAAAATTATAAAAGTTATCAATAATCTTTATGAAAAATTTAGAAAATACAAAAATCAAATGGGAGGGTAGGGGAAAATAATCTCTACTACCCAAAGAAAATTGCTAACATAGATATTTCTATTCTTCTTAAATTTTCTCTTAGCATGAAAACAAGTATTTCCCTATGTTATAAACTTTTCATAAACATAATTTGTAATAACAATATATGTTCCAGATTAAGATTGCCATGTCATTATTTTCTGTTAGCATATTGGCTTTTTAAAAGAAGACCACTGACATAATACTAAATGGCTTTCTAAGAGGGTTAAACCAATTTATGTTTCCAACAGTAGTATGTGAGTGCCAATCTCCCTGCATTTTGCCAGTACTGAGTATTATTATGCTGATTTATTAGGGAAAAATTTTGTCTTTAAATATTATCAAGAGCCCTAACGAACACAACCAATGAACTCCTACAGCTGATAGGATCAAAATTTAGGAGCTAAAGGGGACATGGAAATCATTTGGTCCAGATCCTTCATCATTTGAATGAAGAAAAGGATCTTCAGCAAACTGACATGCCCAGTGTCACAGGCAAACTATTATCGATTTGGGGCTAGAATTTATGTTTCATGAGATGCAGTTCATTTTTTTCCATTCTTTTCCTTAAACTGCTGCTGAAATTAAGCCTCATTCTGTATTAGTAATTCCTTTGGCTACAGTTTTTAAGATGGATTGTCAGACAGAGAAACTTTTATACTTGTCTTTTTGTTTTTTAAATTGCCAGAAGTAGTTTATCAGTTAGCAATGTCTGAAGGCAAATAAAAAATTACCCAACTAACACTGTCTTAAAAGTATCTCACGTAATAAGAATTATCAAATGCTGCGTAACAAATCACCCCTAAAATTTACTGATTTAAATAGCAATAATACTTTACTCTCTCTCATGATTTTTGTAGTTTAGGAATTTAAGAACAGCTTGGCTAAGTGGCTCTTTCTCACGGCCTCTCAGGAGGTTGCTCTCAGCTGTCAGTTAGTGCTGTCATCATCTGAAGGTTTGACTGGGGACAGAGGATCTGCTTCCAAGGTGACTCACTTTCATGATTGGCAAGTTGGAGCTGTGTGTTAGCAGGAGGCCTCAGTTCCTCTCCACATGGGCCTCTCCACAAGGCTGCTTGAATGTCCTCACAGCATGGCACCTAGCTTTCCCCAGGGTGAGCTATCCAAGAGAGCAAGTCAGGAGCTGCAATGTCTTTTATGATCCAGCACTGGAATTCACACACTGTCACTTCTGTCCTATTCTGTTGGTCACCCATGCCAGCCCTGATTCACTGTGGGAAGAGACTACTCAAAGGTGTGAATACCAGGAGTTGAGGGTCACTGGAACCATCTTGGATGCTGGCTACCACAGCAGGAAACCCACAGCTAGTGTGGAGACTTAGGTGTGTTCTTGTGAACCCAGGCTCTTTCTAATTTCGCCATTCTGCCATCTCTAGTTGTAGGCCTTTGTCCTATGGTTGCATTGTGACTGCGGTACCTCTAGCCAATACTTTTAGCTACCAGATTAGAAGGTGAGGGAAGAGAAATAAGGGGCACTAGCATACGTCCACTTGTGTTCCATTGCCCGGACATGTCACGTGACCATCCCAACCTGCCAAAGCATCTAGGAAACTGAATCTTCAACTTTTATAACTTCTTCTATAAGGCAGGCAAGGGAGAAGGGTGTTGCAAATGGGAGACTGGCCAGCCAGCTTACAGTGTCTGCTACAAGTAGTTTTGACCATGCTAATGAGATGGCGATAGTATAATATTTCTATTGCCTGGGTGACCATTGAGTATTACACATATTTGTAAGCAATTAAGGAGGAATTTTTCAAATAATAACATAGATTTTTCCTCTTAGAATTTCTAAGGGAAAAAAGTGATTAACAGCCCAATTTGAAAAGATCCAATAAGAAAATTATGTAAAATAACACTGATTTCTAAGTAGTTTTATGTTTAGTTGTCTGCTGTAACAGATTTGTGTTCTTCATGTGTTTCAGTGTTATCCAATATCATAAAAGTATGATGACTATTTTCTATTTTAATGTGAATGTTATTCTACCCATGATAGCAGCACAATGCTTACGTTTATGTCATCTTTTCTTCTCTACCATCAATTTCTTAGCCAACATTTATTGTTGACTTCAACATTAAAACAAGTCATTGCCCTTGAGGAATGCATAATCTTGGCAGGGAGGTAGCATATAGATACACACAGAAGATTTAAAAATCACCTGTAAAAACACATAAGCAAGAGAAATTCTGCAAGTAACTTCTTGGAAAAAGGTGGAGCATGATATGTTACAGTAAATAAATATGAACAATTTGAAATTAATTTAAAATATATCAATTTTTTTGAATTAAAGGGATCAGCTCAGAAAAGGCAGAGGTTATGGAAGCAGAGAAAAAAAATTAGGAAGTGACATTTGCATGATCTCAGCTCCATTATGAGAGATGATGTTTGTATTTTCTGCTGTACTTCATTTCTTGGGGTTGTTCTGGATTCATAAGCCGTTAAACATCTTTGGATTGCATTGAAGAATATTATATTTTAAAATGCCATTTGATAGTGTTGTATTTATGATAGAACTATGGTATGAGAATATAGACTAAAGAATCACTCAGTGTTCTCTTTATGAGAACTCCCAGAAAAGATCTCTTAAGCCCCCGTGTCAGGGTAAACTCGTTATCCCAAACAGCCAATGTATTTTTACCTTTTGGACAACATAAATCCTGTAAATTGTCCTATTTCCCTCTTTGTTTTGGCCCCCAGAAATCTCAGAGTCTAGTTAAATGAACCATCTTTAATAATTATGAAATGCTTATCCCATGCATCTCTCTGTGCTAAAGCTTCCTGACTTCATCATCCTTATAGACCTTTGTTCTTTCTTCACTCTGATTTTCGTGTTTGTTTTTTCATCTTATTATTTTATTATAAGAATTTTTGTAATCTTCAAATACTCTCAGCATTTATATAATGTATAATTTAAACTATTTCTTGGGTATTAACTAATGTCCTGGATCTAGATATACTATATTCATGGTAGGATTTTTTAAATTCTCATAGATGTCAAGTATAGGACTAGATGTGTGGCCTACACAAGATCTCAAGATTTCCATATCTCTTATGATCAAGAGGAAGCCCTGGTAGTGTACTGGTTAAGAGCTGTGGCTGCTAACCAGAAGAATTCACCAGGGACTCCTTGGAAACCCTCTGGGGCAGTTCTACTCTGTCCTATAGGATCACTATGAGTCAGAATCGATTCAACAACAATGGGTTTGGTTTTGGGTATGATCAAGAGGTAAACTCAGTTTTAGAGAATTTTAAAAAAGATTGGACATATTTTCTATTATGCTGGCAGAAGACCTGGTATGTCAATAATACTGGTATGGATGTACATTTTGCTATCTAGTTTGTCCTTTTCCCACTTAACTAGTTCAAAATTCAGCAGCCTAATAGACCAAGAATATGGGTTGTGGGACATCTTCATCCCAGAAAAGGCCAAGTTAAGCCAGGATTATCCTAGTTTATTCCCTATCCAAGTCTTTGTGTTAATCTAGCACATAATGTCTTTACTGCCAATGTTAGCAAATAAGGAAAGATGTGTCAGTTGGGATTGTTGAGGTGCCTGTTGACTTTGTCTGGGAGGAAACAGAGGAACTGGGAAGAGAAACCAGCTGATGATGGTGTGAGTAAGGCAGACCTTTCTAAATCAAATTTAAATGCCTGTTATGGCTATTTCCAAGAAGAAAAGTAGCTAATGGAAATGGTATGTTTCGAAGCATGTGGACTTAGCAAAAAAAAGAAACACTTGAGTAATGAAAACAACGCATAATAAAGAGATACTAAAGTTAGAGATATTACATTGTCTGGTTTTAAATATTAAAAAAACTTAACAAACCACAGGTATTTTATTTTTCCTGAATAGGCCTTTGTGTTGCTTAACACCAGCCTATGTTTTAGATTTAGTATTCCAGAAGCATAGCTATTCTTTTTCTGTCTTTCTTATGCACAAGTGCTTATTGAGTAGCTATTACAAGCCCGGTACTATCCAGGTCCAGGGAATGGGGTAGTGCTGAGACAGGCCAGGTCCTGCTCATTTGGAGCTGATAGTCTAATGGGGGGGAGACAGTGAATAAGGAAATGAATAAACCAGATAATTTGCGATAGTGAGATACTTCTACTGAATGGTCATGGAAGGCCTCTCAAAGGAGGTGATATTTGAGCTGAGACCCAGACATCAGGAAGGAGTCAGCCTTGGGAAGATCTGGGAGCAGAGTGCTTAATGAGGTCACAGCAAGTGTAAAGACTCTAAGAGGGGAGTGTTGGCAGCTTGTCCCAAGAACAGAAGGCCAGCGTGGCTGGTTAGAGCAGAGTATATGAGAGACATGTTCGAAGGGCCAGGTCTCATTGGCTCTTATAAGCTGCAGAAAGAGCTTGAGTTTTTTTTATTCTAACTACAATGGGAAGCCTTTGAGAATTGTAAGCTGGGAAATAAAATCATCTGACTTAACGTTTTTTCTTTGCTTTTAAAATGTCATCCAAGATATACTTTAGAGTAATATGTAGCTTTTCCTTAGAAGCATCTTATTCTGATTTTGTTAATTGGGAATTTATGAAAAAAAATTTTAGATTATTTTGTTTTTTTAGAGCATGTGTTTGCTACACAGTTAACGGTGTAAATATTTCTATGGGTACATATTCCACTTAAGAGACCATTAAGGACTCAAGGATTTGCAGGACCAGGCAGTGTGTCGTTCTGTTGTACATAGGATCGCTATGAGTTGGAACCGACTCGACGGCACCTAACAACAACAATAATTGTTAGTTTACAAACAAGTTTTTAGTTTTAGATTCGTTACAGTAAGTCCAGAAATAATTATTTGGAAGCAAGGAAAAATTCCCAAACAGTGAGTTTTTTAAAGTAAAAATAAAAAACTTTTTTCCTATTATAATTCAGTTTGGACTTCCTTTTGATTAACACAAATTCGGATAGGTTTTATATATGTAAATATGCATTTTTTTATATAATTAAAGCTATACTTCTTCCTATTTAAAAAAAAAATGCTCTTTTTACTCTCTAAACAATTTCAAATTCATCTCTTTGCTCTTAATTGTCACATTCAACCTGCTTGTAGGTAGTTGGTTAAAGGTTTGGCATTCAGAACAGTTCAGAATTGTAAAAAATTTGGACATTCATGCATTTTTCAGAAGGGCCAGTCTCATCCTCAGTATCACTTTGGGCATAAGATCACAGGATTTTGTATCACACAGACTTGATGTAGCTTCCCAGCTCTGCCATTATTATCTATTATATAGTGGGGATAATAATATATCTATGTCATTGTATTAGAGGGAGGATTAAATAAGAATATATGTAAAGTGCTTAGTATGTTCTTGGCACAAAAGTAAGCCCTCAATATGTGTGTGTTGCTGCTATTATTAATAATTATAAGAAATATTTCTCCAAGCGCTTACTGTGTTTTGGTAATGTTTATGCATATGCAAGCAGAAAAGGAGGCATTGCCTCCTGTTATGTATTGAATTGTGTCCCCCTAGACTATGTGTTGTAAATCCTAATCTCTATGCCTGTGGTTATAATCTCATTTGGGAATGAGTTGTCTTTGTTATGTTAATGAGGCAGGATTAGTATAGGGTGTGTTTTGAGTCAATCTTTTATAAAATATAAAAGGAGCGGATTAAACAGACATGGGGGAAGACAGCTGCCAAGCCATGTGGAGATCTTTAAGGAACCAGGAAACAGAAGCTGAAGAGAGACAAGGACCGTCCCCCAGAACCAGCAGAGAGAGAAAGCCTTCCCCTAGAGCTCATGCCCTGAATTTGAACTTCTAGCTTCCTAAACTGTGAGAAACTAAATTTCTGTTTGTTAAAGCCATCCACTTGTGATATTTCTGTTATAGCAGTGCTGGATAACTAAGACACGTCCCTTGCTTTGATATGAATTTTTCATCATTGCCTTTTCTATTTTTGTCCATGTGTGTTGGTATGTAAGTTGAAGTCACATAAATTACCTCAGTTAAACTTGTCTGTAGGAGTCTCTGGGAGGTGCAAACAGTTAGGCACTCAACTACTAGAAGAAGGGTTGGCAGTTCGAACCCACCCAGAGGTGACTGGGAAGACAGGTCTGGTGATCTGCTTCCAAATGATCACAGCCTTGAAAACCCTATGAAGCAGTTCTACTCTGAACACATAGGGTCGCCAGAATTGGAATTGATTTGACAGCAAATAACAACAACAGAACTTGTCTTTAATGAGTAATTCAAATTTAGAAGAGCTTCATTTAGTGATTACACGTCTGTAGTGCAGGGATGGAAAACGGGAGTGTGGTTAGCCCTTCCTCAAACACCCTTGGCAGACATTGCTAATCAGTGCTAGCAGCTCCCTTCCCCCCACCACCACCTGGGCTTTAGAATCCATCAGAATACAGTGCTCCAGAGTGCACCAAACAATTAATCAGGGTTGATGCTGCAAAGAAACCTATTTACCACCTCTACCTTAGAGATTTCAATTATTCACTCCTCAATTAGTCAATCTGGGTAAGAGAAACCAAAGCTATGTGCTTGAATTTCCTAGTTGGTCTTTTTAGCTCTTGCAACCTCTCAGCTTCTAAGCCAATGCTTCTTAGAGTGTGGTAGGCAGACCACCTGGATTGGAATTACTAGAGATGTTTGTTGAAAATGTACATTCTCAGAGAAAATAGAGCAGTGACATGAACAGACATATGCACACCCCTGTTCATTACAGTATTATTCACAACAGCAAAAAGATGGAAACAACTTAAGTGTCCATCAGCAGATGAATGGATAAACAAAATGCGGTACAGACATGCAATGGAATACTACAGAACAATAAAGAATAATGAGTTCATGAAACATAACATAAAAGAATCTGGAGAACAGTATGCTGAGTGAAATAAGTCAATCACAAAAGGACAAATATTGTATGATACCACTTTTATAAAAAGTCAAGGATAGGTTTACATACAGAAAGCAACATTGTTTGATGGTTACTGAGGATGCAAGGGGAATGGAGGGAGAATCAGTTATTAGATTAAAAAAAAATCAAAACCCTGTGGCTGTCCAGTTGATTCCAACTCATATCAACCCTAGTAGACACATATTAATTCTGGTCAAGGGAAAGGCAATACATAATACAGGGGAAGTCCGCACAATGTGACTGTCTAAGACTAGGCTCCCTAGAGAAGCAAAACCAGTGAAGCATATATGCGCAGTGGTTAAGAGCTACAGCAAGCTATGGCTGCTAACCAAAAGGTCAGCAGTTCGAATCCACCAGCCACTCCTTGAAAACCCTATGGGACAGTTCTATTCTGTCCTTTAGGGTGACTATGAGTCAGAATTGACTTGACGGCAACAGGTTTGATTTGGTTTTGTATACATATGCATATATGTGTGTATATGTATGTATATAGTGAGAGAGAGAGATCAGCAGGCAATACAGCAGGCCGCTGGCTCAAGTCCCAAGAACTGGAGGTCACATAATGACAAGCTGGATGCAGGATCCAGAGCAAGAAAGCAAGGTATGCCAGAACATCCATATATATTGGGTGCAGGCCATAGCCCCAAGGAAACTCCTCTTACAACTGATTGGCTGATCACATCAGATCACATCATAGAGGTGATTACATTATATTACTTATAGGAGATCACCAAATGGAGGATAATTATCAGATCACAAAATGGAGGATAATTACATAGTACTGAGAATCATGGCCTAGCCAAGTTGACACATAACATTAACAATCACTGTGACCAAAGTAAATGATGACACTGAGAGGTATGCAAGAATAAAGGACAACTATGGCAAATGCTGTAATATATACAATTCTGCAACAACAGTAATAACAACAAAAAATGTGTGAGTGAATACATAGGTAGATATGGGAGGGCTATGGGAGTACATGCAGGTGCATATATAGATATAGTTGTGGGCATTTGTATATACATGTTTGTACTTTTTGCATACATATTCATGTGTACAATAGAGTACATAGGGAGCACAGTTATGGAAACTTCATAGACATATCCAAACACCTCGTGGGACTGAGTTACTGGCTTAAAGGCTAAGGTCCATAGCCTCGGGGGGGGGGGGGGTATCTAGGTCAATTTGCATAACATAATTCATAAAGATAATGATCTACATCCTGCTTTGGTGAGTACTGTCTGGGGTCATAAAAGCTTGCCAGTGGCTATCTAAGATCACAACCATTGGTCTTTTCCTGTCTGGAGCAAAAGAGAGTGAAGGAAATCAGACTCAAGGAAGCAATTAATCCACAGGACTAATGGCCTACATGAACCACAGCCTCCTCTAGCCTGAGACCAGAAGAAGTAAATGGTGCCCAGCTATCACTACCAACCGTTCTGATCAGGGACACAATAGAAGGTCCCGGTTAGAATGGGAGAAAAATGTAGAACAAAACTCAAATTCATAAAACAGACCAGACTTGCTGGACTGGTAGAGACTGAAGGAACCCTGAGACTATCACTCTGAGATATACTTTTAACCTGGAACCGAAGTCACTCCCATAGGTCACCTTTCAGTCAAATAATAGATTGTCCTATAAAATAAACAGTAACACCCCTTGACTGCTGCTTTCATAGGTGTTGATTGTGGATCCAAGTCAAATGAAATCCTTGACAACTTTAATTTTCTCTACATTTATCATGATGTTGCTTATTGGCCTAGTTGTAAGGATTTTTGTTTTCTTTATGTTGAAGTGTAACCCATACCGAAGGCTGTGGTCTTTGTTCTTCATCAGTAAGTGCTTCAAGTCCTCTTTACTTTCAGCAAGCAAGGTTGTGTCATCTGCATAGCTCAGGTTGTTAATGAGTCTTCCTCCAATCTTGATGCCACATTCTTCTTCATATAGTCCAGTTTCTCAGATTATTTGCTCAGTGTACAGATTGAATAAGTATGGTGAAAGGATGCAACCCTGGCACGCCCTTTTCTGATTTTAAACCATGCAGTATCCTTTTGTTTTGTTTGAATAACTTCCTTTTGGTCTATGTGCAGGTTCCTCATGAGTACAATTAAGTGTTCTGGAATTCCTGTTCTTCTCAATGTTATCCATGATTTGTTATCATGCACACATTGGAATGCCTTTGCATAGTCAATAAAACACAGGTAATCATCTTTCTGGTATTTTCTGCTTTTGTTTCTAGTTCTTTTCTATTGTAAATCCACACTGTGAATATGTTCGTAGCTGTGGCATTGAATGAATTCCTCCAACTCATGGTGACCCGATGTGCTTCAGAGTAGAACTGTGCTCCACAGGGTTTTCAGTTGCTGTGACCTTTCTCCAGACCCTTTATTCCAAGATGCCTCTGAGTAGATTCAAATTGCCACTTTTGGTTAGTAGTCAAGTGCTTAACCGTTTATACCACCTAGGGACCCCTATTCGTAGGATAAATTCCTAGAAATGGAATGATGATTGTTATGGACTGAACTGTGTCCCCTAAAAGTGTGTGTCAACTTGGCTAGGCCATGATTCCCAGTATTATGTGGTTGTCCACCATTTTGTGATTTGATGTGATTTTCCTATCTACTGTAAATCCTACCTCAAGGATGTTAATGAGGCAGGATTAGAGGCAGTTATGTTAATAAAGCAGGACTCAATCTACAGGATTAGGTTGTATCTTTTTTTTTAATTGTTGTAATTAAATGAGGTTTACATTTCAAGTTAGTCTCCCATACAGAATTTTTTTTTTTTTAACATACATTGTTGTGAGACCCCAACTGCTCACCCCATTCTGCGACAGCACACTCCTCCCCTCTGCCCCTGATTCCCCATGAACATTCAACCAGCTCCTAACTCTCTCTGCCTTCCCCTCTCACCTCTGGACAGAAGCCGCCCCTTTGGTCTCTTGTATCTACTTGTCTAAGAGGCACATTCTTCAAAAGTATCACTTTATGTCCCACAGTCCAGTCCAATCCCTGTTTGAAGAGTTGGCCTCAGAAATTGTTTTAGTTCTGGGGTGATGGAGAGACCAGGGGCCATGCTTTCCGGGGTGCCTCCAGTCTTAGTCAAACCATTAAGTCTGGTCTTCTTACTAGAATTTGAGTTCTGCATCCCATTGTTCTACTGCTCCATCAGGGACCCTCTGTTGTGTTCCTTATCAGGACGTTCATTGGTGGTATCTGGGCACCATCTAGTTCTTCTGGTCTCAGGCTGATGAAGTCTCTGGTTTATGTGGTCCATTCTGTCTCTTGGGCCAATACTTTCCTTGTGTCTTTGGTGTTCTTCGTTCTCCTTTACTCCAAGTGGTTGAGACCAACTGATGCATCTTAGATGGCCGCTTGCAAGCTTTTAAGACCCCAGATGCCACTCACCAAAGGAGGATGCAGAACATTTTCTTCATAAGGTTTGTTATGCCAATTGACATAGACGTCCCCTGAAAGCATGGTCCCCAGACCCTGCATCCCTGCTAATCTCTCAAAGTATTTGTTTGTATTGAGGAAACGTCTTAGCTTTGGGTTAGTCCAGTTGTGCTGGCTTCCCATGTAGAGTGTGCTGTCCTTCCCTTCACCTAAGATCATTCTTATCTACTATCTAGTTAGTGATAACCCTTACTCTCCCTCCCCACCCCCATAACCATCAAAGAATGTTTTCTTCTGTGTTTAAACCTTTTCTTGAATTCTTATAATAGTGGTCTTATACAGTATTTGTCCTTCTGTGCCTGACTAAATTCACTCAGCATAATAAGTTCTAGCTTCCACCAAGTTATACAATGTTTCACAGCTTCATCATTTTTCTTTATTGTTGTGTAATATTCCATTGTGTGGATATACCATAGTTTGTTTATCCATTCGTCCATCAATGGGCACTTAGGTTGCTTCTATCTTTTGGCTATTGTGAACAGTGCTGTGATGAACATGGGTGTGCATATATCTATTCATGTGACGGGTCTTGTTTCTCTAGGATATATTCCAAGGAGCGGGATAGCTGGATCGTATGGTACTTCTATTTCTAGCTTTTTAAGGAAGCGCCAAATCAATTTCCAAAGTGGTTGTACCATTTTACATTCCCACCAACAGTGTATAAGTGTTCCAGTCTCTCCACAACCTCTCCAGTATTTGTTATTTTGTGTTTTCTGGATTAATGCTAGCCTTGTTGGGGTGAGATGATATCTCACTGTAGTTTTGTTCTGCATTTCGCTGATGGCTAATGATCGTGAGCATTTCTTCATGTGTCTGTTAGCTGCCTGAATATCTTCTTTGGTGAAGTGCCTGTTCATATCCTTTGCCCATTTTTTAATTGGGTTATTTGTCTTTTTGCTGTTGAGGTTTTGGAGTGTCTTGTAGATTTTAGAGACTAAACGCTGATCGGATTTGTCATAGGCAAAATTTTTTTCCCAGTCTGTAGGTTGTCTTCTCACTCTTTTGGTGACGTCTTTGGATGAGCATAAGTGTTTGATTTTTAGGAGTTCCCATTTATCTAGTCTCTCTTCTGGTGCTTGTGCATTGTTATTTATTGTTTGTATTGTGTTTATGCCATGTATTAGGGCTCCTAGCATTGTCCCTATTTTTTCTTCCATGATCTTTATCGTTTTCGATTTTATATTTAAGTCTTTGATCCATTTTGAGTTAGTTTTTGTACATGGTGTGAGATATGGGTCTTGTTTCAGTTTTTTGCATATAGATATCCGATTATGCTAGCACCATTTGTTAAAAAGACTTTTTTTTTTTCCAATTAATGGACTTTGGGCCTTTGTCAAATATTAGCTGCTCATAGGTGGATGAGCTTATATCTGGATTCTCAACTCTGTTCCATTGGTCTATGTATCTGTTATTCTACCAGTACCAGGCTGTCTTGACTACCGTGGCAGTATAACAGGTCCTAAAATCAGGTAGTGTAAGGCCTCCGACTTTGTTCTTCTTCTTGAGTAGTGCTTTATTTATCCGGGGCCTCTCCCCTTTCCATATGAAGTTGGTGATTTGTTTCTCCATCTCGTTAAAAAACACTGCTGGAATTTGGATCGGGATTGCATTGTATCTGTAGATTGCTTTGAGTAGAACTGACATTTTCACTATGTTGAGTCTGCCTATCCATGAGCAAGATATATTTTTCCATTTACACAGGTCTCTTTTAGTTTCTTGCAGTAGTGTCTTGTAGTTTTCCCTGTAAAGATCTTTTACATCTCTGGTTAGATTTATTCCTAAGTATTTTATCTTTTTGGGGACTATTGTAAATGGTATTGATTTGGTGATTTCCTCTTCAAGGTTCTCTTTGTTGGTGTCAAGGAATCCAGTTGATTTTTGTATGTTTATCTTGTATCCTGAAACTTTGCTGAAATCTTCTATTAGTTCCAGTAGTTTTATTGTGGATTCCTTGGGGTTTTCCATATATAAGATCATATCATCTGCGAATAGAGATACTTTGACTTCTTCCCTACCTATTTGGATGCCCTTTGTTTCTTTTTCTACCCTAACTGCTCTGGCTAGGACCTCCAGCACAATGTTGAATAATAGTGGTGATAAAGGGCATCCTTGTCTGGTTCCTGTTCTCAAGGGGAATGCTTTCAAAGTCTCTCCATTCAGGATGATGTTGGCTATTGGTTTTGTATAAACACCCTTAATTATACTGAGGAATTTCCCTTCTATTCCTATTTTTTTTGAGAGTTTTTATCATGAATGGGTGTTGGACTTTGTCAAATGCCTTTTCTGCATCGATTGATAAGATCATGTGGTTCTTGTCTTTTGTTTTATTTATGTGATGGATTACTTTGATTGTTTTTCTAATGTTGAACCGTCCCTGCATACCTGGTATAAATCCCACTTGGTCATGGTGAATTATTTTTTTGATATGTTGCTGAATTCTATTGGCTAACATTTTGTTGAGGTTTTTTGCATCAATGTTCTTGAGGGATATTGGTCTGTAATTTTCTAATTTTGTGGTGTCTTTACCTGGTTTTGGTATCAGGGTTATGCTGGCTTCATAGAATGAGTTTGGCAGTATTCCATCCATTTCTATGCTCTGAAATACCTTTAGTAGAAGTGGTGTTATCTCTTCTCTGAAAGTTTGGTAGAATTCTCCAGTGAAGCCATATGGGCCAGGGCTTTTTTTTGTTGGCAGTTTTTTAATAATCTTTTCAACCTCTTCTTTTGTTATGCATTTATTTAGCTGTTCTACCTCTGTTTGTGTTAATTTAGGTAGGTAGTGAGTTTCTAGAAATTTTTCCATTTCCTCTAGGTTTTCAAATTTGTTAGAGTACAATTTTGCATAGTATTCTGTTATGATTCTTTTAATTTCAGTTGGGTCTGTTGTGATATCACCCATCTCATTTCTTATACGGGTTATCTGCTTCCTCTCCAGTTTTTCTTTTGTCAGTTTGGCCAGTGGTTTATCAATTTTGTTGACCTTTTCAAAGAACCAGCTTTTGGACTTGTTAACTCTTGCAATTGTTTTTCTGTTCTCTGTTTCATTTAATTCTGCTCTAATTCTTATTATTTCCTTCCTTCTGGCACCTGTAGGCTTCTTTTGCTGCTCTCTTTCTACTTGTTCCAGTTGTAGGGTTAGTGCTTTGATTATGAGCCTTTCTTGTTTTTGGATGTGTGCATTTATTGCTATAAACTGACCTCTGAGCACTGCTTTTGCTGTGTCCCAAAGGTTCTGGTAAGATGTGTTTTCATTCTCGTTTGATTCTATGAATTTCTTTATTCCATCCTTAATTTCTTCTATAACCCGGTAGTTTTTGAGCAGGGTGTTGTTCAGTTTCCATGTATTTGATTTTTTTTCCTTGCTTTTTGTGTTGTTGATTTCTACTTTTGTGGCTTTATGGTCAGAAAAGATGCTTTGCAGTATTTCGATGTTTTGGATTTTGTTAAGGCTTTCTTTATGGCCTAATATGTGCTCTGTTCTGGAGAATGTTCAATGTGCATTGGAAAAGAAGGTATACTTGGTTGCCGTTGGGTGTGGAGTTCAGTATATGTCTATGAGATCAAGTTGGTTTATTGTAGCATTTATAGCTCTTCTGTGTCTTTGTTGAGCTTCTTTCTGGATGTTCTGTCCTTCACCAAAAGTGGCGTGTTGAAGTCTCCTACTACTATTGTGGAGCTGTCTATCTCTCTCTTCAGAGCTGTAAGAGTTTGTTTTATGTATTTTGGAGCCCTGTTGTTGGGTTCATAAATATTTACTATAGTTATGTCCTCCTGGTGTACTGACCCTTTAATCATTATATAGTGCCCTTCCTTATCTTTTGTGGTGGATTTTACTTTAAAATCTATTTTGTCAGAGATTAATATTGCCACTCCTGCTCTTTTTTGAGTGTTGTTTGCTTGATATATTTTTTCCATCCTTTGAGTTTTAGCCTGTTTGTGTCTTTAAGTCTAAGGTGTGTCTCTTGTAGGCAGCATATAGATGGATCATGCTTTTTTATCCAATCTGCCACTCTCCATCTCTTTATTGGTGCATTTAGTCCATTCACATTCAGTGTAATTATTGATAGGTATGCGTTTAGTGCTGTCATACTGATATGTCTTTTTGTGTGTTGTTCACAGTTTCTTTGTTCTCCTCAATTTTCTGTGCTGAGTCGTTTTTCTTTTTGTATTTTTTTTTTTTTATATATTTTTCTTTGTTGTAGATTTTGTGTTTGCTGGGTCTTTATGTTTTTCTACTTCTTTATTTTGATTTGTAGGATTGTTAGATTCCTTTGTGGTTACCTTAATATTTACCCCTAATTTTCTAAGTTTATACCAGTCTTTTATTACTTTATATTGCCTTAACTTCCCCTCCATACAGAAAATCAATGTCTCCCTTTTTTAAGTCCCTCTTTTTTTGTTTTAATATTATCCTTTTTTTTTTACACATTGATATCTGTTTCCCGATTTTCAATGTTTTAGCTTTGATGTAATTTCGATTTCTGTATCTGAGTCAATATCTGGTTGCTCTGTCCTGTGTTCTAGTCTTGCATTGTTAGCTGGTGTTATTGATTATCTAACCATAGGATGCCCTTTAGTATTTCTTGTAATTTTGGTTTAGTTTTTGCAAATTCCCTGAACTTATGTTTATCTGGAAATGCCCTAATTTCGCCATCATATTTGAGAGACAGTTTTGCTAGATATATAACTCTTGGCTGATAGTTATTTTCCTTCAAGGCTTTAAATATGTCATCCCATTGCCTTCTAGCCTGCATGGTTTCTGCTGAGTAGTCTGAGCTTATTCTAATTGACTCTCCTTTGTAGATGACTTTTCTTTTATCCCTAGCCACTCTTAAAGTTCTCTCTTTATCTTTGGTTTTGGTAAGTTTGATCATAATATGTCTTGGTGACTTTCTTTTGGGATCTATCTTATGTGGGGTTCGATGAGCATCTTGGATAGATATTGTCTCATCTTTCATGATATCAGGGAAGTTTTCTATCAACAAATCTTCAACAATTTTCTCTGTATTTTCTGTTATCCCTCCCCCCCCCCGTTCTTGTACTCCAATCACTGTAGGTTATTTCTCTTGATAGAGTCCCACATGACTCTTAGAGTTTCTTCATTCTTTTTAATTCTTTTATCTGATTTTTCCTCAAATAAGTTGGCGTCAAGAGCTTTATCTTCAATGTCACTAATTCTAACTTCTACTGCCTCAATTCTGCTCCTATGACTTTCTATTGAGTTGTCTAATTCTGAAATTTTATTGTTAATCTTCTGGATTTCTGGTTGCTGTCTCTCTATGGATTCTTGCAGCCTATTAAATTTGGCATTATGTTCTTGAATAACTTTTTTAAGTTCTGCTACTACTGTGTCTGTATGTTGCCTGGCTGTTTCTGTGTTCTGTCGAATTTCCTTTCTTATTTCTAGAAGAGTTCTGTATATTTATCTTTTGTATTCTGTCTCTGGTAATTCCAAGAAGTTTTCTTCCTCCAGAGAATTTACTGATTCTTTATTTTGGGAGCTTGCTGAAGCCATCATGGACTGCCTCTTTATGTGACTTGATATTACTGTTGTCTCCGAGCCATCAATAATTTATTATAATTTTATTTTATGTTTGCTTAGTGAGACCTAGCTTCTTAATTTTGTTTTGTTTTGATATGCCCAAATAGGCTGCTTGTGTGCACTAGTTTGATTTTTGACACCTTTTTATCTCTAATGTCCTATCACCAGGTAGTTAGTTCTGTAACTAAGTATGTGCACTCCAGAGTCTGTTAAAATTTCCTATACGGGATCAGCTCTGGTGTGCAGGCAGTCAGTCACCACGTGTGTGATGCAGGCTCTCACCGCGAGTCCTAGAGAGGCATGGGTGATTGGTGCAGGCACTGGACTCCAGCTGTAGTAGGGGATCACGTGCTGAGCCAGGCAGGGGCTGATGGCTGCCCCCGAGATTCTGAAAGAAAAGTGTGTCCCTATTCTCTAGGGTGAATAGGTAGGTGAGTTTTGCAGGCAGGCTAAGAACACCCCACCATGTTGGCTGCAAAGACTTGAGGGCACCACTTTTTCTTGAACTCCTGTAGCAGGTGCCTAGGCACTTTAGGAGCTACCACAAGTCCTCAAGACCCTGCTGCAGATCGATAAAAGTGCCTACTTGAGGGGCCGGACTGTTTCGAGGATCATGAATCTGCCCGTTCACAGCTGAAACAGTTGAAGTTAAACTTCAGATGTTTGCCCTGTTGTACTGTGGTAGTGAGGGCTAACGCTGTTGAGATGGGTCCCCACAAGTCTATACAGGGGTGTATGGCACTCAGAGTCTGCAGACCCCTGATTTCTATGGCCAGCAAAGGAGCTGTGCTGACCCTGTTTTATTGGCCTAGGGGAGCCAGCAGCTTATTTGTTCCCTCTCCAAGGCCAGGAGAATGGTAAGGGTTCCTTTTGGGATCTACTTCCAGCCCAGTGGACTCCCGGTGCAGAGCGGGGAGGGAGGAGGTAAAAGGGAGAGAGGTGTTTCCCTAATGGGCTTTTTTTTTTTTTTTTTTTAAATCGCCACAAAAGGGTGCGTGCATGTACTTATCCTAGCCTCTTGGGAGCTGCTCTTTGCTGGTTTGGAGTGTCGAAGCAGAATCTCTGCTGCCGGGTCTCTCTCAATGTGGAAACTGCTTCTCGAGCGTGCACACAGCACAGCAGTTTGCCTGCTTCACCGCGGCCCAGCGTGGCTGTGTCTCTGCAGTATCGCTGCCGTGGCTCTAGCACTCCTCACCTCTTCCAAAGGGTCTTCCTCTCCAGTATGACTCAGATGGATTTCTTAACCTTGCCTTGTTCAGGGCTGCCAGATGTTCACATAGAATCAAATCACTTGTTTTTCCAGGTTTCGTTGTAAGAGGGATATAGGAAGCATCTAACTAGTCCACCATGTTGACCACACCTCCCTGGTTGTATCTTGAATAAATCTCTTTTGAGATATAAAAGAGAGAAGCAAGCAGACAAGAGAGGGACCTCATACCACCAAATAAGAAGTGCCAGGAGCAGAGTGTGTCCTTTGGACCTGCGGTCTCTTCCCTGAGAAGCACCTAGATGAGGGGAAGATTGATGACAAGGAACTTCCCCCAGAACTGACAGAGAGAAAAGGCTTTCCCCGGAGCCGGCACCCTGAATTTGGACTTCTAGTCTCCTTGACTGTGAGAGAATAAATTTCTGTTTGTTAAAAACATCCACTTGTGGTATTTCTGTTATAGCAGCCCTAGATAACTAAGACAGAATTTGGTACTGAGAGTGGGGTGCTGCTCTAAAAGATATCTAAAATGTGGAAGCAATTTTGAAACTGTGAATGGGTAGAGGCTGGAGGAGTTTTAAAGTGCCTAATAGTAAAAACCTTGATTGCCTTGAAGAGACTGTTGGTGGAATTATGGACATCAAAGACAATTCTGGTGAGGACTCAGAAGGAAATGAAGAGAGTTTTAATACTGGAGACAGCACAGATGAAGCAGCAGCAGATACACGACAGCACTGGAGCCAACCTACGGAGTGAGGGAGCTGAGTGCCTTTGTACAGAGGCTTCCTGGTGGAGTGGAGTGCCTCCAGGCACTTATCAGTGGAGCTAGGCTTGCCAACCCATGAGGCAAGAGAGCTGAGTGCCTTTCAGCAGAAGTTTACTTTTGGAGTGGAATGCCTCCAGGCTTTTCAGTTTGGAACGTCTGCCCCAGCAGGGCAGATTCGAGCAGTGAGGCCCAAGGGGTCAAGAGACCAAAGAACCAGGAAGCAGAAGCTGAAGAGACAAGGGACACAAGAAGCAGAGCTACCTCAGTCTCAAAGGATAGGGCCACAACCTCTGGGGTCTCAAAGGGTGGAGCCATGGCCTCTGGGGTTTCAAAGGGTGGGGCCACAGACTCCTAGATTTCAAAGAGTCAGATCTTCACCAACTGGGTGCCGGAGTATGGAGCTGCCTTTCACAAGTGCCAGCAGGATGGGGCCAGATCCACTGCCCAAGGCTGAGGGGGCGGGGCTCCCATGACCAAGGGGTAGAAGAACAGGGCCTGCCAGGGCTGAAGGGGTGGAGTTGCCACTCAGATGGACTAGGAGAATGGGGCTGCCCAAATCTGCGGGAGCAGAGTTGCCATTCCAGTGGGCCTAGAAACCCAGGGCAGAGGGGCTTCCACCCAGAATCTGGAAAGTGTGTCCAACACCCAAAGGCTGGAGGGCAGGGCTATTGCCTAAATGGTCTCAGAGAACCTTGAGAGCTAATGTAATGTGTTCTGCTGACTTGCTTGGTGCCTGTTATCCCTTCTTTCCCTCCAGTTTCTCCTGTTCGTAATGGAAATGTCTAGCTTGTAGTTGTTCCACCATTGTACTTTGGAAGCAGATAATTTGTATTCTAGATTTCACAGATGAAGAGGAATTTTTTGGATTTTGGACTTGCAGTTGATTTAAGACTTTTGCTATGATATGATGGGGTGAATATGTTTTACATGGGGCAAGGACATGAATTTTGGGAGGCCAAATGGTGGAATGTTATGGATTGAATTGTGTCCCCCAAAAATGTGTGTCAACTTCACTAGGCCATGATTCCCAGTATGGTGTGGTTGTCCACCATTTTGTGATTTGGTGTGATTTTCCTATGTGTTGTAAATCCTACCTGTATGATGTTAATGAGGCAGAATTAGAAGCAGTTATGTTAATGAGGCAGGGCTCAATCTACAGGATTAGGTTGTGTCTTAAATCAATTTCTTTTGAGATACAAAAGAGAGAAGCAGGCAGATAAGAGAGGGACCTCAGACCGCCAAATAAGAAGTGCCAGGAGCAGAACATGTCCTTTGGACCTGCGGTCCCTGCACTAAGAAGCTCCTAGACCAGGGGAAGATTGATAACAAGGACCTTCCCCCAGAACTGAGAAAGGCTTTTGCTGGAGCTGGCGCCCTGAATTTGGACTTCTAGCCTCCTAGACTGTGAGGGAATAAATTTCTGTTTGTTAAAGCCATCCACTTGTGGTATTTCTGTTATAGCAGCACTAGATAACTAAAACAGTGACTGAAAGAATTTGTGATTTGTAATATGTATATTGATAGATATTGCTTTCTTGCCCTCCATAAAGGTCATACTAATTTGCATTTCACTCATCAGTCTAACTATGCCCATTTCATTCAGACTTCCACAGTGTCATCAAACTTTTTGTTGTTATGAAAGGTGGAAAATATTATCTCTGTGTTGTTTTACTTTGCATTTGTCTTATGAATGACCTCAAACACCTATCTCTTCAAATATTTAAAGACCATTTGTTTTTCTTTTTCTAAGAATTGTCTGTTTGCAAATCTTTTGCCCATTTTCCTGTTGTTATTGGACTTTTCCTTCTGATCTGAAGGATATTTTTTAATATTAGGAGAATTCGCCCTTTGTAATAAATGTTACAAAAACATTTACCTGGTTTATCTGTCTTTTAATTCTGCTTGTGGTGTATTTTGCCATGCAGAAAAATTTGAGTTTTATGTCTTCTAATTTATTGATCTTATTATTCATGGCGTTTGAATTTCATGTTGCACTTAGAAAAGCTTTCCATACTCTGAGATTATTTACAAACATTAACAAAATCCAAAACTCCTGTGCTTTTTTTCTAGTTCTTTTATTTTTATTTTTTTACATTTAGAATTTTCATCCGTTTGGAATTTATTTTGTGTAAGTTATGAGGTATAACTCCAACTTCATTTTTTCTGGATGCCAATTGGGAATTGTCCCAATGTCCAAATGCCTTTTATTGAACAATCCATCTTTTCCTTTATTGTATTAAATTCCCACATGTATTTGTGCCTATTTCTTAATCTTCTATTCTATTTTATAAATTTATTTGCCCATTCACTTGCCAGTGCCTTAACTTTAATTCTGGTAGCTTTCTAATGTCTCAATATCTGGCAAGGCTACTAATGGACCATAGCTACCAAGGCCTCCACCAGACTGAGTCCAGTACAGCTAGATGGTGCCCGGCTACCACCACTGACTGCTCTGACCGGAATCACAACAGAGGGTCCTGGACAGAGCTGTAGAAGGATGTAGAGCACAAATCTAACACATAAAAAAAGACCAGATTTACTGGCCTGACAGAGACTGGAGAAACCCCAAGAGTATGGCCCCTGCACCCCCTTTTAGCTCAGTGGTGAAGTCACTCCTGAAGTTCACCGTTCAGCTGGGGATTGGACAGCCCCATAAAACAAAACGAGACTATTGAGGCACAGCAGTCCAGGGACAAGGACTAGAAGGCAGGAGTGTACAGGAAAGCTGGTGATAGGGAATCTGAGGTTGAAAAAGGACAGTGTTGACATGTCATGGGTTGTTAACCGTTGCCACAGGGCAATATGTGAACTGTTTAATGAGAAACTATTTTGTTTTGTAAACCTCCAACTAAAGTACACACACAAAAAAGAATTATCTATGTGAGATCAAATTACAATAACAACTCAAAAGGTTTGATGGGAAGCCTAGGGGACAGTGAGTTGAAGATAATGATGATGAAATAATTTGGAAAAGGATAGTGAGGATAGCAGCACAACTGGAAGAACGTAATCAATGTCACTGAATTGTACATGTAGAAATTTTTGAAATGGTGTATTTTTGGCTACATATATTTTCACCGAAAAAAGATCCTTCAAGGTCGAGAAGGGAGAATGTTGACATGACGTGGGGTTGTTAACCAATGTCATAAAACAATATGTGTACTGACTGTTTAATGAGAAACTATTTGTTCTGTAAACCTCCACCTAAAGTACAATTTAAAAAATTAAAAAATAAAATAAAATCTGGCAAAGCTAGTTTTCTCTCATCATCATTCTCTTTTACAGAATTTTCCTAACCATTTTAATCCCGTTGTTTCAGTGTTTTCCCATATGAAATTTAGAATCCATTTTTATATTTCCTTTTTGATCCAAGAGTTGTTTGAGAGAGAATTAACATTTCTAGATGGTAACTCCCTTTTGTTTTCTGGTTTTGTTATTAATTTCTATTAATACTAGATTGAAATCAGAGAATAATATCTGAACTTTTTCTACTTTTTTGGAGTTGAAGTTTTCTTTATGGCCAGTTTTGTTGAACATTTCATGGACATTTGGGAAGAAGGTATATTCTCTGTTTTCAGGTTCAGAGTTTAACATAGCCATTAAATTTACTTTATTATGTTATTTAGGTCATTTTTTCTGTTTTTTGTCTCCTTGCTCTTTCATAGAAAGGAGAGATGAATTTAAGCCTTTTACTATTGATGTGCCTATTAGTCTTTATATCTTCTGCAATCTTTGCTTATGAAAGTTGATGCTGTTTGTTATATGGACATTAGCACCTCCGTATTTGTTGTGTGTGTTTTTAATGCTTTTTAGCATGAATTCAACCTTCTCTCTATTCTTTTTGGTTGCATTTCTCTGATATAATTGTACATGCTTTGATGTTTTATCTTTCTGAGATTTTTTTTTTAGTTATATGTCTTTGCATGACATAGAGTAAGATTTTGCTTTTTGAAGCATTTTTCATTGAGTCTCAGTCCATGTACTACTAATCCATGTGATAGTATGTTTTCTCTTAGTTCTGTCATACAATCTAGTTTTGATGGCCTTTAAAAAACTCACCATATTATCTGCTTTATTCATCTTGTTTTTTATGTGCATTTCTTCTGATAATTAGAAAGGTTTGGGGTTTTTTTGTAGTGGTTATAGTTTACCTATAATTTTATATCATATCCTTAATCTACTTATTTAGCCAACATCTATTAATTCTCGACTATGAACAATGATGAGATTACCCCTCTTCCCTTCCTTCTACCACCTAATTTTAGTTGATTATATTATCTTTTGTTGTATCTGTTAATTGTGTCTCTATTCTTATTGATTTCTTACTTTAAAGAAATCTTTGACTCCCAGCTATAAAAGATGGCGAATTCAGTATCCTTTAAGTACCTCCTACCATCTCGACTTCCTGGCTCAACATTTTTATTCAAATTGTTTCTACTTTGTCAGGGTTTATAACATTTACATTCAGTTTTGCAACCATACCATAATTCCCGCTTTTATTTTCATTTTGGTCCCACAGTTAAATAGATTCAGTGCTTGCAGGCTGTTCTTTGCTGTAGTTTTTCTATTATGTCTTGGTTGACTGAAATTTATTCTCTACTATTTCTTCAGAAGGAGCTAATGGGAACAGTACTTCCTGAGTGCTTGCGTGTTCAAAATTGTTTATTGCCTTTAGAGTTAAATGACAATTTGGAATATAAACTTTCTTTCCTGAAGAATTTTCTAGGTATTGCTACACTCTCTTTCTAATATTGAATGATATTATGGAGAAATCTGAGGCTAACCTGATTTTTCTCCCTTATAAATGACCTGATCTCCACATCCGTTGGTTACTCAAACAAACCTTCTCTTTATAAATTCTTTTAGGTTCTGGCAAAATGGCACTCTAGGTAGAAGCACCACGCCATCCCTCCACAGCAAAGATCCATAAAACTAAGCCGAACAGAGAATACAACAATCCTGAAACCCTAAAACATCAAATGAAGCGATAAAGAACTCAGCCAAGCTCCAAATGGAGTGAGAAAACTGACAGAGAATGGAGAGCGAGGAGAGATTCATGCAGAGGTCCCCTACCAGCTAACACAGCGTGGATCCACCATCTTGGACTCCTATTGGAGACCAGCAAATGGGGGTACGAGAAAGCAGCCTCACGGAGCGTCCAGCGGGAGACAAAACAACCGCTCCACACATAACAATCTCCCCGCTGCATCCTGCCTACCTGCACCATGCGCTTGACATCACACCACCAAGCAGCACAGGCACGGCCTACTGGAACCTGCCCTGCGCTGATTACCAACCCACTCTGGTGGCTGTAGTAAGTGCCACAAACAACCCATCCCAGTAACTCCTCTTCAGCTAGACCTGCCCTGCTGTACCATATCTGAGTGACTGACCCTGCCAGTTGGAGAAGGAGGCGAAAAGTATTAAGCTCACAGACGAGCAAACAACAAAGAACACACAGTCCACCTGCTCAGACATAGTCAAATTTTCTTTTAAAAAAATGGAGGAAACAAACACTCAATAAACGAGAAAAATAAG
The DNA here is from genome assembly GCA_030035585.1 of Dugong dugon. Lineage (NCBI taxonomy): Eukaryota > Metazoa > Chordata > Mammalia > Sirenia > Dugongidae > Dugong > Dugong dugon. The sequence continues at coordinate 56,937,677 of CM057472.1, forward strand.
TACAGAATGCCCCGAAAGCAGCAGACAATATCAAAACATTTACAAAAACAGGACAGGATGGTTCCAGTAGGCGTCCAAACTAAAACACCAGATGACTCTCCTGTGGAAGAAAATGCACTAGAACTACCTGATAGGGAATTCAAATCTCTAATACTCAGACTTCTCCAAGAACTGAGGCAAAAAAGCTGACAAACATGAGGAAAAAATAGACAAATAGATGGAAAATACTGACAAACAATTGAAAGAATTCAGGAAGATGATGCAGGAACAAAGGCCAAAATTCACAACTAGAAATTATACAAAGACAACAATTAGAAATCCAAAAGATAAACAACAAGATTTCAGAAATGGATGATGTCGTAGAATGGCTGAGAAGCAGATTTGAAATGGTGGAAGACAGGATCAGTGGAATTGAAGACAAACACTTGGATACAACTCTGTTTCGGGAAAACTCAGAAAAAAGAACAAAGAAAAATGAAGAGACCCTGAGAGTTATGTGGGACACAATTAAAAGCAAAAATTTACGAGTGATTGGAATTCCAGAACAGGGGGAGAAAACAGAAAATACAGAGAGGATCATTGAGGAACTGCTGACAGAAAACGTCCCCAATATCATGAAAGATGAAAAGATGGCCATTCAAGAAGCTCAATGAACCCCATATAGAAGAGACCCCAAAAGAAAATCACCAAGGCATATCATATTCACACTCGCCAAAACCAAAGACAAACAAAGAATCCTGAGAGCAGCTCGTGAAAAACAAGAAGTCACATACAGAGGAGAAACAATAAGACTAAGCTCAGATTATTCGGCAGAAGCCATGCAGGCAAGAAGGCAATGGGATGACATATACAAAATCTTGAAAGAAAAAAATTGTCAGCCAAGAATAATATATCCTGCAAAACTCTCGTTCAAATTTGATGGTGAAATTAGGTCATTTCCAGATAAACAGAAATTAAGGGAATATGTAAAAGTCAAACCAAACTTAGAAGAATTATTAAAGGGAGTTCTTCGATCTGAGGACAAACAGCTTCAGCTCACAGGCAGAACCTAGGACGCAGGATCATACGAGCCAGATACCAGTCTAGGAAATGAACTCTCGAGGACTATCCAAAACCAAAAGAAATACAACAGGGAATCAGAGCAGTTAATCAATAAATGACAACAACATCAAAACAATAAAAGAGGGAATAAATGGCATAGGTATAGAACCTTCTAATGGAGAGGAAGGCAAGGCGATACCAAGTAATGGTAGACTGCTTCAAACTTAGAAAGATAAGGGTAAAATTCATGGTAACCACAAAGAAGGTTAACAAACCAACTCATAAAAATAAAGACAAGAAACATAAAGTCTCGGCAAAAACAAAACCTACAAAAACAAAAGAAATGAAAAAAAAACCCACAAACAAAAGTAACTCAGCACAAGAGAGTAAGACATTATGCTGAGTGAAATAAGTCAATCACAAAAAGACAAATATTGTATGAGACCTCTATTGTAAAAACCCATGAAGAAGTTCACACACAAAATGTAACAATCTTTGTTGGTTACCAGGGATGGGAGAGGTGGGGGGCAAATACTAAATAGGCAATAGATAAGTGGTATCTTGGGTGAAGGGTGAGACAGTACACAGTACAGGGGAAACTAGCACAACCTGTACAAGGAAAGGTCATGGAAGCCCCATAGACACATCCAAACTCCCTGAGGGACTGAATTGCTGGGTGGAGGGCCGTGGGGACCATGGTCTCGGGGAACATCTAGCTCAATTGGCATGGCACAGCTTATAAAGACAATGCTCTACATTCTGCCTTGGTGAGTAGTGTCTGGGGTCTTAAAAGCCTGTGAGTGGCCATCTAAGATACTCCACTGGTCTCATCCCTTCGGGAGCAAGGGAGAATGAAGAGAACAGGATACAAGGAAAAGATTAGTCCAAAGGACTAATGGAGCACAGCTACCGAGGCCTCCACCTGACTGAGTCCAGTACAGCTAGATGGTGCCCGGCTACCACCACTGACTGCTCTGACCAGGATCACAACAGAGGGTTCTGGACAGAGCTGGAGAAGGATGTAGAGCATAATTCTAACTCACAAAAAAAAAGACCAGATTTACTGGCCTAAAGGAGACTGGAGAAACATCGAGAGTATGGCCCCCAGACACCCTTTTAGCTCAGTGGTGAAGCTACCTCTGAGGTTCACCGTTCAGCCTGGGAGTGGACAGCCCCGTAAAACCAAATGAGACTAACGAGGTACAGGAGTCCAGTGACAAGGGCCAGAAGGCAGAAGGGGACAAGGAAGCTGGTGATAGGGAACCCAAGGTTGAGTAAGGATATTGGTGATGTGTTGTGAGATTGTTGACCATTGTCATAGGGCAACATTTGTAGTAACTGTTAAATGAGAAACTATTTTGTTCTGTAAGCCTTCATCTTAAGTGAGAATAACAGCACAATTGGAAGAGCGTAGTCAATGTCACTGAACTGTGCATGTAGAAATTTTTGTAACGGTGTATCTTTGGCTATGTGTATTTTCACCAAAAAAAAAAAGGTTGAGAAGTAAGAGGGTTAATATGTTGTGGAGTCGTTAACCAATGTCATAAAACAACATGTGTACTTCTGTTTCATGAGAAACTATTTGTACTGTAAGCCTTCACCTGAAGTACAATAAAATACAAAAAAAGAAAAAAAAAATCTTTTATTTATCTTCAAAGTCTGGTAAACATTATAACCATTCTGTATCAAGGTGTTTGTGGGACATGGAATGCCATTTCAGTCTGTAAATTTAATTCTTTTATTTTAGAAATATTTTCTTGAAATATATGTTTAAATGTTTATTCTCTCCCATTATTTATGTTACCTTTTTCAGGGTCTCCTGCTTTTATATTTACAAATTTATCTCTGAAACTTTATGTCTTTATTTGCATTTAATGTTGCATATTTTTCTCATTTCTGACCTATATGTTTCATACTGTACTTTCTCACCCTTTACGTGCTTCCAGTTTTGCGTACATCTCTATTATGTTTTTATTTTTTCTTTTTCATTCACTTCATTCCTGAGCTCTGCCAGCCTATGTTTCATCTCTTCCCTTCCCTGAGCTATTATTTCTCTGTTTGATTGCTTGTGTTGTAGAAACAATTGCTTCATTACATTGAAAATTATGGCAAGATGTTTGTCCAAAATTTTCATCTGCTCTGAGGTAACGTGTTTATGGTTACTACTCATCTGCATTCGTTTTTCTGTCCCTTTTTAATTTTTTTTTCTTGCATCTTGGTATAGATCTTGTGTTGGTTCTTTTTTGATTCCTCATCTTTGCATAAGGTGTATTTTTCCTACTCAGTGCACTAAGCAAGGGCCAAGATGGGTACATCTCATCTTCATTGCTAGCTTCGTGGTAAGGATCAGCATGAATTTCCAAAATGCGGAAATGGATTCAGTCCTCACCTTCCCGCTTCTTAATCCTCATCGCCAGCTGCTCAAGCAGCACATTTCTCTTTCCAGCCGTAGTCACCGAGAGCTGGGTCAGAGCTCATAAATTAGACGGACATTGTCTTTCAGACCAGCTCCCACTCAGCATTTCTTGGACCCTAGCCACCCAGAGCTAGGTCTGAGCTCACACATTAGAAGGACACCTTCTTTCAGACTGTCAAATAGACGGACGACAGCCCCTGCTGGCTCTCGCTGCCCCTGTGGGTTTGTTAATTCACTGGAGTGACTCGCAGAATTCACAGGCAGTATTCCATATTTGGCGCCCTGGTGGCGCAGTAGTTAAGCTTTCGGCTGCTAACCAAAAGATCGGCAGTTCGAATCCACCAGCCACTCCTTGGAAACCCTATGAGGGCAGTTCTACTCTGTCGTATAGGGTCGCTGTGAGTCGGAATCGACTCGACTGCAATAGGTTTATACCAGCGTTAGGGCTACAGATTTATTACAACCAAGAAGGATATAAATGAAGAGATGCACAGGGTGGGGCCTGGGAGGGGCCATGGCAGAGCTTCCATGTCTTAAGGAAGGATGCACTACCCTCTAGTCTCGGCCTAGCATGCCACTTCTACCAACCTGCCTCATAGGTAAGAAGTAATAGAATTTACTTATATGGAAACTTTTAAGAATTTAGGGTTCATATTGAGTCAATCTGCAATTGTAATTATTTTTATTTTGATATGACTATTAGTGTCACACTGCTTTAATTATATAATAATTACAAAATTAATATTTATTTTTCTTGGTATATAACAGATCTGTGTTTGTGTGGGATCTGTCACTATTTAGTGCTGAAAAAGTTTTTGATCAATTTAATTGCAGTTTTGCTTAGATTACTTAACAGCTCTGGTGGACATTTCTAAAAATGGACATTAAAAAAAAAAGTATCCTTTAACTTAAGGGACTCATCTCCAGGAATAGCCATCACCTCTTACAATAGAATACTTTAAAAAAATCTTAGCACCAAAAATGTTTCTGGAATCTGTTGATTTATTGAAATTTATTCTTGTAGTACTTTCTACTATAGTCTACTAAGTATATGATTCCATGAAATTGCTTAATAAAAGATCTGACTTTTCAACTCTCTAAGCTCGTCAATTTTGAATTACTACCACTTCGGCTTCAACGTGATTCTTCTGAACTGCAGAGTCAGCAGTTATATTCTGCTAGTAAATGGATGAACTTGACATACAGAACTGCTCAGAATTACTTAAAGCATCTCATTCTAACCATTATTGAAGACTATGAGAGATAAAACGTAGCTACATAGATGATTTTTTGCCAGGGTTGGCATTTGGCAAAAACATTTACCTGCTAATCACGAGACAGCCATTATGGTGCAGTGTTCAAGAATGTGGGTTCTGGAGCCCAATTACTGGGTTCAAATTTTGGCTCTAAAAATTGTGTGAGCTTGGGAAAGTTTCTTAACCTCTCTCTGCCTCAGTTTCTTCATCTATAAAAGAGGATTGGATTAAATGGTTTAATGTACATAAAACACATTGAACAGTGCCTGGTACATAGTAAACACTGTGTGAGTATTAGACATTGTGATAAGCATTAGTTATTATCTTCATTTACTCACTGGACCTACAGCCAAACCAGGAGGGTGGCTGCTGCTGACCAACTACACTTAGAATTACTAGCTTAGTGAGAAAGTTTAAATGTGTTTAAATGTGGGAATGTTTAAATCCCTCATTTCAACTGCAGAGAAAGAAAGGTAAGGTACTGAACACCAAGGAACATAGTTTTTGATAGGAGGAAACACTCTGTGACTTGTAAGCACATAAAAATTGCTGTCCCCAGAAATAAGCACTCAAAAAAAAAAATGAAAGAGGTTTAATGATAAGACAAAGTTATTATAGCTGATCTTTTCTGTGCATATTTTAACTCTTGGGAGTGAGTAAAACTTTTCCTGGAAGGATTTATGAATTTTTAACAAGTAAAAGTTTTGGGCAAGGCATTTGGCTTCCACCTCTGTCAGTGGGGTGGAGGCTGAGGTAAGGTGGCCACGTCTGGCCATTCCTTCTGTATTCCCAGCCTCTCCCTCAGGCCTCAACTCACTACTCCTCAAGAGACATTCAGCTTTCTTGCGGGAGGACAAAGACTTGTAAAGCTATTTTGATGTATCCCCCCGCAGGCCTGGGATCAGATGGGAAATCAAAACCCCGTTTAATAGGTAGGGTAGTGCTGTGGGAAGAACAAAGGCTTTGGAGTTACAGACTGAGCTTCCAGTCAGGCTCCAGGATTTACAAGGTGGGTGATCTTAAGCAAGTTACTTAACTCCTTTCAACCTCATTTTCCCCATCTGTAACGTGGAGATAATATTACCTTCTAAGGCCCTTTTCAGAATTAAAGACAATATATGTAGAATGCTAGACACAAAGTAGGCCCTCAACTAATAGTAGCTTTTCTCATTATTAGCTGAAGACACAGGCATCTGACCTGATTCTATTTTAGCCAGCTTGGTATTTCCTGCCTCCAGCAGTAAGGTGAACACTAGATATATTAATATCTTTTTATAAATAGACAGAGATCTTACTCAAGGTCTCTATGGATTGTAGAATAATGGAAGATCTACATTTTTAGAAAATCATCTATTATATCAAATGATTAGAACAATATGGCCTCTTGCTCACAATGAAACAAGTGCATTTTGATGTTAGCTGAGGGGTAGTGTCAAGTAAGATTTTTAAGGATGGAAACTATCTTCTTTAGGATTCCCGGAAACAGCTGCTATGATGTTGGTGTACACAGGAAGTGCTGAAAAATGCTTGTTAAGTATTTTACTTTAGAACACTTTACACATATTTGTACACATACACATTTTTATAACTGCAATTTCTGCATTTTTGAGAATGAATCTTAAAAGAAAAAACGTAGCTTTTGCCAGGATTGTCAAGGCTGGGCTTGAACACTGATTCATCTTTCATCATTGTCAAGAAGTCCTAGTGCTGCACAAGACAAGCAAGACTTGGTAGGCAAAAAAATGGGAAAGAAGTAAACAACAATGGAAACAGTGGTTCTGTTAGTACCTGGACTTCAAGTAATTTTTAAAAAATTAAAAAAGAATACTTCTGTCTCAACATTTTTTAATGAACACATTACTTTTATTCTTTTAAACTCTAACCTTTTGTCTCCAGTGCGTGGGCATACAAGCATGTATGCAAAGGTGTGCACACACATATACGCTACATTCTTTTACAAAATTTACTCTGGTTTAGGCTGAAACTGAACTAAAACAAACATAAGACTGAAGGACTGAATGAAAGGGGCCTAATTTCATTGTTCTCTTGAGACTTTAAGGAGTTATGTGACAGAATAAGGCCTGAAGAGATTAGGTTCTTGTATCCTGTGGCTAAACAAATTGACCTTTGTTCGTAGTCTTGAATTTTGATATTGGTCAAGGATTCCAGAAAATATGTAAAAATATTTCATACAACAGATTAAGATTTTTAAAAAATCAAAGTTATTAAGCATATAGTGTAGAGTCAAATCGTTTTTCTATTCGCTATCTATTGTCACATAACAAACTGTCCTAAAACTCAGTGACTTAAACCAACGATAAACATTTTTTAGCTTCTTTTTATTATTGTAAAACATATATACAACACAACATTTTCCAATACAACATTTTTTACATGTATAATTCAATGACACCAATTACATTAATCATGCTGTGCAACCATCACTAGTGTCCATTGCCAAGCTTTCCCTCACCAGAAACAAACACTCAGTACTTCCTAAACAATGAGTCCCCCTTTTCCCCTTCCTCCCACCGTTGGTAACCACAAATAAACTTTGGTCTCTGTCATGGATTGAATTGTGTCCCCCAAAAATATGTGCATCAATTTGGCTAGGCCGTGAAACCCAGCATTGTGTGATTGTCCACCATTTTGTCATCTGATGTGATTTTCCTACGTGTGGTAAATCCTAATCTAATCTCTGCCTGTGGTTAATGAGACAAGATTAGATTATGTTAAGGAGGATTAGGGTGGGCTGTAACACTCTTGCTCAAGTCGAATCCCTGATACAATGTAAGGGGATTTCCCTTGGGGTGTGGCCTGCACCACCATTTATCTCATAAAAGAAAAAAGGAGAGGAAAGCAAGCAGAGACTGGGGGGTCCCATACCACCAAGAAAGCGGTGCTGGGAGCAGAGTGCATCCTTTGGGCCCAGGGTTCCTGTGTGGAGAAGCTCCTAGTCCAGGGGAAGATTGATGAGAAGGACCTTCTCCAGAGGTGACAGAGAGAAAGCCTTCTCCTGGTGCTAACACCCTAAGTTTGGACTTGTAGCCTACTAGACTGTGAGAAAATAAATTTCTCTTTGTTAAAGCCATCCACTTGTGGTATTTCTGTTATAGCAGCACTAGATAACTAAGACAGTCTCTATACATTTGCCTATTCTAGATATTTTATATAAGTGTGATCATACAAGATTTGTCCTTTTGTGTTGACTTACTTTACTCAGCATGGAAAGCAATAAACATTTTTTATCTCACTGTTTCTGTGAGTCAGGAATTTGAGCAAACCTTAACTGAGTGGTTCTAAAGTCTCTCAGGGTATTTTATGGGATTACAGTCAAGATACTGGCTGGGGCTGCAGATATCTGAAAGTTTGACTAGGGCAAAAGAATTCACTTCCAAGATGGCTCATTCTCTTGGCTGGGACCTCTGTATAGGGCTGCTTGTACGTCTTCACATACGGCAATTGGCTTCCCTCAGAGCAAATGATCCAAGAGATAGCAGGACGGAAGGGCAATGTCTTTTATGACCTAGCCTTAGAAGTCACACTCCATCATTTCCACGATATCCTGTTGGTTACACAAGTCAGGCCTATTCATTGTGGGAGGAGATTACACAAGGGCGTGAGTTCCACCAGGCAAGAATCATCAGGGGCATCCTGGAGGCTGGCTACCATAGCTCTACAAAGTTTGTTTCAAAAACATGAATCTTTCATATGTGTAGAGCAGAGATGGGGGAAATTTTCTTCTTTCCTCAGACATTTTCAACTGAGCTTATTCTTTTGGTATTCCTGCTTTTGATATAGATTTTCTTTCTCATCTATTTTGTCTCACCCTTGTCCCAGTCAGTGTACCTATTTCTAAAAATGCTCTCCGGATTTATTTGGAGTTATAATCTGCTGTGGAATGGGTCCCAGATTACCAAATTTGTTGAATTAGTGGGTAAAAAAAAGTATGGGGTGCCTTTCTCTGAGTAAACATTTAAGTTTCAGGGAATGGTTTTTCGAATGATACCTAAAACAAAACACACTGGATAGTATTTAAAACAAGTTTACAATAGTGTTTGAATAAAAACTTACAAACTGGATAGTGTTTAAAATAAGGATGTACAATTGGCTCATCACAGAAAGAAATACAATTCATTATCCATGCAATAAAGATATTTGCGCATGAAGCACCATGTGATAGTTTATGAAGTCAGATTTATTAGATGTGATTCCTGGTCTCAAGGTTCACCACCTAGAAGACCCATGATGACCTTAGTATTTGTAAAAACAGTTTGATGATTTACTGTTAATAAAAAGAATACCTACTTAATCCCTATGTAAGCTTTTAATAGATTCACATGGATGACCTTCGGATTCAGTCAGCTCAATGCCTGCACTTACCAGCTGTGCGTCCTTCAGCAGATTATTTAACCCCTCTAAGCCTTAGCACTTCTTTAAAGTGGAATAGAATAGTACCTAGCACATAAGGTTATTGTAAGAATTACTGAAAGAATGTGTGTAAGGTGCTGAACACACTGTCTAGCATACAATAACATTTAAATATTAGCTTTTATTAAACACACACACACACACACACACACACACACACACACACATATACACCTTGTAAGGATCCTTGCTGTATTTCACCTTGGGGGCCCTTTTTATAGACAAGATACTTTAAAATGAGAATCCTCATTATTTTTCAGCAAATTAAAACCTCTTGGTTAAAGAACAGTGTTACAGCAAGAATGAATCTTAAGGACTAGTACTTAGGATACAATTATGTGATGGAATGTCTTAATGTGTGCATACATTGCAAACTCTGAGATTTTGGAAAGTATGGATTAATATGGAAAGTGTCCCTTTAAGAATTAAATTTTAACCTGCGTTTAAAGAGCTGGAGGGGTCAGGAATGACTGAGAGGACATGGAGACTTTTAAGCAAAGACCAAAAAAGGCAGGAGGATAATCATCTACATAAGTTTGGCAGAGGCTGGGGAGGGGATGAGGTTAGGTATTTATTAGTGGGGAAGCTTTCCTATGTGGTTTAAAAAAAAAAAGGGACTTGATTAGTTCATGCAAGTGAAATCCAGGCTAATTTTAGATCAAGTTAGGGCTGGATTCAGGGCTCAGATGGTGTGGTCAGCCCCTGCCCACCCCCCTTTGCCCCCAGTTTATAAACAGATTCTCTCCAAGTGGTGAGCAAGACTCACATTCTCTTAGTTCAGTGACCCAGGGAGAAATCCTTTTCTAAGAACATCAGTGGACAAATTTCAAAGAGGTCTCTGGCCTGACCTGGGTCACAGGTCCAACCATCTCCAAGTCGCTGTGGCCTTAGTGCAATGGGGTGGGGGTGGGGGTGGGGGTGGAGGTGGGGCAAGTCATCTGAATAAACCACATGGAATGGGTTTACCACCACCAAGAGGAGGAGTGCTGCTCGTAGAAGGCAGGGCAAAGGATGCTGGGCAGGTAAGAGGAACATATCCACTGCAAGTAGTGTTCTGCCTAACCTCCCTTTACTGGCTGCCAGAACATGAAAGGCATGCCTTCTGTTTCTGCCTGACACCAGCCCTCTGAGCCAAAGAACCCCCTGAGGTGACTTTGGAGTCATGTGATCGTGTGAGTTCCTGGAAACCCCATCTTGTAGCAGATGTCAAAAGGACTAAGGGCAGACTGTTCCTTTGTTCCAAGACATTTGAGCTACTGTAGAATTCATTGACTAAAGGGTCAGCAAAGTGAAGAGTGGAGACAGGGTATTGCTCAGGCAGTACTAAATGAATGTAGCCACTGGGACCACCTGGGATCCGGCTGCAGGTTAGAAGGAGTCCCGTGCTACGCAGGTCAAAGCAGAAGAGTTGTGGGTTAACCCAGTTAACACACTGACCTGCTTCTCCTTGGTTATGTGTGCAGCTTTATTTCCAGTGTCTTTCCCATGTGGCCATATGTGGTCTTCATTTCAATGGACTATTATTCTTTATCCTACTAGAAAATCTCATGAATATTTTTAGCAAATTGTGCAGAGTAAAAATAAGTACACATCCTGTGCTTCATATGCATGCTTCAGCGACTTCTGGATGAGAAGGCATGTGGAGCTGGGCATGAACTAGTGGAGAAAACTAGCACAGATTATTAGAATGCTTTAGAAATCCTTTTCTGCTTCAGATAAGTGGCTAATTAAATTTAGGGTTGGCTATTGGAACAGTGCCAATTATGGAAACAAGCATCTGTTGATCACACTTTGCTTCAAATGCTTGGCTCCTTACTAGTGCAGTGTTGGAAAGATAGCAGGGAACTGCCGCTAGCACCAAGACAAGGAGGCATGTTAGGAAGAGTGATTCATCATATTTACTTTCAGACCTTCGTATTATAACAAAATAAATTTAGTAGAACTCAAATTCCAGAGAAAAGTCGACCATTTATCGTTTTAGATTCAGGCTTAGGCACAGCAGGTGGATTTTCCAAATTGCCTTAGTCTGACATTTCCTAGAAATAGAGGCTAACATTGTTCCATTTTTTTGGCAAGTGAAATGCTATATTTGAACATTCTACAAATCACTTGGCAGGACCAGGAATTTCGAACACTTAGCCATCTTTCCAAGCCTTGATTGAGCTTGATTTTGTCGAGTGATTTTTAACTGTGAGACAGTCCTTTTTTGATTTGGAAATAGGCTCACAAAACTTAAGTTATTTGCCAAAGGTCACCGAATAATACACACAGTAGAGCCGGGAATTGAAGAATGTTGATTAGAATGCAGAGTTATAGGAAATGCCTCTAATTTGTCATGTATCACACAGACAAAGTTGATTTTAACTTAAGATTCTTAACCTTCTCCTCCTGTCTTTCTCCTCTAGTACTGCTACATTTGCTTACTGTGATGTTTGCCTTTGGTAAGGCTCTTACCGTAAGTGAGCATGGAAAGCTGCAAATCACATTTACTCTTCTAGAAGCATGCTTCTCTGCTGTGTCATGCAGATCCAACAGGCAAATCCACTTTGCCAAGAGTAAGACCATATTCCAGGTAATGATGTCCTTTGAGCTTTCCAATTGGAAATGGTAGGTCTAAGCAAATTAAATCCAAGCAAGAATCATCAGTTAATTACTTCTTAACTGTTAGACATGTCTGGTCTTCACCAGTTGTCCCTAAGACACCATTTTAATCCACTATTTTAATATGCTTTTCTATACTCCTTTGGGGTTTCTCTACTCAACAGTCTTTTAGGTTATTTGTCAGTGGTGTTTTTGCTTGTTTGTTTTTGTGGATATCACAGATTTTCCCCTGTATTACTTCGTATCTTTGGTGTTACTGACTTTAATTGTAATCTTTTCCTAATTATAGATTTTCTGATATTTGAAAATAACTTTTAGGTTGATAAAATGCAGGCATCTTCTGGGGCAGGGGGCAGGTGGGAGGTTAAAGAGGAAGAGAGACAGCAGATGAGCTTGGATTTAGACTTGTTTACTTAGGTGCTAGGGAGCCCCTGGGTGGCACAAACAGTTAAGTGATGGGCTACTAACTGAAAGGTTGGAGATTTGAACCCACCCGGAGGCACCTTGGAAGAAACTCCTGGCAATCTGCTTCCAAAGGTCGCAGCCACGAAAAACCCTGTGAAGGGCAGTTCTGCTCTGAAATATATGGGGAATCGACTCCATAGCAACTAGATTTGTTTGTTTGTTTAGTCAGGTGCCTCTGGGACATCCAGGTGGAGATAGCCAATATGTGCTTGGAAATAGTCTGGAACTCAGAAGAGAGGTCTAGGCTAGAGATAGAGCTTTGGAATGATCAGCTTATAAGTAATACATGAAACCATGAGAATAAATGTAAACATCCACAGGAGAAAGCATAGGTTGAAAAAAGGCTGGCATTAAAGGGCTGGGTAGAGAAAGAAGGCCTGAGAAGCCTGAGTAGTCAGAGAAACAGGAGACCTGGGGGAGAGTCCTGTTTTGAAAGTCAAGGCTAAGGTTTCCCAAGGTTGGGATACGAGTCTGGCCATCAGGCAGGCACTGGCTTCAGAAAGAACAGTTTTGTGGAGTGTAACAACTGGAAGGCCAGACTCTAGTGGGCTGAGGTATAAACAGTCAATGAGAGGAGGACATTATATTCAAGGAAATTGGCAGTGACAAGGTAAGAAGTTAGAACAGAGGTTTTTCAGTATGGAGAAAGTTGACTATGTTTGTTAGGGAGAAAGAGGAGGAATTAGTGGCAAGGGAGAGATTGAAAAAAGAAGAGAGTGGGTCCTGTTGATGCTTGGGTTTCAGAGTGGTGGTGAGTCTTGAGGGGGATACATGTTTCTTCAGGTGGAAGGAAGGAAGTCAAGAATGGGTGAAAATCCAGGAGCTAGAATGGTAAGTCGCGGAGGAGTTATCGGCCCTGATACCCACTCCCTTTTCAATGAGACAGGAGGCTGGGCTGTCAGCTGCACATGAAAGAAACATTGGTTGACTTGGGGAGTGTCTTTATAAATTAAATTATAGGGTGCACCTAGCTTTTATGGACCTCAGATATTAAATTTCCATTTTGGAATTTAAGTCCTTTTTCACTTCGTTCTGAACCCGAGACATATTCAAGAGCCAATAATTTATACCAAAAAGCCATAGAAGTACTAGGGTCTCCTTCAGTGCTTGTAAAGCTCGTCTGGGAAATTTCTGACCAGCTGAAGGCCTGCCTCCTGATGTATATGTGACTTGGTCTAATACAGAAAATCTATCCATCTTCTTGCAGATCTGTTGATGTAAAGACTGATGGTTGAGTAATTCATGCCTTAACTAACCTGATAAATTGACTCAGTCTTTGAGAATGTTATATCTTCTTTGGAGATAGAGTAAAAACTCCTTGGCGTAGGGAGGTTCCCTGAGAAATGTTAGTGTTCCTGAGGTAATAATAGGCTAGAAAGTCCTTTATTGTGGGATGAGTTTGACAGCAAAGAAACGGAAAGAAATAAATATGAGTCATAAGGAATCCTCATTCCACGTCTTTCAGCCATTGTCAATCATATACATGAAAATTTTGTGAGGAACTTAAATGTTATATATCTGTATTTTACATAATATTTATAAATGTTATATACTTTAGCTTCACCTCTGATCAAGAACGAGGCCTGTCTGTAGTTTCGCTTTCCTCCTCTGTTTTGATACACTTGCTGCTACATGAGGCAGAAACTCCTTTAGCAGAGTGATCAGCTATCAGGGAAGAGAGATGGGATGGGGATATAGGCTTCTGTATCTTGGTGGAGCCCTCAACATTTTAAAAATTCTTCTGTTTTCCTTTGTGACTTCTTACCTCTGCCCTGGGTTTCCTATTTGGCACATACCTTGGAGTAAGTCCAGAGCAGTCACGGCTTACCCCATGTATCCTCAGAACTGAGCAGATGTTTGTCTGTTCTTGTTCAGGTTCCACACCGCACCTCAGGGTCGGGTGAAAAGTAGCTTTAAAAACCCCACGTACAGCTGGCCAGAACCTGTTTACTCGTGGCCGATGGCCAACTTTGAGGTCACTGGTGCTGTGGCTCTCAAGGTCCTGTTAATTGGCACATTCAGTTACATGTGGGTTGGGGATGGTGGGGGGCTGCCCAGCATAAGCAGGACTTTGCCCTTTATTTTGTCAAGCTAACAATACCAAACCCTTAAATGTAGACTGAACTAAGTGAAAGGCTAAGGAAAATTAGGACATGAAGCATCGGAAGGATTTTGCTTTTAATTAAAATTTCCCAACTTAATTTCTTTTAAGAAAATTAGCTAATAAGCATTTATTAAGCATCGATCATTTCTGGTTTACAAATACTTGGTATTACTTGGTGGCACTCACTCATGCATAAACTATAGGTTTTAATGTGTCCTTAGACCTCATTTAGTTTTTTGCTTTCCAGAGCATTTGTCTCCTCCATCATGTTCTGGATCCTGATGAACCTCTAAAGGAGATTCATTTGTCAGACATAGATCCTGAGGCTTCCTCCCCCCACGTGGTGCCAGATGTAAGAGAGGGCCCCTTTCCCCCCTCAATTTATAACACAGGCTCTGTCTTCTCACTACGCCCATCTTGGCAAAGCTGAAGAAACAGCATCGTGATGTCAAGGACTAATCACAGACTTGGGGAGTACTGTGTCTTCAGTCATTATCCTGACCCCTGGGATATCTTCCTCCCCCTGTGCACGTGAATGGATTTGGAGATGGCCTATGAAATTCTCTTTTTCCTGTATTTATCAAGTGTTCTGTTTTCTGCTGAACCTTCAAACGTAGTTTTTCAGTGTCTTATTTACTGTTGGATGTTTTGAGGATAGTCTTTTTCCCCTCTGGAGACCTTAAAAAATAGGCCATATTCCTATTTTTCTGAAATTTTCATTCTGCCTATAAGTAGGGAGACTAAAATAGTCTTCTAAATCTGTGGTCCTTAAGTTTATCTTCCCTCTTAACTTTAACCAACAGGACACTTGCTTATTGGGGTGGAGGCAAGAGGTGAGAGTTGCAGTGCAAAAAGTTGTACTGAACTTAGGTGCCTGGTGAGTCTTTCAGTCCCTGAGCCTGGGGAATTGCTACACTAATCTAAAATCAACAGAGGAAGCAATGCAGAGCCAACGAGCAAGGCCAAGTACACAGTAGAAATCAGGGTCATGGGTTAGAAATTGATCTGGGAGTGAAATTATGAGCCTACATAAAGCTTTTACAAGGCTCAATTTCAGGAAATAAAGTCAGTACATTTCCAAGGTAGTTTATTTGAGGTTATTTCAAAGCTTTAATTAACATCCTTTTGTTCTGCCTAAATGATTGAGGACATGGTGGACATTTGTCTAGTTTTTAAATTTTCTGCTCAGCATCCCCCTTCCGGTTTTGGGGAATTCTACATGGCATGTAGTATTAGGAAGCAGTAGTGCTCTGCATTCCATTCAGGGGCGATCCCCCTCTCCCTACCGCAGACATCCAGGGTGTGGCACAGATAACAGGCTCAGCCAATCAGACACTCCTCTCTGGGACTTTGACTATTAAGGAGGTGAAGCAGAGGTTCAAGGATAGTTTAGAACCCAATCATGATGGTGGTATTGTCCTGTGGCCAGTGGTAGTATACTAGCAGGGGCAGGCTGTCCCAGTGGCATCACCTTGTGTGTGTTCTTCATTGCCCATCTTCTTTTAGTTTCAACCCATCTCCTGAGCCTTGTTTTCCATCCCTCTTATCCGTCCTGTGAGCTATTCAATATCCTTCCAGTATATTCTAGTTTAGATAAAATTAGCCAGAGCTGGCTTCTGTTGCTTGCAACCAAGAATTAGATGGAAACCTCTGATGTTCCTGACCTTATATCCAAAGAGGTGTTTCCAGTGCTGCTAGTTGGTCTCTATTTAGAATGGCCTGGCAGCAAGGATGGTAAGCCCTATGAACTTATGGACTTTAGGACAGATCTAGCATCAAGAGTTACTGGCATATATCCAAATTAAACACCATTAACTTAGTGGAGAGAGAAATTCCATTGAGTATGGGCTCTAAATAGCAATATTTGCAGATATGAATCCCAGGCCACAAACCTAGATGGCAAGAAATGCTGAGTTTTTGAGTATTTAAATTAACTTAATTTCAACTTGAGTCAGATGCACCTTAATCATCAAAGCTTCATCTTTGTTTTTTAAAACTCTTTATTGTTGTTGCGTGCCTTTGAGTCGATTTCAACTCATAGCAACCCTATATGATAAAGTAAAACTGCCCCACAGTGTTTCCTAGGCTGTTAGAGTGTACCACAAAGCCAAGCCTTCGAAGATTTGGTCACCTTTGCAGCTATATGGAGAGAGTTCTGATCCTTGATGCTTGAGGAACCCACAGACCTCTTTCCCTCCCTCTTACCTCCAGGAATCTTCTAGTCTGATGAACATTCCACTTCATGTTTCCCTTGCAGATACCTCCTCCCTGTATTAAATTAATCAATGGCATAAGATTTTGAAAACAAAAGTTAAGAAATGTCTTGCAGGCAATTTCTGCTTTCTGTCCTGCCACAAGCCTCCTTTGAAACAGGGAAGCACAGAGTCTGCTCTTTGCTTGAATGGGAGAAGGGAGTGGGGTCAATATATGCGGTGGGAGGGAAATAAAAACTAATTAATAGATTTTAAAAAGTCTTATCAGTAACATTTAAAATTAATGAGGAGAAAAATAAAATAGAAGCGCCAAAAGGCTATCAATTGCAAAATAGACGGGTTAATTGGATTTGACTTTGGTGTCACCATCTTCAGTGATTCCCTAAAGTTTCATAAGAGATGCAATATCATCTCCAAGTTGCTCTGGTATGAATAGTGTCATTCCCTCCTTTCTCATCCTAACTTTTTTAGAGTCAGGAATGAGGAGGGTTTCTTGTCCAAATTCTGTAAATCAAGTCATCAACTCTATCTCTAATTAATGTGGGACTTCTACTCTGGCAGCAAATATCCACAATCCAGCTTCTTACTGACTCCCATGTTCCAGCTGCTGCTTTTCACAGAATTCACTTGCTGTTGACTTTCCAATTTTAGATAGCAAAGCCACCTAGGTGAGGATTCCCTGCCAATATGTGATCCTCATAATTTGCAAGTGCATTTTAAATAAGCATATACTAATTTTTTTAATTCGTTGTAGATTCTGATTCCAAGAATTCCTGGGGATTTACAGGTCTTGTTCATTACACACACATGAAGGCCAGATCCTGGTAAAATGAATGATTAGAAAAGGTGGTTGGAAGAGGGAAGGACAAGTCTTCATAAACTGATCACCACTGTTGACTTGGGGTCACAGGAACCCTGATTCAAATGGACTGAAATGATTCAAATGGACTTAAATGATTCAAATGAACTTAAATGAGATTTATTATCCCATTTAACAAGACAGGTTAATTCCAGGACTGGTTAATTGAGGAGCTCAGTGACATCATCTAGGACCCAGGTTCTATCCCTCTTTCCTCTCTGCCACTCTCTGTGTGTTGGCTCCTGCCCTTATGGACCCAAGATGGCTCTGGCACTTCCAAGTATCACATTGGCACAATATTTCCAGAGTCAGAGAAAAGAAATTGTTTCTTCTTGCATGCCTCTTCTTTATAGCAAGAGAGCTTCTCCCAGAAGTATGGTCCCCTCAGTAGATTTCTTCATGTGTCTCATCGGCCAGAATTAAATCAAAACCCCTTCCTATGGCTTGACCCAGGATGTCCTTCCCAGAGTAATGCCATCATGGGGACCAAATTAGGGCTTTGCCAAGGAAGGAAGGGATAGATTCAGGCAGACAACCAGCAGTGTGTATCATGCCAGCTTATCCCCCATGAGCTTATAAATGACCTGTAGATGTGTTTTATACTTTCTGCTCCTATGTTTCTTGAGTCCCACTCACATTCCCTGGGCTCCAAGGGTTACCTCAACAGCCACTGTCCCATCCTCTTACAGCTTCCAGTGTTCTCTCTGTCCAGCTCACACCCCACCAGATGAAGCCCCAACTCATCTGATCAGAATCAGAAGCATCTCTAATTCTCTATTCAAGGAGATGGAGGAGACTCCCTTCTTCCACTGACAAGATTGGAAGAGAGCTTAGAACTCCATTCATTCATTCACTTATCCATTCATTCATTCCCTCACTTAATACATATTTATTGAGTGCCTGGCAGGGTACTAGATGCTGAGTATACAAAGGCAGTTAAGGCACAGCTTCTGCCCTCAAGGAGCTTGTAGAAGAAACAAGGAAACAAACATGATGGTCTTATAGAAGCTGTGTTGTAAGTAGGGCATTAGAGAAAGCTTGATAATGTGGTTCAGGGATACTGTGGGAAAAATAAGCAAGGTGTACTGGGAACAAGACCATATTTCTCAGGGATTCCAAATGACTGGCTTAAAAATGAATTTTTGAAGAATAACCCATTTACAAGTTAGTGGTGATACCAAGTGTCTTACTGGTCTAGTTCTGCTGTAACAGAAATACCACAAGTGGAGAGTTTAACAAAGAGAAGTTTATTTTCTCACAGTCTAATAGGCTAGAAGTCCAAATTCAGGGCATCAGCTCCAGGGGAAGGCTTTCTGTCTCTGTCGGCTCTGGAGGAAGATCCTTGTCATCAGTCTTCCCCTGGACTGCAAGCTTCTCTATGCAGGAACCCTGGGTCCAAAGGATGCACTCTGCTCCTGGTACTGCTTTCTTGGTGGTATGAGGTCCCCTGTCTCTCTGCTCACTTCTCTCTTTTATATCTCAAGAGATTGCCTCAGGACGCAATCCAGTCTTGTAGACTTGAATCCTGCTTTTACTAACACAACTGCTGCCCATCCTCCCTCATTAACATCACAGAGGCAGGATTTACAACATAGGAAAATCACACAATACCAGGAATCATGACCCAGCCAAATTGATACACACATTTTTGGGGGGACATAATTCAATCCATGATACCAAGTGTTCCATATTAAGAACATTTTGGAAGGGGGATTGGATTCTCCAGCTTTTCAAAGCAGTTGGTAACTTTGTTGTTTACTAATCTTTTTAGAAACATCGCTTTTCTGGAGTTTAATTGCAAGTCAGTATATGGTGTTGGACCCCTGGTGGCACAGTGGTTAAGAGCTTAGCTGCTAACTGAAGGTTGGTAGTTCATATCCACCAGCCGCTCCTTGGAAACTCTATGGGGCAGTTCTACTCTGTCCTGTGGGATCACTATGTGTCAGAATCAACTCAACAGCAATGGCTTTTTATACGGTGTTAAAAATATATAACTGCTGAATGTTTCATATAAACTTTCATCAAGTTTCAGAAGAAACATTGCAAATATTTTAGGTTGGACACCCTAATGATCTGGGTCGCTCTTACTCAAGATCATTTTTTACTTATTTCAGTGTTATCTTAGGGATTAGGGAGCTGTTATAGGATTTGGAGGTTCCTGCTCCCTGAGAATCATCCTGAATTCCCACATGTTTTCCCTCGCTTCTCTTCTGACTCATCCAGTCATGGTCTCCACATCTTGGTCCTTTGCTCTTTGCTCTTCTCTGTACACACCTCTTTCTTCTAGAGGGCATCTGCTCACACAATGGCCCTATCACAATTGTGCGATTGATGTCCAAATTTACATTTTGGTTCTGAACTCTCTTCCAAGTGCTAATCTTACATTTCCACACATCTTCAGGATATTTCCAGTTGAGTGTATTGCTAGTAACTCAGATTCAGCACACTTAAAGCTAAATGAATCATACCTTTCATCCCCAGTCCCCCTCAATATTTTTTTCTAACATTTATTTAAGGCCAGCTCAAATCTCATGTTCTCTGTGAAGCACTTTTTGATGATCTTTCATCCAATAAATAAATACTTATTGAATGCCTGTTATTGGACTTGATTTATCACAGATCCAGAGTAAACAGTGGAGAGCAAGCAGCTGAGTCCTCACTCTCATGGAGCATACATTCTCATGAGATGAAATATCAGATAACAAGTGACAAGCACTAAGAGCTCCTAAAACTTTTCTTGTCTATATAATGGAGATATGGCAATAATAATAACTTACCTTGAAGAGCCACCGTTCACCTGTCAGTTTGTCATACTGTGGGGGCTTGTGCGTTGCTATGATGCTGAAGATACGTTACCGGTATTTCAAACACCAGCAGGGTCATCCGTGGATCCATGGTGGGCTGGTTTCAGGAGATCTTCCAGACTAAGACAAGCTAGGAAGAAAGGCCTGTCAATCTACTTCCGAATATTAACCAATGAACACCTTAGGACCACAACAGAACATTGTCCAATATGGTGCTGGAAGATGAGCTCCTTAGGTTGGAAGACACTGATACAATAGTTGCAATAATGAACTCAAACATACCAATGATCATGAAGATGGCACAGAACCAGGCAACATTTTGCTTTGTTTTTTATTGTGCTTTAGGTGAAAGTTTACAACTCAAGTTAATTTCTCATACAAAAGTTTATACATATGTTGTTTTGTGACATTCATTTCAATTCCCACAATGTGATAGCACACTCTCCCTTTCCACCCCTGGTTCCGTGTCCATTTGACCAGTTCCTGTCCCTTCCTGCCTTCTCATTTTGCTTTTGAATAGGAGCTGCCCATTTGGTCTCATGTATCCGATTAAACTAAGAAGCACATTCGTCATGTGTATTATTTTTTGTTTTATAAGCCAGTCTAATCTTTGTCTGAAGAGTGGGCTTTGTGAATGGTTTCAGTTTTGGGTTAACAGTGTGTCCAGGGGCCATAGTTTTGGAGGTTACAGAGCTAGTAAATGATGAGTTTCCTTCCATTAAACCAGGAAAATACAGTTATAATACATTGTTTTGGGTAGAAATAAAATATTTAAACTTTAAATAATGTTATGTGTTTCAGTACACCTACTTTTCCATTTTTGCAGCTACTTTAATGTTCTGGAAAAAATAATCATTAAAAAATACCCTAAAACATATATATAGGGAACACATTTTTTCCTTTTGCCTCAGGCTCCAATATGGCTTGGAATACCACTGTTGGAGTCTATCATTATTTATACTTTTGCTATTTTGTGCACCATGGGGTTTTTTTGCATTAATTTTGATTTTTCAACATATTGCATTAAGTACTATTTATCTTGATTACTGAGTTTTTTGGCACTCCCTTAAATTTTGCACCTCACTCTAATCCCAGCCCTGAGTGGTAGAGCTGGAATTCAAATGGAGACAATCTGGCTGCAGATCTATACCCTTGACCATTACACTACTTATGTTGTGTTTCTGTTAGGTGCTGTCAAGTCAATTTTTGACTCACAGCAACCCCATGTGACAGAGTAGAACTGTCCCATAGGGTTTTTTTGGCTGTAATCTTTACAGAAGCAGATTGCCAGGCCTTTCTTCCACAGAGCAGCTGGGTGGATTCTAATTGCCAACCTTTCAGTTAGCAGCCAAGTGCTTAACCATTGCACCATCAGGGATCCATATTTATGTCCTAATATTGATGATTTTTATAACTACACCTATAACAATATATTGCTGCTCTTTCCAAGTCAACTATAAATGCCTCGTGAGCATAGGCCATTTTTATACCACCTTCTTGCATTCCCAGAAACATCTAGCCTGATGTTTATTTAGCACATGGGGTGCTTAATAGAAGTTGACTGAATAAAAGGGAATCCAAAGAGACTTTTCTAGTGGACTGAAATTTATCGTCACCAATGACTACTTTTATCACAATTTGTAGTTTTGCTTTATTGTCTTCAATTTCCTCTTATATATTTCATTTTGACTTTATGAACATAACTAGCTGAATGCTCTGTCACATATAAAGATGATGTATTAACTTATCAATGAAATACTGTGAAAATAAAATGCTTTCTTAAACCCAGTAAAATGTTTTCTTTTTGATGTGACTTTCCCCATTTTTCGGAAATATATGGCATTTGAGAAGAAAACCTAGAAGTTTTAGATTTGTAAGTGAACAGATTAATGTAATAAAGAGAAGGTAGAAATGTTCGTTCACATAATTATCGGCTCTTTGGTAACAATATGGCAGTTTCTGAAGCACAGCAGCTCTCTGCTTTATACTTCTCTACAAAGCCAAGCTCTGCTCATCACCTCCTACACTAGACTGTGAAATCTCCTTAACCCGTGGGTGTACCTGTCTCAGTGTAGAAACTTTATGCTTGGTTGGATATATTTTCTCTAGCACTACTTCCGGGAATAACAGGAGGGAGTGGGCATTTCCTCTCCTGCCAATGAACCAGTGGATGTGGTTTTTTCAGGCGATGGGGTCAATGACTGAAGCAGCAATTTCTTGAGGGTACATTATATAAAACCCTTTGGAAGCTCTCCTGGAGCTGGGAGTCTTGCAGACAAAACAAAGGAAATGCATTGCATCAGGAAACATCCAGAGCAGGTGACTTCTGGAGGGCCCCTCCTGCCAAGTATTGTCATTGGGTTAGTCCTATACCCTTCTTGCCAATCCATTCATAGGTTGGATTGAAAAATATACAAATCTCTTTGAATTGTTTGGTTTTATACTAAACAACTCTAAGCAGGTTTTAACTTCTCTTTAATTATATTTTTGAGGGTTCTATACCGATGAGTTTATTGACTCATTTTACTAAAGAGCCTTTACAGCATGGAGCCAGGAAAATTGTCACCTGCTTGACATTTGGGAATCTTATGGATGCTCCCTTGTGCTCCCAGTTCTGCAGGGAATAAAATGCTGTACTCAGTCTTGCTTGGAAATCGCATTGTTATACAATGCAAATATGAAGAGTTGTATAATTATCAAAACTCTGCAACTAATAAAATTTGCCTAAGGTTTGCCTCACTTTGAAGAAGCAAGCTGTAAGAACTGCACGGAGTTGTTAGTTTGCTCTGAAGACAGTTTTGTTGTACATCATCCTTCCTATTAAAATCTTGAAAATCCCACTTAATTTGAAGTGTGGGTCATACCATTAAAGTTGGGAAAGAAAGGTGTCGTATCACTGCAGACCTTTCAGTTACAATTTCAATATATATTAATTAGCACGTGGTTCTGAAAGTATACTCCGACACTTCAAATTAAACTGAAAACCCTGCTCCCCACCTGGTGCAAACACAACCTCATGTAGTCTAGGGGAAGAAGAAAGATCTTTAGAGAGCATATCATTTGCTCAGTGCAACCATTAACTACCCCATGGCTAGGCATGTCTACGTACATCTCCTAGGCCATTGTAGACTGTAGGCCAGACTCTTAAAAATGAGGTGGCAAAGCTTAAGTTTAATCAAGACTCAAGTCCACTGTAGCTTCTATTTTAATAATCTCTGGTGGTGCAGTGGTTAACAGCTCGGCTGCTAACCAAAAGGTTGGCAGTTCAAATCCACCAGCGGCTCCTTGGAAACCCTGCGGGGCAGTTCCACTCTGCCCTATAGCGTTGCTGTGAATGGGAATCAACCTGACGGCAACAGGTTTAAGTAGGGAAATAGTTCAGTAGGTTATCTGAGGTTAGAGTAAACTGGTGAGAGACTGAGTCTCCAAACACATCAAAGAGAGTGAAAAGAAGACTTAGCACAAAGTGAGGAAAAAGTTGTAAAAGATGTAGAGTGGTAGGGCCCAGGCCTAAACCCTGACGTCATACGTTCCCTCACTGAATTCTTGGGGAAGACAGGAAAGATCTGAAAATAAGTCAGCCATATCTTCATCTGAGGTAAGCCAAGCTCAGATGAAGGCAAAGCAGAAGTCAACAACCATTCTTTCTACTTCTGTAGCAAGGCTAGTTCTCTGTACAAGTTCAGGGTGCTTGAATTTTACACACAAGAGGGTTTAAACTTGGCTTCTAGTCTTAGATTTTGATGTCAAAAGGTTAAGAAAGAAACAACTGGGGAGGTCTGGAAGGATGTGATTCAAGAAACATAAAATGAGAGCCTATTGAGGGCCAGGTGGGAGACCAGGGGCTGGAGATACAGACACGATTAGACATAGTACGGCCTCACAGAGCTATGATCTGTCAAGGATCATGTATCTTACATTCCAGCCCACTACAGGTTCCCAAGCTTGGATAGTGCTAGGTAAATTGCCCAAGTACACTTGCAGAACCACGTGCTAAAATATATGGAAATTGTAACTAGGAAGGTTGGCAGTGATTCGACTCCTTTTTCTTTCCCTACCTCGGTAGTATGGCCCACACTTCAAAATGCCTTTGTATTATGCATCTTCCATGCAGTGTTCCTCCATACCTGCCTTGACTTTTCTGCTGCTGAGCTCTGCTGTGCCACACACTTGCCTCCCCAGAGAGCTAATTATAAGCCTCTATTTTAGTGCCTGCTTACAACGAAAGCTGGTGTCAAAAGCAGCACATATCTATATTGAAATTTCAAAGGGTAAAATTCCTGAAGGCAATTATGTGCTTCACCATCCAAGTGATGATGGTTCAGAGAAGCTGAAGTAGGTCTGCTCAGGTCAGTAGTGAGGAAAATGCAGGTCAAATGAGTGTCTAATAAGTGTCTACTGAAGATGACCATCATGATATTGGTGAAATTATCTACTGCGAGTTTGAGACTTTTACTACTTATGTAAAGAGGCAGAAGAACTTCTGTGTTCTCAGGATCTGAGCTTGGACTACTGTAGCCTTGTAGACAAGCACACACTTTTGGATGCCCATAAGGTCTTTCACTAGCCCTCCTCAGTCTTGAGAAATAAAGTTTCCAATGTAACAGTAGCTTAGAATATTTGAGCATTGGATTTATGTATAGTTTTAACTTTTGAATTTTTAATCACAGACTTTCTTGAAAGCGTATGAACTGCTTTAGACCTTTGGTCTCTGAGCCAATTTTTATTTGATGGAAAGCTATTATCACTTCTTCTCCATTTCAGGACCTGGGTTGTTGGTGTAAACAGTTTACTCTCAGCTACTCACCAAAGGGTTGGCCATTTGAATCTACCCAGTGACTCTGTGGGAGAAAGCCCTGCAATCTACTTCCATCAAGATCACAGCCAAGAAAATCCTGTGGTGTGCAGTTCTACTCTGGAGCACTGAGGTCACCACGAGTTGAAATTGACTCAATGGCAACGGGTTAGGTGGAAGAGAAAAAAGTAGAAATGGAAACAGTATGAGAATATATCTATGTCTTAGACTTCGAAGAGGAAACTCAAATCTTCCAAATTGTCTTTTGTAATCCATTCAATGTCCAGAAGTCTCTAGACATATACTACCCCCTTTAATACAAAATAAAACAAAAACTCTGTATGCGTTCAGAGCTTCCATGAGCTTTTGTGTTTGTTGGTAGAAATTTCATCTGTGAAACTAAAACTCTTCAAGCCTTATGGCAGATCCCTAATTTCTGTGGGATTCTATGAAACCTTGTCTTATTGAAAACTCCGTTTCTATCTTCCTTCCATCTTGAGATGGGGTTGAGCATTTTATCAGATTGACAGCAGGGAATTTTTACCTGCTTGACTTGTTCTTAATATTTTACTCGGATTTCAGTCCAATGAGTCTGCATCCTACTGGGTGTGGGAGGCCATGACTCACCAGAAGCGAGGACACTGTGCCATGTGCACACCCAGAGTGTTGCAGGGTGATTGGGGGACTTCTTTGGGGTGGCTGCCATTTTGTTCCTTCCCCTTGTTCTCTCTTAGATATTTACTTGGCTCCTTGCTCCCAAGGAGAACCAGTCAGTTGAGCATTTAAATATTAAATTAACTCCTCTTTCTGCAAAAGTGGCTGAGCTAGTTTTTACAGGAAACAGACTGGTGCCTGAGGAAGGATAGGGGTGGGGAGAAGAAAGATTGAGTTGAAAAGGTGAACAAATCTGTGGAAAATAGCTTTTCTATGTAATTAGAAGTTTTATGATGCTTTTCCCATTACTCATGATCTTTGTGCGTTTGTGTACGAGTAGACCAAGAAAATATTTTAGTGAGGATAACCTTGCATTAATTAATTTGTGCCAAGAGGCTTCCTCTTTCCTGCTGATGCACCAGCCACTTGACCCATTAAAGCACAGAGAGACTTGACCCCTAGCCATCTCATTACTGTTGAATCGCATTTTGTAAATCATACCTCCTTCTTTCACTCTCTTTCAGACTAAGGACCTGCCCATAACTCTAGTGCTACAGAAT
This sequence comes from Dugong dugon, assembly GCA_030035585.1. Taxonomy (NCBI): domain Eukaryota; kingdom Metazoa; phylum Chordata; class Mammalia; order Sirenia; family Dugongidae; genus Dugong; species Dugong dugon. Next base: position 56,963,876 of record CM057472.1, read on the forward strand.
GAGTACTTCTTTGGGAGGAAGCTAGCTAAATGGAGCTGTTGTCAGGTGAAGGGCGGAAGCTGTACACAGGCACCCTTGTTCCTCATTCCTCCCAAGGCGCTCCTCCTCCTCAGAGACTCCCTCACTCTATGTCCTGCTTCCTTCCTGCAAGCATTTCTGGAGCTGGGTAACTTGGTTACATTTCTTACCCAAAGCTTTTTTTCTTTTTTTAACTTAATGGAGTTTGCAAATCAGTCATTTTGGGTTATTGGTTGCAACCTCAACAGCATATCGGAACAGGGAAAAATACACATTCCAGATCCCACCTTTGGAGAGATTGATGCAGTAAGTATGAGGACAGGATCCTGGAATCTGTATTTTTGAAAAATGCCTTCCTATCTTTCTCAGGGAGTCACTGGGTGGTGCCCAACAGAAAATGAGTTTGGCTGCTAACTGAAAGGTTGGCATTTCAAGTCTACCCAGAGGGCCTTGGAAAAAAGGCTCGGTGATTTACTTCTGAAAAATCAGCCATCGAAAACCCTATCGAGCACAATTCTACTTTCTAGTCTAACACACGTGGGGTTGCCATGAGTCAGAATCAACTTGATGGCAATTTTTTTTTTTTTTTTTTTTAAATCTTTCTCAGGCATAGCCAGGATTAGAAACTGTCTTCGCCAGTTCTTTGCAAAATGACTAGGGCCAATCTACGAGGAAATGTTCACCAATCTATATACAACATGTATATATTTTCCACAGATTAAGTGTATGAAATTAGAAGTGCTGTTTTTAAATCTGAGATTGTCATGATCACGTTACTTGGTGTTAAAGTGCCTATCCTTTTATGAAGTGATGGTGATCACAGTTCAATTCAATTTGTCGATATAAAAATTAACAATCTTATGTTGGTACCCCCCAAATTTTGGACATTTTAAATTTTGTTTCTTAATTTCTAAAGTCTGGGAACATTTTTCCAGACACTGATCATTTGAAAATATTGTAGACAGACTACTCCTGCTATTTATTTTATTTGTACCATAAAAAATAGAAAATGTTTATACATTTTTCTGTTGTTCATAGGATCCCTGAGCAAAACAATGACGGAGTTAAAATTGACAGTTGTTGTCCTTAGCTGCCTTGAAGTAGGCCTCAACTCATAGTGACCCCATTTACAACAGGAATGGACCATTATGATCCACAGGTTTGGCTGATTTCCTAGTCCCTCTCATTCTGGAAGCTCCGCTGAAACCTATTCGGAATCATAGCAGCCCACAAGCCTCCGCTGACAGACAGGGTGGTAACTGTGCCTGAGGTCCATTGGCCGGGAATCAGACCCAGGCTAAAAACATGGAAGGCAAGAATTCTACCACTGAACCACTGCTATCCCCATACTGGCAGTATTAACATGTTATTTCTACTGTCGTCTGTTGTGCCTCAGACTAGGAAAGAAAGATGAGAGAAGAGACAGGTAGAAGTGAAGTGAGAAGAGGGACATACTGAGAAGGGAAGTTGTTCTCTCATCAGGGATGCTGCCTCGAAGGCCCTCCTCACCCTCCTGAGTCTGGGGGCTGAGGTAGGGCAAGGGCTGACGACAGCCATTTCTAGGGATCCAGGGGATGCCTTTGCTTTCCGGAGGGCAGGCAGCTGGCAGGATGGAGTGCTGAGTCTGTGGGAGCCATAGCCTGCCCCACCCTTTAGGCAGATTAGTTAATTATTGAAAAGTGCTTTGGAAGCACAAAGTTCTGGAGAGACTCCCTGTGCTATCGTTCAGGCCTGTGTGGGAGCTGGCATTTCTGAGGAGCTGATGAGGCTCTTATAGGAGGCTGTGGAGCCAACAAACATTTCCCTCCTATTGTGGTGTAGTCCTTTCAGGGTGTGATGCAGAAAGATGGTCATGGAGAATTCTTTACAGTGCATTTAAAAAAAAAAAATCAGTCCAGCCCTTTAATGGCCCGAAGCACCTTCCCATCTGGTTGCCGGTTTGAGAGTTCACAATAGCCTCACAGAGGGTGCAGAGCCGGGAGTATCTCCCTACTTTTCTTTGTGTGTGTGTGGTAAAAATAAATGTAACAAAACATTTGTCATTTCAACATTCTTTATATGTACAACTCAGTGACATTAATGACATTCCTCGTGCTGTGCAACCATCACCTCTGTTCATTTCCAAATTTTCCCATCACTCTTAACAGTGCATTTTAATTCAACGTTTATTTTGTGATAGGATTTGTAAGTTAATTAGATAAATGAATCACATTGGATTTTAATTTTGCTTTTTTGTTTTCAATTTTGCTTGTGGTTTTTAATTTACATTCAGATCATTTATACAGAAACAAAACCATGCAACCTGTTTTGTTCTGTGAATTTCTCTTTTTGGTTAATAATGTTCCTTGAAGCAGTTTCTGTGTTCATATATGTAGGCTTCCTCCTCCTATTCTCTTTAATGGCTTCACTCTTTCCAGATTGTATAGATGCATCATAGTTTCTTTACCCACTATTCTAGTGAGAGATACGTAGGTGGTTTTCCATTTTTTGCCATTGAAACAAGGCTGCAGCAAACATTCTTGTACACAGATTTGCGTGCATATGTACGTATGAGTATTTTTGAAGGATGTATTCCTGGAACTGGGAATTTCTGGGTCAAATTTGAACTTTTGGTAAATAATACCAAATTTCTCTCAAAAAATATATTTTCATTTATATAGCCACCATCATATTTATCGTCATGACATTATCAATTTAAAAAATTGTCAGAATCGTGCAGAAAAATCTGTGTCATTTAAAAGTACATTTCCCTGATTTACCAGTTAGATTGTGCATCTTTCATGTGCTTATTTAGCGTTTGGATTGAACTTTTTAAAAAAAGTATAGAAATACAGAAAAGATGCACAAATGATAAGTGTACTGCTCAATGAATTCACACAAAGTGAACTTTTTCATGTTACCACCACCCAGGTCAAGAAATAGAATATTATCAGACCCTGTCCCACCTTCCCAAAGTAATAGCTATCCTGACATCTAACCCCTATAGATTAGTCATCCCTATTTTTGAACTTTGTACAAATGGAATCATACAACATGCACTCTTTTGCATCTTGCTTCCCTCATTAACGTTATGTTTATGGGTCATCCATGTACTTGTGTGTAGCTGCAAGTTACTCATTTACGTTGCTTATTAAATTTCATTACGTGAATATATCACAATTTATTTATTGATGGACATTTGAGTTGTTTCCAATTTTTTAGCTATTAACAAATAACGTTGTTACGAACATGTCTTTTGGTATACATGTGCATGCATTTCTGCTGGGGATACACCAACGAATGAAATTTTGGGGTCATAAGGAATGCTATATACAACTTGGCCAGTTGTATTTAATTTGTGAATTTCTTGTTAATATTCCTTGCACATTTTTCACTGGGTGGTTTGCCTTATTGATGTGTATGTGTTCTATTTATTCTGGATGTTGATTCTGTGTTATATCTGTTGTAAATATTTTCTCCTAGTCTTTGTTTACAGTGCCTTTTATTTCACAAAGTTTAACATTTTTAAGCAGTCAACTCTGCCAGTCTTTTTCTGTATGGTTTCTGGGTTTTATATCTTGCTCGAAAGTCCTTCCCAATCCCAAGATTGTAAAACGTTCTCTTATGTTTCCTTCTAATATGAATTTTATCTTTTTTTTTACGTTCAGTTTTTTAATCCATCTGGAATTTATTTTGTGAGGGTGAGAGTAGAGGCTAATTTATTATCTAACAGTTGGGGGATGAATAAAATTATACCATTTGCTGCGTAGATTTTTTAATATTTATTTTTAAATTTCAAAACAGGTTATAACACTAAAGAGCTAAGAAACTGTCAAAAACATTCTAAGAAAAGATTTTACTTGAGAATAGTCTTTCTTAAATTAAGCCTAAATTAGATTCTAAATAGGAGTCCCTGGGTGGTGCAGTTAACACCCTTGGCTGTTAACCGAAAGATTGGCGGTTTGAGTCCTCCCAGAGGCACTGTGTAAGAAAGGCCTGGTGATTTACTTCCAAACAGTCAACCACTGAAAACCCTTTGGAGCACAGTTCTACTCTGATACACACGGGGTCGCCATGAGTCCGAATCAACTCAACAATAACTAATAGATTCTAAATGAGGCAAATGTTACAAACTGGTGGCTGCCACCAAAAATGCCATACATATAAGTGTTCAATCACTACTTATTCATTTACTACGTGTTTATGGAATTTTAAAGTGTGGTTCTCATAGACTTGTGTATCCAATGATGGGATCCTCAAGATAGCCTGACCGCACAGTGGATCCACGTTTTGGGGTCGGGCAAACCACAGTTGCTTCCTTCCCTGCTGGGCTCCAGTTCCTCCCAATCTGAGCAGGAGGCCCAAAATGGACTGTGTGCGCTGAGCCCATCCCCAGTATAGGGAGAGGTCCAGCTTGAACTTTAGTGCAACTCCCCAGGGGATAGACATGACTTCCTCAGGCAAAGCTGTCCACTTTATTTTCTTGTCTGGCTAGATGATTGGCGTTGGGGTCACACATGGGAGCAGTGCTGGATTAAGTCATGTGAGGCCCTAAACACTGGTAATCTGTGGTGTCCCCTCCTCTGCTTACTCATGCATTTGAACAGGATATGTGAGTTATAGATATGTGTATGTGTGTCTTAGGTATCCATGATTAACTTCTTTTGAAATGCAACTGTAATATTAGTGATTGAACAGAAAAATGGTGTATGCTATTTTAGCAGAATGAGATGAACTGGATTATAAAATTTTTAGTGGATGTGGGGTACTAAGATTTTTACTATATCCCATATTTTCTCCAAAATAATATTCCACATATTCTACAGCAAAGAAAATGAGTCAGTGAACTTAGCTCTTTCAACAATTAGTGTAAAATCCTGTCTGTCTTCCACAAGGAAAAATTGATTTCCACCAATTTTGCTTTAAATAGCTCATACTTCAATTTTGATGCTAGCTTCATAATAAATCCTGTAATTATAAATGAACACATGAAAAGATGTCGTAAAAGAAAATTTAATAATCAGAAAAAAAATTACAACAAGTTACTATGTTTTACTTTTAGATAGATCTTTCGTCTCTAACATGTTTAATTAAAAATGTTTCTATTCTTTGCTCTTATAAATTCTTCAATGATTTCATCACAGTTAAGCAGCTGAACAATATATATTTCCATACATAATAAGGATAATGAATCGAATCTTTCCTGAATCATTGTTGTAAGCTGAGGGTTTTTGAGTCTCTTTAGGGATGAAAATGAGTGTTCAGTTGTGTAATTTGTGGTCATTACAGTTAGTAATATGTGTAAAGCAATTACAACATTGGGAAATACACATTGTATTTTATCTTCTATTATGGAATCATACATGCCTACATGAGTAAAACTTGTCTTTCATGAATCTGTAAACTTAGTTGTCGTGTTAAAACAAAATTGTTGCACTTCTCTGTAAAGGTTTGTGTTTAAGTCATCGGGATAAGCCTGCACTAATTTTTTGGATGCTGTTATGGATTGAATTGTGTCCTCCAAAAATAATGTGTGTCAACTTAGCTAGTCCATGATTCCCAGTGTTGTGTGATTGTCCACCATTTTGTGATCTGATGTGATTAGCCTATGTGTTGTAAATCCTACCTCTATGATGTTAATGAGGCAGGATTAGAGGCAGTTATGTTAATGAGGCAGGACTCAATCTACAAGATTAGATTATATCTTGAGTCAATCCTTTTGATATATAAGAGAAAAGAAAGAAGCTAGCTGAGAGACAGGGGGACCTCATGCCACCAAGAAACAAAAACCAGGAGAATGGCATGTCCTATGTACCCGGGGTCCCTGTGCTGAGAATCTTCTTGACCGAGGAAGATTGATGACAAGGACATTCCCTCAGAGCCGACAGAGACAGAAAGCTTTCCGCTGGAGCTGGCACCTTGAATTTGGACTTCTAGCCTCCTAAACTCTGAGAGAATAAATTTATCTTTGTTAAAGCCATTCACCTGTGGTATTTCTGTTATAGTAGCACTAGATAACTAAGACAGATGCCTTCAAGCGTACTTCATCAGGTATATCCACATTGTTTAAGAAGATAAATCTATTTGAAAGAACTTTTACCCTCCTTTCCATGCAAGATTCAAGTGTGTCAATGATGATGTGGTATGTGGTTATCTGAAATTGATCACTGGCACTCAATACTTCTGGAGCACTTCTATCATTTACCTGTTTCTTTCTAATGCTTCTGCGATGGTGAACCGCTTGATAATCAGTATTTGGAAGTGTTCGTTTTGTTGTGTTTTCAAGATTTTATCTTAAATTATGTAGGCACCCTGTTAATGACTGGAAGAGATCTCTGTGTGTCCTTTTTTCTTTTTTAATTTTTTTATTTTTTCCCATACAAAAATTTATACATACATTGTTATGTGACTCTAATTGCTCTCCCCATACTGTGACAGCACACTCCTCCTTTCTACCCCTGATTCCCCATGTCCTTTCAAACAGCTCCTAACTCTCTCTGCCTTCCCATCTCACCTCTGGCCTGAAGCTGCCTGTTTAGTCTCTTGTACTTACTTGAGCTAAGAGGCACACTCCTCATGAGTATCACTTTATGTCCCACAGTCCTGTCCAATCCCTGTCTGAAGAGTTGGCCTTGGAAATTGTTTCAGTTCTAGGCTGATAGAGAATCCAGTCGCCATGCTCTCTGGGGTTCCTCCAGTCTCAGTTAGACCATTAAGTCTGGTCTTCTTACTAGAATTTGAGTTCTGTACCCCACCTTTCTCCTGCTCCATCCAGGACTCTCTGTTGTGTTCCCTGTCAGGATGGTCATTGGTGGTAGCCGGGCACCGTCTAGTTCTTCTGGTCTGAGGCTGATGAAGTCTCTGGTTTATGTGGCCCTTTCTGTCTCTTGGGCTAATACTTTCCCTGTGTCTTTGGTGTTCTTCATTCTCCTTTACGCCAGGTGATTGGGACCAATTGATGCATCTTAGATGGCTGCTTGCAAGCCCTTAAGACCCCAGACACCACTCACCAAAGTAGGGTGCAGAACCTTTTCTTAATAAGCTTTGTTATGCCAATTGACCTAGATGTCCCCTGAAAGCATGGTCTCCAGCCCCCCGCCCCTGCTACTCTGTCCCTTAAAGAAAGTGTTTGATTGTATTCAGGAAACTTCTTAGCTTTGGTTTAGTCCAGTTGTGCTGACTTCTCCTGTAGTGCATGCTGTCCTTCCCTTCACCTAAGATAATTCTTGTCTACTCTCTAGTTAGTAAATAGCCCTCACCCTCCCTCCTCACCCTAGTAACTATCAAAGAATGTTTTCTTCTGTGTTTAAACCTTTTCTTGAGTTCTTATAATAGTGGTCTTATACAATATTTGTCCTTCTGTGACTGACTAAATTCACTCAGCATAACAACCTCCAGCTTCCTCCATGTTATGTTCTGCGGCGTATTCCATTGTGTGAATATACCATGATTTGTTTATCCATACGTCCATTGATGGGCACCTATGTTGTTTCCATCTTTTTGCTATGGCGAACAGTGCTGCAATGAACATTTGTGTGCATATATCTATTCGTGTGACAGCTCTTATTTCTCTAGGATATATTCCAAGGAGCAGGACAGCTAGATCGTATGGTACTTCTATTTCTAGCTTTTTAAGGAAGCACCAAATGAATTTCCAAACTGGTTGTACCATTTTACATTCCCACCAACAGTGTATGAGTGTTCCAGTATCTCCACAACCTCTCCAGCATTTATTATTTTGTGTTTTTTGGATTAATGCTAGCCTTGTTGGGGTGAGATGATATCTCATTGTAGTTTTGATCTGCATTTCTCTAATGGCTAATGACCGTGTTAGCCGCAGCTAACAGACACATGTGCATGACTTTAAATTTACTTCTGAATCTTGGAAAGCTTGACTCGTCTGATGAAAATGCTGCAATAGTTTATCCCACATAACCAACATAAATACATACTCTAGTGTTTGCATTTTGTTGGTGATGTTTTCAGCTTCTCTTTTGGTATCTCCTTTTTGTGTCTGGTCTTAAGCAATATTTTCTAAGGCGTCTAGAATCTGAGTGTATGATTCCAGCATTGCACTCTTTGCTATAGCACACGCTTCCCAATGTGTATTAGAGACATTTTAATCCTCGATCATTGCCTAAAAATGTTTTAAGAACTGTCATCAGTGAGTTGTTGTTGTTGTTAGGTGCAGTTGAGTTGGTTTCGACTCATAGTGACCCTATGTACAACAGAACGAAACACTGCCTGGTCCTGCACCATCTTCATGATTGTTTTTATGCTTGAGCCCATTGTTGTAGCCACTGGGTCAATCTGTCTCATTGAGGATCTTCTTTTTTGCTGACCCTCTACTTTACCAAGCATGATGTCCTTCTCCAGGGACTGATCCCTCCTGATAACATGTCCAAAGTATGTGAGACAAAGTCTCACCACCTCACTTTTAAGGAGCATTCTGGCTGTATGTCTTCCAAGACAGATTTTTTCGTTCTTTTGCCAGTCCATGATATATTCAATATTCTTCACCAACCATAATTCAAAGACGTCAATTCTTCTTCGATCTTAGTTATTTATTGCCCAGCTTTCTCATGCGTACGAAGCAATTGAAAACACCATGTCTCAGGTCAGGTGCACCTTAGTCCTTAAAGTGACATGTTTGCTTTTGAACACTTTATAGAGGTCTTTTGCAGCAGATTTTCCCGATACAATGCATCAGTTGATTTCTTGACTGCTGCTTCCATGGGTGTTGATTGTGGATCCAAGTAAAATGAAATCCTTTACAACTTTAATCTTTTCTCCATTTATCATGATGTTGCTTACTGGTCCAGTTGTGAGGATTTTTGTTTTCTTTATGCTGAGGTGTAATCCGTGCTGAAGGCTACAGTCTTTGATCTTCATCAGTAAGTGTTTCAAGTCCTCTTCACTTTGAGCAAGCAAGGTTATGTCATCTGCATAAGGCAGGTTGTTAATGAGTCTTCCTCCAGTCCTGATGCTGGGTTATTCTTCACATAGTCCATCTTCTCGGATTATTTGCTCGGTATACAGATGGACTAAGTATGATAAAAGGATACAACCCTGACACATAACTTTCCTGATTTTAAACCATGCTAGATTGCACCTGCATGCATGCCAAACATATTTTAAAGTTAAAGTTATACGTATTATTATTTATAAAACTTGTAACTCTCTACCTAAGTTACAGTTAAAAAGTAACTTGATTGAATTCATTGCAACGGTCAATTTATTCGAGTTCCCTCACTTCTGCGTGTCATCTGGGACTGGAGTTCCTATTGATTGTTGATCAGGACATGTGAAAGAGCATACCCTTGTGTTTGTATCATGGAAAACCTTTGCTGGCCCTCCTGACTGGAGTTTCTGGATCAACAGATGTGAATTTACAAGATGGTTCTCTCAAAATGGATTAGAGACTTGTCATCTATTAATATAATATGTCCTTGACCAGTAACTGCTCATGTTGGATCCAGTTGCGTACTGGGTGAATGTAGCAAGAGTTAGACTCGACAGCCCACCCTCACCTCTTATTTATTAGAAAGAAATCATATACTCCTAAGTGACCTACTGAGATAAGGAGTTTCAACTATATGGGAGGGGACCATACGAGGCAGATGTCAACAAAGACCTCACAGTTTAAACAACCTTGCTCGTATGTGCCCTCATGACCCTGCGTGAACTTTGTTTCTGGCTTGCTCATTCTCACTCAGTGGAGCTGGTATCGGGGCCCTGGTGGCGTGAAGTAGTTAAGAGCTATGGCTGCTAACTAAAAGTTTGGCAGTTTGAATCCACCGACATTTCCTTGGAAACCCTATGGGGTAGTTCTGCTCTGTCCTATAGGATCGCTATGCGTTGGAATCAACTCGGTGGCAACCGGTTTGGTATTTTTGGTTTGGAGCCGGTATCAGTTTCATTTATTGCTCTGCCAGTTCCCTTCCACTGCGGTGCTCACTTTTCCTTGTGTCCTGTCTGTTTGGCATCTGTGAGTCTTTGCTTTGGACAGGTGTCCCTGTTTTGTTGATGCCCTAAGAACATGCTTACCTTGCTTATCGGGTATTCCTTCCCTGCATGGAAGAAGTGTTTTGAACTCTGTCCATCCTCCCCCTTGTCTGAAGAGGATTACTGGCTTGTCATGCTTATTAACTAGCAGTGCTCAGCGTATAATTTTTGCTTGTGCTGAAACTCTCCAGTGGCTCACAGTATGAGACAGTTTTGTTTTGCTCGCCCCTCCTGTTTTCCTTTTTCCTTACACATTTTTATGAAGGCCGATTACTTGCCATTTATTTAACATGTTATAGAAGTGAAGCTTGAGTCAGGATGAGGTGAAGAAACACCACTCTTAGCTTGACAAAGAGCTTGATTGAAGGCTGGTGAGCTGAGTGTGCAAATGTGAACCCTTTGAGATGGTTTTCTTGGAAATTGCTCTGCTGGCTGAAAAAAAAAAAAAAAAACCTGTTGCCGTCGAGTTGATTTCGACTCATAGCGACCCCATAGGACACAGTAGAACTGCCCCATATGGTTTCCAAGGAGCGGCTGGTGAATTCCAACTGCTGATCTTTTGGTTAGCAGCCAGAGCTCCTAACCATTATGCCACCAGGGTTTCCAAAAGTGGCCCAAAATCTCATATTTGGTGCTTGCGTTCTTAGAGTCACCATTTAAGGATTCGCTGGTGCCTTTCCTGGAAGTATGGAGTTCTCTACTGCTTGTAACACACGACACTGAGTGTGTGTGTGAGTGTTTTTGCACCACACCCACAGGCTTGTCTGCACGGGCATGTCTTACAGCGGAACTGTTTACGCCTCCAGGGAGGAAGTGATTAAAGAACACAGTGTGAAGCAGATTTTCTTTATTTCAAGAATCATGTATCTGCATATCTCAATTTTTAGGTTAATGTCTTTGGAGAAACGTGAAGAAAATCTTGCATACAAATACGACTGATCCATGAGGTACAGTGATTTCTTTTGCCTTCCTTCAGGACTTTGCCTCAAAAAGATTGGTCTAGTTGAAATATCTTCAGATAATTTACTTAGGAGAAAGTATGTGCCATTTTTTGGAGGAACAGCTGTATTTGACCATGCATGGGGGGAAGTGAAGACCTGAGTTTCAGGAAGTCAAGTTTGAGGCTATGAAAGGCAGTTATTTATATCAGAGTGATGTGTATTGAAAGCTGAAGGCTTTCATTCCACCACCATCATGGAACTAGTTTAGAGAGAGGAAGGGTGTGCATTTTGCCTTGTTAAATATCTACGGTACTAAGAATGCTTTGCGTGGTTCAGATTTCTGGTAATCTGTACCCAGGCTCTATTGTTAAAGAAAGGGTGCTCACATGCTCTTCTTTCAGCCTACTTTGAGGATAAAACTGCTCACTTCCAGGTGGTTGATAGAAGTGTGACTTGATGTTTGCTTCCTTTCCCAATATGCCCCTTGGTGTGAGCACCCTGATGAATGTGGGGGATGGAGGGGAGTGGGAGCTCTTATTATCTCTGAGCTCAAAATAAGGACATTGGACTCTAATAACCACCAAAAACAGTATATCAGGAACTCTTGTGTTCTCTATTTAGTAAATGAAGTCTCACATTACTAGCTTCCATCCTGATGTCTCTTGAGTGCCTACCCCCCCACCCCCCAAGGCTCTTCTGGTTATAGAAAATGAATGTGTTTTGGAACAAACATGTCAGTATTATGAAGGAGAAACTTGGCAGTGTAATGACCTACGTGATATGCTTGACAAAAATTGAGAGACAATACATCTCAGATTTTCTGGGACAGACCTAAATTTTTGGTTCAGAAATATGACCCTGAAGCCACAGAAAGGGAAGCACTATTGCAGCTCCACAGGGGTCATTGTGAGTTAGTTTTACTAAAAGGATATTTCTGCACAAAAAGATGAGGTGTCTGCCGAGGAGAAGAACATAGTCCTACTTCCACCAAGGGTAAGTGGAAATTGAAAAGAGAGAACATGTGCTCTTTTGCCTTAAATGAGAAGACAGGAGTTAGATGTCAGAAAAGCAGGGCCGGCAGAAGGAGAGGAAGGAAACATGAGTTGGCGGGAAGCATGAGAATATTTGCATAGACATTTGGATTTTTCTGGGCTTGCCTAATCCCAGTCTTTTGGAATTTGCCTTTTACAGAGGTAAACATGGTTTAATAGTGAGCAAATATTGGTTCACATAATTAAAACTTGTTGAGTTGAACAGGAAACATTCAAGGGAAATCTGCAGGTGCCTGCAAGCAAGGGTGATACTAGAGGGTTCTTGGTATGCCAGCTCTCTCTCCCTCAAGAGGAGTGTCCCTGGAATGAAGCCACCAATGACAGGAGAGGAAACAGATGGTTTGTAAAAAAAAAAAAAAAAATAGGACGAGCGAGGAAAGGTTCTGAACTTATTAATAAGCGGCTAGCCCTGGAGAGAGTGTAAAATGCATCTGGGGTATTTGCATTTTTGTTTATTGAAAACGAGGAGGGCGTCTCACAACTCTCTCTCTCTAAAATTCACTGAGGAGGTGAAATTTCTAAGGCTTCATGTCATCTTAGAGTTTAGATCTGTTCTCAGCCTCACTACAGTTTCCAACACTTTATATTAAAGAAAGACAGCTCCAGTATAACTTAGAAAAGTTAGCCTGACGTCTAAAATCTAATTTTGCACTAGGGATGGATTTTCTTCCTGGAGGGAGTTGTGTGCTTTTTCCCTACTTATTATCCTGCATTCTTTTCATTCCAGGACCTGGTCACATTAGGACAGGAAGCCCCTCATCCTCAGGCTTTCAGTGATGAATGGGAGGCGTACCCTGCCCTCAAGCACCACCCAAATCAGAGGAGACAAATGGGTGTGTACCTCACCATCACCCATAGCAACATGATGTGATACATACCATAAGGGAAAAACAAAGTGCTGATGGAAAATTAATCTTATTTGGGAGATTTGTTAAGGCTTCCTGCAAATGGTGGCATTTAAAATGAGCCTGAAAAAAGAGTAGGATTTTGATAGATGGAAAAGATTGTCATAAGATATTATGGTATCAGCATTTAATAATAGTTAAATGCATCTGTGCTGCACACTTGCATCTTTTGCAACGCCTGGTGTCAGCACACTCTTCTACTGGCAGGAGGTTCCAACTATCCTCTGGAGAGCCACCCTTTTCCCGCTCTCAGCCTAAGTGGTTTGAGTGGGGCTTGACCCTGCCTCCTGGCTCTGGACTTAGGCATGTGACCCAGACTAGCCAATAAGAGATATGCATTCCCTTAGCACAGTAATTGGTTCAGGGGTGGGCATGTGACCCAAATGTGCCCAGTCCTGGAGGGTTTCCTGAAACTACTGGGGAAAAAAGCCAGTTGCTGTGGAGTTGATTCCAACTTATGGCAATCCCAACCTCATGTGTGTCAGAGTAAAACTGTGCTCCACAGCAGTTGATTTTTTGGAAGTAGATTTCCAGGTCATTCTGGGTAGACCTGAACTTCTAACCTTTTGGTTAGCAGTGAGCGCTTTACTGTTTGTAACACCCAAGGACTCCAATTGAGGAAAAATATTCTCTTTCTGCTGGGGTTACTAAACTGGTTGGTTGTCATTCAGAAGATGCGGAGCACCTGAGAAATGAAGAGAGAGATTCCAAAATTCTTGCGCATCTGGATCCAGTTGTGCTTAAAACTGTTGTTGGATTTTTTAGTTATTCAAGTCAATAAACTCACTTTTTAAATAAATCTTTTTTTTTTTTTTTTTTCCTGTTTGTGCTTTTCCCTTGCAAACAAAAAAAAGTCCTAACCAATACAGGAATCTTAACTAATCTTCTGCTTAAATAAACAAACAAACAAAACAGATTCACAGAGCAGGTTCCTAGCACAAAAGAAGTCTTCCTGCTGCTAACACCTTCCAGGTCAGCTTGCTGGACCCTGGTGATTAAGACATTTGGACTTTCTTCTGAAACTCCCTGGTTGAGGCCTCTCGTGAATCTAGCTGACTCCTTTGTGCCAGATATTTTTCCGTGAATCAGAAATGAAGTATGCAGTGCTGCAGCCACAAAGTAATGCAAGAGCTCATTTGCCTTTTGTGTCTCTCCAAACTTTGTTTTTTCTGGGTCACACGTTACAAGTTAAAAGTCATAATGATAATCCAGTTTGGGTTTATTAACAGTTGAATAGACTATTGAAAAAAGACTCGTTAATCATCAGAAGCAAATTCACTGCAGAAGAATTCCAGACAGAGAGTGGGACAACTGCCTTGAGTCAACTAACTTACTTTTTCTTCAGGGAAAATGGTTGGGTGTTTGAATTAAGTGCCACATCTGGAAATGTGGAACTATAATTGCTTTTACTGAGTGCTTACTATGTCCTTGGTACTAAGTACAGTATTTTGACTACAGTCTCTCTTTATTCCAACAACTCTATGAGGTAGAGCCTACTGTTATCCCATTATCCCCGTTTTACAGGGTGGGGAATGAGGCAGACACTACCAGTTGATACCCAATATCAATTCTCTCTTTGTTCCCTGCAAAAAGACGGTCCCAAGTATTTATTGCTGCCAGTTCAAAGCTCAGGATCTCTGGGTGATTTGGGGGCCTCTTCTGCAGCTGGGGATGACCATACCATGTGACATAATTCTGACCAGTGAGACTTGAGTGGAAGTCTTCTGAGGATTTCTGGGAAAGTTTTGCTCTTTTTGTTTTCTTTTCTTTCATTTTTACAGATTTTGTGTTTACTTAGTCTTTATGTTTTCATTCTTTTTTATTTTAATAGTAGGTTTATTAACCTTCTTCGTGGTTACCTTGAAATTTACCCTTATCTTCCTAAGTGTGAACCAGTCTTTTATTACTTAATATTGCCTTGACTTCCTCTCCATTTGAAAGTTCTATACCTACACCATTTATTCCCCCTTTTATTATTTTTACATTGTAATCATTTACAGATTGACATCTCTGTTTCCCTGTTTTAAGTCTTTTAGCTTTGTTTATTATTGACAGTTCTTTACCTAGATTGGTATCTGGCTGATGCTGTCCTGTGTCCTAGATTCTGGTTGTTGTCTGATGTTGTTGGCTCTCTAACTGAAGGGCTCCCTTTAATATTTCTTGTAAGTTTGGTTTGGTTTTTACAAATTCCTTTAATTTCTGTTTATCTGGAAATGTCCTAATTTCACCATCGTATTTGAGAGAGAGTTTTGCAGGATATATTATTCTTGGTTGGCATTTTTTTCTTTTAAGATTTTACATGTGTCATCCCATTGCCTTCTTGCCTGCATAGTTTCTGCCGAGTAATCACAGTTTAGTCTTATTTCCTCTTTGTAAGTTACTGTTCTTTTTTCTCAAGTTGCTCTCAGGATTTTTTCTTTGTCTTTTGTTTTGGCAAGTGTGATTATGATATGTCTTGGTGACTTTCCTTTGGGGTCTATCCTATATGGGGTTTGTTGAGCTTCTTGGATGGTCAGATTTTCATCTTTCATATTTGGGAAGTTTTCTGCCAGCAAATCTTCAACAATCTTCTCTGTGTTTTCCGTTTTCTCCTCTATTCTGAAACTCTGATCACTCATACATTTTTGCTCTGATTGTGTCCCACATAATTCTTAGGTTTTCTTCATTTTTTGTCATTCTTTTTCTCTGATTTCTCCTCAAACAAAGTGGCATCCATGGATTTCACTTCAATCTTGCTGATTCTGTCTTCCATTTTTTTCAAATTTGCTCCTAAAACCTTCTACTGAGTTGTCCATTTCTGGAATTTTGTTGTTTATCTTTTGGATTTCCAATTGCTGTTTTTGTGTGATTTCTAATTGTTTGTTTATTTTAATATTTTGTTCTTGTATTATTTTCCTGAATTCTTCTATGGCTTTGTCTGTGTTTTCCTTGATTTTGGCTGTTTTCAATGGTATTGTCTGTGTTTTCCATGATTTTGTCTATTTTTTCCTTGGCTTTGTCTGTTTTCCTTGATCTCTTTTCTAATCTCTTGGAGAGCCCTAAATATTAGTCTTTTAAATTTCGTATCATGTAGTTCCATTGCCTTTTCTTTCACCAGAAGATTATCTGATTCTTTATTTTGATCACTTGCTTGAGCCATCTTGTCTTGCTTTTTTATATGTTATTGTCTGCTATCTCCAAGACATTAAGGTATTATTTTTCTTTGTTTATTGATAGTATGTTTGTTTATTTTGTCCTGATTTTTTTGTTTTGTTTTGATATGTCAGAGTGGGTGGGTCCAGTGTGCTTTGCTGCTTGTTCATCTGTTGCACAATATCTCTCACCACCTTGTCTGGGTGGGCAGGGCAGCAACAGGCAGGGCAAGCCTGCTTCACTGTACACTGTTTTGGCAAAATGGCTGAGGGTGGACTGGATGGGCACTGTCTGCCTCCTGATGTTGGCCCAGCTGTCTGGGAGTGTTCACAGGCCCTTGCCAGATGGTCAAGAGTGTCAGACAGGGAATAGTACCAGCTTGTTTCCCACCATTCAGCAGCTGGTCGAGTGGCAGGAGGGGAGGGGCAGTGCAGGCTCAGCACTGGGGATGCTCTAGTGGTGGTGGCACAGCAGGAGCTGGCAGGAAGGGGGGTTAGTGTATGGGGCTAGGTAGGAGGTGGAAAGAAAAATCAAAAATAAAATAAATGGCAGCGCAGTGGGGACTGGCAGGTAGGTGGGGGTGGGGTGGACCCAAGACAACATCAGGCCAGTGTGTCAGTGGCACTCTATCCGCAGTAGCATGGCAAGGGCCAGCAGGAAATGGAGGGAGGTGGTGTATGGGGCTAGGTAGGAGGTGGAAAGGAAAAGAAAGAAAAGAAAAATGGCAGCATGGCAGGGGCTGATGAGTGGGGGTGAGGCAGACCCAGGAGCCAGTGGGAAGGGAGAGTAGGTGGCTTATGGGGCTGGATGGGAAAGAGAAAAAAAAGGAAAAAAAAAATGGCAGTGTGGCAGGAACCAGAGGGTGAGGGTGGGGTGGACCTGGGGTGGCAGCAGGCTGGTTGCTCTCTAATTCCAGTGGCACAGTAGGGGTCGACAAGAAGGAGGGGAGGTAGTGTATGGGGTTAAGTGGGAGGGAAAAAGGAAAGGAAGAAAGAGAAAAGAAAAAAATGGTGGCATGATGGGGGCCAGTGAGTGGGTGCAGGATTAACCCAGAGTCCAGTGGGAAGGGAGGGGAGATGATTTACCGGGCTAGGTGAAGGGGAGAAAGAAAAGAAAGAAAAAAAATGGCAGCAGGAGCCAGCGTGGAGCGGGGGAAGTAGTGTGTTGGACTAGCTGGGAGGGAGAAAGAAAAGGAAGAAAGGGGGAAGAAAAAGGTGCAGCAGGAGCTGGTGGATGGGGCCAGGGAGGACCTGGGGCATCTGCAGGCCAGTGGCTCTGGCCATGGTGGTGCAGTAGGGGCTGGTGGGAAGGGGCATAGGTGGCATAGGGGGCTACGTGGGAGGGAGAAATGAAAAGAAGAAAGAGGAAAGGAAAAGCTGCATGGTGGCAGGGGACAGACTAGGGGAGGAGGGCTCGTATTGTGGACCCTTGCAGTGGAGGCTGCCAGGATGAGGGGGTTCTTGCTTCTACTCACCAGAAGGGTAGGGGATGGGGAAGCGTGTTTCTCTGCTTGCCGGGTGCTCTGTCTCCTGTTAGGAACTCTGTGAAGTTGCCTTCCTGTACTCCCTGTCTGGGGTTGTTGCTGGCTGTGTCTCAAGATGGTGAATCTGTGCTGTGTTAGTTGAGAGGGGACCTCCACTCTATCTCTCTCCTTGTTCTCGGTTTTCCTTCAGTTTCTTCTTCCATTCAGTGTTTGATCTAGTTCTTTGTCCCTTAATTTGATGCTTAGGGTTCCAGGATTGAAGTTTGTATCCGCTTTACTTAGTTTTTTGGATCTTTGCTGCAGAAAGATGGCATGGTGCCTCTGTCTAAGGCTCCACCTCAAGGTTTGCTTTTTTGATATGGGCATTTCCCTTTCTTCCTTATTGCTTCCTTCTTCCTGCCTGGAACATTGATGTGAGGCTGGCAATGAAGTAGCTGTGTTGTGACCTTGAGGCCACTATTAGGAGGAAAGCCACAATCTGAGGGTGGTGAAACAGAAACTTAAAAGGAACCTGGGATGTTGCTGACATTGTGAAGCCACTGTACTTACCCTGGAAGGCCTACTTTCAGACTTTGTGGAAAAAAAAAAAAACACTATTTGGTTAATCCAGTGAGCCTTCTGATACATACAACTGAACGCAAGCAATCCCTAATTGATACAGGAAAAGTGAGCTCAAGGGGTCTAAGGGACTTGCTCACATTTACATATGAAGTGATCCTGCAACGCTGACTAAGACACAGTACCCATGCTTAAAGAGTTTAGGAGGCAGATACATAAGCAATTATAATATAATATCATTAGTGCATGATTTTGCTTTGCATAGGGTATCATGGGTGCCTAGGAAAAGAGGGAAATGAGGCAAAAGTGGAACAGAAGTTAGTCAGACAAAGGAGAGCTGTGGGAGAAGCTTGAATAGAGGTATGGAAGTGAGACACAGCATAGTCTGCGCAGGGCATCACAAGGAGATCTGAGTTGCTGGAGCATGAAGTGTAAGACAGGCAGTGGTGAGAAATGTAGCTGGACTGTTGTTACATTTAGCTGTTGTTCGTAACAACCCACGCCAAAACTTAGTGGCTTAAAGCTACGACACTTCAACATTTCTCACGACTCTGCAATCTGAACTGAGCTCAGCTGGGTGGTTCTTTTGTTCCATGTCATATCTGTTGGGGCTGGAACATCCAAGATTTCTTCACTCCCATGTTTGGTGCCTGAGCTGGGATAAATGCAATAGTGGTCTGGCTCTCCTTCTCTCTTTCTGTCTATGTAGCCTCTCTTTTTGGGCTTCAGCTTTCTCACAACATGGTGATCTCAGAATACTTAGATTTCTTACACGGTAGAAGATTTGTAATTGAGAGGAAGAGGAAGTTGCCAGTACACTTAAGGCCTGGGCTCAGAAATCCCAAAAAACACCTACACTGTACTCTGTTGATCAAAGCAAGTCACAAGGCCAGCCCTGAGTCAAGGGAGTGGAAATAGCCCCCATCTCTTGATGGAAGGAGCAGTTGCACGTACAGGGAGAGAGGAATTAATGGTGGCCATCTTTAGAAACTATCTCCCACAAGAGATTAGAAGAGGCAGGTGAAGCACTGCTTTATATGCTTGTCAGGTAGGTTGATGTGAATACTGGGACCTGGGGGATTTTCCCTGCTTCATATTTGGGATCTGAAAGGAGAATGCTTCTCAGGCTTCCCTGACCCATCAGAGTAAAACAGTAGTATGATTAGACAGAGGAAAGGCTGGAGTCTGGGCTTTTCTGAACCACCCTTGGTTTCTGTGTGGCATGGACTGTACTCAAAAGTTCCCATATGCCATGGGAGATGGTTGAATTGAGTCATAGAGCCTACTCTGGGGCCTGCAGTGGTGAAGGGCAAAGTGAGCCCACAGCAATGGCTAGGAGGGCCTCTCAGATGCAGGCTAGATGAGAGACTCACAGAGAACCTCAGGAGTCAGAGTGGCAGGGAAAGCTGAACTAAGGCTGAGTCTACCTGAGAGAATCACTGAGCCCTGGCTAAGCTGAGAGAAGACTTGACAAGGAGTTACCAGCCATCCTATGGCAGAAATCAGTGAGGATCTGGAGGACATGGTATAGATTCAAGCACCTCATCTTCTAACCCTCCCAACGTCCACCCATAAAGTCACAAAAGGCAACACCCCTCCCACTCGAGGCATTACCCAGACGCCATCTTGGAGAGTAGCAAGGGGAAAGACAGACAATCTGAGAGACTGAGAATATGCCTGAAGGGACAACTGTATTTAAATTATCTCTTCATAGCATTTCCTGGACTGCACTAAAATTGACCCAGCAAAAGAGGCCCATAAAGAAGAATAAAAAAAAATCCAAACAAGTTGCTGTTGAGTTGATTCTGACTCACGGCAACTCTATGTGTGTCAGATTAAAACTGTACTCCATAGGGTTTTCAGTGGCTGAGTTTTTGGACATAGATCTCCAGGACTTTCTTCTGAAGCCCCCTGGGTGGATTCGAACCACCAACCTTTCGATTAGCAGCAGAGCACAGTAGCCATTTGCACCACCCAGGGACTCCATAAGGAAGAATAGTTACGTTACAATAAAATAAAGAAGCTATATTAAGTAAAATTACAAAGAAATAATAGGAATAATGACAAATTCAGGTTAACAATTGCCCCTATGGGAGAGCAGGGGGGATGTGGGAGTCTGCACGGAGCTTCGGCAGTCCTGGGAAGGTTTTATTTCTTAAGTTAGGACACGGGTACATTAGTGTTGTTATATTCTTTATGCCTTTTCATGTGTTTTAAATAGTTTATAATTTAACATTTAAAAAAGTCACACTTTTGAATATATTTGTGAGCCCATGATGGTAAGTTTAGGTCTTGGATATATTGTGTGGAAGTGGGGACATAGAAAGAGGCTTGAAACAGGAGTCAGACTTACTTAGAAAACTCACTCTGGCTGGATTTGAGGAGGCTAAGAATAGAGACAAGGAGGCCAATGAGGAGGCTACTACACCAACCTAGTGAGAGGTGATGGTGGCCTGATCGCCCAGGTGGTGATAAGGGTGGCATAGAAGTCACATTGGCAGGACTTGGAAATTGACAAGATGTGTGCGGGGGCGGGGGGAGGGGGGTGCGAGTGAGCTTTCTGGTTGGAGTGAGTGGGTGGATGGGTTGCACCCTCTATTGACTGAGATAAGAGAATTGAAGTGAACGGTGTATTTAGGTGGAGAGACCAGGAATTCAATTAGGATGGGTTGCATTTGAGGTGCCTCTGGGGTGTCCTGGTGGAGATGACCAACTGGAGAGTGTATGCATGCGTCTAGACGCTAGGGGAGAGATCTGAGAGTCTCTGACATTGATGTACATTGCAGCAGTAGAAGTAGGTGAGATGCCCCAAGGGAGAGCAAGTAGAAAAAGAGCAGAAAACCCAACCAGGAACTGGGATGCAGCATCTCCTCAGCCAGCACTGTAGACACTCCCTTGCCATCTTCCCTGGAACCCCCAACCTTGGTAAGCAGAAAGAACCACCATCCACCACCACGATCCCCTCAGTGAGTTCCTCTGTCTGGCCTCCACTCTGTGAGGGCAGTGTGGCCACTAGCACCATCCCTTCCTGCTGATGCTGCTTTGCCTGCCTGCCGTTCTTGCTTTCCTTTATCTCCAGAAATATTAAAAGAGGTGGAGAGAAATGCTCCCCCTACCTCCACCACTTAATCTAGATCAAGGCCCTTACACATGAAACAGAAGGCAGGCGTCCCTTTAAGGAGACCTGGTGAGAGCCCAGATCTTGGAGCCTTCTCTGAAGAACGGGTGATGGTCTCCTAGACCAGAAGGCAATTTTCTCATGAGGTAAGCGCTGATGAGGTGTAGCTTGGAAATGCCTGGGGGCTGTGGTTTCTGCCTACTTCCTCAGCCACTGGGTGCCTACCCTCCTGTTTGTACCAGGTCTTCCTGAGCTGGTTCCCTCTTCCCACTTCATCTCTAGACACAGTTCAGGTCATGCATATTCTTTTTTTTTTTTTTTTAAATATTTTATTGTACTTCAGGTGAAGGCTTACAGAACAAACAGTTTCTCATGTAACAGTAGTACACATGCTGTTTTATGACTTTGGTTAACAACCCCACAACATTTTAACCCTCTAAATTCTCAGCTTTTTTTTTTTTGGTGAAAATACACATAGCCAAAGATACCCCATTTCAAAACTTTTTACGTACACATTTAAGTGACATGGACTACACTCTTCTAATTGTGCTGTTATTCTCACTTAAGATGAAGGTTTACAGGACAAAATAGCCTCCCATTTAACAGTTACTACAAATGTTGCCCTATAACAATGGTTAACAATCTCACAACACATCAACAGTATCCTTACTCAACCTTGTGTTCCCTATCCTCAGCTTCCTACTCCCCTTCTGCCTTCTGGCCCTTGTCACTGGACTCCTGTACCTCGTTAGTCTCATTTGGTTTTACGGGGCTGTCCACTCCCAGGCTGAACAGTGAACCTCGAAGGTAAATTTACCACTGAGCTAAAAGGGTGTCTGGGGGCCATACTCTCGGGGTTTCTCCAGTCTCCTTTAGGCCAGTAAATCTGGTCTTTTTTTTTGTGAGTTAGAATTATGCTCTGCATCCTTCTCCAGCTCTGTCCAGAACCCTCTGTTGTGATCCTGGTCAGAGCAGTCAGTGGTGGTAGCCGGGCACCATCTAGCTGTACTGGACTCAGTCCGGTGGAGGTCTTGGTAGCTGTGGACAATCAGTCCTTTGGGCTAATCTTTTCATTGTATCCTGTTCTCTTCATTCTCCCTTGCTCCCGAAGGGATGAGACCAGTGTAGTATCTTAGATGGCTGCTCACAGGCTTTTAAGACCCCAGACACTACTCACCAAGGTAGAATGTAGAGCATTATCTTTATAAGTAGTGTCATGCCAATTGAGCTAGATGTTCCCCGAAACCATGGTCCCCAGAGCAACTCAGTCCCTCGGGGAGTTTGGATGTGTCCATGGGGCCTCCAGGTCATGCATATTCTTGTTGCCCTGCTACAGTGCCTTAGATTTGAATTTCTGAACATTCTGGGGGAATCTTGCAAGCCAGAGTGACAAACACTTTGCATTTTTATCCCCTCTCCCACTTTTTTTTTTTTTATTACTTTTTTTTATTGTGCTTTAGGTGAAAGTTTACAGCTCAATTTCTCATCCAAAAATTTATACATATATTGTTTTGTGATATTGGTTGCAATCCCCACAGTGTGACAGCACCCTCCCCCTTTCCACCCCAGGTTCCCTGTGTCCATTCGTCCCGTTCCTGTCCCTTCTTGCCTTTTCATCTTGCTTTTGGACAGGAGCTGCCCATTTGGTATCGTGTATCTGATTGAACTAAAGAGGCACGTTCCTCATGTGTATTTTTTTTTTTTTAAGTGTGCTTTAGGTGAAAGTTTACAGCTCAGGTTAATTTCTCTTACAAAAGTTTATACACATATTGTTATGTAACCCTAGTTGCAATCCCTATAATGTGACAGCACACTCCCCCTTTCCACCCCGGGTTTCTGTTGTCCGTTCAACCAGCTCGTATCCCTTTCTGTTTTCTCATCTTGCCTCCGAACAGGAGCTGCCCACGTAGTCTCGTGTATCTGCTTGAACTAAGAAGCACACTCTTCACGAGTATTATTTTATGTTTTATAGTCCAGTCTAATTTTTGTCTGAAGAGCTGGCTTCAGGAATGGTTTTAGTCTGGGTTAACAGAGAGTCTGGGGGCTATGTCTTCGAAGGTTCCTCTAGCTTCAGTCAGACCATTAAGTCTGGTCTTTTTACACGAATTTGAGTTCTGCACCACACTTTTCTCCTGCTTGTCAGGGACTTTCTGTTATGTTCCTGGTCAGGGCAGTCATTGGTGGTAGCCAGGCACCATCTAGTTCTTCTGGTCTCAGGCTGATGGAGTCTCTGGTTTACGTGGCCCTTTTGTCTCTTGGGCTAATATTTTCCTTGTGTCTTTGGTGTTCTTCATTCTCCTTTACTCCAGGTGGATTGGGACCAATTGATGCATCTTAGATGGCCACTCGCAAGCTTTTAAGACCCCAGACGCCACTCACCAAAGTGGGATGCAGAACAATTTCTTAATAAACTTTGTTATGCCAATTGACCTAGATGTCCCCTGAAACGATGGTCCCCAGACCCTGCCCCTGCTACTCTGTTCCTCAAAGTATCTGGTTGTATTCAGGAAACTTCTTAGCTTTTGGTTTAGTCCAGTTGTGCTGACTTCCCCTGTATTGTGTGTTGTCCTTCCCTTCACCTAAGATAGTTCTTGTCTACTGTCTAGTTAGTGAATTCCCCTCTCCTGCCCTCCCCACCCTCGTAACCATCAAAGAATGTTTTCTTCTGTGTTTGAACTTTTTCTTGCATTCTTATAATAGTGGTCTCATACAATATTTGTCCTTTTGTGAATGACTAATTTCACTCAGCATAATGCTTTCCAGGTTTATCCATGTTATGAGATGTTTCAAGGATTCATCATTGTTCTTTATTGTTGTGTACTATTCCATAGTGCGTATATACCATAATTTGTTTATCCATTCATCTGTCGATGAGCACCTAGCTTGTTTCCATCTTTTTGCTATTGTGAACAGTGCTTCAGTGAACATGAGCGTGCATATATCTATTCGTGTGACGGCTCTTATTTCTCTAGGATATATTCCAAGGAGTGGGATTGCTGTATCGTATGGTACTTCTATTTCTAGCTTCTAAGGAAGCGCCAAATTGATTTCCAAAGTGGTTGTAGCATTTTACATTCCCACCAGCAGTATATAAGTGTTCCAGTCTCTCCACAACCTCTCCAACATTTATTATTTTGTGTTTTTTGGATTGATGCTTACCTTGTTGGGGTGAGATGGTATCTCATTGTAGTTTTGATTTGCATTTTTCTAACAGCTAATGATCGTGACCATTCCTCATGTGTCTATTAGCTGCCTGAATGTCTTCTTTGGTGAAGTGTCTGTTCATATCCTTTGCCCATTTTTTAATTCGTTTATTTTTCTTTTTGTTGTTGAGGTTTTGCAGTATCTTACAGATTTTAGAGATTACACCCTGACCGGATATGTCGTAGCCAAAAATTTTTTCCCAGTCTGTCGGCTGTCTTTTTACTCTTTTGCTGAAGTCTTTTGATGAGCATAAGTATTTGACTTTTAGGAGCTCCCTGTTATCTAGTTTCTCTTCTGGTGTTTGTGCATTGTTAGTTATGTTTTGTATTCTCTTTATGCAATGTGTTAGGGCTCCTAACATTGTCCCTATTTTTTCTTTTATGATCTTTATGGTTTTAGATTTTATATTTAGGTCTTTGATCCATTTTGAGTTAGTTTTTGTACATGGTGTGAGGTATGGGTATTGCTTCACGTGTATTATTTTTTCTTTTATAGTCCTGTCTAATCTTTGTCTGAAGGGTGGGCTTCGGGAATGGTTTCAGTTCTGGGTTAACAGAGCATCTGGGGGCCATAGTTTCGGGGGTTCCTCCAGTCTCTGTCAGACCTTTGAATCTGATCTTTTTACATGAATTTGAATTCTGTTCTACATTTTTCTCCTGCTTTATCCTGGACTCTCTGTTGTGTTCCCTGTCAGGGCAGTCATTGGTGGTAGCCAGGCACCATCTAGTTCTTCAGGTCTTAGGCTGGTGAAGTCTCTGGTTCATTTGGTCCTTTAGTCCTTTGGGCGAGTATTTTCCTCATGTCTTTGGTTTTCTTCATTCTCCTTTGCTCCGAGTGGGATGGGACCAATAGATGTATCTTAGATGGCTGCTCACAAGCTTTTATGACCCCGGATGCTACTCACCAAAGTTGGATGTAGATAGAACATTTTCTTTATAAACTATGTTATGCCAGTTGACCTAGATTTCCCCCAAAACTATGGTCCCCAGGCCCCAGTCTCAGCTACCTGTCCCTCAAAGTGTTTGGTTGTGTCTAGGAAACTTCCTTGCTTTTGCTTTGGTCCAGTTGTGCTAACTTCGCCTGTACTGTGTGTTGTCTTTCCCTTCACCAATCTCCCTTCCACTTTTGAAGAAGCAATAGACATTACTTCTCTCCATTGTTTCCTTCAGGATGAGTTTGTTGGCAAGAACAGAAACATGCAGAAGCTGGTCAGAGCAATTTCAGTTGCCTACAAAGTGAGAGAGGATGTATGATAGGAGTCCCAAGCACCTGGCATCATAAATATGAATGAATATCCTTTATCTAGCAGTCAAATTGACACACTTCTATAAAACTATTTTTAAAAGTCCCACATGCAGCTTCTATATGTACCATTTAGTAACACACTCCTTGTTCCAGTAACCCCACTTCTAGGAATCTATCCTAAAGAAAAATCTAAAATAATAAAAATCTCATTAGTCATCATGTATTGAGAGTTAATTGTGTACCAAGGGTTTTACACACATTAATTCATTTAATTTTTACACCAATCTTACCAAGCAGATAAGAGTGTCTCACACCTGAGGCTGGAGGTTAATAACTGTATCCAGGGTCCTCTCCTAGCAAGTTGGTCTGGAGATGGGACTCAGTGCAGGGGAGTGTACCCAGGAAAAGATATCATCCATCTGGATCTGCTCAGAGTTGAGTGCACCTGCTTGTCTTTGAGTCTCCTGTCTTGTCCAAGTACTGAAAAAGCCCTGGGTGGGAGCAAGGTTGGATTACCCAATAAGCAAGGTGTGCATGGGCCCAGTTGTGCCTTCCCACCAATCTGCAGTGCACAGTTTTACCTGCCCCTCACCACATCAAAGATGTGGTGAAACCCATGTGAAATTGCTCAACACAGATTAGCAAGTAAATACAATTAAGCCTGTGCATACCTTGCTCAATGTAAACGAGTGCCTACTGTGTTTACTGGTTAATCCACTCCTGGGTGACAGGAAGGGACCCAAAGTCTTTTCCCCACCTTCAGGGGTGAACAGCAGCAGATGATAGTGCCTGCTGTGCCTCAAACCGTCCAATTTCAACTCTTATTTGAAAGCTCCTCTTCCATGAAGCCTTCCCTCAGTCTCTCAGACTGATCGTCTCTCTCTTCTCTGTGTTCTCTCGGTGCTTTGGGGCTACCTCAGTATAGCATAGAAGATATCCTACTGCCTTCCTGCTAGTCACAGTACTTCTCAAAATATGGTCCAAGAATTATCTGGAAAGCAGTTAAAAGTGAAGACCTACTAAATCAGATTCTCTAATGGTGGGACCCAGAATCTGCATTTCACGAGCATTTATATATAGCACTCTATAGCATTCTAAAGTGTGAGAGAAACTGCACTAACATATAAGCCGCTTGAGAGCAGGGACCCAGTCTGTCTGCTTTTATGTTCCCCATAGCAGTTAGCAAAGTGATGTACAGCAAGTATAAGTGGTTGGTGAATTCAATGCAGAGATGTATTTCTCAGGAAGGAAATGAGAGTGTGTGTGTGGAGGGGTGAAAATGAGATTATGAGTGTGGAATAATTGAAGAGGCTGTAAACTGAGAGCTTTTACAAAAGAGTAAATGAAATAGAAAATCTCAGGGCTGGTTTGGGATGCCCACTCCTGGGATTCCTTGAAGTGGTACCAACAGATATTCAGTCAATACCTTCTCTTCTCCTTTTTTTGCCCAGACACATAATTTAGACCAAGGAATTTTTTTGAAACCTGAACTTTCAATGCCAGAATGAGTAATTGTGTATAAAGTGGGTCACAAGGAAGTGATAACTAATGCACAGAGTATTTTAACTGCTAAATCAGAAATCTCTATGCCACATTATAAAATATGCAGGAGGGAAATAAGCAGATGATAGGAATGGAAGGAGTCCTAAAACAATATTTTCACAAACAAATTCTGGCCCAACACACTCTTGGGAGTGAGGGGAAGCTCCAGTGATACACACTCTTAGAAGTTGAAGAATTGGAATAAAATTGCCAAACTAGAAATCTTTTCAAATGACATAGGATCTCCTCAGGCATGTGACTAATCAAACCCACAGCCCAAAATATTTCAGTAGCGATATGGGGCAACTTGGTCACTCTGCTTCGTAGGATGGGCAGGCAGGGTTTAGAGAAAGCAAAACCAAACCAAAACAAAATCTACCAGCAAAACAAAAAATTAGTTCTATTTGCTCTTCCTAAAATATAAAAATCTGTTTCATAAATTTTAACTGAAATCATAATAAGAAGAGAATACGTATTATGGGTAATTTCACGTACTTTAGATTTTGCAGCAGAAATTAGGAATTATAACATGTTCTGAAGGTAATAATAAGAATGTTTATAACACATTACTGTGCACAGTATCTTTTTGTACTAATGTTGCCTTAAACAAGTAGGGGCTCATTTATCTCCTATACCAAGATGTCCAAAATTATACAATCCGGGGCAGGTAGAGAAACCTGCCTCTATCAGGGACCCAGGCTCTTCATCCTTTTGTTCTCGCATCCTCAGCATGTAGACCTTTGTCCTTATTCTGTCACTTTATGGTCCCAAGATTGCTGTTGCACCTCAAGGCAGAAATAAAGGAGAAGGGCAAAGGGGCAATGAGTTTTCCCCTATCTTACTATCTTACTCTGGAAGAAATACCCTGTCAAGAACAATGAAGGGACTGATATTTTACCCCATTTACAATCCAACAAGTTAGCCTGCCAGGATTTCATGGATGCTCCCACAAGACACGAGACTCCTGGGTCAGAAACAATGGACTTTATTACTCACAGCACAGCAAGCAGCATGAGCATCAGCATGCTTATGGCAGTTCCCCTTGCCACAAGTTCCATGGGGATGACACAGATAGGTCCACGGGAATGTCTGCATATGCAGTGGGTTGCATTACAGCAGAACACTGAGCTTAGAGACCCCTCTCATATTAATGGACAATAAGCAGGCCTGCCTTTTGCTCTGGAGGGAGACATTATCTCTATTTTCCCAGGCTCTAAGAAAAGCTTCCCTTGGCTTTGGAGAGGGTGTGTCTCTATCTTCCAAGACTGTATGCTGTAGAAGCATCCTTGGAAAGAGTCTGAAACAAAAAGCGGCCAGTACCACTGTCTGCAGAAATGTTAGCAACTATAATTATCTCCAACATTATCCTCCCCAGGAACTTCTGCCTCTATCTTAATAGCTGGATCTGTATCATATGGCCACCTCTAGCTGCAAGAGAGACTACAAAATTGAATGTTTTGGGATGGCCACACTGCTGCTCTAAATAGAATTGTTATTCTGTTAATAAGGCGGGGCAGACGAGGGATGGAGCTTCCCAAGAGTAAGTCAAAAACTGTGCCCAAGTGCTTTTACCTAATGTGTGACCGATGTCATTTTCCCATTGTGTATCAAAGTTTATGGCACTTTATTTATTGATCCTGCCAGAAATAATATGTAGAACTTAGACATAAGAAAAGTTGAGTCTTTAGTCTCAATCAACTACTGCTTTTCAAATTTCAAATAAGCTTTCAGTAGCGTAGTATGGAATTGTAACATCATAGCTTCCTCAATATCAAAACGTACAAACCCATAATTCCTTAGAACTCTCTTCCTCTTTTTTTTTTTTAATCCATATGAGTTACTTTTAGAGACCATTTTTGGGGGCTGAGAATAACAATTCTCTTAATTCAAGAAAACTATTATGTCATGAAACTTCCCCCAGTCTTTGAGTGCCTGTAGCTTAAAGAACACATTCTACCTTGTGAACAGTAAGTGTTTGGTGCAGGGCTTCAAACCAGTTCTTCCCAGTTCAATCACAGCTGAGGAAGTGACACCAGAACAGACTCAAATTTCTAAAATTTCAGTGATCCAGAACCATAACTGGAATGGGAAAAATTATGGGTGGAAGCTCTGCTAGAAACTTAACCTCTTCTTAGAAAACAAGGGCAGTGTATGTGTTGCATAGCAACCAAATTTCTTGCCACTCGGATTTTGCACAGAGTCAGAAACAGAGGTGCCCTGCTCAAAGATGATGTCCTATCACGCTTATTTGAATGTGTGTTGCTCTCCTCAGTGCTGGCAATAACCCAATCACACACATCAGGCCCCTGAAAGGGCTCATTATGCCTCTTCTGAGTCTCCCATTCCAAGACTTAGACCTTAATTTTTCCCGTTCCGGTTATGGTCCCGAATCACCCAAATTTTAAAACTTCAAGTGTGTTCCGGTTTTGCTTCCTTGGCCATGATTGAAGCAGGAAAAACTGGTTTGAAGCCCTGATTTGGTAAGAAGTTTATAAATATAGCTTTTCTCATTTCATTTATTTTAAGGAATTCTTTCACCTCAGGACAGTCATTTGGGGCTGACAATGTTACCACAGTAACCCTGCTCCAAAATGCTGGTTGCCGGTGAGTATTGATCCTCAGCGCCTCAGCACTCTTCACCACAGTGTTCACTTCCCTACATGAAAGAGGCTGTGCTCAGGGAGCACATCTAGGTCAAGGAGGCTACATCCAATGGCAGTCAGGTACTGTAAAATAAATCTGTTGGCTTTCCTCCCAGGAATCCCACCTAAGGATTCCATTGAGAATCTTGGCTCAGCCCACATCATTATAGTTTATATTTCTACCGTAACAAACAAACACAAAAACCAAATTTGTTGCCCAGTTGAGTCGATTCCGAATCATAGTGACCCTATAGGACAGACTAGAACTGTCCCATAGAGTTTCCAAGGCTGTAAACCTTACGAAAACAGATACCCGCAGAGTAGCTGCTGGCGGGTTTGAATCTCCAAACTTTTGGTAGCAGCCAAGCTCCTAACCACTGCACCACCAGGGCTCCTGCTGTAGGAGAGAGGGGCAAAACTTCTCTATTTCCTCTTCAGCTGCCCTGTGTACGCTCAGAAGCTCAGTAAAAGCTACACATAAGGCAGTGAGGGAAAATTTTGGATGTGAACGGACATGCCTTCCCCAGAGGCAGAGAAGTTTGCAGATTACTTTTCAAAGTCATTACAATGTGATTTTGAAAAAAAAAAAAAAAAAAAGATGCTGCTGTCCTCGAAGGGAGGGAGTGATTTTCATCTGGGTGGTGCACTTGGAACTTAATGACTGATCCAAATCTGGGCCGTGGTGCAGGTGATGATTGCCAGGGCTGTAGCAGGGCAATTGCACGTGGAATTTGTCCCTCTTCTGCATAAATGGAGGACAGACTCTCCCCTTCAGCAAGGTTCTGTGTTTGAGAAAGGGGAGGCTTGTTAGAGAGAGGAGCTTTGAAAACTTAATTCTCCTTGCCAAGAGCTAATGGACTATCTTCTACACGCTTGAGAGTATGTTCTGCACAATGACCAGAGAAGCCAAAATGAGGCCTCCACAGACCTAATTTGGCATCAATCTATCTCTGTGTGAGAAAGTCTGGATGTGGTTATTTTACTCTCTGCTAAACTAAGAAAAAAAGAAAAAGCCTGCAAAGGTTCATTGAGATAACAGTTGGTCACAAAAAAGGAATTTGGACCAAGATAACATTCCCATAAAAAACCCATTACTGTCGAGTAGATTCCGACTCACAGTGACCCTATAGGACAAAGCAGAACTGCCCCATAGTGTTTCCAAGGCTGCATATCTTTACAGAAGCGGACTGCCACATCTTTCTCCTGTGGAGCGGCTGATAGGTTCAAACCACCGACCTTTCGGTTAGCAGCCAAGTGCTCAATCACTGCGCCACCAATGCTCCTTAAGATAACTTCAGTTACATTTTATCCACATGTTCCTGAAGCCTGCATGCTAACAGTTCAGAGTGCTAATAGTTGAACAAATTCTATTTAGTCTTCTATCATGAGATTAAAACTTAACCAAATCAGCATAGACATTGTATAATTAAAAGAATCTACAGACACACACAAGCATCTTTTGATATCTCAAGAACTACTAGAAGCGTTAAAGGATTCCAAGACCAAGTGAAACACTTCACCTTCTTATCATCTTTGTGCTGTGTTTGGAGAAGTGAATGTGTGTTGCAGCAAAGTGGAAATCCATGGAGAAAGTGTTACTTTTAGCAATGGCTAACATTTATGGAGCTCAGACTCTGGGCTGGAGCTCTGGTGGTGCAGCAGTTAAAAGCTCGGCCGCTAATCAAAAAGTCAGCAGTTTAAATCCACCAGCTGCTCCTTAGAAACGCTATGGGGAAGTTCTACTCTGTCTTATAGGGTCACTATGACTTGGAATCACTTGATGGCAATGGGTTTGGTTTTTATTTTACTCCGAGCCGGGCACTGTTCTTCAGAGCTTTACGAGTGCGATTTCATTTAATGCTCATTAACAGTACCATAAGGTAACTGCTATTATAATCCACATTTCATAGTTGTGGGAACTGTGGCACAGTTAACTTGCCCAGCATCACACAGCTAGGTGTGCACGACCTATGCTCTTTGTGTAAAATGATACACAGAGGCGTAGCAAGGAGGGGCAAAGGGAGGTGCTTGTCCCCTGGCACTAGTCCAAAAGGGGTGCCAGATGAGGCGTGGAAGGACGTTCTGAGGTGCCACAGATATGAAAGGCGCCTGACTGAGGCAGCCAGACAAGAAGTGGGCAGGTGTTTCTGCTGATGAGTGGCTACTACCAATACCTACTCATCTTTAAATTGGTGGGGGGGGGAGGGCGCAACTTAGAGATTGTCCCTGACAATACACAAGTCCCCCCAGCTTCATGGCTCAGAATCCTCTGAGCAAAATGCTACAGTAGGAAGGGGAGAAAGAAGCAGGCTGTGTGGTAGACTGTGACAGAAAACAAAGGGAGGCTCTTAAAGTCAAGGCAAGGACAGTGTCTCCAAGGACAGTGAATTTCTTGTGGGGGAGGTATCTGTTAAGCTCCCCAGCCTCAGAGGCCTTGTCCAGGGTTTCTTCATTGCCAGGGTCACATTGCTCAACTGCCCATAGAGGTGCTGTAGCCCTGGAGAGAAGCCCAGGCTGTAGGGCTGCCAAAGGCCTGGCCTGCCTTCTACCCAAAGACAGAGGAAGATGCCATTCCTGGGTAAAGTAGTGACTTTTCTGAGATGTCTATTTCAGTGTCTACTCCTGTTAGAGCCTTCAGGCTCCAAAAAGACAGATCTTCTGATATCTACCCAGTTCCCCCAACATCCCTGGATATTGCTGACTGTGCTTCCCAGGGGAGCGGTGTCATTCCCAGAATGCTTTTACTCAGGGACCCTGTCATATTGACAGTGGTGTGACATCTGTGTACAGATTGGCTTATCAGCAAAATGCACCTCTTTTTAGTTTATTCTGCCTATTGTTTAATCCAAATACTGTATGGGGGATGTTTGGAACTGTGACGTCACCATCTGTTTTTGGAAATTAAAAAGCAGAGAGGACATATGCCAGCACCTTCCTTTGGATTTTCTTTACCTGCTCTCTCAATATAGTAACAGTCTCAGGTCTCAAACCTTTTCACGGTTCATCATCTAGCCATCAAAATGATGAATGCCTCTGGCCCCCAAATATGCATTATTGCAATCATTTGGTTTAAAAATATATGGGTATCTCTTGCAAAAGGCATGAGTAGATCAGTTAACAAAACTTACATCCAAAGTCAAGTCCTCTTGGGTAAACCTACAGCATCAGGTCTCGAGATTTAAAGCATAATTTAGCTGTTCCCCGGAAAACTTTAACAAAAACAAAGAAACAAATTCACAGTTGAGTGATCATGGTTCACATCTGCCTCATCACGTTTCTATTCGAAAAGACAGAATAAAACGTAAAATTATGAGTTACAATAGCTTCCGATCTATAATTAAAATCAAAATGGGAAAATTCAAGAATGAAAGAACTAGGTACTTCTAAAAGATATTCTTTACATGAAGATTCAAGGTAACAAGCTTTGTTAGCATTATCAGCCTAACACCGAAAATTTTATTTTCCTTATTTCTTCTGCTTTTGCACAGGTGAGATGGGGAAGAGCAGACGTTATTTCTCTAGCAAGGCAATAATTCACTTTATAATTACTGTTTGATTATGCCTTGTTTGTGCCGTTCATTGCAAGGGAGGCCTGCAATGCTGCCTGTGGGGCCAGAGATGTACAATCCAGTTGCCGTGGAGTCAACTCTGACTCATGGCGAACCCCATCCATATGTGTCACAGTAGAACTGTGCTCCAAAGAGTTTTTAATGACTGATTTTTCAGAAGTAGATCACCAGGCCTTTTTGCCAAGGTGCCTCTGGGTGAACTCAAACCACCAATCTTTTGGTTAACAGCCAAACGTGGTGTTTGCACCCTCCCAGTGACTCGGAAATGTACAATAAGGGGCCAGAAAGCCTTGGGAAAACTGAAAAAGGAATCGTTGCCCTGGCCTCACCTAGTCACCTACCCCTAGCCAAAAATCATACCATCATCTATGAAGATTTGGAGAAGAACAACCCCCACTCAGCAGCTCTTACCAAACATAGTACTTACTCCTTCTTGCTCTGGGCTACCTGTCCCTTATCCAGCTGGCTGAGGACACTAAGGCCTGAAAGAAGTTAGAAACTGACTGTTGAAGAGCAGTCTTGTGTTGGAAGGAACAGCCTGGGCCAAAATAGTTCTAGGGAAACACTTGAGAACAAAGATGGGTGAGTGTGAACGGCGTCTGACTGGAGCATGCGAGAGAAGAAATTTAGGTGTGCTGTCGGAATCAACTGGAAGGCAACGGATTTGGTTTGGTTTTTGGTGAATTAAATTGAAGCCGGGATTCTAATAAATGAATAGTGTGGTCTAATAAAAGACAGTAAGTGCTCAATGGATGCTTCTCAACTAGATAAGTCAGAGGACGCTGGTGAGGAGATCCACAGGGACCAACTTGGGAGGCTAAGGGTCTGTGGAGAAAGTAATTGTGGCTTGAAGTAAGGGGTCTTGGAGGAGCAGGTGCCAAGCAGCAGAACTGAACACAGAAGCTGGACTTATTTGCTAAGTAGGGTGTGGCAGAAACTGCTAGTTGCCTACCCAGTATCCACACTCCCTCTTTCCTGAGTAACACAACCCACATGTTAATCTGAGTGGCAATGTGCCCAGCTGAAATTTCCCAGCCACTTTTGCAACTGGGATAGCCAGTGAGATATAAGCAGAAGTTGTTAGGTGAGTCTTCTGTGAAGACAAGATTCTTAAGAGGTCATAGACTACTGCCAAACTCCTTTTTTCCCCGTATCCTTTCTTCCAGTTCCTTTCAGTTTGTTTGTTGGTGTGTTTAATACACTGTGCTGACAAAGGTGATTCAAAATGTCAAAAAGATAGTCTCTGAGTTCCGTCATAAAAGGGAATCAAAGGGCTTGGGCAGCAGTAACCATGTTATGTATTCATTTGGCTTAAACAAAAAGGGAATTTATTCTCTCACATAATTGAGAAGTCCAGGGGTCAGATGGGCTTCAGATAAGGCGGGACATGTCACTGGGACCCATTATCTTTCTGTCTCTTCCTAGTCTCCCATGGAACTGGCTTCATTCTTAGGTTGTCTCACCTGGTGATCACAAGATGGCTGCCGGCGTTACCTGTACATTCATGTATAGCTAGAGAGAAGAAACTTCTTTATAAGAAGCCCCTGGCAAAACCTCCTTGCATCTCATTGGCCTGGCCTGGATGACCATCCCCAAACCAATCTCTGTGGCTAAGACTGACAATAGGGCCCACCGGTTGAGTTAAGCCTACCAAGGTCCATCCAGGGAATGGGGACTAGGTCAATCCCTCCCTCCCAACTGCATGGCTGGGAAGCATGGGTCCCTACTAGGAAGAGGAAAAGAGGAGATGCATGTGGGGAGGCCACCAACACACATGTCCTATATCTCTCCTGTCCATCCCCATCAGGTAGTGTTATCCAAAGGGCTTAAACCTTTGGAGCTCTGGTGATGCAGTGGTTAAGAGTTTGGCTGCTAACTAAAAGCTTGCCAGTTCGAATCCATCAGCTGCTCCTTGAAAACCCTATAGGGCAGTTCTGCTCTGTCACAGAGAGTTGCTGTCAGTGAGAATTGACTCGATAGCACACAGCAACAACAGCAGTTTTAAAAAAGAGGAAGGTCTTCTGCTCCCAACAACAAAGAAGAAGTTTGGGAACAAAAGCCCTTTCTCTTTTATAAAACTGCTGTTATTGTTGTGTGCCGTGTAGTTGATTCCAACTCATAGTGACCCTACAGACAGAGTAGAACCATCCCATCGGGTTTCCTAGGCTGTAATCTTTATGTGAGCAAATCGCCAGCTCTTTTCTCCCTTGGAGCAGCTGGTGGGTTTGAACCTTCGACCTCAACTGCTGACCTGAACCGCCGACCTTTCTTTCAGTTAGCAGCTGAGCACTTAACCGTTGAGCTACCAAGCCTCTATTACTAGCCTGATATCCAATATTAGACTTCGGGGTAAGCCATGGGATTTCCAGAGAGCCTTCGCTGCTGTTATTTTCATTCATTAATTCAACATTAAACATTTCTTGGGTGCTTGTTATGTGTTCTATACTCTGCAGGTCTTGCCTGAGAAGATGAACATATATTAAGTGATTAAGATCAGTGGCACTAGCACGTGGGCACATATATTCTTTATAAAGATCAGAAAGCAAGTATGAGGGATTAGGAAGTAGGACAGGTAAATTTTAACAGTGGTAAGGGACCAAGACTAGGAGTTGGGCATAGGATGATGCCCAGAAAGGGTTGTACCTGGGTGGGTCCCTCAGTGAAGATGCTGGGTATGTTGTTGGTTCTGTGAACTTTAGAAAGAGAGATGGGGATGGGAAGTGGTTATGGGGGCTTCAGGCTATGCCTCTTTTTCTATTTTACCAGGGCTGGCTTTGCAATTGGGGTTCCAGTTCTCTGCGATTAGGAAGTCTCTGGGGGGAGAATGGATAGAGTTAGTGGTTCTTAATTTGGGCTTTGGGAGTGCTTTGGGGGTAAGATCCAAGGAGATGTGAGTGAAATTCCTGAAATTTCCAGGAAGAATCTTCCCCAGGTAAGTAAGCCTGCTGCTCTTCTGACTCTGGAACAGCTTCTTGTGAGTTTTCAGCTTTTCATGACACAATTCTTTTTTACTGCAAGAGTCAGAGACTTGAGCTTCATAACCCAAATAATTCACAGTGTGGTATTTGTCTCTATTTAAAATCATCTCCCACAGGGTTCAGTTAACAATGTACATGTCAAATTATGTCACGCCCATTACTTGCTCTCTTTTTACAACTAATTTGGTCAGGCTGGATCAGGCAGTCCCTGAACTGGCAGAGCTGTTAACCTCCCAACAAACAGAGTCCACCCACATTGTCCTTGGCCTGTGATGCATCAGGGTGTAACATTCCACTAGGAAGTACTGGGCAATGCTAAGTGAAAGGTCAGCTCATGACGACAGTGACCCGTCATCAACCCTTTTTATCAGAGCTTCGCCCTTAGAGCCTGGATTCTGTGGGCTTGAATCCTGGCTCTGTCACTTAACACATAACTGCATGATCTTGAACAAGTTCCTTAACTTCTCTGACCCTCATTTTCCACATCAGTAAAATGGAAATACTTACAGTGCTTTATTTATAGGGCTGTAGTGAGGATTAAATGAGATAAAGCACTAGAACGCTGTGTATAATGCCTGGCACGTAGTAGCAACTCAATGCTAGCTCTTTATCTTTATTATTTTTATTTAATTTTTAAATCTTGTTTAGTCCTTCAAAACTGGGCTCTTTTTAAGATCATCCTCAGGAAATATTTTGCTACTGAGTGAAAGAGATGTTTCCATGTTTTGTGCATTTGCTTCTTGATTACGTACTATTTTGAACCCTTGTCTAACTTCTCCTGTATGTTTTATTCTCTGGCTTCAAGAGATAATGAACAGCCTTAACACTTTGGGTTGTACTTCTCACAAAGTAGGTGCTCAATAAATACCGTGAAGCTGAGGACGGTAGGGTGATCCTTATAGAGTAACCGATGGTGCTGATCTTCAGACTTGACTGGGTCGGTAAGAAACAGGCCCAGGATGGAAGCAGAAAATGACTGCAGAACTGTCTTGTGAGACTCAGTCCAGCCTAGAGGCCAGCAAAGGGAAATAACTGAGGCGCAGCCTGCCTGGGTGTCCTGAGGGCTGGAACGCTTCACTCAAAGTGCTGTCCCTGGACCAGCAGTTTTGGCATCTCCTAGGTGCTCGTTAGAAACGCCCGAATCCCAGGGCAGCCCAGGCCTAGGGCATGGGAATCTGCTTTTTAACAAGTTCCCCAGGATACTCGAATACACAGGAAAGTTGGAGAGGCCCTGCTCTGTAGGATCATGTTTCCAGGTGAAAACCCCAGGTTCTTACTCAGCATGACTCGTACTGGCCAATAAATGAGAGACCGAGGGGGGAGAACAGGAAAGGCACCTTTATTTCATTGTACAAGGAAATGAAATCAGTCGGAGCTGCTGCTGGCAAGGCTGCTAGCCAAGGGTGAGCAGGCAATTTACTTTTAAAGGGGTTTACAAGTGGCGAGTTCATACAAGTTATATCAGCAACATTCTTAATCATACCACACAGGTGCAATGGGGTTTACATATAACCTTCAAGCAAAAGCAGGATTCAAATGCAAAGCTGGGGGCGGGGGTGGGGGGCAGCAAAGGAAATGATTTTTCAATGCAACACTGTAGGGGAGGAAGCCAGGTAAAGAATACAACACTGTGGGGCCTCTCTCAATCACAGAGAGCGTATGGGCTTTGTTACAAGAGATAATAACAGCCATACATTACTGTTCTCGGAAATGATGACTTACTTCCCTTGTTGATGTCTAGCTTTTGCTCTGATATCACACACTGCCTCACAAGACTAGATTCATGGGCAGATGAGATTCACTGGCTGCACAAGTCCTACCTGAACCATTTGGTTAATGATGGGCTGGAAGCAGCTCAGATGACTTTAAAAATTAACAGCTCTGGTTAAGACCAGCACATACCAGCTCTCCAGACCCCAGAAGACAGGCAGCCCTTTCTGGACAGCATAGCGGGTAGCCAGAGGACTCACAATGGTATTTTTACGTCAGGATTATTAATATGTGTGGCAAGAACCTCCTAACTTTAACATTACCTCCATCTGGGTATAAAAAGCTCTCTTTCCTGCCTAAGAAGGATCATAACATGATCCTTTTTATGCTCATTTGGTAGGTCCTCATATCCCCAAGAAGCACACATACCGGTGCCATCCATTCTCTCAATTTTAAATAAAGGTAAACTGAGGCACAGAGAAATCGACATGCACAAGCTTAATACTCTTCTCCACTTCTCAAAGGACACGTGAAACTGGTAATTATAGAGCTAGAAGCAATATCTCTTGCCCAGAAGGATTCAGACTAGGGCATCTGAGTTATGAACCATGCTGGAAATGAATATTGGGAAAACTATCTGAGTTTGCTTTGTATGCCTTCTGCCACCACCACCCCCTTCCACATCCAAATTCTCTAACGTAATCTGGCAGCTCTGATTATGGGCACATCAAGGAGGCAGCGTGTTGTAGGGAAAGCCCTGGATTATAGTCAAGAGACCTGCACTCTAATCCCAGTCCTGCCAAACTGTCTATGTGACCTTGGTAAACTTACTTCATCTAATACTGTCCTTCAGGAACCAAGGAAACAAAGGTTGGGACTACATCAGTGGTTGCCAAACCTGACTGCGTGACTGCATGTTGGATGGGGAGCGGAGGGAGCTGGAAATTTGTATTTTGAAAATGTCCTAGGTGTTTCTGAAGAGCAGCCAGCATTGGGAACCCTGGAGCAGATGCTTCCTTGGGTGTCTCCAAAGCCCCTTTTAGTACCTTCCAATGCTCAGTTCAAAGGAAGTGGCACCCCTCACAGTCAACCTTAGACTCCATGAGAGCATGGGTGTGTAATCCCCAGGGGCCGACAAACGCAGCAGAGCATCTGGTCAGTGTGGTGGGAAGGAGCTGTGTGTGCTCAAGCTCTGAGGCCTGTCTGTATCTTGGACTGCTTGGATTTGGAACACATTTCTTGTGACTCCCTGGGGTCAGCAGTGTCATGGCCCTGGCTGCGACCACCCTCTGACTTGTTCTTGCAGGTCTAGGGCCTTCTAGTCATTGTGCTGTGGTTGGAAATACCAGATACACCTGCCCTGGGTCTGAAGAGCAGATTAAGAATCCCGACATGGCCTGCCTTGTATCCTTGAGGCCTGCACCCTTCCCATGAGCTTTTGAATTCAGTCATGCATTTCCAGCTGTCCCAGAGTTACAAAAAGTTCCCGTTTTAATGGGAAGCTGTGGAATGCTAAGGCTTAAGCTTCCTTTAGCTCTTCTTTCAGAAGTTTCAATTATGGGTTAATCCTGACATTCTTTGGCTTAGTAAAAGGGGAGGAGGCATTTGTAATTGCAGGAAGGCGGATGCAGAGGCGGAGGCAGGTATAGACTGTGGCTCTCAGACTGACTTTGATCCAGGAAATGTGTGTTCTGGACTTCCACTGAGTGGCAGAGAGAACGGGAAGAATGGTCCATGGAGAGAGCTGGGCAGTGCCCTGACTGCCTACAGGACTTGCCACGCAGGAAGTAGGCAGGAGGGCTGCAAAGGTGTGTGTTGGAGGGAGGCTCAGTGAGCAGCAGAGGGTGTGCCTTGGCTAATGGGCATGGCCGCAACTTGTTCCTGACCATTATTGCCATGTGTGAATGTGAGTCTGATGTTGTCAGAACTTCTGGTTTTTGAAAGAAGTCAGAAAACCCAATTTTACATGAATTCTCCCAATTTTAAAATGACAGTGCATTCAATTAAAAAAAGTTCCTCAGACCAAGCAAATCACACCTTTGGGCCACAGTCCAAGACTGAGTAGAGAGCCTGGGCATTAAGGACTGGTCTGAGTACACTCTAATACCATTTTTTCCCACAAATAACGTGTCCATGTAAACAACGTACTCACACATATAAGGCACGTCATAGCTTGCTCATGAAAATAGTGATGGGGTTTGCACGGTTGGCAAAAACATGTAACGCATGCGTTATTTGAGTAAAAATACAGTATTCTACCTCCAAGTAAGCAGAACCCCAATAGAGGTTCTTAATTCCCAAGAGTATAAATCAACCTCATGCTTGGTAATTTCCTTTTTTGTAGGGGAAATGAAGGCTCTGGCTTTCTAAAGCCCTAAAAAAAACCAAACCTTTGTTGTTGAATTGATTCTGACTCATGGCGACCGCATGTGTTACAGAGTAGGACTGTGCTCTATAGGGTTTTCTTGGCTGTAATCTTTATGGAAGCAGATCACCAGGTCTTTCTTCTGTACCACTGATGGGTGGGTTTGAACTGCCAACCTTTAGGTTAGTAGTTGAGCACAAATGGTTTGCGTCACCCAGGGAACTTTCTAAAGCCCTAGAAGTGCACTTTCTCTGTTGCTGTATTGTGCTCCACTGCAGTACCAGGGATCAGCCATCCTTACTTTCCCTCCCCCTCTCATCTGCCCCTTCCTCACACCCAATAACAGATAGCCCAGGTGACGCTTGCAAGGCCCACTCTCTAGACATCCTCAGGCTCGAGTGTGACACCCAGTATACAAATGGAACACCATCTCCTTTTCCATCTGGAAGACAAATTCAAACCCAAGAAACAGAGAACTACATTATAACATGGACAACCTTGGGCAATGACTTATTTTTAAGATAAATTATTTATGTACTTTTTTTTAAGATAAATTATTTATGTACTTTGGTACCATATTAGAAACAATTTACTTGTGATACTTGTCACAGTGGATCAGCAGTTACTCCAGTATTTTTATGTAGGAAAATCTTGGAGGTTGTGACATGTTTGGAAGCAATAAATTGCTAAAGGACTTTCTTATAGCTACACTGTATATTAAGCTGCTTTCACTTAAATTGTATGTTTATTTAAAAAAAAAAAAAAAAAAAAAGCCTCCACAAGCCAAGCATTGGACCTGCCATTGTGATCGGTCAAATTACATGCAAGTGTAACATGATGTGTAGAGACCTCATTCTAGAAGGGGAGGAGGATGCTCAGGACGAGGTCCCAGAGCAAGTCAGGTGCAACTTAGTCCCCACTGCTCAAGAAAATACTCGATTTGAGGTCGAGAATTTTGAGCCTAGTTTGTGAAAGGAGGCCTGGTCCAAGAGGATGCATTGCTGCCACCAGGCTGAGCTATTCTGGATAAAACCAAACCCAGTCCTTGGAAAGGTCAATAGTAATCCTGTACCTGTCCCCATGGTCTCCAGATGGCCCATTATGACCAACATGCAGCCCTCCAGGCCTTGTGCCCTGGCTTGCTGGCAACAGATGGCCTGGGGGACAGAGATTTAGCCCCACTGCTCAGAGTATATCCCAAGT
The DNA here is from genome assembly GCA_030035585.1 of Dugong dugon. Taxonomy (NCBI): domain Eukaryota; kingdom Metazoa; phylum Chordata; class Mammalia; order Sirenia; family Dugongidae; genus Dugong; species Dugong dugon. Next base: position 57,005,525 of record CM057472.1, read on the forward strand.
GATCCTGATCACTGTCCCCTTCTTGGAATTAGCTAATTCAAGCGACGCTAGGTACAATTTCCTTAGATCTGGGTTGACCCAACTTAAAGTTTACGTCAAAGTGACTTCTAAACTCTAGAAAAGTAGAATAAAATGAAATACTCATTACTTGCCAGGAAGTGGTTGAATTCTTTGTGTCACCATAATGCTACTATTTAGTATTATTTCAAGTGAAGAATCAGTGGCTAACTCAAAGGGTTTCAATATTTAAAATAAGTAAGTAAACAGACCACTGACCCTTCACTAAATTGGTGGTTGTCATCATACTTAATAGCTGCCTCACCAGCACAGCATTCCCTTCTGGAAAACCAGTCATCAGCAACTGGCAGGAACTCACACTGTTCTCGCTGAGGTTTATCTAGTTTTACTGCAACTTTTTTTCTTTGACTTTTCGAGCAGTAGTAATTCAACACTGAAAAGGAATATGATGTCTGTAACTTATGTTTCACCCCGGGAGAAAAAGAAAGCTGGCGTGCGAACATGGTGTTTTCTTTTTAAGTTGGAGTATGTGTTTGGGGAGAGGAGGACAAGAAAGTCGCCTCTGCAGAGGAGATGGTCCACATTGTCGCTTCCTCTGTCCTGGGCCTTCTCCCCGCAGTCACCCTTGGGCTGCTTCCATCTGCCTCACTGAGCTCACCCACAGCACTTCCTCCTCTGCCTCTCTAGGACCTGGCCAGCTGGCCAGGAAGTCAAAGCCACAGCACACAGGCCCCCCACTGAGCATCTTTAAGGGGCTCAGTGAGGACATTGACATAGAAGGATGGTTTGAGGTTTAGGGCCACTTCACAAGACGACCATTTTTATACTTTTCATTTTGGTGTGGAACTCCATGGGATTTCTTTTTCTCAAACCCCCTTGTCAGTCTGCAAGTCTCCAAAGGTTCATCAGGTCTGCTATGCCTTACTTAGACTGCTAAACACAGATGATAAGATGGTGACTGAGACAAGAGGTTTGGTAACATGAGTTCCTGGTGACACAAGATATAGATGACATGTGTGAAACTTCTCAATATGCGTTTGGCCTAATCACTTGCATGTACAGTATCTTCAGAACGGAGACTGACTGACTTTTTTTTTTTTTTAGGAACGATAGTAATGAAACAAATGTAATCGCCTGAGAACACTTACTTTTTCCAGGCATTATAGCAAGACCATGAGTTTTAAAGTCAGAGAGTCCTTGCCCTCCAGAGTTTTACAGTTTAGCGGAAAAAGATTCTTGCTAAAAAGTACAAATCCAAGTGACTCTTGTTTCTTATACCAGAACCCTCATATCCTGGCGTACGCAGCAGCATGGCAAGGGGCAATGGAATCATGGGCTAAACATGACCCCATCCGTCCTGGAATCAAAAGTCCTCAAAGATTTGGGGCGGAAAAATATTTTTTTAAAAAGTAAAACAAGTACAGATTTATTCTGGAATAAGATGCAAAAATCACACAGGCCCTCCAACTGTAGCTCCTGGCTCACTGTGTCTCCTCACGGTGAAGGGCACAATGGGATGGAGGGAAGAAGAGAGGCAGCTGGAGGGCCGGGCCTGTCAAAGTGTGGAAACCATGAGAGGTTTTAACTTCATGTAAGTACCCCTGCTGTGGTGAGGTCAGTGACATTCACGTAGAAGCTCACGGGCTTAAGATTACAGATTGTTGTTGTTAGTTGCCATCAAGCAGGCTCAGACTCATGGCAACCCCATGTACAACAGAATGTAACATTGCCCTGTCCTGCTCCATCTTTAGGATCATCAGTATGCTCGAGTCCATTGTTGAGGCCACTGTGCATTTTGAGTGCCTTCCAACTTAGGGGGCTCATCTTCCGGCACTATAGCAGACAATATTCTGTGGTGATGCATAGGGTTTTCATTGGCTAATTTTTGGAGACAGATCTCCAGGTCTTTCTTCTTAGTCTGTCTTAGTCTGGAAGCTCCTCGGAAACCTATCCACCATGGGCAACCCTGCTGGTATTTGAAATACTAGTGGCGTAGCTTCCAGCATCATAGCAACACCCAAGCCACCACAGTACGACAAACTGACAGACCTATGGTAGGTATTAAAGGTAGAAAGACAGAAATGCCTTTAGGGACATTGTAAACGTAAGCAGCTTTTCGTTTTGTTTCACAAATGGGGGAGAAATAATCATAGGAGATTCAGACACGGGGGAAGACTACTCTTTGAAGCAACCTTGGGTGTTCTCAGCTACGGCCTTGACTGCTCTGAAGTGATCAGTCAACTCTCCCCGGGAAGTGGTGAGATTCTCAAGTGATTTAAGCAGAGAAGTTTCATAAAACAGAAAGAGCAGAGGGAGGGACGCTGCGCCCTCCAGCACAGCTGCCTGGCAGGAAGCTCTACTGAGTAACTTTGGTTTTAGTTGGAAACCTTATGTCATGTTCCTGTCAGGGGCCGGGAGAGGGTGTGGGCTGTGCTGTGGCTATTGGGTTAGATTTCCTCCTTCCTCACAGGGGACAGGGCTAGTGGAGTAGAGGGGGATGAAGCACTGGACAAGTGGAGAAGTGACCTTGAGAGAGGAGGTGGAGGTCACCACAAAGGGTTTTAAATTTACAAAGCATTCCTCTTGAGGAGAGGGCCAGGGACATTCACTTACAGAGCAGGCCACTGAAGATTTCAGAGGAGGGACCCGCCCAGGCCTCCAGACTTGTGGCTTTAATTATCCAGCTAGTCATTTGTTTAATAAGCTTGGCTGAGACCTGTGAGCCAAAAAAAAAAAAACCTACTCTGGGGTGTCCAGAGCTAGGGCAGGGGTCCCAGAGCCCACCAGCCCTGGAGAAGTGGGAAAGCTTTCTCTTTAAGAAAGCAGTGATCTTGAACACAGGGCCTCAGGCACTGACCAGGCCAGTTAAACTAGAAAAATTTAAGAAATGACAACTTATAACTACTTAGAGAGACATTTCACTAGCACAGGTCTCCTGGAGGAGAGAAGAACCCACGTCAACAAGCCTGTGAGGGTGTGGGTGAGGTGGGGCTGGGCCCCTGACAGTTACTGCGTTGCTCACCCAGTTCTACACAGGAAGCGGCAGATACCTGTCAGCCTTGGCCTCCTGCCCATTCCCTGGGAGGAATGGGTGTGTTTGGGTGGCACCCTCCTGGATGGGAATAGGCAGGTTTTTGTCTCCCTGACCTTGGAGCAAAGCCTGAAGCTCAGTGTGCACAGTTTTGGCTTCCATTTTGAGAAACCTGATCCTTTGACCTGAACACTCTGCTCTTTGTGTTTTGCGCTCAAGTGAGTCTCCTAGCTTCAGCTCCCTCCTGAGCACCTGATGGCTGTCGGTTTACTGTGACTCACCACTATTAGATCTGCCTGGGCTTTTATTTCCCGCATCTCACCAGAGCTGCTGTGCCCCATCTCCCAGGCATGGCATTCCACAAAAAGGCTGCCAGCCAGCAGGAGAGGAGACCTCCAATCCATCTGTCAGCATTTGAATACTTTCCTCCACACACACTCTCTTCCAGTCACAAGGCTATTTTAGTTTCCCTGAGCCGTGCAAGCCAACGGTGCCTGCCTGCCCACTCCCACTCAAAAGCAAGACGCCTCACCTTAAGTGCTCCAAGAGCAATCAACCCCCTCCACACTGGTTTCTTTGTGAGGTCATCTCTGCAGTGGTTTTCTGACGGCTTGGCCTCCTTCCTGGGATCTTCACACATTCTAGTTTGCCAGAGGTCTGAAGGCATATCAATTCAATAAAAACATAAGGCCCTTCTGAGGGCTCATCCTTGTGCTCTGCACTGTAGATAATGCAAAAATACCCAGTGCTCAGGAGAATACGGGGCAAATGAGTTATCTAAGGTGGGTTCCACACAACAGAAATACCAAAGAGAAAGAATTCCAGTGTCAGTTGGTGATTCCAAACACATGTTAACATACAAAGGTTCTGAGAAGTCCTGTAGTAAAGAAATTCCTGTTCTCATTCTTTAACCCAACATTTCCTAAATGGGAATCATTTCCTAAATGGAATCAACCTTGGAATTCTTTTCATATTACACCTTTTAACATCTCAAGAAACTAATGAATTTTAGAATACATTTCAGCAAATGATCTAACAGCGGTTCTCAACCTAAGGAGGACCCTCACTCTCTGGAGGTGTTTGGACATAGGTGATGGCATTTTGGGTTGTCACAATGATGGGAAGATGTAATTGGTATTTAATGGGGGGGGGGGGAGGGGTGGCTAGTGATGCTAAAGTTCCTGCAATGCAGCCCAGTCCTAAGCCAAGAATTGTCTTGCCCCAAATGCAAATAGGGCTCCCTTCCTTCTCACCCCACATTCCACTGCTCTACCCCAGTTGAGAAGCAGTGGTAGGACTGATGCTCAGTGTTGTGTTTTAAACTCTCTCAGCAGATTTTTAAACAACTTGATCCTCTGGCTCCTTGCTTCCTCTTGTTCCAAGGCTTGTGTCAAAAACCTAAATGCTTAGAGAAACTCTAAAAATTAGTGTAACAGAATATATTTATTCTGAGTAGATACAATTCAAATCGGGCAGCATCAACCCAGGTTATATAGATCATTGTCGTGTTAATTTCTCAGGAGATTGCATGAGAATATGTGCAGGGTTCCAGGCTTTAGAGAAATAGAGTCACTAAGGACGTGCCATACATTTTCCAGTCAGACCCTGGGGTTCCTGCTCCTTGAAACTGGCTGCATGTAGATAATTCTCTAAAACAGCCCAATGCCTAAGGCAAAACAATCTTTGTTAAACTGCCTACTAGGCTATTGTTTGACTTGAAGGTGCTTTTAGGAAAACAGTTCCTTAAAGGCTCAGGGTTCAAAAGGACACCTAAGGGCAGATGGCCTGGGTAGGTCACCCCCAATTCCATGAACTGAGAAACCTGGATTCTAGGAGAATCAAAACAGTTTTGTCACCTGCATGGACCAAGTTACTGGAGAGAGTTCATTCCTAGCCTTTTTGGGGTCTGGTTCCATTTGGAGCTGACAAAAGCTACCGGAGGGAAGAGATTGACCACCGCTCCGTGGTTCTGAATCTACTCTGGAAATGAAGAAAAGGTGTGCTCCAGTGGCCCCTGGGCAGCTGCTCACCTTTCTCAGAATCCTTTCCCCTATCATCAAGTGACAACACATACTCTATTTAAAATGAAAGTAAAGAGATTTATTGAGAGCAACGTCAGCTCAAGCTGGGGACACCTTGGATCTCACAAAGTGAAAATCAGTGCTCCGAAAAGCTGCAGTTACACAGGCATAGTTATAAGGTTGAATCAAGAACTTAGCTTACAATATTCTGATTGGTAGACTAGCAATCAGTAAAATGGGAGGCAAGATAGCTCAAAGCCAGACTTTGATTGGGATTGGTTAACAGAGTATATGTGGGTTAAGGAGATTGGATACACTCACATAATTGCAAAAGGAGCTGCAAGGTGGTCACAAGACGATTAACGGGAGCCAGGGTCTGTTGGTTCCACACAGACAGAGGCCCAAGGCCATATGCAAATTAATGGGAAGAAGTCAGTCTGCTGGTTCTAGTCAGCCAGAGGTCAAAGGTCATATGCATATGAACTAGAAGTCAAAGTTACATTCTCAGGAATGCAGGGAAAAAAAGTCATAAAAATGGGGTCCGACTTATACCTGAAACAGCCACCCTAGGCATGCCAGTCACCTCATTTTGGAACCCTTGCACAACTTCTCAGCAAAAAGGGTACCCTTGGCTGAAGCCCAGTGGAAAACACCTAGTGCTTAGTGAAAGTTAGCCAGCTTGAAAAGGAAAGTGAGGATGGAGGAGGAAAGCTCACCACCCTTCTGTGGTGGTGCAGGGGAGATGCAACACCCTCGATCTGCAACCGGCATCAAAGGATCCAGTATGTCCCTGTTTCTGACAAAACAGAAAACTCCCATGGCAACTGGCAAGTGTTGCCTGAAACTGCAGATTGTGTGTTTAACCAAACAGGGGGTGGCTCGTTGATACAGTCGCCTTAGGGAGAGTCTGGCCCGGAGCCCACTAGGCAGCAGGTCCTCTTTTGGGGCTCAAGGTGGATTTCTGCGGAGTTGGCTGTTTCCTGCCACCTTAGCGGCCGCCGGCTCCACCCTGCAGGGAGGAGCCTCTGGGCTGGGCCATCTCAGATAGCAGCCGGGTGGGTTCCCACAGGGGGAGCAGAGGTACATATCTGCCAGATCTCAGTTGCCACTCCAGCATGGATGGGAGAAAGGAGCAATTTGACTTTTGACAAAGAAGTGTGATGCTGGTGAGTGAACTTGTCCATCAGCCTCCCGGTGAAGCAAGGCCTCAAGTCCTGCACTTGTCAAAAGAAGCCTGTAAACCCCACAGAGTTCATTTCAGGCCAAGTGCCATTTCAGTTTTCCCGACCAGCATGATTTGTATTGTAAATATGCTTGATTGGGTGTTGTCTCCTGGAGCACTCACAAGGATCCTCCCCCAGCCCATGAACGTTTGCACAAATCGCTTCTGTACCTCTTTCCCCCTTCTTCTTTCTCTCAGGTTACCCACTGTGTCAGGTTGATTCCAACTCAGTGTCCCTGTAGACAGTAGAACTGCCCCGTAGGGTTTCCAAAGCTGTAAATCTTCACAAGAGCAGACTGCCACATCTTTCTCCCCGCTCTCAGGATTAATGTGGCCCAAAGGATGAGAGGGAGGGGGAGACGCAGATTTTATTCTGAAAATGACCTTCAGGCAAGGGCAGATTAACAAGTAAACACTATGCACTCGCTTGTATTGAGCAAGGTAAGCAAGGGCTTAATTGTGTTTACTTATTAATCTGTGGTGAGCAATTTCACATGGGTTTCGCCACATCTTTGATGTGGTGGGGGACTTGTGAAATTGTGCACTGCAGATTGGTGGGAAGGCACAATTGGGCCCGTGCGTACCTTGCTTATTGGGTAAAATCCTACCAAATGTGCAGTTCAATGCCCCCATTTGATAGGTGAGGACCTTGAGATTCTGTGAGATCAGATTTAATGTCACACAGCTGGCCAGCAGCCAAGGCAGTTAGCACCCTGGTGCCCCAGTTCTTTGTGCGTTTTACCTCCCACCTTCACTATTGTTTTCCCTTCTCTAATGCCCATGCAAGCAATTTTTTTCTGTTTTCCCCCTTCTGTTAAGAAGAATTATTTAAAACTTGGGAGGGAAAAGCAAAACGATGGCTGTAAATCATTTCAGTGTTAAAACAATGTCTAATAAGCCCATCTGAGGGTTATCTGGCTCTCTAGGTTAAGCAGTCAGCTTCTAATGGAAAGGTCGGCAGTTTGCACCCACCAGCCACTGTGAGGGAGAAAAGACCTGGCAATCTTCTCTGTAAAGACTACAGCCTAGGAAACCCTATGGGGCAATTCTACTCTGTCTTATAGAGTCACTACAAGTCAGAATTCTTGAGCACACAACAATAGGGGAAGGCAACTTTGTCTGACTTACAATTTACTATTTTAGGGACCAGACTTTTATAAGTCTGTAAAATTAGATGATACTGGGCAAAAAAACTGTTAAAATGTAAATTACTATTCTATTCAGTAGAGATGCAAAGGATTTTTTATCTGATAGAAAAAATAACCTCAAAGGTTATGGTTTTATTGACCTGCAGGACATTAACCAGTAACCAAAAGGTTGGCAGTTCAAATCCACTAGCTGCTCCTTGGAAACCCTATGGGGCAGTTCTACTCTGTCCTATAGTGTCTCTATGAGTCGGTATTGACTCTATAGCAACAGGTTTGGGTTTTTTTTGTTTGTTTGTTTTTAGAAATCTTACTTCAGCATTCTTGTTTGCTCCCTGACTGCACAAAATCTTTGTTCTTGTACCCTCTTTTGAACCAGCAGATTCCCTCACTAATGAGTTAATTAAATTTTTGACAGTGCTCACTGTCTCTTTTGTCAATGCTTCATATTCCTCCCCCCGTAGTCACCAATCTACACCTAGCTTGAAATGCACACTAAACACTTGTTGTTGATTCCCTGACCCAAGTGGTAAGAGGGGAAAAGTGTTCCTCTGGAGCATAAGCAAGGCATTAAGGGGGGCTAGGGATATGTGCTCCCCAACTTTGCAGAGTGAAAGAAATCTCTATGACTATCAGAAACATACTTTGTTGTTGTTGGGGACCACAGAGTCGATTTCAACTTATAATGACCTCATGTGACAGAGTAGAACTGCCCCATGGGGTTTTCTAGGCTATAATCTTTAAGGGAGCGGATCGCCAGGTATTACTCTCGAGGAGCTGCTGGGTAGGTTTGAACTGCCAACCTTTTGGTTAGTGGCCGAGAACTTAACCGTTGAACCACAAGGTTTCCTTAGAAATATGATAAACCTGTCAAAAGTGCACAAACTCAACACATTACGCCAAGTAATCTCTGCCGTCACATTTTAATCATGCTGTTATCTATGCTCTGGGAGCTGGGGACTCAGGCATCCTCAGAATGACTGCTATGTCCTCAACCCCTTTGAAGAGCCTCTGTCTACATACACAGTCATACATATGGCCCCACAACCTGGGCCTGAGGAATGAATTGTGGCTGTGCCCCTGGCCCAAGCAGCAGCCCACCTACTAGTTGGTCAGCCAGTGTGAAGGTGTTACCGGGTGGAAACCCCAGGTTCCTGCTCAGCATGACTCGTATTGACCAATAAACGAGAGACCGAAGTGGGAGAACAGAAAAGGCACCTTTATTTTGTTGTACAAGGAAAAGGAGTCCGTCAGAGCTCCTGCTGCCAAGACTGCCTGCCAAGGGCGGGAAGGCAAGTTACTTTTAAAGCGGTTTACAAGTAGGGAGTTCGTGCAAGTGTACCAGTTACGTCAGCAATCTTCTTAATCATACTATGAAGGTGCAACGGGATTTACATATAACCTCCAAGCAAAAGCAAGATTCAAATGCAAAGCTGGGGAGGGTGGTGGGGAGCCCAGCAAAGGAAACGATTTTTCAATACAACACTGTGGGGGAGGAAATCAGGTAAAGAAAACATGATTTTTTAATACAGCACTGTGAGGTCTCTGTCTCAAAGGCTTGTCCGAACTGGACCAATGAGATCCTCTATCTTTCACAAGGAGATTTAGAGTGAATACTTAGTAGTAAAAGAGACGGAAATAAGGCAGGCATTTGAGGTCATGGAGTTGTTAGCTGCTGACGAGTTGGCTCCAACTCATGGTGACCTCACACACAACGGAATGAAAGGCTGCCTGGTCCTATGCTATCCCCATGACCTTTGCGAATAAGACTGTTGTGATCTATAGGGTTTTAATTGACTAACTTTCAGAAGCAGATTGCTAGGCCTTTCTTCCTAGTCTTTTTTAGTGAGTGCTTAAGTAAGCAGATGCCTTTAAAAAAGGCGTACAGAGCAGTAAGTGGGTTCACTATTTCATAGTGGCAGGAAGAGCAGGGGAAGAGTCTGAATGCCCAAGCTGCCCTAACAGCAGAGCATGGGGTGGCGGTGGGGATTTGGGGGCAAGAATGGACGGTCCCCTGCTGCTGATGTGGCAGGGAAATAGTCTTTTTTTTTAGAGCTGTATTTTGTCTGGAAAGACCTCTTGGTTCCTAAACAACGTCCTGGGCTCTGTCGGGCTCCAAACAGGTTCTGATGCTCCTGTTCCTCCTATGAGGCCAGGCTATGTGGCCTTTCCTGGAATGCCACTAGGCCCATCATAGTCTATGGCCTTTACTTTCTTATCCATGTGTGGCCTTAAAATAAATCCCCAATCCTTGAGGTAACCTAATAAGCCTCTGTTCCTTGCAATCAAAAGAACTTGACTCATCCTCTCAGCTTTTCCAATGACTTAATAAATAATAATAGAAGAATCTTTATTACCTTATGCTCAGCCAACTCTCTCTAGGGTCATCAAAGATTTTATAGGAAAGAGGAAGTTTCCTTGGTTACAGCTGTCTTCCCCTTTGTCTCCCTCCATACATTTATGCTTGATCATTCATTCTCTCAACAAACCATGGACTCTGAAATGATTAAGGCAAAATTCGTGCTTTGAAAGAGCTCACAATCTGGCAAGTAGAAGCAGTGGGGTCAGAGGAGGCGTCAGGTTAGAGGGCGGGTGCTACACACACCCTAAGGTGGGGGCACCGGAACCTGGGGCCCTCCTCCCTCCGCGGCCTGTACTGGCAGCAGTTCTTCCTGGTTCTCCTAGGACCTCTGGCTTTCATGCCCCTGGCCTGGAAACACATGTAACGAAAGCCATATGTTCACTCGGACTAATTAAATGACCGCCTCAGCAAATTTCTGAGGCTGCTGCTGGTGGTTTTGTGTTACAATGTCTTTAATATCTATTACTGTATATTGTTTGTTATGTTTAACCCTGAGGCTCAGATTCTATTAGTCTATAAAGTTTAAATGCTAAGAGCCTTCTTGTACTGATTTCTAAAAGTAAGGACTATTTTTTATTTATTCCATCAGAACATATCTTCTTTCCTCCAGGTTGGACCTGAGAGGGTACTTAGTCCTGATTTTTCTGAAGGATGACTTAATCTTAACTGACTTTAGGAAATGGGGCAAGGAAAGGTTGTGCTGGAAACCCAAAGTCCTGATACTTGGCTCTCAGCCTCAATCTGCAAAGAAAATTAAATTCCCACTCCAGTTTCTAAACCCAGGTATGCAGGTACCCAGGATGGCAGGGAGAAGGGAAAAGGAGGTGCTCTTATCTGGGGACAGGCATCTCAGGCCCAGCCCGGCTCTTACTTTTCCCAGGTCCTGCCCCTGAGCAGGTGGACAAGACAGGTAGTGTTTGGCCGTGGAACATGTGTATAAGTGAATCCAACTGTGTTTTCTAGACTGCGGAGCTTTGCAGCATGCTGGTGCCCTGGGCCCATTTTCCTGTTCTCCCACAGTGACCAGCGCCGGTGCTGGTGACATATGGCAGGTTGGTCGTTTTTATTTGGGGTGGAGGGCACAGTGATGAAGAGTTCCTGTGACCTTGTGCAAGCCCCCTAACCTGGTGGTCTAAGTCTGGGCTTCCTCTATATTGCTGATAAGGACACCTGCTTCGTAAGGTGGTGGTGAGATGAGACGCGGGGGCCAAGGGCCCGCTGTGCTCACTGTTGGTAACTGCATATGCTTACTCTGGGGGGAGGAGGAGGGAGCAGAGATTGCCTTTCTGATCCTCACATCTGTAACTTTGGGTCAGGGCAATTTTCATACACCACCAGGATACTCCTGGTTGTGGGGCTCCGGTGTTTTCCCTGAGGTGGAGCATCTGGGCCACCTCTCTGCCTCCCTCTGTTCATTTCCCTGAGGCCTCTGATCCCTGGCAGGGTGGGTGGGGTGTGGTTTGTGCTGACAGCAGGACTCCCCACTCTCGCTCTCGGAGTGCAGTGGGCCAGGAGGGACAGCTACCTACACATCCTGCCGGGCTAGATCTGCTAGGGAACTGGGGTTTCCTGTGGGTACACCCAGCCGGCGCCCCTCATCCCCTGCCTTACTGCTCTTGAGTTCAGGGAGATTTTGCCATGATTTCAGTAAGAAGACATTCTTACACATATTTCCAAGGCTCTTGCCCCAGGGTCACTCTCACCACTACACAGCAAGTAGCCACACCCTTAGCACCACCCTTGCTTAACCCAGACCCTTCTAGGCTCTCAGCTTATAAAATAATGAGTTCTTGCCCTTAAAGTCTCCTCCTTCTAATTTCTCTTCCTATGTGCCTCTCCAATGAAGAGTGCTGAAATTAGTAAGCCAGGCTTCTCTCCTAGGCAGGATTTATGAAACCCAGGTGCCCCTGCATGTAAAAGGAAAAAAAAAATGTTTTGACTGCTTAGCACTGTCCTGATTTTTCTTGGGGTGTTGCCCCTCACCTACTCACCATGCATTATGTACTGGTGGGGCTGACCCCACTCAGACTCCAGGACTGACGCATGACCCAGCCCTGGCCAATCAGCAGTGGATTCAGGGATGGGTGCATGGCCCAAGCCAGTCTAACGAGAGTCAGCCCAGGATTTTTGTTGGAATTATTGGGAAAGGGAGTCTTTGGGTGGTACAAAAGGTCAACATGCTTAGCTGCTAACCAAAATGTCGGAGGTTTGAGTCCTCCCAAAGGAGCCTTGGAAGAAAGACCTGGAGATCTACTTCTAAAAAAATCAGCCATTGAAAACTTTTGGAGCACATGGGGTCACCGTGAGTCCAAATCGACTCAAGGGCAACTGGCTGGTTTCTGGGAAAGAGGGTCTGGCTTTCCACAGGCCATGCTAAACTGGCTTGATGTGGCCCTAAGGCTACTGGTGGCCATCTTGGTGGAGGTAGAGTCACATATAGAGGAAAACAAAGCAAGAGATGAGGCCTAATGATATTGTTAAAGCACCTGAATCCAGCTGTGTGTGAAGTCCCCAGACTTACCAATTATATGAGCTGGTGTATTACCTTTTTTTGCTTAAATTGGTTTGAATTGGAGTTTATATTGTTGCCAGGGTCTTCTGCTCAACCTGGGCAGCTCCTGTGAGGTTCTTGCCTTCTACTGACCAAGAATGACCAGGAGAGGCTCAAGTTTTCTGCATGAACGAAGTTTTATTGAGCAAAAGTAGCTCACGAGCGGAGACAAAGAAGGACAAAGCAACACTAGCCTTTGTCTCCCTGAAGAAAGGATTGGCTAGGGCTTATAAAGGGTTTTAGGCAGAAAAAGGCATCATCTTTAGTTATGAAGATTAGGTACGCGGGCAGGAGGCAGCCCAAGATGGAACCCCTAACAAAGGCTCCTGGGACTGGTTGGCAGGACTGCGCAGTTCCCCACCCCCCCTCCATGGTGCCGGTTCGATTCCTGTCGCGGGTCGGTCCGTCACCTTGCAGATGTCTACGCATGCTCCAGGGATCAGATCTGGCAGGTTCTTCTGAAAAACATCAAGGAAGTACAGTGAGAGCTGGGTGGGTTGTTTGTTCTTTCTTTATTGCATGTTCCAAGATATGGGTTTTGTGTCATTAGTTAAGCACATGTTTTCTAGTTCAGGATTCTTTGCCTAGGGGCTCAGTCCCTTTCTCCCTTCCCTGTCTCAATCAATAGCACTTGCAATTTAAAGAGACCTAACTCGGAATAGGAGCTCTGGTGGTGTAGCGGTTAAGAGCTTGGCTGCTAACCAAAACGTCAGCAGTTTGAATACACCAGCCGCTCCTTGGAAACCCTATGGAGAAGTTCTACTCTTTCCTATAGAGTTGCTATGAGTCGGAATTGACTCGATGGCAACAGGTTTGGTTTTGGTAACTTGGAATAACCAGAATAGAAATAATGAGAATGTTCAAGCATTGTGAAGAATGTAACCAATGCCAGTGAACAGCTTGTGTAGAAATTGTTGAATGGGAACCTAAACTGTGCTGTAAACCTTCACCAAAAACACAAGGAAATATTATTTAATAAAAAATAATAATAAATAAAGAGACCTAACTACTAGCTGGTTGAAGTGTAAACTGGTTTCTAGCAATCAAAGGCAATGTATTTCTCCAGGTAAAGGAGAGAGAGAGAGGGAAAGGGGTTAAAAATATCAGAGAAACCTAAATGGAGAGGCTTGAGTCTCGATTTAGGAAATAATATTGGAGTCGTTATTATCCGTCCTTGAGCGTAGAGAATGTGACCCAGCTGCAGCTGGGCTCACAAGGACTCACAAGGACACATCAGCTGGGCCCTGAGATATAAAGACAATAGCTAGGACAATCTTGGAAAATATCTTTTAGGGAACCTTTCACATAAACCAATCAAACAGAACACAAAAGACTTTCCACTCCTATTCTATTAGCATTTAGTGAACAGAAAATTTGTTGGACCAGTGAAGACCTTCTTGACTGTCCTTACTGAAACCTGTACCAATGATTGTTAAGAAAGTCAGTTCAAAATGTAGGATCACAGTTTCTAGCCAATCTGTGAAAAGGTGAAGCTTTCAATGGTTTTGCCCATTTGTAGCATTAATATATACTGATGACTTTGTAAGGGTCCTTGGCTGTGGCAGCATGCTTGTCTGTTTTCCCACTCTTGTCCATTCTGTAATATTTGCCTGGACTTGGGCAGACATGGCTCTAGCACCATGCTTGTCCATTTTCCCATTCTTGCCTATTCTGTAATACTTTGTTGGATTCGGGCAGACATTAGCTCTGACAGCATGCTTGTTTTTCCAACTTTTGCCTCTTTAAATGTAGGGCGAATAAAACTTTCTTTTTGCCTTACTACACTCTGTGATGTTTTTTACCCTACAACAGTCTGTAAAATGCTGCCTTACACTTTCTCGCTGCTTATTAAAATCATTCCCCTCTCTTCCTCATAACTATGTAATCTGTCTCCACTGTGCCTTTAGCAACACAACCTTGGGAACCAAACAAAAATCCCACACACATGGCCATCGAGTCGATTCCAACTCATAGCGACCCTATAGGACAGAGTAGAACTGCCCCATAGGGTTTCCAAGGAGCGGCTGGTGGATTTGAACTGCTGACTTTTTTGGTTAGCAGTCAAACACTTAACCACTGCTCCTACTTTGCTTATGCAAAATCGTTAGATCACAGTGGGGTTTTCTCCCCAAGTATCCCTTCCTTGTTTGAATTCCCCCAGAGCTTGTTTCCAATCTTCCCAGAGCTAATTAGCAGTAGCCATCAAAAAACCAAACCAAACCTGTTGCCATTTAGTTAATTCTGACTCATAGTGACCCTATAGGACAAAGTAGAACTGCCCCCATAGGGTTTACAAGCAGCAGCTGGTGAAACTGCCAACCTTTTCGTTAGCAGCCAAGCTCTTAACCACTGCGCCACCAGGGCTCTAGCAGTAGTCACAGGGATTGGCGATCTGGATCCCAGCGCACAACTTGGAAAATAATTGTTGGAGTAGGTGTTCCATTTCTAGAGGTCTTCAAAACTTCAGGCTGAAGGTGACTTCAGTGGGACAAGCGACCTCATGCCCTGCCAGGGTGCCAATGAGAATTAGATTCAGCTTTTAATGACCCTAAACACCCCCTCCCCGCAAATCATTTAAAGGAGAGAAAGCTTTCCTCTTTCTGTTTCCTTCTCTTGCAAATGAAGTCTGGACCTAGGCCTCCTGAAGGTGTCAAGAACTCTCTCCCTCTCTCTCTCTTTTAATTTTGCTTTTTTTGTGGTAACAAAACATTTGACATTCACATATATAGTTCATTGACTTAATTATGTTCATCCTGTTGTTCAACCATCACCCTTATCCATTCCCAAATTATACCATCACCCTTAACAGAAGCTCAGTATCCCCTAAGCCTTGAGTCAAGGTCTCTCTTTATCTTGCTTTCTCACCATCCTCAGCTTTAGGCATATGCATCCCTCTACTCCCTCCACCCCCAACCTCCAACACCCTCCAGAGTTGCACATACGACTTTCTCTTGAATCATTGGATAGAACATAGACACCTGACCACACCTAATAGCAAGGATAGAACATAGACATGTGATCATACCTAACAGCAAGGAGGCTGGAAGTGGCACCCTTTTTCTGTGTGCCAGCGAAATATTGGGGAGTTCATCACTAAGGAAGAAGGGTAGAATGGGTAACGAGCACAGTAGGAGGAGTCTCTGCCACATCACATACCCTGTGCCGTTGCACAGCAAAAATTCTCACAGGAATAACTCCACCGCCGGTGATGCCAATAAGGGCTGCTGGGAAAAAAAAGAATAATTAATTCCAGACACGTCAGTAAAGACACCTCTCCTGCTATAGACACTAAGAAAATGGTCTGGGACCACCTTGGGTGGTCTGTTAATTGTCCCTACCATTTAAGGGTCATGGCCCTTAGAGAGTAAAGCTTCAAATCCCACCTCAGTTCTTGAAGGACAGCTAAATTTACAGTGCGATTAGGCCAGCAGAAACATCTTAGGAAATTTCCAGGGAGCCAGAGATCAGGCAAAGGAGCTATGTTCCTACCTGACTCCATCTTGGCTGAGATTAGACAATGGCAGCTTTCTTAGTGACAAAATAAAATGGGAAACGTTTCTTGATATGTTTCACTATCATCTGATATTGAGGGTCCGTTTATGAATAAGAGAACTGTGGGATTCGAAACAAGGTTGTATGTGCCTTCTGCAGCTCTGAGAACTGCTAGTTTCTCCGAACACCACGATGGCAAGTCATTAACAACCATGTGACAAGTATCTTGAGGGAAGGAGCCCAACCTCCCCATTCACGAGTTAACATTTGCGAAGTGCTTAAAGTGCTGGTTGGCACCTGGTAGGGGCTCAGTAAATATTAGTGGAATCAGGAGCTGCACATTCTGAGTGAGAAAAGCACTTACTATGATTACTCTTATTAAATATTTATTAAGCACCTGTTATGTATAAGGGACTGTTCTAAGCACAATGAAGGCCCACAAAGACGAAAAAGACACTGTCTCTGTCCTCAAGGAGTTTACAGTCTAATAGAGAAAATAAGACTTGTTTCAAAAGACTGTTTATTTCATGTCAATTACCAAAACAAAATAAAAATAATCAAGTCAAGAAGCTGATGCCCTGCTTCCTGCATTTCTAATTACAAGTGTCTTTGAAAAACCTGGTTTCTAAATCCTCATATCTTCTCCTGACAGAGATGGTGAAAATTTGATGTAGCTCATGTGGTCCCTGTAAACACCATTGTCCTTGTAAACAGTAGTGGGTGCCTCCTATTTGTCCCTGCCACCTCTCGCTTCCTAGCTGAGTCTCAGCCTCAGTTTACTCCCTCCCAGGTGAGAGCAACTATATTTGTTTCTTCCCGGCTGCACCTCCCTTGCACTCTGTGCCGATGGAAGCAAGGATAGCTGTGAGTCCTGAGAACTGGTTTTGCATCAACTCTTTCTTGGGAATGTAGGAATGAAATGACTGGCTTTTCAAAATGGTTGTTTTGTTTTGTATTAATCTTCACATGAACTCTTCCCAGGAGAAATGATGAAAGAGGTAACAGAAGGTAGGATAAAATGCCCATGGTAGAGTAAAAAAGGAGTTCCTGGGTATGGCAAATGGTTAAGCTGCTAACCAGAAGGCTGGCAGTTCGAGTCTACCCAGAGGCACCTTGGAAGAAAGCCTGGTGATCTACTTCGTAAAAACCAGTTAGTGAATACCCTAAGGAGCACAGTTCTACTCTGACACACCTGGGGTCACCATGAGTCGGAATTGACTTGACAGCAACTGGAAAGAGTAAAACAAGATGCCAGAAGACCTGGGAGAAGCAAAGATTTCCAGAGTCTGACCCTCTGCCCTCAGACAGCTGAGGGCAGCTCTTTGACCCAGGCCCTACAGATCTGTGCCTTGGGCAGCCACCTTCTCTACCCCCTTTCTTGTTTTGGGCACCCTCCTCCTCTAGGTTTGAGCCTAAGCAGCCACCCTCCCTGCCCCAGGTCGCTCTTCTCTTCACTTATAGCAAGTTTATTGTACAAGCCAACTACTGCCTGGATCAATGAACAGAGATAGAACTTCATTCATTTATTCATTCTACATTTGTTGAGCACTAATAGGTGACAGCTGGAAATCTTGCCTCCATTTGCTACCAGGAAGAGTCGGTAGCTATTTGCATTTCTCTGTCTACATGTCATGGTTTGAATTATGTCCCCCAAAAAATGTGTGTATCAGTTTGGCTGGGCCATGATTCCTAGAATTGTGTGGTTGGCCTCCATTTTGTGATTGTAATTTTATGTTAAAGAGGATTACAGTGGGTTTGTAACACCACCCTTACCCAGATCACATCCCTGATCCAATGTAAAGGGAGTTTCCCTAGGGTGTGGCCTGCACCACATTTTACCTTACAAGAGATAAAAGGAAAGAGAAGCAAGCACAGAATGGGAACCTCATACCACCAAGAAAACAGTGCCAGGAGCAGAGTGCATCCTTTGGACCTGAGGTTCCTACGCAGAGAAACTCCCAGACCAAGGGAAGATTGATGACGTGAAGTTTCCTCCAGAGCTGACAGAGAAAGCCTTCCGCTGGAGCTGATGCCCTGAATTTGGACTTGAAGCCTTCCTTGGAGCTGATGCCCTGAATTTGGACATGTAGCCTACTGGACTGTGAGAGAATAAATTTCTCTTTGTTAAAGCCATCCACTTGTAGTATTCCTGTTAGTGTAGCACTAGATGACTAAGACAGTACAGTTAGTTTCATTTCCCAAGAGTGGTTTTGGACTTGAAAGCAGATGTTACTCAGAACATTTTTTTATAGCTGTGTCTCAATACCTCAGGGAGGAACCTACTTCTCCAAAGAAGCCTTACACGTCTTTGGCCCAGCTTAGCATCCATTTCCCTGTGCATCCTCACGGTCATTCAAAAGAACCATAAGCATCCTTGCACAGTCCCAGGTAGTACACCAGGGAAACAGAGACACCTGGGTATAACTATCAAAAACTCTTTGTGTCATGGAGCTGAGTCACCTGACAGGTCTGAAATGCAGCTTCTTCCTCTGGGGCCACGGGAACTGCATCCCAAAGGCTAGAAGGATGGGTCAAAATGAAGATAAATTTTTAAAGGAATAAAAGAAGAATTGTGTACTTAGTGATTAAAAGAAGCAAAAAAAAAAAAAAAAAAAGAGGAAGGAAGGAAACCCATTTTAACGATGCTGTATGTGAAACGGATCTAGGCATTCTGGTTGGCTGCAAGCTCAGTATGAACCAAAGGATTCACATGGCAACCGGAAACCTGAACAACCTGTGACTATGTTGGCAGAATCACAAGTGTCTAGGCAGGGAGATGGTAGCCCCCTGGGCTGTCACAGATCAGGCCATATCTGAAATGTTAGGCTTAGTTCTGGGTCCACACTTTAACATACTAGAAGGATCTCCAGAGAAGGGTGGTTAAGTGTGGAAAGCACACCATATGAGGAACCACTGATGTTCAGTTATAAAAAAAGAAGAATTTATGGACCTGACAACCTTCTTCAAATATTTGATTGGTCGTATGGGAAAAGGAAGCTGGTGAACTGAAGGCTGAGAGAGTTTCATCATTCTGAGATCATTGTAGAGGCCTTATGAGTTAGACTTCCACAACTTCTAACCTCTTTCCTTCAAAATTTGATCTGTCCCTTCCTCTATCCTTTCCTCTTCTCCTCTCTCAGAAGAAGAAGCAGTCGTTGACCTCATCGTCTCCCATCTCCTCTGGGACATACCCCACCAATTACCACCTACTCCAGAGTCTTTTATTTTTTCCTTCTCTACTGGCTTCTTCCCATGAATCTGCAAATATGAGGAGGGGGATGATTTATTATGTGCCAAGGAGCATAGTGGAGCCCTGGTGGCACAGTGGTTAAAGCAATTGCTAATCGAAAGGTCAGCAGCTAGAATCCACCAGGCACTCCTTGAAAATCCTGTGGGGCAGTTCTACTCTGTCCTATAGGGTCTCAATGAGCCGGAGTCAACTCGATGACAACCGGTTTGTTGCTTTGTTTTTCTTTTTAAGGGCATAGTGATTTATCTGCCTTATCTTGATTAATCCTCACAACCATCCAATGAAGTAGGTGATATTGTCTCCATTTATAGATGAGGGAACTGAGGCTTAGGGGAGTTCAATGACATTCCCAAGCTCACACACTTGCCAAGTGGTAGAAAAAGGCTCAATTCCAGGACTGTCTGCCCCTACTACTCCCAACCTCATGCGCTTTCAGGCCGTTAAACACTCTTCCCTGCTTCCAGCCAAACGCCTTAAGAGAAGTCTCTTTTCTCATACCTACTTCCTCATGTTCCATTCACTCCTCAGCTGCTGCAGTCTGGTTTCTGCACTCACCCTCCGCAGAAGTAGTGCTCCGAAAGGTCATCAGTGACCTAAAGGTAAATTCCTATAGCCTTTCTCATCCTGCTTGACCCTGAATGCTATTCTGTGGCATTTGGTATTATTGACCATGCACTCTTTCTGCCTTCCTCCCATGTCTGGTTGAGTTCATTCATCCTACCACTTCACCTCTCATCCTTCTAATCCTTATCCCAGGTCCTTCCTTCAAAATGTCTGCTGGTCATTTATATGAGGACTCAGCTGAAGTTGGAAATCAGAAATCTGTGTGTGTGATTTCCCTGGTAGGTGTAAGGGCAAGACAGGAGGTGAAAAGAATTGAGCATGCTGAAGAGTACGATTTTAATAATCCAACTGTCCTCATACCCACACTGGGTGGAGCTGTAGTGGGTGGAGAAGTGTGGGGATATGTGCCATTAAAATATGGATGTATAAAGGCCTCTATGCTGCACAACATGTTGAGACTTGTCCCCAACATGTTGAGACTTGTCACGACTTGTTTTTCCAAACCCGTTACTGATTGGCTTGTTTACCTGAATTCCTCCTCCCTTGCCTGAAACTTATTGTTATTCACCCAAAGCCCATTGTTCTGTTATTTGCTTCACTGCTTGCTGTATTGACTATAAATAAACTCCTGGGACTGAAGCCGAGGTTCGACTCCTCAGAGTGACCCTCCTGGCCCCACTTCTCTGTAAGAGTTGTGGCATTGGTTACTGTCTCCGCCACCCCGACAATCACCGCCGCGGTGACAGATGGTGCCCCGTGTGAGGGGCTGCGACAGAGAAGAGCTATAGGGCAAAAACAAACGGGCTGGGAATGGATATTGGTATAGGCTCAAAGAGTAGAGAAAGACGGCAGGGCAGAAGTCCATGGTCAGAAAGTGAAACGGTGAAGTTCAAGGGGAATGCCAGACTGAGGCTCTGGGAGAGGACGACCGTGACACAGAGCAGGCAAATATGGCTGGAATTACGATGTCAAGGAACTAGGTCTAGAATCCTGGCTAACTCATTCCTCTAGACTCTGAAATCCCGTAAAATCACTGCAGGAGGTAACTGTAACTGCCCTGACTCATACCTGCATCCCACATGAAGCAATGATCTCAGCAGTAAGATTTTGGACAGAGCTGCTGCTGGGTCCTCAAGGGGTGATGCTAGAGACTGTGTCTAAGACAGCCCTTCCTGGTTTCTTTCTTCACAGTCTCCAAATTAGGGGAGGGGGCATTTCCTGCCCTTTGCTTCATCTCCCCACCTCATTTCATTCTGAAAATAGTCTGAGAATCTCTTGTTTCATATTTACGTAGGAACAACCCCTGTCTTCAAATCCCTTGGAGCATTTCTCAGAAAATTACTTCTTGGCCTTTTCCTTCTGCTCCAACAAGAGCTGGAGCATCACAAGGGGCTCCTTCCTCCTAACTTACGAAATGAAAGTAAGGAAAAGAGCCTTCCAAGAAGAGCCCCAAATCCTGACTTGTTGTCCCCATGTTAAAGTAGACGTTCCCCTTACTCTGCCCTGTTTTAAGCAGCAATGCTTTTGTAGAGCTGGGCTGAGGATTCAGCAGGACAGAAGCTTTGGTTTTTGATGGCTGCCTCCTTGGGTCTGTCATCAGAGACTTCCAGAAGAGCCTTCCCCTTTGTTACTTACCTGATTGGCCATTAACATTCTTGCTGTGGGCACTGGGGTCCCAGCTGCAAGAGCCATAAAAACCCAAGCAAAACTGGAGCATCAAACTGCTGTGGGTTCACTTTTGGCTGGCAGGCCTACTCTATCAGCAAACAACTCCTCTCTTCCTCCCCTCAACACACCAAGAAAAATACAGCCTGAGGGTAGGAAGAAAAAGAGAGAAGTTTAGAAGAAGACTGGTCTGCCAGACAACGGGGGAATCCCTTTACACAGAGGCTAGCTTTGATGTGGGGCTGGAAAAGGGGAATCCAGAAACCGTCTGTCAAAGGTTGACTCCCAGACCTGAAGTGGCAGGACTCTGATTATATTCAGACTCCCAGGCTAACCCCCTATGGGATCAACTAGGAATATAACTGGCAACCCTGGGGACACATCTCTCTGCAGATGTGTTTCCTTTAACCTGCACAATATTGTAGAAAATTTTGACCTAATATTTAAAAGTTGGGACAGACACAGATTTATGGCTTCTTTTGGGGAAAAAAATGAGAAGATATTTCTAAACTGGGCTCTTGCAGTAAAATGGACTGTAATGTTCAAACAGAGCTTGTGCCTGACAGTTCTCCATATTCTACTCCATGCCCTGTGACATCACTTGTATGGAGTCCTGGCACTATTGACCTTGCACTTGCCCAGCTGTTTTTATAGTAGATAAAAAGTGATTTTTCCACACTTGACCTGCCTTGTTCCTATTGGCATTTGAATTTGTAACCCCTGATCTAAGGCACATAGATTAGCCAGAATTGTTTCAATTGCAAGGGACAGAAAACAAAGCCACCTAATTTAAACAAAAATAAAACAGGGAGTTGATTGGCTCATGCAGCTGAGAAAGATACCTGGGTAGCTACAGAATTGAAGGAAGAACTGCAGGGATCACAGAAAATAGCATTCAACCATGCCAAGACTTTCTCCAGCTCTCGTTTCTGCTTGACTCTGTGTATCCTTGCAGGCTGGCCTCATTCTCTTTCAGCAGAGATGCCTTTGCCACGTGGTGAGGATCGTGGTCACCAGAAGCCCCAGTTTAGAAATTGCAATAGGAAAAAGAGCTTCTTTTCTTCACTTCTGAAAATCAATCCCAGGACAGGATGCTGGCCTCACTTGGGTCATATGCCTTAGATCTGCAGGGCATTTTCTTTTTTAATTAAACATTTATATAGCTGAACACTGTTCTACGCAGATCACAAATATTAATTTATTTAATCTCTATAAAAAAGTCTATGAGTTAGATACCATTATTACCTCCATTACAAATGAAAAAACTGAGGCCCAGAGAAGTTAAGTGGTTTTCCTAAGACCCCACAGCTATTAAATGGTGGAGTTAGAATTTCAACAAATGCAAGCAGTCTAGCTCCAGAGACCATGCTTGTACCTTGATGCTGTGGTTGTGCAGGTTTTGCACTGCACAACTATAGGGAAGCAACCCCTGGACACTTACAGAGCATGACCTGCATACACAACATGGAGGGCCTGCACGTGCCCACCCCTTGGGCCAATGACTATTGTCAGGGGGATGGGAGACTCTGATGGTGGTTCATCTCTGGTGGGTATAGGGGGTGGATACTGTGACTGACAGCCCCACTTGAACCATGTCAACCGGGAGAGGAGTTGTTCCCCAGAGGAAAGAACCAAGCAGTCTGCGACAGCACGTAACCATCTGTCTAAGTTATCTGGTGCTACTATAACAGAAATACCACAAGTGGATGGCTTTAACAAAGAGAAATTTACTCCTCATAGTCCAGGCTAGAAGTCCAAATTCAGGGTACCAGCTCCAGGGGAAGGCTTTTTCTCCTTGTCAGTTCTGAAGGAAGGTCCTTGTCATCGATCTTCCTCTGGTATAGGAGCTTCTCACTGCAGGGACCCCGGGTCCAAAGGACACACTTCGCTCCTAGATCTTCCTTATTGTTGTTATGAGGTCCCCTCCTCTCTGCTAGACTCTGTTTCGTATTTCAAAAGAGGTTGACTAAAGATACAACCTAATCCTGTAGATTGAGTCCTGACTTATTAACATAACTGCTGCCAATCCTGCCTCATTAACATCATAGAGGTTAGCATTTACAACACATAGGATAATAATATCAGATCACAAAATGGTGGACAACCACACAATACTGGGGATCATGGCCTAGCCAAGTTGACACACATTCTGGGGGGACACAATTCAATCCATAACAACATCTCAGGAGTGTCCAGGATCAGCCATGGGCTAGAGCATCCGCCTATCTTCCTGCTCCCCTAAAGACGTCTGAGATCTGAAATGGCATGGCCTCTGGGAAGGATATTCTGGTTCAGAGTCTCTTTTAAAAAAAGAAGATTTAATCAACTGAAAAACAAAAGATAAGCAGACATTAACTCTGAACCTCAGTTTCTTCATCTGTAAATTGCGGGGATAAGGTCTATCTTCCAGCGTTGTTAGGATTTGTTGAGATAAGTGATAATCTAGCATGGCTTAACGGTACTTGAAAGGCTCTAGAAAATGTCAGCCAGTAAAGACCTAATTTTCACCCTTATTCTCACTGGGTAAGTGTCATTCAAGCCAGCTGCTGTCACTTATGACCTTATCTAGTCTCTTCCTGTGAGAGTTAACACAGATCCTGCCACCTCTTCTAGATTAGCATTGACTTTTCTCAGGATTAAACACCAGACTTTCTCCCTGTTAAAAAGGCTTACAGAGGGTCAGAGAAAGGGTTGGGTACAGGGTGTGTGTGGGGGGCAGAGGAGAATCAGTGCACGTAATTGAAGGAATACCAAGTGCTCCAGTAATTAAATATAATGTCAGTAAGAAGGAAAAGGAAGGGTGGGAGGGAGGGTTCAACTCCCAAAACAAACAAAGCACTATGACCGGTCCTGATCATTGAATTTTAGAGTTAAAATGAAATGTAGAGATGATCCAGTTGAGTGGTTATTCAACCTTTTTCAAAAAGTAAAATATTCTGCAGAACCCTGGTTATGGATTGAATTATATCCTCCAAAAATATGTGTTGTAAATCCTAACCTCTATGCTTGTGGTTATAATCCCATTTGGGAATGGGTTGTCTTTGTTAAGTTAATGAGGCAGGATTAGTGTAGGGGGTATTTTGAGTCAATCTCTTTTGAAATATGAAAGCGATTAAGCAAGTGAGCAGAGCAGAGATGGGATAAGATAGATGTCAAGCCTCATGGAGTTCTGTAAGGAAACAGGAAGCAGAAGCTGAAGCGACAGGGAGCTTCCTCCAGAGCCAACAGAGACAGAAAGCCTTCCCCTAGGGCCAGTGCTCTGAATTCGGACTTCTAGCCTTCTAAACTTTGAGAAAATAAATTTCTGTTTGTTAATGCCAACCACTTGTGGTATTTCTGTTACAGCAGCACTACATCACTAAGACAACCCCCGTCTGTAAAACAGGTAAAGGCAAGCTGCTCTGAATGGAAGTGGAGGCAGATTTGGGGAGTAGATAACTTGACTTCCTGTTGCCCTCCATGCAGGGCTCTCAGAAACAAAATTTGAAAATAAGATCTGGGTCAAACCAGGCTCCCACAACACCACAAGTATCAGCCACTCTGCTTGCACTCCATAAATGAATTCTCTATTTCATAATCCACCCCAAAACTTGTTGTTGTTAGCTACCATTGAATCAGCTCCCGACTCATGGCAACTCCATGCACAATGAATGCTGCCATATCCTGCATCTTCCCCATGATCAGTTATACAGGATCAGACTGTTGTGATCTATAAAGTTTTCTCTTTTTTTATTATGCTTTAGGTGAAAGTTTACAGCTCAAGTTAGTTTCTCATACAAAAATTTATACACATGTTGTTTTGTGACATTAGTTGCAATCCCCGCAATGTGACAGCACACTCCCCCTTTCCACCCTGGGTTCACTGTGTGCATTCAACCAGTTCCTGTCCCTTCCTGCCTTCTCATCTTGCCTCCAGACAGGAGCCACCCATTTGGGCTCATGTATCTGATTGAACTTATTTTTTGTTTTATAGTCCTGTCTAATCTTGGTCTGAAGCGTGGGCTTTGGGAATGGTTTCAGTTCTGGGTTAACAGTGCATCCAGGGGCCATAGTTTCAGAGGTTCCTCCAGTCTCTGTCTGGTCTTTTTACGTGAATTTGAGTTCTGCTCCACACTTTCCTCCCGCTCCGTCCAGGACTCCATACTGTGCTCCCAGTCAGGGAGGTCATTGGTGGTAGCCGACTACCATCTAGTTCTTCTGGTCTCAGGCTGGTGGAGTCTCTGGTTCGTGTGGTCCTTTAGTCTCTTGGGCTAATGTTTTCCTTGTGTCTTTGGTTTTCTTCACTCTTCTTTGCTCCAAGTGGGATGGGACCAATTGATACATCTAAGACAGCCGCTTGTAAACTTTTAAGACCCGAGATGCCACTCCCCCGAGTGGGGTGCAGAACATTTTCTTAATAAACTTTGTTATGACAACTGACCTAGATGTCCCCCAAAACTATGGTCCACAGGTCCCAGGCCCAGCTACTCTGTCCCTCAAATTGTTTGGTTGTGTCCAGGAAACTTCTTAGCTTTTGCTTTGGTCGAGTTGTGCTAACTTACTCTGTACTGTGTGTTGTCTGTCCCTTCACCAAAGTTGATCCTGGTCTACTATCTAGTTAGTGAATTCCTCTACCCTCCCCCCAACCCTCGTAACCATCAAAGAATGCTTTTTTCTGTGTTAAACCTTTTCTTTAGTTCTTATAATAGTGGTCTCATACAATATTTGTCCTTTTATGACTGACTAATTTCACTCAGCATGATGCCCTCAAGATTCATCCATGTTGTGAGATGTTTCATGGATTCATCATTGTTCTTTATTGTTGCATACTATTCCACTGTACGTATGTACCATAATTTATTTATCCATTCTTCTGTTGATGGGCACTTAGGTTGCTTCCCTCTTTCTGCTATTGCGAATAGTGCTGCAATGAACATGAGTGTGCATGTGTTCTATAAGGTTTTCATTGGCTAATTTTCAGAAGTAGATCTTCAGGCCTTTCTTCCTAGTCTGTCTTAGTCTGGAAGCTCCGCTGAAACCTGTTCAGCATCATAGCAACAGGCAAACTACCAATGATCAATGGGTGGTAGGTGAGCATGAGGTGCAATGGCCGGAGATCTCCTGCATAGAAGGCAAGAATTTCCCAAAACTTGGCTTAAAACAATACTCATTTTATTTGCTTATAATTCTGTGGGGCTTCCATTTAGGCTGGGCTCAGCAAAGTAGTTCTCCTGTGTTATTTATGCAACTACCAACATCTAGAAGCTTGACTGGGGCTGGATAGTCTAAGATGGCCTCACTCACAAGTCTGAGACTTGGTGGTGGCTTTTGGCTGGGCCTCTCTCTCTATGTGGTTTTTCATCCTTAAGGCGGCTATTCTAGGATTCTCCAGATGCAGCACTGAGTTCAAGGAGGGCAAGAATGAAAGCTGAAAGGCCTCTTAAGGTGGGAGCTAGGAAGTCTCATTCTACTGGTAAAAGTAAGTCACAAATCTAGCCCAGATTCAAGGGTTGGGGAATAGACTTTGATGGGAATTGTGTCAAAGTCACATTGAATGAGAATTTTTGGCTTTTTTTTTTTTTTAATTTACCACATCTCCTTATTTTCTATAATCTTCCAGTAAACTTGGCATGCATCTTGATATACAACGATGACAACTTGTAGTATGTGTGGGAAAATGTGGCAAACCCTGCTAGTTCCGTACTCATTATTCATTCTCCATTTTTTTTCAGGGTGGCAATGTGCCCAGTTACAAATATTCACCTTCCCAGATTCCCTAACAGCTAAAGTCGCAACGTCATGACCTAGTTCTGGCCAAAGAATAGAAGTTTCCTGGGTAGAGCCTCCAGGAAAGCAGTTCTTTTCTTGATAAAAGGGAACAGACTCAAGTGATTTGCCTTTTTCCCTTTGTCCTTCCTCTCTCATTCCTGCCTGGATCACATATGCAACAATTGGGGGCGGAGCAGCAATCTTGAAATCATGAGGATGTTGCTAGTGATTGTAGAATAGAAAGACAGAAGGAGCCTGATCTCTGACGGCATCATGGGGCCTCTATTCTATCCCTGACTCCCTGCCTCTGGGCTTCTTATTGCCTCAGAAAAGTATACCCTACTTGTCTAAGTAACTAGAACTGTGGTTTCTGCTACCTGAAACAGGGTGTGATAAGGAGATGAGGCTGAGAGGGAAGCCAGAAGACAGACTGTAAAGGGCTGTGACTACTAGAAAGACACCATAGTTGTTATGAAACTGAAAGAAGTCCCTTTCATAGGAATGTGTTCACGTAAGGAAAGGCTGTAGCTGTTGCAAAATTTAAAATCAAATTGGAGTCCAGATTTTGAAAGGCTGAAAATAGTAAGTTGAAAGTGTAAAGGTAAGTTTAATGGTGATGACTGAAAACACTTGTACTTGGATTTTAGAAAAGATGTCAGGATGAGAGAGCTTAGTTTCACAGCCTGGGGGTTTAAATTGATTGCAAAGGCTTAAACTAAGCTCACAGAGTGAGCTGCAAGTACCTAAAGCTCTGACTCACGCTCTAACTGCCATTATCTAGGATCCAGAGCTTGAGGAACATATGTCCCTCAGCCTCTACACAGTCAGAACTCACTGGGAGCAAGCATCATGTCAATCCCAGGACTGGTGAATGGAGGCCACCCAGAGGAAGACCAGGATGCCAGACAGGAACCTGGGCGCATTTGATTTGGGCAAGAGAAGACTTGGAGGGGCCCAATAACTATAACAGTTATCTATCGTGTGTACAAACCACGCCCAAAACTTAGTGACTTAAACCAATAACCATTTACTTACTTACGATTATGCAACATGGGCTGGGAAGCTTTTCTCTGCCCTAGGTGGTGTAGTAGTATGGGCTGGGCTCACTGATACGTTTGCCACCATCTTACAGGTCAACTGGGGATGAAGGAGCCATGATTGCTCAACTCACTTTGCCTCAGCTGGGATGGATGGAAAGGCTGGGGACTGGCTGTACCTCTCTCATGTTCTTTCATCCTTCTTCTCCACATGGCCACTCATCCTCAAGGATGTTCGCCCAGGACTCATGGCTTCTGGGGGCCACAAGACAGTGAAAGTAGAGGCTACAAGGCTGTTGATGCCCAGGCCCAGAATGTCTGTTCTACTCTATTGGACGAAGCAAGTCATAAGACAAGCCTAGACACAATGTGGAAAAAGACCACACGAAAGTGTGAATTCAGCAGTATGATACGTTGGCAGCCATTTTGTAGTAGTCTAGCAAAATAAGTAATATCTATACCCTGGTGGCGTAGTGGTTAAGAGCTATGGCTGCTAACCAAAAGATTGGCAGTTCGAATCCACCAGGCACTCCTTGGAAACCCTATGGTACAGTTCTACCCTGTCCTAGAGGGTCGCTATGAGTCAAAATTAACTCGACAGCAATGGGTTTGGTTTTTTTTCATTCTTTCTATGGCGTGTCTAGGTGTTGCAAACGATTAAGTGCCCAGCTGCTAACCAAAATGTTGGTGGTTCAAGTCCACCCAGAGGTGTCTTGAAAGAAAAATGTGGCAATTTACTTATGAAAAATCAGCCATTGAAAACCCTATGAAGCACAGTTCTACTTTGACACAAATGGGGTTGCCAATAGTTGGAATTGACTCGATGGCAACTTGTTTTTTGTTATTTCTATAGTCTTTGCAATTCACAAGGGGTGTTTACTTTCACTATCTCATTTGATCCTCACATCAAAGCTGAGATATGGTCAGCGGTGTGCTGGTAAAACAAAACAAACCAAGAAAAAGCTTTGGTTTGTGACATTTGCCAATATTCATGGTGTAAATACTCCTACCATGGCCAATTTCAAGTGATCAATGTGAGGTCACTGAGAGTAGAGTTGGCAGGAGATGCATTCAGTAGCGGAGCCCTGGAGGCACAGTGGTTGAGAGCTACAGTGTGCTACAGTGTGCTATGGCTGCTAACCAAAAAGGTCAGCAGTTCAAATCCACCAGTCAATCCTTGGAAACCCTATGGGGCAGTTCTACTCTGTCCTGTAGGGTCACTATGAGTCGGAATCGACTTGATGGCAAAAGGTTTGGTTTCAGGTTTTTGGGCATTCAATAGCTGGCTCCAGCACAGCACTGTGTACGGTGGGTATTATTATATCCATTGCAGATGAGGTTACAGGGCTTTCTCAAAATCACACACAACCAACAGTGGTGGATCTGGGACACAACCCAGATCTAAACTGTATGCTTTGGCTATACCATTGCCCTGCCTCATAGCAATTTTCTTCAAACATCTACAGGGCCACTTTACCCTAGGAGTAGCTGTATTCTAGATTGCTCCAGAAGGCAGAACAAGAGTCGGCATAAACAAGTTTCAGGGAGGCATATTTCAATATAAGAAAGTCAACAAAAGAATGGATTCTGCAATAATGGAGCCATCCAAAAAGAATGAATTGATCTGTACCATGGTGTTGTCTCTATCATAGAAGTATCTGTCAGAGGCCAGACCTTTGAAGGTCTCTGAATTAGGGGAGAGGTTGAACTATGTAACGTTTAAGCTCCATCTATCTTTTAAGTTCTGGTTGTAAGAATTCTCTGACTCCCAAATCTGAAATCACTTAATGTCCTTTTGAGATCAAAGAAGGCAAAGGAAGGGAAGAAGGCCAGGGAAGGGAAAAGAAAGGAAAATAAGGGAAAGGAAAGAAACAGAAGGGAAGAAAGAGAAGATGAGTGTTAAATCCTGGGAAGAGCTTGGGCAGATGAGAAATCCTTGTTTTTGGGAGCTACATCTCCTAAATAATTCTAGGTGGAAACTGAGTCTTCACTAGCAGTAACTCTGATCCAGGTGACTGGCAATCTGACTCATGATACGGAAGCACAACCTATATTTTATCCCAAGTCAGTTCAAATGACAGAAGACAGCTCAGACCTTGTGTCTGAAATGTTAGGATGTTCTCAGTATAATAGAATGCAACCACTGATTTTGCCTGGCTGTTTAGATAGTGCTCTTTCTTTCCAGAGGGGCTTCTTTAATTTTTCTCGGTAGGACATTGCTATGGATTGAATTGTGTTCCCCTTTTCCTCCCAAAAAAATGTGTTGAAATCCTAACCCCTATACCTGTAGATGTGATCTTATTGCAAATAGGGTCTTTCTCTTGTGTTAATGAGGTCATGCGGTGTACTGTGGAGACAGATGCTTCTATAAACCTGGGAAAGCCAAGGATTTCTGGCAGCAGCTGCTACAAGCTAAAATAGACAAGAAAGGGCCTTCCCCTAGAGCCATGCCTAACTTCAGACTTTCAGCCTCCTGAACTGTGAGAAAATAAATTTCTGTTCTTTAAAGTCACTCACTGTATTTCTGTTATTGCAGCACTAGGAAAATAAGACAGAAAACTTGCTGAAGATTTAGTATTTTATCTCTTTGGCTCAATCAGAACCCAAGTGCACCCCCACCCCCCAGCTGCCCTGCCCCAGCTTTGCAGGGGTTTTAGGTGATCTGCTAGAGGGTCTGGCAGTCTTTAGCACTTCCCCCTCAGCCCTGGGGTTTTCCTGAAGCAGTTGAAGGCTCTGGTTTTATAATGAGAACCACAAAACTGGAAGCTTTCCTGACTGAGCAGTTCAAAACTTGAGGCATCAATCTCAGCATTTGGGAATAAACACACAAGATATTTTCTGGGATGACTCAGGCATCACCAAGCATGCCAAGTAATTACACGGATAGTAAAGCTGTGGAGATTCCAAAGAATGCCCAAAACTGTTACTAAAGTAGATAAATCATCTCTGAGAACAAGTCACTCAGCTCAAATATTGCAAAAATCCATGCATCTCTGGTTCTGAGGAGTTGTATTTCCACGTGCTGAACCCAAAGGAAGAGGCAAGTTGACCAAGCAAAAACTGGCCCTACTCTTTCAGCAGGCAGCTCTCACAAGCAGGACCAGCCCCATCAAAGACTTTCAAAAACTGATTTAACACTGAGGTTTCTCGTGTCCACTGAATGACATGCTCTGCCAGTTCCAATGGATCCCAGTCACCCATGGGTAGAAGGGTCTGGAATGACTGGGCAGGCTGTAAAATAATAAGCAATGATGCCTCAAAGAGTTGCTCCCCTGGAGGCAGGTGCTACGGTAGCTGTACTCCACTCTGAAATACATTTAGGCAATTGGGAACCATTATCAATCTACACACAAATCAGGCACCAACTGTGTAAACCAGAGCCACCCTCTCCCCAGGCCCTGAGTGCCCTCAGTTACCTCTGTTTTGCCTTTTGCACAGAAATAGGTCTGAAAACCTTAGAGGAACAGGGAAGCAGCTATTAAATTAGAGCTTCCTGCTCCTATTTCCTCACTCAAGCCTGATCCTGGAGCTGTGGAACACCCTGGACCTGGGGCCTGGAGCAGGCTCAGGCCTCAGGGCTCAGGGTTTGGGGCTGATTCATGAGGCCCAAGCTCCTTTCTCTCCCCACTCCTCCCCTTCTTCATGTTTCTCCTCACTGACCTCTAATTATTAGAATCATGGACCTTAGGGAACTTAGAGATCATGCTAGTCCAAACTCCTTACTTTACAAGAAACTGAGGCCTAGAGATACTGACTGTTGGAGGACTCTCAGCTAGTTGGTAAAAGAGTCGTTCATTAGCCAGTTCATGCTAGTAACTCTTTTAGTGCATGATCCTCTTCTCCCCTTCTCTACTTCTCCCAAATCAGTGTGGTAGTTAGTCTCTGAGATAGTCCCAGTGATGCTCACCTCTTGGTATCCAGACCCTTGCATAGTCTTCTCTGTCACTGTGTCAGGTTGGTCTGTGTGACCAAAAGAATATGGCAAAGTATGTCACTCCTGAGATTAGGTTATAAAAAAACTATGACTTCTGTGTCTCTCTCTCTGATCACTCACTGTGAGGAAAGTCAGCTGTCATGTCGTAAGGACATCCAGGCCGCCTGTGGAGAGGCTCAGGTTTTGAGAACCAAAGTCTCTAGCCAATAGCCAGCAAGGAACTAAGGCCTGCCAACAACACATGACCGGGTTTGCAAGCCTATCTTTCCCCAGTTGAGCCTTCAGATGACTGCAGCCCCAGCCAACAGCTTAATTAGGACCTCATGAGAGATCCTGAGTCGGAACCACCAGCTAAACCACTCCTGGATTCCTAATCTATAGAAACTGAGATAACAAATATTTGTGATTTTAAACTGTTAAGTTTTGGAGTAATTTGTTGCATAAGAGTAGATAAAAGCACTGGGTTTTTTTCTTGGCTTCTTTTTTTCTAGAGAAGAAAAAGAAACGAAGGCAAATATTCTACCATGGCCAGTCAACAAGGCCTTGTCCTACACTTTAAGGGATGTAACTGATAAATCAAACTTCCCTGAAGGCCTGGGGTGAGAGCCTCATTGGTGTAGGATTAAGAAGTGGTTTTTGAAGGTCTTTCCAAGCCTGAGAAAAGAATTTCAGTTGGTGGCCTGCTAAAATACACTAGTTTCCTTTTAAAAGTTGTGAGCATGTTTCCAGTACAAACGTTAACCAAATAAGATGCAGATTCATATTTCAGTGAATAAGTCTTTTAGTACTTTGGAAATGGAGTTCCTCATTAGTGGTTGTTCTATAACTTAAGAGAAGTAGGGTGATTTCCCAAGATTCTGGCTTCCTAGTTGGGATGAAGTTGCCATGTGATTTTATTGGAGGGAAAGGCAGAGCCTATCCTCAATATGTACTTTCCACCCCCACCCCACCCATCACGTTGGTCCAGCTCAACCTTGCCTACTGTACACATACTCCAAGAGAGGAAGCTCTTTTAAAGGTGTCTGACCAAAAAGCATTGTCCAAATGTATACATTCAACAAAATATGGTCACAAGCTCTCTGACAGACTTACTCATTGAAGGGTCCAGATAGGAGTGTTGTTAAATGAAAGGATGCATCCTACTCAGGTATGCTGCCCCAAGTTGATTTCTTGTCTTGTTTTGTCTCCAGAAAACCTACAGCTAGAAGCATAATCTGGGTTTAGGTGCTCAGAATTTGTTTCCTAAAATACGTCTTAACTAGGTTATTTATTTATTTGCCCTTAAAGTGTAGATTCAGAACCTCTAGGAAACTTCCTGGCTTCTTTTAAGGAACCAACAAGAATACAGTTGTTACTTTCTTTTTAAGAGGAATTTCAGCTGGGCATCCAGGGAGCAGACAAGCCGGAGAGGTGGAAATGACTGGCTTTCCCGGGTCAGTTAGAGATAGTGAGAGCTTGTTAGCACACACCAGGGGCAAAATATCACCACTCTGCAATGCTGCAGAGTCTTACTGTACAAAATAATGCCAAGTTAGTCTGGTACAGCTGGTGGAGGGCTGGAGCTGCTTTCAGGACCTATTGTGTGTGAGCCAACAGCATCATTTCTTCAGCTGTTCCTTGGTTTCCTAAAGGAGACCAGGAACTAGAAGAAAATGAAGAAGTTGGAGCCAGAAGTCAGTTTCTGCCAAGAGAAACAATGGGTGCAATTGTGCTTCTCACATAGCATGAACCCCTCTCAAGAAGCATTAAATAAAATTATGCACACGTCGTTACCACCATGAGAACCTCACTGCGGGAACTTCCAGATGTGCTCTTTTGGAATTTGAGGAATCTGGGAAGACCATTCCAATAAAAGAGAAATTCCATAGAAAAGTTAGGGAGTGGCCAGTTTTTGAACAACCCACTCCAAGCAAGAGAAAATACAAATATGTGCTATAGGAGTTTCCTCAAAACCAATACAAATCTTTCTTATTGCAAACGCCATGCTTTCTCTTTAATATTAAAGATAGTCCTGGTCTTGTTTCTGTAAAGCTTCCAAGAATGGAGGCTGAACTGTTAGTAAGCTCACAGGAAAAAAGGAGATCCTCAGAGCTGGTAAATTATAACTTTATATGGTTTCTTCTTCTTGCCTTGAACTGTGCTCAAGCCAAACCCTGAAAGGTCTCAAAATAGGGAGTCCTGGGTATGTTGTGATTCTGGGACTTCTAAGAGGGAAGAGTTGGTAGAGCATGAACCTTTAAGTGGAATCACAGAGGCAATGTGGTATGGTAATAAAAGCATAAAACTTGAGTCCTGCCTCACTTACTTACTAGCTGTGTAACCTCAAGAAAGTTCCTTAGTTTCTCCAAGTCTCTACTTATAGCAGTAAAATGGAGATAATACCTACCACATGAGGTTTTTTGTGAGACTTTAATAAGAGGGTGTATATGAATGAGCTTTGAAAACTGAAAAACAAGAGAATTGACTTCATAATCAATAACTTCCATACTGGACTTGTTTTAGGTGCTAACTGTCCATAGCCCTTTAGGTGGTCTCATAACCCACTACTCTTGATCAGAGCTGGTTGGACTTCAGGGATGAGCAAACTGACCCAACAATAGCCAACATACAGGCTTGCAGGAGCTGGGCCAATCAGGACCTCTCAGGAATTAGAACTACCAAATACAGAAAGAACATACAACTTGGGGATGGTAGTTGAGGCTGAAAGGATATCTTCAGGTGGAGTCAGAATCCTGGCAGGTGGAAGCCATGTCTAAGTCGAGGTTAGGAGAAGGAGAGGGAGTGTCATTAAAGAGAAGGACAGGGAACAGATGCACCAAGAGAGCAGAGACGCCATGAGAGAGGGCTGGGCCTTTCATGAGAGATGTGGAGGGCTCACTTGTCCTCAGAGCGGTCTCAATTCCAGCACCTATCACATGGGCTCTTCCAGTAAATCTCCATTTTCTTGAGATAATTGAGGCGTTCCTGGTTCCTGTACTTATGTAATTAATGGATCCTGAATAAAGCCACTTTGAGTTTAGAGAAACATGAGTTGTCTACTTGCCTCACATGAGTGTAGTTTGACCTTCCCATTTAGTTTTTAGCTCCTAAAAAGCAAGGTCTATGTTTCATATATGATTATGTTCTCCAAGATCCTAACACAGCATATCAGTTAACATTGAGTTAATTCTCAGGTGTGCAGAGTAGAACTACCTTCCATTGGGTTTTTAAGGCTGTAACCTTTCAGAAGCAGATCACTAGGACTTTCTTCCAAGGCACCTCTGCTTGGATTTGAACCACAAACCTTTCAGTTAGCAGTTGAGTGCTTGACTGTTTGTACCACCCAGGGACTCCTTAGCATGGGAGAATAAAACCAAACCAAATCCATTGCTGTGGAATCGATTCTGACTCATAACAACTCTATAGGACAGAGTAGAATTGCCCCACAGAGTTTCCAAGAAGCAGCTGGTAGATTCAAAGTGCTGACCTTTTGGTTAGCAGCTGATGCTTAACCACTGTGCCACTAGAGCTCCTAGCATGGGAGAGGCCTCAATAAATATTCTGCAAATGGTTTACCACCAACTTCCACATACCTTTGCCTCATTAGCCTCATCATCTTCTTTGTAGCCATGTCTGGAAAATCATCCCTAACTATTATTATTGTTGAACAAATGAGAAAGGAAATACAAATTTCTTTACCCAGGAAATAGTCTCCATGCACACTTAGCACAAACTCCCGAGATCTTCATAATAGATGTGGCATGGATCATGGGCGCAGAGGGACTTTTCAGAATTGTTGTAGCCCAGTCTCCAAGCCTCTCATTCAAGTTCCTCAGGAAAATTTCTGGGCCTCAGACTCAGCCTCTTAAAAATGGTGTTAACATCTGATTATGGTGAGGGGTAAAGAATAAAAATGAAGAACTGTTGGCAGAACAAGAAGTGGCTCAGATGCTTAGTAGCAGCGAGTCTCACTTCTGTTTAACAAAATGCCCTGCGCACTCAAAGCAGCCTTAGCTCAGGCTGCCGTGATGTGAGACGGGTGAAGGGAGTGGATTCAAACCAGGTGAAGCCAGCTGGTGGCAGCTTAGCCCATGACTAGCCTCTGCAGAGCCTTTAGGTGTTCTTTGTCTCTGCCCCCCACCCCTCCTGCCTTCCAATTGCGCAGCTGGAAAAGCCAGCTCACCCAGCAGCTCAGTTAACCCCTGGAACCCGGATGCTCAGATCAGTGACTCCCAACAACGCCCCAGCCCCAGGCTGCCTTCTCCCTATGGGGTAGAGGGGGAAGTCCCCTTCTGTAACTCCAGCCCAGGACCACTGGAGCTGTGGAGTCTGCCTTTCTAACCTGGCTTTCAGCTTGGGGATGGGGTTTAGAGTACAAGAAGCTCCTCACAGGGAGTGTTCTCTGGTGTCATGGATTGAATTGTG
This sequence comes from Dugong dugon, assembly GCA_030035585.1. Taxonomy (NCBI): domain Eukaryota; kingdom Metazoa; phylum Chordata; class Mammalia; order Sirenia; family Dugongidae; genus Dugong; species Dugong dugon. The sequence goes on from CM057472.1 coordinate 57,041,969, forward strand.
TCCCTCAAAAGTATCTGTCAACTTGGCTAGGTCATGATTCCCAGTATTGTATGATTATCTACCATTTTGTCATGTGATGTGACTTCCCTATGTGTTGTAAATCCTATCACTATGATGCTAGTGAGATGGATTAGTGGCAGTTATATTGATGAGATCTACAAGATTAGATAGTGTCTTAAGCCAATCTCTTTTGAGCTGTAAAAGACAGAAGGGGGCAGAGAGACATGGGAACCTCATACCACCAAGAAAGCAGTGCTGGGAGCAAAGCGTGTCCTTTGGACCTGAGGTTCCTGCGTAGAGAAGCTCCTAGACTGTGGGAAGGACCTTCCTCCAGAGCCGACAGAGAAAACCTTCCCCTGGAGCTGACACCCTGAATTTGGACTTGTAGCCTACTAGGCTGTGAGAGAATAAATTTCTCTTTGTTAAAGTCGTCCACTTGTGGTGTTTCTGTTACAGCAGCACTAGATGACTAAGACAGAATTTGGTACTGGGAGTGAGGTGCTGCTCTAACAGAGACCTAAAATATAGAAGCTGTTTTGAAACTGTGAATGGGTAGAAGACTCAGAAGTAAGTGAGGAGAACTGTTAACACTGGAGAAGGCATAGATGGTGAGAAACAGCAACACAGGACTGGAAGCAGCAGTGAACCAGCAGCAGCGGAACCAGGAGATCAGCGCCCGACAGCACTGGAGCTGACCCACAGAGCGAGAGAGCTGAGTGCCTGTGCACAGGAGGCTTCCTGGTGGAGTGGGGTGCCTCTGGGCACTTTTCAGTGGAGCGGCTGAGCTTTGGAACACTTGCTCCAGCAGGGCAGGTGCAAGTGTGAGGCCCGAGGGCCAAGAAGCCAAGGAACGAGGAAGCAGAAGCAGAAGAGACAAGGAACACAGGAAGCCGAGCTGCCTCAGTCTCAAAAAGTATGGCCAGGACCTCTGGGGTTTCAGAGGGTGGAGTCGCCACTCAGATGGACTAGGAGAATGGTGTGCCTAAAGCCAAGGGAACAGAGTTGCCATTCCAGTGGGCCTGGAAAGCAAAGCTGAAGCCCAGGGCCCAGGGGCCTCCACTCAGAATCCGGAGAGTGTGGCCAATACCTATAGTCTGGAGGGCAGGGCTATTGTATAAACGGTCTCAGAGAACAGAGGATTATTTTCAAGCCTTGAGGGCTAATGTAATGTGTTCTGCTGACTTGCTTGGTGCCTATTATGTCTTCTTTCCCTCAATTTTTCCCATTTCTAGTGGAAATATCTACCTTGTGGCTGTTGCACCATTGTACTTTGGAAGCAGATAACTTGTATTCTAGATTTCACAAATGAAGAGGAATTTTTGGATTTTAGACTTGGAGTTGATTTAAGACTTTTGCTATGGTATGATGGGGTGAATGTATTTTACATGTGGCAAAGACATGAACTTTTGGGGGCCAAAGGGTAGAATGTTATGGATTGAATTGTGTCCCCCAAAAGTATCTATCAACTTGGCTAGGTCATGATTCCCAGTACTGGTTACTTGGACTTTAAGTACATTGTAATATATGTAAGGTTAAGGCACTTGGCTGCTAACCAAAAAGTTGGAGGTTCAAGTCTATCCAGAGGTGCCTTGGAAAAGAAGCCTGGCGATCTACTTCTGAAAAATCAACCATTGAAAACCCTATGGAGTACAGTTCTTCTCTGACACACATGAGGTCGCCATGAGTCAAAGTTGACTTGGCTGGTACTGGTATTTGTATTTATATTTAGATATTCACAGACAGACCTTGAAAGCAGGAAGACAGAGCTTCCCAGCTCCTTCCTGGAGAATTATCCTTGCTTAACTTGACTCCCAGGAAGAAAAAGCCCTCCCTTTAATGGATTCAATGCTTCCAGTTGTCTGCCTGCAAGTGGAAAGAGGACTCCCCGAGGTCCTCTGCCAAAAGGGATGATCAGGGGAGACGCCTGGCCTGGCCTGGCCAGATGAGAGCCCCAGAAATGAGCATGGGAAGAGATGAGAATCTGTTGCAGACACAACAAGGGGATTGAAATCGCCACACGCACACCCTGGAGACTCTGTGGCAAAGTACCTGGTTTGAGAATGGACTTTCACTCAGCACCTCAGTCTCCGTCAGGAACTACTACCTTGCCCAACAGGATTGAGTGGAATGAGCCTAACTTCTAACTCACAGACTTAAAAGTGTAGTAGTTAAGTGTGTATGCTCTGGAGGCAGGCTGTCTGGGTTCAAATTTCACCCTCCCCATTTACTAGCTGCTAACCTTGAGTAAGTTGCTTGACCTCTCTGTGACTCTGTTTCCTCATCTGTTACAATGATTAAAGGACTTCGTATACGTAAAGCACTAGCGATAGTGCATGGCACATAGTAAGCACTATTTTTTATTGTTGTTACTGGTGTAAATAATGTTGATGGCGACCCCATGTGTGTCAGAGTACAACAGTGCCCCATAGGGTTTTCAAGGCTGTGACCTTTCAGAAGCAGATCACCAGCCCTTCCTTCTGAGGCACCTGTGGGTGGGTTTGAACCGCCAACCTTTCGTCTAGTAGTCAAGCGCTTAACTGTTGGCACCACTCAGGGACCCCTGTTGCAAATAATAGCCTCTCTGAAAGACAAAGACTTCTCAAAGGCATGCAGCCTTCAGAGGCCACGAGGCTGTTTGTGCTTCTCCTTGACTCTCTATCAGTCAGAGAAATACAGAAGGTTAGCTGTTCTCGATGTCTTTACACCCCCATATGAGACAGCAGGAAAATCACTGTAGACCAATAGCTGCCACTAAACTCTTTTGTTACTTGGCACTCAAGGGGCTTTATCCTACCCGACCCCAGCATCCTGAAATCTGCACTCACCCTGGCCTGCCCCCGAGGTTTATAACCAGACATACTGACCTTCTCCCCTTCAATCTTGACCTCTTGGACTCGTTTAGCCAGAGACTAGGGAAAGAGACAAATTAAAGTCTGCATAGTTTGAAAAGCCCAATGCAGGCAGGTGCAATTAAAGCATCTCCAGTTCTTCTTGTGGCTTCTCAGCTTTGCGTTCTAACTCCCCACAACTTCTTGGAAGGGTGAGAAGGGCAGGGAAGATTGGCTGCCTCCCTGTACTTGGTGTGATTCTCTGCAGCAGAACCCTTGCCAGGGCAGCTATGAAGGGAATGTAGCAAGAGCCTGGAGACCCTTTGGGTCAGAGCTGAACTCATTCCCGAAGGCAGAAACACTGAAAACTGTAGTGTGGGGGTCAGAAAGGAGAAAAGGTTTAGGGGGTGGGGATGGGGTAAGGAGACCAGGAGGGGGAGGAAGGAGGCTAGGAAAATAGATATTATTGTTATTATTATTATAGACTTTTCTATAAAATAGGTGATTTGTGTGTAGTGCAGATAAATTACCTTTTAATTAGGCAGAAAGGAAGCTGTGTGTATTAGTATTACATTTGGCTGTGTGTGACAGAAAATCCCAAAATAATAGTGGCTTTAAAAGATATACCTTTATTTATCTCCCACATAAAAGAAATCTAGAGACAAACAATCCAGGGTTGGTATGGAAACCCTATGGTTATCAGCAAACCAGGTTCCACCTAATATACTGCTCCCCCAACTTTAGCATGTCTCCTCTTGGTTCGAGATGGCTGCTCAGCCTCCAGCCATCATATCCAGACACCAGATAGCAGAAAAAAGGCTTCTCAGAGATCCCATACATTACTTCTGCCTACATCTCATTGGCCAGAACTTAGTAACATGGCCATATAATCTTTCCTCTGGTTAGCTATGTACCTAGAAAAACTGGGAATCTGTTATTAAGAAAAGAAGAAGGAATACTGGGGGGCAACCAGTGGTCTCCACCACATTGTATATGAAAGGAGGAGGATGGTTACTATCTAAACTCCCAAACCAATCCTTGAGAAGAGAATGTTTTGGAAGCATAAATTCTTTGTGCACTGAAGGATCTTCCCTTCCAACCTTATCCCTCAGGCCTTAGCTTCAACCTCACTTCCTCAGGAAACCCTCCCCGTATCCCTTTGTCTGCATTAGGCCTTCATCTGCATTTATGCTCCCGTAGCACTTTGTGCTTCTTCTTCAAAGCACTTTTGTTGTTGTTGTTGTTGTTGTTGTTAGCTACTAAGTCGGTTCCAATTCAAGGTGACCCCATGCACAGCAGAATGAAACACTGCCTAGTCCTGAACCATCCTCATGATTGCTTGTGGATCAGCCTGTTGTGATCCATAGAGTTCTCACTGGCTGATTTTCAGAATTAGATCACCAGATCTTTCTTCCTAGTCCCTCTTAGTCTGGAAGCTCTGCTGAAACCTGTTCAACTTCATAGCAACACGCAAGCTTCCACTGACGGATGGTTGCTGTGATTGAGGTACATTGGCTGGGAATTAAACTCACATCTCCCACATGGAAGGTGAGAATTCTACCACTGAACCACCAATGTCCCCCTCAAAGCTCTTTGACCCTAGTAATTATTGAACTATTTATAATTATTTGTGTAAGGACTGTCTTTCTCTGTAAACTCGACTGTAAGCTCCATGAGGGCAGGGACTCTCCTTTGTTCATCATTGTCTCTTCAGTGTACGACACCTAGTAGGCCCTCACTAAATACTTGTCAACCTACTGACTTTGAGTACTAGAATACTAGAGAGGTCCCACAGTCAAGGCCATCGCCAGTAAGACTTTTCTTTAACTGACTTTCCTGACTGAGACCAGGTCAAAACCAGATTCTCCTGTGCTGTACACCTGCCAGGATGTCCGCAGCCCCAGTGCCCATGTCAAGGGTCTGGGAAGGATGTGGACTGAGTTGCCAAATCAGCCTCTCTGAGGAGAACTCCCATGGCAAACTCCACTTTATAAAACCGGCTCCAGTCAGAAGCACTCCCAGGATGGCAGAGGAAAAGAAACTGTAGCCGTGTGGGTGAGCTTTAGATGTGAAAACGCAAGTGGCTGCCCAATGTTTTGGGAGGAAAAGTAGGTCACCCTCCTTCCTTCTGCCTGGCATCATCCCCAGGCCCTAAAGGGATAGGAAGAGTTGTGTGACTTCTGGCGTCAGAAGCTGTGGGCACATTTGGTCACGCTCAGCTTTATGAGCACTACCCCCAAGCCTTGTTCTCAAGATTCCCTAAAAATCAGAAAAAGATCAGTTGAGGCTGTTTTCAGCCCCCAGGTCTTGATCAGAGAATCTTTATGAGGCTAGCCTTTTAAGAAAGAGTCCATTTTAGCAGCTCCCAAGCCCAAAGGCAGGACTCAAACCCAAAATTCACTGCCGTCCAGTTAATTCCGACTCAGAGAGACCCTATAGGATATAGTAGAACAGGACTCGGAATCCAAAATGGTTCCCACAGTCTTCCATTTTAAATTTGTCCAGCTAGGGATGGAGCATTCTGTTCTCTGGTGTGGGATCACAGGATTTTACAGGAAGGAGCAAGGAGAGAGAGCTTGGGAGAGCCCTGTGAGAGAGCCAGCCCTGTGAGGCCTCAGGCATAAGTACTGCCAGTGACTGCTCACGAGAAGCTCTGCGTTAACAGGGCTCCCCACCACTTCCTCATCCCTGGAGAGATGAGACACCAAGACTGAGCAATGAAGATGCATCTCCAATTTTGCAGACAAATAATCACCCCCTGCATTCTGTCCTTCCACATTCACGATTGTGATGTTTAATCATAACAATCTGGGCATACTTCAACCACTGGTCCTTCTGACTGAGACACTGAAAGTGATGTGCACACTTGGCATGATTTGGGGATTTCCTGGGTCAGAGCTGAGATGATTAGGTGCCGAAACCAGCTCCTCCTGGTTTACAAGAGAAGATTAATAAATACTCAAGAATTTTGTGAGCCAGTTGTTAAACCATTGGTATCTTGATATCAGCCATGGTGAGAGTATTCACACCACAGAAGTTGACTGATGCAATTAATCCAGTTTTTTTTTTTTCTTTTTTCTTTTCAGAGGGCTGATGCATTAAGCCCTCAGGAGGAGCTCTGAGAAGGCTGGAGAAGGCGGGAGAGGACCGGGGAGGTAGCAGTGCAAAGGGTGTTTGGTACTTTCCCCTACATCTTCATCATGCCATCCTTTTCGGCTCTTCATACACTTCCTTGGGGTCAACGTTTTCTGATGAGTTCCATTCCTGCTCTACCAGGGAATGTGAAGTTTACTTTCACTTGTCTCTGTGCTAGTGGACTGCAATAGCACAACTTCTAAGAGCAGCAGGACCATTTTCTTGTGGGAAAAATGAGAGAAGGAAAAGCTGGGGAGGTGTCTTTAATGGTGACAAGTCAATGGACAAGTAGATACGGGCAGTCTGATAATCAAAGGTTGGCTTCCTTCAAATCCTCTGATAAAAACCGTGATTCAGTCTTGCCCCTTAAGGCCATAGGTGATGTTTCTTTTGTAAATGAATCCCTGTGGTTCAGATTTCATTTTCAGAGGTCACAAAAGTTTGAAAAGAAAACAAATTATTTTCATGGTAATAAGTGAAGCCATTATTGTGACCCCATGTGTGCAGAGTAGAACTGCTCCATAGCGTTTTCAAGGCTGCGACCTTTTGGAAGCCGATCACCAGGCCTGTCTTTCAAGGCATTTCTGGGTGGGTTCATGGGGTCGCCGTGAGTCAGAATTGACTCAACGGCAACTAGCAAAAATAACAAAATGAAACCCAGGATTGGTATAGAGAAGGGTCTTAAACTTTAATGGGCTGGCCAATTTGGAGAAAGAGGTGCTTCTACAAACACAGATTTCCAGGACTTTCCCTGAGAGATTTAGATTCTGGAGAACTTTTGTTGTTATTGTGTGCCATAGAGTCAATTTCGATTCATAGCAACCCTATGTGACAGAGTAGAACTGGCCCGTAGGGTTTCCTAGATGTAATCTTTATGGGAGTAGATTGCCAGGTCTTTTCTCCCTCGAGTGGCTAGTGAAGTGAGTTCAAACTGCTGACCTTTTGGTTAGCAGCCGAGTGCTTAACCATTGTGCGACCAGAGATCCTTGGGTAACTGTAGAGGGGGCTAAGAATTAGCATTTTTAACAGCCCCCACTCCCACCTCATGATTCTGCCACTGGTGGCCTGAGGACTACACTTTGAGAAGCTGGTTGGAAGACGGTCTTCAGCAGGGACTTCATGACAGAGGCATTTAAAGATGGTGGATCTGACTCTTGAGTGGGCTCCTCCTCCAGGGCCTGCCCTGCCACAGCTGCATGTCAGTCCAGCATTGTGCCAAGTGCTATGGGAAAATATAAAAAAGCATTCCATTTCTCACCACCATTAGTGAGGATCAGGGATGGGGCCTGAGAAAGCTAACCACGAGGCTCTGAGGAACAGCTGGGATGTCTTCACAGTGCCAGCCACCTCTAAGGGAAGCAGCAATAGCCCTGGTCTCAGACTCCACCAAGCCCTGAAGCTGCCCTTGGGCCCTGGGAGAACCAGAAAGAGGAGCACAGGAAGTCCTGCGTGGTGACCACCATCTACTAGGAGGTGACCCTCTGATCTCCTTCTCAACTGATGCAGCCACCCCACCTGCAGTCAGAATGACAGGTCTATGCCCAAGACAGAGGTAGCCTCCCCATCCGAGATCCCCCTCTGGGAATCTAGGGATGACAATGAACTTTTGTTTCTCCACACAAATGAGAGGAAGCTCTTCCCCTATCAGCTCAGGGTGCCCTCTAGAAGCTCCCGAAAGCTGCTGCATGTACATTCCTCTAGTTGGAGCACCTCTTAATGGTTTAGATTTATAAGGGCTGGCGAAAATCATCCCAAGAACCTAAGACCACTTGTAAAGAGGGGAGAGAGCATGACATCCCACAGATGGGCCCACTCTGGAGAGGGGCTACTGATGAGCAGTAGTCCCCCACCCCAGTACCCCCACACCACTCCTCCAGAAAGACATCCCACTCCCCATTCAGATGGTAGAGCCCTGCCAAGGGCATCATGATAAAGAAGGGAAAGAAAAGATGCAAAGCTTCATCTCAGCCCCTTGGCATTTGCCTACTATACACCATCTCATCTGAGTGGAATTCTACTGCAGCCCCTCCTTGGGCTATGCTCTTTATATTTCTAAGCCGCTTCCTGTTTCCTTTTCTAGGTCATAAGGCTGGCTTATATTTAGTGTGATTAACTCACCCAAAGGCCCTGCTATTATCTTCCCTCAGAGACCATGGCTGCCTCTCAGAGAAGTAAGAGAGGGTACGACTTGGAAGGTTATTGGTTTGTTCTTATGAAAACACACAAACCATCCTAGGCTCTCAGGAATGCTGCCTGCCTAGGCCCAGAAGCCAGACATGCCTGGAAAATCTGTGACTTGCTTGGTTTGGGTTTCTCTGCTGTGCTGATGCCCAGTATCCTCGGTTTCCAGAGGGACTGGAAAAGTAGAATTTTTACAAAAAATCCCACTGGAAACCTTGCTTTGCCAAGGGGCCAGGCCTACCAGAAAATCATTATTAGGAAGCAGCTAGTGGTTCCTGAGGAAGATGTGAACAAAAAGCCATTTGAAAGCATTATCTTCTAGTAAGTAGATTTCAAAACAAGGAGGAAACCACAGCTCAGATGTGAGTTGATGTTCAGCAACCTGAGTTCATAACAAGAGAGACAGGAACAGACTGCACGATCATATCACGTTCCCTTTATGATTTCTGAGCAATTTACTCATCCTGACTTCCACTGCTCATTGTGGGAAAGCTATTCTGGTGGACAAGGTACTGGGTGATTTGGTCAAGGTCAATGTGCCCAGTTAGCACCAGGCTGCTATTTTTACCTCCCAGTCCTATCCCTCGAACTTTTTTTTCTATAAAATGAATTGTCAGCTGGAACACACCTGAGATGGCACAGAAGATGCAAAGCTCTAATCTTTTCCCCACGCCTCTGAATGAACCATGCATTCAGGGATGATCCTGGCACAGAGGGCTTGGGACAGGGTCCCCAAGAGGGTTGCCCATGCTGCTGACATCTGCACACTACAACTTCTTCTGCAGCATGGAAGAAAAGGGAAGATGAAGGAACAGGCAGAGAAAGGCCCAGAACCTCAGTCCATCCTGGGAGACAGGGATGAGGCTGCTGTCCTGTAATCGGTCAGGAAAATGGAGTCCTGGCTCTCCAGAAGGGATGGTCCTGATCCCAGAAAGATTATCTCTAAGAGAGAGACAGGTACTCTGAATCTAGTTGTGCAGAGAAGTAACAATGCCACATGCAGGCCTACTGAAAACAGAAAATGAAAAATGTCCTCCTCTTAATTGGTGAGGACGTAGGGAAATAGAAATTCTCACTCCAATCTCTGCCTTGACACGACTGTCTCTATGTCTCTTCTCTTCGAATAAGGTCATATTGGGTTAGGGCCCAGCCTGCTCCAGCATGACTTCATGTTAACTTAGCTAATAACGTCATCAAAGACTCTATTTCCAAGCAAGGTCACATTCATAAGTGTTAGAGGCTAGGACTTCAACAATTCAACCCATAACACATATCTATGTATGCATAGAAAAAGGTCTGGAAATATAAATATATATATCAAAATAATATCAGAGATTATTTCTGGTAATAAGGTTACAGGTGACTTTTTTTTTTTTTTCTTGTCTCCTTTCTACAAATTTTATTGTTTTTCTATAATCAGCATCTATTTCTTGGGTTAAAAAATGTTTTTTAAAGTAGCCAGCTGGGAACGAATGGTCTCCTTTAAAGTTGAACTTGAAGACTGGCCTTGCTGTCTCTGGGTGTAAGCATATTGTGTGCAAAGGAAACAAAGGTCTCCTGGACACTCTCTTGGTCATGGGGTGCACTTCCACCACCAAGAAGTTAAACATCTATTTTATCTTCACCACTGAGAGTAATTCTTGGTCTATTTTATCTTTACCACTGGGAGTAATTCTTGAGCCCATCACAGAACTTCAGGGCTCAGCTCCATGGACAAACTGCCTTCACTTTAAGGAAGGAGGCACTTTTCTTCATCACATTTTTCAGAATTTCCTGAGAGAGTTTCTGGGCCTCTGAAGTCTCTTCTTTCTGGGTCCTAATTTGGAGGATTTTGGAAGGCTGTAGTCACAGCCCTCTCCCTTCCCCCCAGCAGAGCTGGCTGATGCAGACTGTGCCCACACTGCAGACAGCAGGGCAGGAAATTACACTGTAACTACAGGCCTATATTCAGAAACCCAGCAGCCTCACCACAAGATAAACTCAAGGGCCCTGAGGCCTCAGTGTCCTGGCCGATAAGATCAAAGAGTCTCATGCAATCTTTCCAAGTGGACCTTTAACTATAGCTTTTTGTTTTGACCTTCCAGCTGCATGATCATGCCAAAATTAAGTTGTAGCTCCAATTTTTTTCTGTGAATCTACTCTCTGCCCTTTTCAACACACCCTCACATGGAGGGAACATGCCACTGAGGTTTCCTGCTGAGGAAACTTCTTTGGTTTCTGGGAGAGGACCATATACCAACACAACCATGTCTAAGTTTTATGTGTAGTAGAATAGAACTGTTTTAGTTTAACTTGATGTCTTTTCATCAAACCACATGCCCTAAAGTGAAGTAAAGAAGGAACAACCTTTTTTTTTATTATTATTGTACTTTAAGTGGAAGTTTGCAGTTCAAGTCAGTTTGTCATACAAAAATTTATACACACATTGCTATGTGACCCTAGCTGTTCTCCCTATAATGTGACAGCACACTCCTCCTTTACACCCCTGATTTCCCATGTCCATTCAACCAGCTCCTGTTCCTTTTTGCCTTCTCATTTCACCTCCGGACAGGAGCTGCCCATTAAGTCTCATGTAACTACTTGAGCTAGGAAGCACTCTCTTCATGAGTATCACTTTATGTCCCCATGTCTAATCTTCATCTGAAGAGTTGGCTTCAGGAATGGTTTCAGTTCTGAGCTAAAGGAGAGTCCAGGGGCCATGTCTTCCAGGGTCCCTCCAGTCTCAGTCAGACCATTAAGACTAGTATTTTTACTAGAATTTGAATTCTGCACCCCACTTTTTTCCTGCTCTGTCAGGGACTCTCTGTTGTGAACCCTGTCAGGGCCGTCATTGGTGGTAGCTGGGCACCATTTAGTTCTTCTGGTCTCAGGCTGATGGAGTCTCTGGTTTATGTGGCCCTTTCTGTCTCTTGGGCTAATATCTTCCTGTGTCTTTTGTGTTCTTCATTCTCCTTTGCTCCACGTGGGTTGGGACCAATTGATGCATCTTAGATGGCCGGTCACTAGCTTTTAAGACCCCAGACATCACTCACCAAAGTGGGATGCAGAACAATTTCTTAATAAACTTTGTTATGCCAGTTGACCTAGATCCCCTGAAACCATGGTCCCCAGACCCCTGCCCCTGCTACTCTGTCCCTTGAAATATTTGGTTGTATTCAAGAAACTTCTTAGCTTTTAATTTAGTCCAGTTGTGCTGATTTCTCCTGTATTGTGTGTTGTCCTTGCCTTCACCTAAGATAATTCTTATCTACTATCTAGTTAAGGAACAACTTATTTTTAATATGAGGTCCTGATGTGCTGCATCAGGAAAAGGGGCTTCCCTTGGAGCAAGTGAAGCCCCAAACCCTAGTCCTGCCTAAGGACTCTGGAGAGAGAGCTCCTACAAGCAAACCTTAGTAATTCTTTTCCCATTGCTCTCTGCAACTCCAAGTCCTACCTGCTCTTCAAGACCCAGCTAAAGAAAGTTCCAGTGAACCTGCAAAGAGCTTCCGTGGGTAGATCAGACATCACCAATGACTTTCCTATCTCCGAATTCCTTTTTAGAGAAGAGGCTATATCCTGCAATTTAGCATTTGAGTACATAACCTGAGTGTTGTGGCTCCATGATTGAAGACCTTCTGTCAGATTCATATTAGTGCCCAAATGAGGATTGCTCAGGGGCCCTACCCACTCAGGATCTCAGCCTCTTGGACATTTCTCTTTCCCCAGGCATTTGGAACCCAACAGAGAGTAGTAGCTAAGCACACAGAACTTGGAGCTGGAGTGCTGTGTGACCTCAAGCAAGTCATTTGGTTTCTCTGAGCCTGTTGCTCATTTGTACAATGATCTTAATAATTGTTATGAGAATTACATGAGAAAATTCTTGTAATGCACTTCTCACTCAAAAAACTTAGCATTTCAGTTTTGAAAAGTGCCCTTTCCCCCCTAAACCAGTACCAGTTGCTGCTGACTCCACTCTGACTCATGGCAACCTCATGTGTGTCAGAGTATAACTGTGCTCCATAGGATTTTCAATGGCTGATTTTTCTGGAAGTAGATCACCAGGCTTTTCTTCCAAAGGGCCTCTGGGTGGACTCGAACCTCCAACCTTTCTGTTAGCAGCGGTGCTCATTAACTGTTTGCACCACCCAGGGATTTCCTTTCCAAAAATTGGTCCCCAAATTCTTTGACACACTCCCATACGGTGGTGGCGCTGTAGGTCCTCTCTCCTTGAATCTGGGTTCTGAAACTGCTTGATCACTAAAATAAGGGTAAGAGATGCCACTGGCAGCTTTCCTGTCCTGGCTTGCTCTTAGAACCCAGACATCCTACTGAGGAGGGTGCCAGCCACATGGAGAAGTCAAATATGGATGTTCTGATTGACAGCCTCAGCTTGAGGTACCAGCCACCAGCCATCAGAAAAGCAAAGAAGCTTTTGAGATGACTCCAGCTGCAGCCGCCACCGGACTGCAACCACGGAGATTAGAATAGCCTGAGCAAGATCCGCCAGCTGATCTCAGTCAACCCAGAACTAGAATGATAAGAATAAATAAAATGATTATTGCTGTTTAAGTCACTAAGTTTTGGGGTGGTTTGTTACTCAGCAATAAGTATCTGAAGCCCCTATTAATTGTTTTAGGGAGGTCTGATGTTGGTCTATGAATTATCCTGGTCCTCACTTGCTGTTCCTCCCTTGGCAGCTGGAGAGTCATCCATGCTGCTTGGGCCTCCCCAGCTTAGTACAGAGTTAGATGTGCCCTCCTGTCACTCAGACATGCTTGTATGTATCTGAAACCCAATTGTGGACTGGATTCAACTTTCTCCCCTGAAGAAATGTCTTCGCTCCCGTATAAATCACGCATTAAAAGAATAGTTTGTGTGGAAGAGCGTTGCCCAATGTCGCATACATCGTGATCCATGTCAGAACAGCTAGTTACAATCACATGCTGCCTTGTCCTGTTCACTACGTTTTCCATGAATGTTAGATCCCATTTTTCAAAAAAGAATGTAAATTTTGTGAGGGCAGGAACCCTGTCTTAATTTTGTTTTTTGAACATCAAAAAGAAAACAATGATTATTATTCATCGGAACCAGTTGAGTATGTGAAAAGTCTCTTAAGTCTATGGTGATGCTGGAAATGGACAAATAGTAAAAAGGAGCTAGAGAAAAGTCACCTTGTTTACTATGAGTTGATTGGTGCCCAAACTCTCATTTTTAAAAAAAAGTGTGTGGGGACAAATTATCCTACTGTTAAAGGAAGGTGAAAACTGTTCACATAAATGAAAAGTCCAGAGACTGGAGGGTAAAATTCCTTTAATGAATTCAGGGTTGTTTCCTCATTGGGTAATTCAAGTGGTTACTGTAGTCTGCTCAAGATGTAAGATGTATTTTAACTGCTGAGATGATATTGCAAAACTCTTCACTCTTAGGTATGCTGAATTGTAGGAATATTCAGACCTGAAGAGCAGTGACTTTGTTGGGGGGGGGGGTAGGTGGGAAGCCTGGGAGGATGATGGGGAGTGTCATTAATTTCACACAAATGTCTCATTCACAAACCTCAATCTGGAAGCATATTGTGCAATTTCTCCAGGTCCATGGAAACATCTCCATAAACTTCTTTGTCAGTTGTCAACCAAAGTGGTCTGTCTGTGGCTGTTGGCTTCTATTACCCAATCACATGACTTCCCCACTGGGACAGCCATGCACTGTACCCACCTCCAGTGGTATCTTCTCTGTGTTACCATGGCTCTCGGTTCTTATCTTTGTCCTAACCCTTACTCTGCTTGCAGTAATCATCATGTACTTCTCTCTCTCTCCAACAGACTGTGAGCTTCTTGAGAGCCATGACCAAACAAAACAAACCATTGCTGTCGAGTTGATTCCAACTCATAACGACCCTATAGGACAAGGAGCAGCTGGTAGATTCGAACTGCTGACCTTTTGGTTAGCAGCCAATCTCTTAACCACTGCAGCACCAGGACTCCGAGAGCCATGATAGTCATTTATTTTTCTCTCCCTGTTCCCTGGCAGTAGCAGGACTCCCCTTAATCAAGTTTCAAATGAATCAATAAGTGGATGAGTAGATTAACTAATGAATGAATGAACTTTTCACTATTTCTTTTTTAAGTTTCAACCAGCACAGGCTACTTGCTTTTTCCCAAACATGCCTTGTGTTTCCTTGACTCTGAGGGACTGTGCTTTATGTGTTTCTTGAAACCTTCCCAGTACACACAATAGTATAGCAGCAGGGCTGGCTATGTGGGACCCAGTGAAAACTGAAAATGCAGGGTCTCTGGTTCAAAAATTATTAAGAATTCCAAGACAGTGACACAGAGCATCAAACCAAGTTATGTGGCATTTTTAAGTGTACAAGCTACCTGTTGTTTGCATCAGCCCTACATATCATACCCCTCTTTCTGGTAAATGCACAGTTTTTATTTGAGGAACCACTCTTCCCTGTATAGTGGCTTGGATGGTACTGACACAACCAACCCTAGCCCAGAGATGGGCATGGATCTGGTCTGGCCAATGAAAGCATTGCTTCCTTCTGGTCACGACTAGTTCAGGGATGAACATGTGACCCAAGCGTACCAATGAAAACCATACCTCAGAATTTCCCTGTAGGAAAAGAGGTGTCCCATTTCCTGGTGCTACTAAGTTATCATGAAGTAAGCCTAGAGAGCCTGGGGATCACCAATTTGGGAAATCTTACCTGAGATAAAGCTGACACTGAAAAAGCAGAGCTAAGCTGTTAGAGTGGTGTGGGGAGAGATTCCTACCAATATCATTTAAGCATCTGGATTGTGCTGACTACCTGGAATATTCATTTTTTATTTGTATAAACTAATAAATTTCCTTCTTGGCCTCAGCCAATTTATGTTGGGTTTCAGTCACTTGAATTCAAAAGAGACCTGACTAATAGATTTAAGCCTTAATAAATACCTTTCCATTTGAATCACAGACCACCAGAGGTTGAAGGAACCTATAGTTTTGTTCTATGACCTATCCTTTGCTTGGCTTTATTTTACATGAGAATCAGGGCAAGAAATAGAATGGCCCATAGTGACTGTGACTGGGTTATTAATGTGTCAGATAAAGTGGAAAATTTAAAAGTAGCTTAATCTCTTACTCATTGTTTTGTGTGTGGAGGAAGGCAGGGACCAGGAGCATGGGGTGGAAGGTCTTTTTGCTTTAGAGATTGGAAAATAGCGTTTTTATGTTAAACAAGATTTACTTTTATAATATATAAAAGAATAATAATAAAGTTGATTATTTTAAAGGATTTGAAAAGATGTGACTCAGGCCAGTTAGTCTTTCCACAAGACTACTAAGGTGTCAGTTCCATATAGTGTAACTCTGACCAGCTACGCCACCCTTCACCTAAAGCCAAGCTTTACAGAATACAGAAGTCCAGGTGGGCCCCCAGGCCAGGACTCAGCCTGCCTACTCCTTCCTTTTCTGCTCCGAGCTGTTCTGCCAAGGCCAACAGACTAGTTGGGTGTTTACTGACTTGGGCCTAACCACACCCTAGCCTGCATCCTTTCACTAGAGTTTCATTTGGAATCCTGAGCAAAGGTCTTAGACTACTATCTCTATTGCCAACAGCAAACACTATCTATCCTCCAAATGTGTTGGCAGGAAAAACAAATTTTTATACCTCCAGACTGGCTAAAATCTTGAGGTCAGTTAACTTCCCTCGTGATCTCATCCTAGTCATCCTTTACTTCTGCTCAGAATGAAAGCCCCATCTGTGCTCTGCTTGACTCTCAGCCCAGCAGTGATTTCTGACAACCCCATCCGGACTCGACTTCCACTGCAGCCTTCCCTGACAACTCCTTCCTTTGGTCACTCCTGAATGCTTTTTCATGTCTTCCCATCCTGCTCGGTCAGACTCTTCACTGAATCCTCTTTGCCGTCACTGAAACTAGATCTTTCCAAGGATATGACCTGCTTCCATGGTCCTCTCACAATTCTCAAGTGGTAGCTTCCAGTGTCACCTAAGTCCTGCCATCACCCTGGGGAAATTTTAATTTTCATATAGATATCTTCAGCCAATATCTTAGCTTCTTTTACCTCCTCAATTTCAGTATCCCCTCTCCACTTTAGCCATGTCCATATCTGAGATGTTCTTAAAAAAACTCAGAACTAAAATGTTAAACTCCAGTATCCTAAAGTTGTTAAAACAAACAAAAACAAAAAAGAAAACCCCAATATCTCATTTTTTCACTTCAGTTCCTTGGTTTCTAGCTTTCATACTGTCAAACATCTGCATTTACTCATCTACAATTCAGCTGATAGCTTGCCTGAGCTGGAAGATACAAGAAGGCACCATCCATATATCTGTCACTTATGTACTCCTCCACATGACTTCTCTGTCTCCATGTGGAGAGGTTGGGCTTCCTCATGACACGGTGATCTCAGGGTAGTCAGACTTCTTAGATGACAGCCGGCTTACACATCAGCCTTTCTGCCACATTCTGCCACTGAAAGAAAGTAATAAGGAGTCTTAAGGCCAGCCCAGATTCAAAACGAGGGGAAATAGAACCTACTTCTAGATCAGTATTGTCCAATGTACAGACAATGAAACGGGATTGACGGACGTCATCTTTTGAGACTATATACTACAAAGGAGTTATAAACAGGAAAATACCAGATAGTAATAAGAGCGACTCAGAGAATTGAAACAGAGTGATTTCATAGACAATGACTAAGTAGCTCCTGTAGATTGAGGTGATGGTCAGAGAAAGTCTCTGAAAAAGTGACATTTAAATCAAAACTTGAAAGAAGATGTAAGCTGTGTAAAGATCCAGGTAGGAGGAAGAGCTAGTCCAAAAGTTCTAAGTGGGCATGTTTAAGGAATAGAAAGAAGGCCCATATGTCAGGAGAGTAGACAACAACAGAGATTGGTAGGAAACGAGGTCAGACAAGTAGGAAGGGCCAGATCAAGTGCATTAACGTAAGGAGGTTGGATTTTATTCCAAGAGCAATCAATGAAAAGCCATTGAAGGGTTTTAAGCTGAGAAGGGACATGATACAACCTACATTGTTAATAGGTCAGTCTGGCTGCCTTGTGGAGAACAGACTATAAAGTGCAAGCATGGAAGTAGCAAGACCAGTCGGGGGCTGCTGTGGAGCCCAGGAGAGAGAGGGCAGCTTCATCTGGCTGCTAGTTGTGGGGAAGAAACTGAATGGGAGATGTGTTTGGATGCTGGGTCAGCAGGAAGCACTGAGGCTTGAAACTGTTCTGTTTGGCTCAAGTCCCCTTCATGCCTGATGATCATTATGAAAACTCCTGTCTGTTACTCACCAATACAACCCACACCTGGTTGTCAGAGTTAGTACCCCTCCTTAAACAGCACTGTAAAAACAGGGTGGTAGCATCAGACCTTTTCATCTAGCTTCGTAAGGGGGAAGAGAGAGAATCAAGATCAACATCAACCCTAGGCTGATTCCTATGAGATGGAGGTCAGACATAACTCCTTCCTCCATTCTTTTTACCAGTTCTGACACCAGCCATCCCTCCCACAGCACTCTCTACTTCTCTGCTTGGTTCCATAATTTGTTGCAATGACCACACAGAACTCACAGATCATACTCACAGTTGTGGGGTTTATTAGGTAAGTAACAGATTACAATTCAGGATCAGGAACGACTCAGGATACAGCAGGCAGGCCTCTCTCTGGCCCTTGGCCCCTCAGGACTCAGCCTGGCCTTGGCCCTGCTCAGGCAAGTGTTATGAAACTCTTTAATTTTGCCGGTAAGTGCCCAGAGGCACCCTACTCTGTCAGGAAGCCTCCTGTCCAAAGGTACTCAGCTCTCTTGCTCCATGGGTCAGCATGCCCACTGTAGCCACCTCGCTCCTTGGGCCTAGAAACCTTCACCATCTAGCTCCGGTCTCCTGGTTCTGCCGCTGCCATTTCTCTGCCACTGGACTCTGCCGGGCTTGCCGCTGCTTCTCTCCACTTCTCACTGCTACCACTCCATCTCTTGCTATCTTCAGTGTTACAACTCTCTGTCTCCTGGGGCTAGGAGGTTCTCAGCGCAGGTACCTAGGGTCCAAAGGATGCACTCCACTCCCAGCTTTTCTTCTTGATGGTAGTGCGGTCCTCTCTCTCTTCTTCTAGAATTGGCTCCCTTTCAGCCTAGCTTGATGGCAAAATGGACCAATCCCCTCGTTAGGGTTCCATACAGCTATCTGCACCGTCTCCCCCTTGCAACAGTTCCATGCATCTTATTTGCATTAGCAGCAAGCTGTCCAATCCCGTTGGTGGGCCAAAACTACATTATTTGCATAGTCCTACCCAATCATTTTGTGGGAGTCACAAAGGCCATGGCTAGAGAGGCCATATTAAAGTAATTCACTACACCACAAGCACCTTAGAGTTTTCAATATTATTTTAAATTCCTTATCTTTGCATACAATGTGCCCTTCATGATAAGCTCATGCCCCCCATCCACCCATCTTTGGCTTATTTCCTGTCCCTGTCACCTACATGCCCTTTGCTCCGCCATATCTAATTATTTACTGACCCCTGACCACATCCTAGTTCTTGTGTTATTGCTGGAATGTGCTCTTTCTTCTGCCTAGAATGTTTCTTCTCCCCCACCTCCATTCTTTATCCATTCAACTTCTATTCCTCCTTCAAAATCTAATAGGGGTCACCTCTTTCACTAAGCCTTCCCTGAAACCCTAGTTTTATTTTGATTCTTCTTGTCCATGCTCTCAAGCAATCTGCAC
This sequence comes from Dugong dugon, assembly GCA_030035585.1. Taxonomy (NCBI): domain Eukaryota; kingdom Metazoa; phylum Chordata; class Mammalia; order Sirenia; family Dugongidae; genus Dugong; species Dugong dugon. Next base: position 57,060,830 of record CM057472.1, read on the forward strand.
ACTTTACACATAGTCCCATAGATGTCTAATTCCTTGTCTCTCTCTTCCAGGTGATGGCGTGTTCCTTAAGGGCAGAGACCTTCACTAGAACTTGGCACAGAACTCATAAATGAAGAAAGTAAGAAACTTAAGAGAACTGATGCTACCATGTTTGGCATTGTTTGCCCTGAGTGTCCAAAAATGTGCGTTACAAAGTCAAATCACAGCAGAAAGATGGATTTGATAGATCCTTTTAATGAGTTTCATTCTCCAGAGTCCCTGAGGGGCACAAACAGTTAAGTGCTTGACTACTAGCCCAAAGGTTGGCAGTTCAAAGCCATCCAGAGGTGCCTTGGAAATCAGGCCTGCACAATCTGTTTCTGAAAGGTCACAGCCTTGAAAACCCTGTGGAGCAGTTCTATGCTGCACTCATGGGGTTGGCATGAATAGAAATTGACTAGACAGCAACTAACAACAACAGACTCATAGCTTAAAAGGCCTTAAAAAGCCTCCTTGAGGGAAAACTTGTGTTCCTCTGTGTTCAAGATTCTCCAGAAAGGGTCTGGTCTCTGCACACACAATGGTCAACATTATTGCTTATGTAGTATTGACTCTTAGCAGAATTAGTACTCACATTGACTTTCTCTCCCAGTCTCTGGGAAGATCTGAAAAGCTTACTGTTATCAACACAAAGCTCACTGTGATGTTTAAAGATAAATACACTACATATAGCTGACTTTAAGATCTATGCCCAGACAACCTACAGAATGGAAAAAAATATTTGGTAACTATATATTTGACAATGGTTTAATATCCAGAGTAAATAAAGAACTCCTATAACCCATTACCGTTGAGTAGATTCTGACTCATAGCGACCCTATAGGACAGAGTGGAACTGCCTCGTAGGGTTTCCAAGGAGCGGCTGGTGGATTGGAACTGCTGACCTTTTGGTTAGCAGCTGATACTGGATGGCTATTTTCAGAAAATAACAAGTGTTGCCAAGAGTGAAACCCTCATGCATTGCTGGTAAGAATGTAAAATGGTGCAGCTTTGGTGGAAAACAGTTTGGTGGTTCCTCTAAAAGTAAAAAAATAGAATTACTGTTAAAAAACAACAAAAATTAAAAAAAACTATTGCTGTCGAGCCGATTCCAACTTATAGCAACCCTATAGGACAGAGTAGAACTGCCCCATAGAGTCTCCAAGGAGTGCCTGGTGGATTCAAATTGCTGATCTTCTTGGTTAGCAGCCGTAGCTCTTAACCACTGTGCCACTAGTGTTTCCATAGAATTACCATATGACTCAGCATTCCACTTCTGGGTTCTTGTTGTTTTGTTGTAAGCTATTGAGTCAATTCTGACTCAAGGCAACCCCATAGGTATATGCACCATGGTTATGGGCTTGATATGTATATGTGTATATGTATATATATTCTTCACAGAGTGGGAAGAGTGATGCCCTAGGAGCCAAAGGCCTGTTCTCATACCGGGCTCTGCCACTGACTAGTAGTGTCACCTGGAAAGACCCCTGTACCTCCCTGAACCTCTAGTCCTTTGTCTGTAAACCCCTCAAAAAAACAAACCAAACCCGTTGCTGTCAAGTCGATTTCAGCTCATGGCGACCCATTGCAATACAACTGGATTGTTTAAACTATTTTGAGGTCTATGAGCAATGTCTCGGTAAACTAGCCTGTGTATACCTTCCTGTGCATGTGTTGTGAGCATTTCTGTAAGGTAGACACCAAAAAGAGGAATTGTTTAGTTTCTAGGGCTTGCACATTTTTTAATGGAATAAAGAGGTGCTTTTAAACCAGTCTATCTCCTCTGCACAGGATGGAACTCCTGAGGGGAAAAGTGAACGAGATCCTGGGTGTGAGTGAGCCTCCTGTTTCTTTCCAGACACTCACACTCTTACTGTGTTGCCTCTCCTGATCCCTCGTGGTCTATAAAGGGAGGATCCTGGCAATTACTTGTCTCAGAAAAGAAGAGTATAATTCCCCTCCTATGTCTCTGTTCAGAGCCACTTCCTCTTCTCCATGGGGTGGGTCAGGATGGCAACAGGAGGAACTTGAGAAAAGGTATAAGTCCTTTGTTAAAAAAAATAGCAGAGAAAGGCTTCTTGGTATTTTTCCTGATTTTTGTTTATCGGAGACACTGACTCCAGCTCCTCTTGAGTTCGAGATGGACAATGGACAGGCTTAGAGCCATCTTAGAATCTGTCATGCATTTATTCAACAAATATTTATTGAGCAACTCAGAGACTTAGTATGGGCACTGACTAATCAGGATGTCACTGGTCCTGGTGCTGAAATAGGGTCCTGGAGTCCTCCTACCATGCCAGTCAGTCTAGTTGGGGACTGAGATGTGCCACAGGGGACACACGGGAACTAGGGGCAGTAACTAGGCAGTAACTAGGCACCAATTGGTACAGAAGTATTTCAGTATTTTAACAATTAATACAAATACACTCCACCATCCGTCTGTCAGTTTGCTGTTCTCTGGTGACTTGCATGTTGCTGTGCTGCTGGAAGCTATGTAACTAGTATTTCAAATACCAGCAGGGTCCATCCACAGTGGACAGGTTTCAACTGAGCTGCCAGACTAAGACAGACAAGGAAGAAAGGCCTGGTGATCTACTTTGGAAAATTACCCTATGAAAACCTTATGGATCACAACAGAATATTGTCCAATATAGCGCTGGATGATGAGCCCTTAGGTTGGAAGGCACTACACAATAGCCTCAGCAATGGACTCAAATATACCAACGATCATGAAAATGGCCCAAGACTGGGCAACATTTCATTCTGTTATACATAAGGTTGCCATAAGTTGGAGCTGACTTGACAGCAACTAACTACAACAAATATACTGGAGTGTACCAGCACTGTTTATGGAATTTACATTCTAGTGAGAAAAGCAGATAATATACAAAATAAGTAAAATAAATAGTAATGTCAAAGGGTGTTATGTGCTATGGAGAAAAACAAGGCAGAATAGAGGAAAAGAATAGGAAGTGCCATGGGGGAGGGAGGTTGCTATTTTATGTTATAGGAAGGAGGAAAGAGAATGAGAAAGCATGTTCCCCACCCTTTGAGAACACTTTCCAAAAGATGCACAAACTACTTACGCTCACGGTCTATTGCTCAGAACCAAGTCATACAGCCGCAGCTTGATGCAAGAGAAAATGGGAAATGCAGACTTGATTCTGGGATGCATATGCACAGCTTGTGGGAGAAGGAGGGTTTTGTTACTGAAGGTGGAAAGAATGGATATTGGAGAACAAACAGCCACAGTAGAGGACTAACGTGACTAGATCGTGTTGTGGAAAGATAATTCTTAAGGGTCTTTTGGGAAAGAGTTCTCCATGAATCTCTCACATTTCTGCATGTCTTATGAGCAGAGGAACTGGCTGCCTTTTTCTGGACTATCTTTTCAAGAATATTCGTTTAGTGAATCATCTCAGAAGTTAGAGATAGTGTCTCTGTACAGAGCAAAGGGCAAGCAAACTTAGTGTTGAATAAAAGAATGTCTCCCTCTGCAGAAGACGGCAGGTAGACTTACTGCCCATTATAAGAGATTCTGATTCCCTAAATTCAGGGCTTCTTCTACTGTAATGCAGCCCACAGTATGAGCAGGTATCACCTGGTCCTCTTTGCATTGGCCTGTGAGAATTAGGGCTCAGGGAAGTGGTAGAAGGAAATGCTGATACTTTGGCTACTACTATTCCTATGAATAATAAAGTCCTTTGTCTTTGACCCAGGAGTCTTGTGTCTTCTACTAGCATTGATAAAACTGTGGCAGGCTAGCTTGTTAATTGTGAGTAGGGTAAAATCTCAGACCCTGCATTCTTGACAGAATCATCAATGGATCAAAGGTTGCTATGGAACCAGTTATTCAAATGGCCTGAAAGTAAGACTTTACAGATACATGTTTAATTATTCCCAGGTAGCAAGGGAAAATGATACCTTTACAATGGAGAAATCTGGAGATTCCACCTTAACAAAATGATCAAACATAACACCACCAATAAGGGAACAAACTGGCATCATGTGCATCTTAATATAATGCACTAAAAAGAACCCAGCATAATCTCTGTTGTATTATTGTTAAAAATATACAGTGTGACTCGAGAAGAAGTAGAGTCAGGAATAGGAGGAGGATATGGAATGTGTGGCTAATTGGTTCCATGACAACTGCCTGCTTTGCCATGAGACCAGAAGAACTGGATGGTGCCCAGCTACCATTACTGAACATTTTGATCAAAGATTCTGTAGAAAAATCCTGATCAAAATGGGGGAAATACAGAACAGAATTTCAAATCCTCATGGACTCCAGACTTTCTGGAGCCACGGAGGCTGGATGAACCCCTAAAACTATTGCCTGAGATAATCTTTAATGCTTAAACCAAAAATATCCCTGAAATCTTCTTAAAACCAAACAATAGTTTAGCTTAACTAGTAAAGAATGTCTGCCTCGAGCGTTGTGCTCTTTCAAGATCTATCTATATGAGATCAAACTGACAACAGCTACTCAAAAGATTAGACAGGAATCTTAAGAGGCAGTGAGTTTATGTTAATAGGGGAGGAACAACTCAGAAAAGGAGGGTGAGAATGGTTGCACAACTCAAATATAATCAATGTCACTGAATTGTACGTGTAGAAACAGTTGAATTGGTGTACGTTTTGCTGTGTATACTCTCAACAAAATAAAATTAATATATATGTATATATACAGTATGACTCTAATCATGAGGTAACAATAAATTCAGATTGAGAGATATGCTACAAAAAATATTAACATCATGAAATTCAAAAAAGAGTGGGGGAACTAGTCTAGATTATGCGAGACTAAGCAGATATGAAGGAGCCCTGGTGGTGCAGTGCTTAAGTGCTCAGCCGCTAACCTAATGGGTTACAGTTAGAGGGACAAAAATGTGGCAGTTGGCTTCCATAAAGATTAGAGCCTTGAAAACCCTATGGGGTAGTTCTACTCTGTCCCATAGGGTTTCTATGAGTTGGAATTGACTCAATGGCAATGAGTTTGGTTTGATTTAAACAGATATGACAACTAAATGCAATGTGTCACCCTGGATTGAAAAAAAAACCTGCAGTATTATCTAATACATCTCTATGTTCAAATTTCTCTTGGTAAATTGAATATGGATATATATTAGCTAATATTATTATATCGTTAATGAATTTCTTGACAATGATGGTGGTATTGTGATTATGCAGGAGAAAGCTCATGTTCTTAGGAGGTACCTGCTAAAATAATTCAGAGAGAAGAGTTATGATATCAGAAACTTATTTTCAAATGGTTCAGGAAAAACACATACAAGTATACGTAGAGAAAAAGAGAGAGAATGCAAACGTGGCTAAATGCTAGGATTTGGTGAACCTATGGAAAGAGTATGTGGGTGTTCATTGGCTTATTCTGTAAATGTCTCTGCAGGTTTGACCTTTTTCAAAATAAAAAGCTGGAAAAATGGAAAAGATTTCTGGTGGCCTTGTGGAGGATGGGTTAGAGGGAGGGTGAAGCCGGGCTCAGGGACGACTGGATCAGGAACTTCACCCATCAGGAATTCTCTCTCCATCGCTCACGTGGCTTCTCTCTGCAGCCTGGTTTTCTTTACCCCTACTGCAGGCAGGCTTTTAGGTGGCAGGACATATGGCCACAGGCCTCTCTGGATTCCCAGCCTTCCAGCTAGCAACCAGAGAGGATAAAACCAGTTGCCATCAAGTCAACTTTGACTCATGGCAGCCCATGTGTTTCTGAGTAGAACTGTGCTGCATAGGTATTTCAGTGGCTGATTTGTTTGTTTTGACAACCCTGACGTCTCACTCCATACTTCAGTTTGAAAAATCCTGGAAAGGGCTCTGGTTAGCTCAGCTTGGTCATGCACTCACCCCTGAGTCAGCAAAAGGCAGGGCAGGGAGCGGTGTGGCCAGGACACAGGCAGGGGCTAGTTAACCAGTAAGCAAAGTACGCACGAGCTTAATTGTGTTTCCTTACTAATCTGTAGCACACAATTTCACATGGGTTTGATGTGGTGAAAAACATGTGAAATTGTGCGCTACTGATTAGGAAGTAAGCACAAGTAAATCCGGGCATACCTTGCTGATTTGCTAATCCGTCCCTGACTGGGGAGAATGGGAACCTCCTAAAGGCAAAGACACTAGGAGGGAGAATCAGTTAGACGTGAGATGGAAAGGAGAGAAGCAGAGGAATTAAGGATGATTTGATGGTTTCTAACAAGGATGATTAGTAGAAGGTGTGGTCATTAACTAATAGAGAGAACTGAAGAAGACAAGCCAGTTTGGGCTGCTCTGTTTGAACTTGATAAATCCAGGTGCTTAGGTGGCAACTAGGATAAGAAATCTCTCGGATTGTTGGAAATACGTTTCCGTGGCTCAGAGAAGCACTGGCAACTCTGCTGCTTGATGAAAGGCATGGGTGCACCAGTTCCTCACAGGAATGTGGAAGATGCCACCTTGTCCAGCAGCCTGGCAGCAGAGCCCTCTCTTTGTAACTAGACTCCTTGGAGATAGAGATCCTGGTTAATTATGAGGGAGTAGAAGAAGTTGGGAGCCATTAAAAGGCGTTGCATCCACATTTCTGTTTAATGCCTCAGCATTCAATGACTCAATGAGGGCTGCTCCTGCTGCTTGCCCCAAAGCACACTGGGAGCTGCTGGGCAAAAGTCTGGACAGCATTTAGGTCTCAGCCCTGCAATGGCCTCAGGCTCCCACTTGCAGAGCCTCCTGCCGTGGTGTAAGCAGTTCTCTCAGTTTTTCCGTCAAACCAGGGACAGCAGGGGTCTTTGAGCCACTTAAAGCTTGTGTCTGGCTTTCCAGAAAAGGCCCCCTGCCAAGAAACGCATACCTGGGGGAAAGAAGGGAAGGAAAACATAACCAAAGTTCCAGCGTACTGGTACCCTGCTCCTGTCTTTCTCTCCAGAAAACACAGGTCTCTCCATTCTTTACTATGGTTCTTCTTCTTTCTTATTCTTTGTACAGGGGAAGTTGAGTCTGTGGTTAATCTCTTGAGATCCGGAGTGAGTCAAACCTGGGTTTGAATACCAGTTTCCTCATCTACCAGTAACCAGAAACCAGTTCTCAACAAGTTGATTCCGACTTATGGCAACCTCATGAGTGTCAGAGTAGAAGTGGGCTCTATAGGGTTTTCAATGACTGATTTTTGGAAAGCAGATCACCAGACCTTTCTCGAGGTGCCTCTGGGTGGATTCGAACATCCAACCTTTCAGTTGTTAGCAGCCAAGCACATTATTAACCTTTGCACCACCCAGAGACTCCTTCCCATCTACAAAATGAGAATAAAAATGTACCTTCTTCCTGAGAGTAAGTAAATTCAGTGAGATAACACAGGTTAAAAGCTCAGCCCAGTGTCTGACACATGGGAAGTGAGACAAATGTAGCTGCTCTTCTCCTTCAGCAGTGTCTGAATAAGACTGGAGATGGACGCCTCCCTTCCTTATTCCTCTCAGATACCCAAGGATGCCGTAGGGAGCGGAGACTGGAGGAGGGCCGGCGGGACTTCACTCGTGTAAGCTGCACACCTAAAATAAGCCCAGGCAGGAGACTCTGCGAATTTCCTTTAATTTTCGCTGTAAATGTCCTATTTATAAAGTTGAGTCACCGCAAGTCGATGTTTTGCAGTCGCTCGGGCGTGTGGAGACAGGCCATAACAGGAAACGAGGAGCACACCCAGAAACACAGACCTCACCTGTGGGCTTGGGGGAGCCCTGGGTCTGACCTGGGCCTGGCTGTTCAGCTCTCAGAAGCACCTTGACAAACCCAGGGGATTTGTGTTACCTGAACAGGCTTACTTGTTCTCATCCCATTGGCCCTTTGTCTGGCTTCTTTGCTCCAAAAAAATCTTCCTTTTTTTTTCTCCTTTTCTAGTTATAAATTTACAAGGAAATTCTGACATCTTCAAGGATTGTTTAGCAGCCAGCAACGCCAGGCCTGTCTGTCCCCAGAGACCCAAGAGTTCTGCCATTAGAGTGGTATCTCAGGGCATCTGCCTGCTTCACCGTGGGAAGACCTGTCTGGATACCTCTGCTCATCCTTGCCTCTATAAAATAAAAATAATAAAAAAGCAAATTCTCTATGCCAATGTCCATAGTAGCACTATTCACAACAGCCAAAAGGTGGAACCAACTCAAGTGTCTATCAATAGATGAATGGATAAACAAAATGTGGTATATACATACAATGGAAGATTATGCAGTAAAAAAAAGGAATGAAGTCCTGATACGTGCTACACATGGATGAACCTTGAAGGCATTATGCTGAGTGAAATGAGCCAGAGACAAAAGGACAAATATTGTATGATTCTACTTATATGCAGTATCTAGAATAGGCAAATTCATAGAGACAGAAAGTAGAATAGAGGTTACCAGGTGGTGAGGGGAAGCTGGCAATGGGGAGCTATTGTTTAATGGGTATAAAGTTTCTGTTTGGGATGATAAAAGAGATCTGGAAATGGATAGTAGTGATGGTTATATATCATTGTGAAGGTACTTAACACCACTGAATTGTACACCCAAAAATGGTTAAGATAGTAAATTTTATGTTATGTGTATTTTAGCACACACACACACAAAAAAAAAAAAAAAATAAGAGAAAGAGAGGACAAACAAAAAAAGGAGCAAATTTCTTGGAAGAGATTCTGTAGGTTCAGAGCTCTGGGTACCTGGGGTGCGGAATTCATTAAAGGCTGGTAGAGGGATGAAACCAGGAGCAGTAGTCAGTACAGAACAAAAATTTAAAAAAACAAAAAAACAAAACAAACCCACTGCTGTCAAGTCAATTATGATTCATGGTGGCCCCATGTGTTACAGAGTAGAAATATTCACCATAGGATTTTCTTGGCTATAATCTTTATGGAAGCAGATTGCCAGAACTTTCTTCTGCAGTGCCGCAGGGTTAGTTTGAAGCACACACCTTTAGGTTAGCAGATGGGTGCAAACCATTTGTGCCAGCTGCACTTAATGTTTTTATAATTTTATGCCCTGAAGGAGGGGGCAGGGAGGGGAATACAAACCCCTCTTCACTTCCTAATTTTACAGTCGCTCAGCCAATGACTGAACAGGGTCACTAATCACAGCTGGTAATCCAGTGCCTCCAGCTACTGCCCTGTAGGACCCTGTGCAGCCCCATTTCACCACTTTTCTCAGGGGTGCAGAGAAGTTTCCAGACCAAAGTAACCCTAATGCTTAGCTACAGTTTCTCAGTAAACAATCACCCTCTCTCAGCAAACTTCTTTTCAGGACCAAGTGTTGGGACCCCAACTCTGCTGTGCTTTCTGGTTTCAGCTCTGAGGATGTAGGAAGTTCACACCCTGATGAAGACAAGTTCCTGGGCTGAGGCAGCTTTGGGTATTAGTCAGTATCACAGCAATGCATATGACTACTGAAGGGGTAGGGCCTCTTCCTCCTACACAGCTTGTTTAATTGGTCAGCATGGACTGGTGGTGGGAGGGGGTTGTCAGGTGTCCATGTCGGCCTCCCAGGTGTTTGAGCTCCTCCCTCCCTGTTCCTACATTCAGTGACCAAATGTTCCCTAGGGTTTTTTTGAGTGCTACTCCTGGACAGCAGGTCTTCAGGTCCAGCTACTCTTCTGGAGATCCTTTTATCACCCATTGTCCCTGATACTTCCCAGGGACAGAATGACCTCCCCCTCAGCCCCTATTCCTTTCTCCTCCTCTTTAGATACCCTCCCTCTTTATTTTTTGGCTCCCGCATAACCAGAGAACTACAGGCCACCTTTTCTCTCATGATTGTGGTTCATGGCCCGACTAGCAAGTTTCTGGAGCTTTGGGGAATCCAGATCTTAGAAACACAGAGGCCAAGCCCCCTCCCTAGAGTAGGGGGAGAAGGAAAGCATTTTCCACTCCTTCCTAATGAGTCATCACTCCCCTAACTTTCCCCCACCCACCCACCATAGAGACTACATGGGGATACTTCTTACTGTAGCAATGGAAAAATGTCAACTTAGGAAAAACACTCAACGAATTAGAATAAGGTTCAGCAAGTTTGCCAGATAAAATGTCAACCTGCAAAATTCAACATCTCCCTCCACCCTCAATAATTATTATAAAATATTACTAAAAAGATATCATTCACAAAAGCAACAAGAATTATAAATATCTAGGAGTTAACCAAGAATATACAAAACTTATATAAATCTTATTTAAAATTCTAATAAAGGAAACAGAAAATGATCTGAATAAATAGAACATAGTCTATACTTTTGGATTGGAAGACTTAATACTATAAAGACCTAGTTATATTAAAGATTAACCCATAAATTCAATGTAATCCCAACCAAAATTCCAACTGAACAAAAGTTTTTAATTTTGATGAAGTCCAATTTATCTATTTTGTTGTTTGTTGCTCGTGCTTTTGGTGTCATATCTAATAATTCATTGTTAAAAACTAGGTCCCAAAGCATTACTCCTATGTTTTCTTCTAAGCGTTTTATGGCTTTACTTTTTATGCTTATGTCCTTGATCCATTTTGAGTTAATTTTCACATATAGTGTGAGGTATAGGTCTAAATTCTTTCTTTTGCATGTGGAAATCCAGTTGTCCCAGCATCATTTATTAAAGAGGCTATTCTTTCCCCATTGGACGTAGTTTGCCAAATGACTTTATCAACAAAGTAAACAGGCAAACTAGAGATAAGAAGATACACAAATGGCCAATAAGCACATGAAAAGATGTTCAACATCATTAGTCATTAAGGGAATGCAAAGCAAAACCACAACAAGATACCACTAACTATGATTTAAAAAATGGAAAACAACAGGTATTGGTGAAGAGGTGGAGAAGTTGGAGCCTTCGTCCATTGCTGGTGTAATTGTAAAATGATGCAACTGCTGTGTACAGTGTGGTAGTTCCTCAAAAAGTTAAACACGGAATTACCATATAACCCAGCAATTTCACTCCTAGGTTTCTACCCAAAAGGATTGAAAGTGGATAAAAAACTGAAAGAGATACTTGTACACAGTGTTCATAGCAATGCTATTCACAATAGCCAAAAGGTGTAAACAACCTAAATGTCCATCAACAGATGAATGGATAACCAAAATGTCGTACATACACACAATGCAATATTACTCAGCCATAAAGAGAGATGAAGTCCTGATACAAGCTATGACATTGATAAACCTTGAAAACGTTATACTGAGTGATGTAAGTCAGTCACGAAAGATAAATATTGTATAATTCCACCGATATGAAATATCTAGAATAGGCAAATGCATAGAAACCAAAGTTTATTACTAGTTACCAGGAGTGGGAGGAAGAAGGAAGGGGAAGTTATTGCACAGGGGCAGTTAGTTCCTGTTAAGAATGATGGACAAAATTGGAAACAGAGAGTGGTGATGGTTGTACAACATGATGAACATAATTAATGTCATTGAATTGTAAACGTAAAAAATGTTGAAATGACAAATACATTTTTACTACCAAAAAAAAAGAAAAAAGGCAAAAAAAAAATTCCAGTTGCATTTCTTTTAAAGGAACTCAATAAATAAATAAGTTCACTTTAAAAAAGAAGAGTGGAGAGGGGAGACTCACGAACCAAATATACTACAAAGTAATAGCAACAGCAACAGCAGGTCCTGGCTCAATGATTGACATAGAGATCAATGGAACAGAATAGAAGGCTCAGCAACAAATCCATATACTGTATATAAAGAAACTTTGGAGCCCTAGTGGCACCAGTAGTTACGAATCCACCAGCCACTCCTTAGAAACCCTATGGGGCAGTTCTACTCTGTACTATAGAGTCGCTATGAGTCCAAATCGACTTAACGGTAAAGGGTTGTTTGTTTGTTTGTTTTTTAAGCTACTTAACATAAAAAAACACAAGTTCAAAAAAAAAAAAATAAGTTCTCAGTGGGTTAAACCACAACTTAAGGTTTTGTTGGGATATTTTGCTACACTGCTATCACTGTAACAAGTATACTTAAGGAATAACTAATATGTACCTGAAGGTCTCTGAGTGACTTAAAATGAACTACATAAATCTGGCACTATGGAGAGAACAATACTTGCTATTCTACAGGCCTAACTTTCTGGAACTACCTCCTAAGGACAGCAACAGTAACATATCCCAGTGGTGCATATTCCTCAACATAAAAGGCTGAGGCATAGAAAGCTGAGGCAGGTCCGTGAGCACAAGTCATCCATCTCCTCCTACATGAAAACTGCTATGTAGTAAGTAGGACGGTGAGCTCCAACTGCCAGAAGAGCTAAAGGGTGAGCTGAAGGAGATGAACTTAGACTGAGACAAAAGGGATCCCACAAAGCAAGTCCATTTCAAGTGTCTAGCAACGTTTAAGTCAATTAATCCATGCTGATGTTCAACTCTCCTGAATTCCTAAAAGCATTTAAAAATTTTAAGAAAAATCTGGCATAAAAATCAAATATAATAAACTTCGTTTCTCTACTTGTCACTCATTTAGTATTTGTATAAAATAACATCTTTTCTTCTTATTTTAGGCAGTATTAGTCTAGGTTGAGTTGTAGCAACAAGCAAGCCCCAAGTCACGATGGTTTATGTATTAGTTAAGATGTATTGCATTGGGCAAATTTGCTGCAAAAGACCTCTTTAAAGTTTTAAAAAGTAAAGATGTCGCTTTGATGTCCAAGGTGTGCCTGACCCAAGCCATGGTCTTTTCAATCATCTCATAGGCATGTAAAAGCTGGACCATGAAACAGGAAGACAGAAGAATTGATGCATTTGAACTGTGGGGTTGGCAAAGTATATTGAATATACCATGGACTGCCAAAAGAATGAACAAATCAGGCTTAGAAGAAATACAACCAGAATACTCCTTAGTAGAAAGAATGGCAAGACTTCAATTCACTTACTTTGGACACATCATCAGGAAAGATCAATCACTAGAAAAGGACATCATGGTTGGTAAAGCAGAGGGTCAGTAAAAATGAGGGAAACCCCCAGTGAGATGGGCTGACACAATAGCCACGACGATGGACTCAAACATCATGAAGATGGCACATGACTGGGCAACGTTTCATTCTGTTATACATAAGATCGCCATGAGTCAGAACTAACAACAACAATGTATTAATAATAGTTTAACCTGAGTTATGGCTACAGCAGGTTCAATATACTATTCTCTCTGCTTTCATATACAAGAGGTCTCCAACTTATGGCTTATTTGAATTACACTTACTACTGTCCTTTTTTTTTTTTTTGTACATCTTATTGTTCATAATACGTACTACATACAACGTTGCAGGAAATAACTTGCTGATGTTATAGTCTCAGATGTAATGTTTCTAACTCCCAAAGACAAATAAAGTTGGATTTATAAAGACGCTGATAATAAAAGGCAATAATAATGAAAACTAAAAAAAAAAAGAGGTATTCTACTTATGTCAGAACTGACTTCCTACAGAGTAGTTGTCGGAACAGGACCCCGTCGTAAGTCAGGGACTACCTGTATGTTTGACAATTTCCATAATAAAAGTTTTGAAAAATCTCCGTGGCTTAAAACAAAAAAGGTTTGTTTCTTTCTCATACTACACATCCTTCACAGGTAAGCAGTGTCTCCACATCACTTTGTCCTCACTCAGAGACACAGGCTAGCGAGCCTCTACTATCTGGAGAGTTGCTGGTTACTGTGGCAGACAAAAAGAAGCATGATGGGGCCGTGCAATGGTTCTTAAGGCTTTGGCTTTAAAGTGACACATATCAATTCTGCTCACATTCATTGGCAAGAAGCTTACATGGTCATGCCTAACTTCAGTGGCTCAGGAAAATATGATTCTACCATGTGCTCAGTAGAAAGAGAACTGGGAATATTTGTTGAGCAGCACTAATGATTACCACGGCCTTGTGCATCTAGAAATTAAAAGCAAAAGGGTGCTCTGATATACCATAGCTATCGCCAAAGACTTTCACCCCAGAGCAAAACAAAACACTCAATTTTTTCACTTGTGATAAAACGCTCAAAGTTATGCCAAGACTGGGAGTTCCACAATGTCAGGACAGTTTATTTATCTTTACCTTTCCAAAACATAGCACATTGTCTTAACTTTGTTGCTGTTGTTAGTTACCATCAAGTCGATTCCGACTCATGGTGGTCCCATCTGTGCAGACTAGAACTGCTCTATAGGGTTTTCAAGGCTGTGACCTTTTGGAAGCAGATAGCTGGTCCTGTCTTCTGAGACACCTCTGGGTAGGTTTGAACCACCAGCCTTTCAGCTAGTAGTTAAGCGCTTAACCATTTGTGCCACCCAAGGACTCCATCTTGTCTTTACCAGGCGCTAAATAAAGATTTTGCTGAACTGAAGAGACAGACAAGGTGAGCAGTGTGAATTACCAGGTGTTCCTAAGAAAACCAATTTCTCATTGTTGTTCTTATATTTACCAAACTCTGTCTTATGACATCCCCAGGAAGAAGGGACAGGGGACTTGCACATTTCTAGGAGGATGCTCCCCCACACGTCTGTCAGTTTGTTGTACTGTGGGGACTTGCGTGTTGCTGTGATGATGGAAGCTATGCCACTAATATTCAAATACCAGCAGGGTCATCCATGGTGAACAGGTTTCAGCTGAGCTTCCAGACTAAGACAGACTAGGAAAAAGGACTTGGTGGTCTATTTCTGAAAAGAGTTAGCCAGTTAACCTTATGAATAGCAGCAAAACATTGTCTGATATAGTGCCGGAAGATAAGTCCCTCAGGTTAGAAGGCACTCAAAAGATGACTGGGGAAGAGCTGCCTCCTCAAAGTAGAATTTACCTTAATGATGTAGATGGAGTCAAGCTTTTGGGACTTTCATTTGCTGATGTGGCATGACTCAAAATGAGAAGAAATGGCTGCAAACATCCATTAATAATCAGTATGTGGAATGTACGAAGTATGAATCTAGGAAAATTGGAAATCGTCAAAAATGAGATGGAACACATAAACATTGATATCCTAGGCATTAGTGAGCCAAAATGGACTAGTATCGGCCTTTTTGAATCAGACAATCATATGGTCTACTATGCTGGGAATGACAACTTGAAGAGGAATGGCATTGCACTCATCGTCAAAAAGAACATTTCAAGACCTATCCTTGACAGTACAATGCTGTCAGTGATAGGATAATATCCATATGCCTACAAGGAAGACCAGTTAATACAACTATTATTCAAATGTATGTACCAACCACTAAGGCCAAGATGAAGAAATTGAAGATTTTTGCCAATGTCTGCAGTCTGCAATTGATCAAACATGCAATCAGGGATGCACTGATAATTACTGGTGATTGGAATGCAAAAGTTGGAAATAAAGAAGAAGGATCAGTAGTTGGAAAATATGGCCTTGGTGATAGAAACGATGCCAGCGACCATGTGATAGAATTTTGCAAGACCAACTTCTTCATTGCAAATACCTTTTTTCAACAACATAAACGACAACTATACACATAGACCTTGCCAGATGGAATTTATAGGAATCAAATCCACTTGGAAAGAGAAGACGGAAAAACACAATATCATCAGTCAGAACAAGGCCAGGGGCCAACTGTGGAACAGGCCATCAATTGCTCATATGCAAGTTCAGGTTGAAGCTGAAGAAATTAGAACAAGTCCATGAGAGCCAAAGTATGACGTTGAGTATATCCCACCAGAATTTAGAGACCATCTCAAGAGCAGATTTGACAAGTTGAACACTAATGAACAAAGACCAGACAAGTAGTGAAATAACATCAAGGACATCATACATGAAGAAGGCAAGAAGTCATTAGCAAGACAGGAAAGAAAGAAAATACCAAAATGATTGTCAGAAGAGACTCTGAAACTTGCTCTTGAACATCGAGTAGCTAAAGCAAATGGAAGAAATGATGAAGTAAAAGAGCTGAACAGAAGATTTCAAAGTGTGGCTTGAGAAGACAAAGTAAAGTATTATAATGAAATGTGCAAAGACCAGGTGTTAGAAAACCAAAAGGGAAGAACATGCTCAGCATTTCTCAAGCTGAAACAACTGAAGAAAAAATTCAAGCCTTGAGTTGTGGTATTGAACGATTCTACAGGGAAAATATTAAACAATGCAGGAAGCATCAAAAGAAGATGGAAGGAATACACAGAGGCACTATACCAAAAAGAACTGATCGACGTTCAACCATTTCAGGAAGTAGCATATAATCAGGAACCAACGGTACTGAAGGAAGAAGTCCAAGCTGTACTAAAGGCATTGGTGAAAATCAAGGCTCTAGGAATTGAAGGAATACCAGTTGAGATGTCCCAACAAACCAAAGCAGCACTGGAAGTGCTCACTCATCTATGCCAAGGAATTTGGAAGATGGCTACCTGGCCAACTGACTACAAGAAATCCATATTTATGCCTATTCCCAAGAAAGGTGATCCAACCAAATGTGGAAATTATTGAACTATATCATTAATATTACACACAAGTAAAATTTTGCTGAAGATCATTCAAAAGTGGCTGCAGCAGTACATTGAGAGGGAACTGCCAGAAATTCAAGCCAGATTCAGAAGAGGATGAGGAAGGAGGGATATCATTGCTGATGTCAGACGGATCCTGGCTGGAAGCAGAGAATACCAGAAAGAGAATACCTGTGTTTTATTGACTATGCAAAAGCATTCGACAGTATGGATCATAACAAATTATGGATAACATTGTGAAGAATGGGAATCCCAGAACACTTAATTAATTATTCTCATGAAGAACTTGTACATAGATCAAGAGGCAGTCCTTCGAACAGAGCAAGGGGATACTGCACGGTTTAAAGTCAGGAAAGGTGTGCATCAGGGTTGCCTTTTCACCATACTTATTCAATCTGTATGCTGAACAAATAATCCCAGAAGCTGGACTATATGAAGAATAACACGGCTTCAGGATGGAGGAAGACTCATTAACAACCTGTGGTATGCAGATGACACAACCTTGCTTGCTGAAAGTGAAGAGGACTTGAAGCACTTACTGATGAAGATCAAAGACCACAGCCTTCAGTATGGATTGCACCTCAACATAAAGAAAACAAAACTCCTCACAACTGGACCAATAAGCAACATCAGGATAAATGGAGAAAAGCTTGAAGTTGTCAAGGATTTCATGTTACTTGCATCCACAATCAACATGCGTAGAAGCAGCAGTCAAGAAACCAAACAATGCATTGCATTGGGCAAATCTGCTGCAGAAGACCTCTTTAAAGTTAAAAAAGCAAAGATGTCACCTTGAAGACTAAGGTGGGCCTGACGCAAGCCATTGTGTTCTCAATTGCCTCATATGCATGCGAAAGCTGGACAATGAATAAAGAAGACTGAAGAAGAATTGACACCTTTGAATTATGGTGTTGATGAAGAATATTGAATATACCATGGACTGCCAAAAGAACGAAGAAATCTGTCTTGGAAGAAGTACAGCCAGAATGCTACTTAGAAGCAAGAATGGCAAGACTACATCTTACACACTTTGAACATATTATCAGGAAGGATCAGTCCCTAGAGAGAGACATTTGCTTGGTAAAGTAGAGGGTCAGTGAAAAAGAAAAAGACCCTCAATTAGATGGATTGACACAGTGGCTGCAACAGTGGGTTCAGGCATACTGATTGTGAGGATGGCTCAGGACCAGGTAGCGTTTCATTCTGTTGGATGTAGGGTGGCAATGAGTAGGAACCAGCTCCATGGCACCTAACAACAACAACAACAACAGGAGGATGCTGGGTGGTTTGGACTGTTCTAGGTGGCCAGTCCTTCTTTGCAGAGAACCTGGAGCTTGAACTCACCAAGTGAGAGAGCCTTGGGATCATCCAGCACAAAGCATACATTTTACAAGCAAGGAAACAGAATCCCAGAGAAAGTAATGCGCTCTATTTACTTTAAGAGTCCATGGCCCCGTAAGTCCCTTTGGCTTAGTGTTCTCTTGTGCTTGTGGCTGAGGTGACTTTGGAACCTGGGTATGCTGGATCCCAGTCAAGTATTCTCCCATCTGCAATACTGTATGTAATCATGCTGTAAGTCACAATGTGTTCAGAAAAACTGAGGTGCCCTGGTGGTTAAGTGTTTGCCTTTTAACTGAAAGGTTGGCAATTCGAACCCACCAGCCACTGTGCCGGAGAAAGATGTGGCAGTCTGCTTCCATAAAGATTTACAGCCTTGGAAACATTATGGGGGCAGTTCTACTCTGTCCTATAGGGTCAGAACTGGCTGGAAGCCAACAGGTTTGATTTTCAGAAAAACTAAAATTAAAAGAGAGACACAGAGAAAAATATTTAAATAGAGTAGGTAATTCTGCCTGCTATTTCACTCAATGCCAAAGATATGAATCTGCTGTTCCCAATAGGAACTGCATTCTTCTCTTTGTGTAAGCACTAGGGAGACTTTGTATAGTTCTACCACGGCCCTAGATTCAATCCAACAGTTCAGCTGGGACTCCACTGAAGAAACATTGATCTGTTCCAACACTGGAGGGAAACTCGGTGCTTTTGGACTAAGAGAGAAACTGGGTCATTATATCCAAGATGGCAACTTCTGAAGGGATTTTCAAGAGAAACTTTGACCATACTCACTTTCTTTAGGACCTAAGCCTGGGTGCGATGCACCTCTGCTATAATTATTGCCAGCACAGGAGACTGGCTGCCAAGAAAGAACCCATTCAGAACAGTGCCATGTGTTAAATTACTCTTTGGTGAGCTCTTACTGGAGCATCTTACGGGCAAGCGAGTGTGGAGAGAACAATAACATGAACAAACCTACACATCTCTGGACTATCCAGATCATTAAAATATTGAATAATTTAAAGACTTAATGACCCAGCAAAGATGGAAAATACGTTTAGATGCAGATCTCAGTCATTAAAAACGCGTTTGGCATGCTACATTTGCCTCCTATGAAAATGGAGGAAAAACACATTTAGGACAAGACTGCCACAGCTTCCCAAGAGGGTGGGTTAGAAAAACAAGTAACAACTGTCTCTGGGTGCCCAATGAGGCAATTGCTCTGAGATGCTAGGATTGCCTTTCTATAGGGGCTGGTGGTGCTGTCACCCCTTAAATCTGCAGCCAATTCACTGCTTCAGAGACTTCTAAACTGTGCAAGACACAGGAAATGTTTACTGAGAGAGATGCCCTCATAGAGGAAGGTGCCAGAGAGAGCCTGCTTGGCAGAAGTATCGTGACGTAAGGTAGCTGGGGAAATTTACACAGCAAGAAACACTGAGGGAAGCAACTTGCAGTGTAACAGATCCCTTTTATATGGCCTTTTTCACCATGGTCTTATAACTCCCACCAAATGACTGGGTGGGATTATGCAAATGAGGTGTTTATGGCCCACCAAGGGAATTCGATAGCTTGCAAATAAAGCAAATAAGGTACATGGCAACCTTGTGGGGGTGGGACCATGCAAATAAGGGGATTGGTCAGTTTTGCTCTCTCACCAGGCTTAAACCAAGCCACCCCAGAGGTGGACAGGGGGAACCTCACTACCACCAAGAAGAAGAGACGGAAGAGGAGCGTGTCCTTTGGACCTGGGGTCCCTTCACTGAGAACCTCCTAAACCCAGGAGACAGAGACAGAGAGAGAGCTGTAACACTAGAGACAGCGCAAGATGGTGAGAAATGGCGGCAGAACCAGGAGACTGGCTCAAGATGCCATAGTGGGCTTTCTAGCCCATGGAGCAAGGTGGTTACAGTGGGTATGCCAACCCACAGAGTGAGAGAGCTGCGCACCTTCAGGTAGGAGGCTTGCTGGTGGGGTAGGGTGCCTCCGGGCACTTGTTCACGGAGCTAGGCTTGCCAACCCACAGGGCAAGACAGCTGAGCGCCTTCGGACTGAGGCTTGCTGGCGGAGTAGGTTGCTCCCAGGCACTGATTGGCAGAGTGGAGCTAAAGACCTTTGTGATAATTGCTTCAGCAGGGCAGAGGCCAGGCCAGCCCAAGAGGCCCAAGGAGCTGAGGGCTGTGAGGCCGAGGGCCAGGGAGAGGCTTGTCTGGGCATGACTGAGAAGCTGTCCTGACCAAAGAACTGCATCCTGAGTCATTCCTGATCCTGAACTGTAACCTGTTACTTCCCTAATAAACCCCAAAACTGTGAGTATGGTCTGTGAGTTCTGTGTGACCGTTGCAATGAATTATAGAACCCAGCAGAGGAGTAGAGAGTACAGTGGAAGGGACAGCTGGTGTCAGAATTAGTAAAAAGATTGGAGAGAGAGGTATGTCTGACCTCCACCTCATAGGAATCAGCCTTGGGCTGTTGATCTTGATTCTTTTTCCGCTTGTGAAGTTACAGGAGGTCAGATGGCCCCACCTCTCCATTTTTACACAACTTAAAAAAGAGATCCAAATTGTCTCTTACCTGACGCATGCTTCTCTTTTCTTACTAGCCCTGAGCTACTTAATGATTATAATACATCCCAAAGGAGACTTTTTGGGGTTTTGTTTTGTTTTACAGAGAAAATTAAAAGTTTGTGGTGTATGGAGCAGATTCGGCTTTTCTAAGGGGTTTGATTCAATGGAAGTCCAACCACAGGACTCGTGTTGACACAGTGCCAGGACTGTGAAGGGGCAAAAGCTGGGGCTGTTAGCCATGACCAGATATGCGATCGTGAGCAAGAACCATAACCCTCCCAATCCTCAATTTTTCTCATTTGTAAAACAAAGGCACTAGATCAGGGAGCAGAATGCCATTATTAGCACTCAGCATCCCCTCCAACCTCCCGTGAGCTTTCCTATATGGCAGAGATGAGAAAGCTCAAGACTGCATTTCCCAGATTCCTTTGCAGCTAGAGTCTGGTTATGAATTAAGTCCCCCCTTCCCTGCCCCCTGCAGTAAGATGCACTGGTATGAGATTTGGAGAACAAAAATAAAACAGAGGCCATCTTCCTATTGCTCTTGCTGCTGCAAGCCATGTCAAGAGCATGGAGAGGCAGTTGTGGAGGTGGAGTTAGTGTTACAGTGTCTCATAACCAGGTTGAGGGCGTGAAGAACAGTTATGGTAATAGGGGCAGCAACAGCAGAGGCTTCCGGAACCTAGGAATCTTGCCCAGAGATACGCTGGCAAAAATACAAAAAACATGCTTAAGCATGTTCATTGCTGCACAGTTGTAATAGTAGAAGACTGGCAACAATCCAAATGTCCATCAATAGGAGACAGGTTGAATAACTACGGTACAACCACACGCATAATGGAGTGCTGTGTAGCTCTATAAAGAAATAAAAAGAATATCTCCATATACATCTATGGGGTAATCTTCAAGATATATAGTTAAGGGGAAAAAGCAAAGTGGAGAAAATGGTATAAAGTAGGTTACCATTTAGAAAAGGGGAATATGTAGGCATATTTAAAAGAAACTTTGGTGAACTGCTACTTGAAAACTTCTTTGTATCCACCCATCTAAGCTCTTTACCAGTCTTTTGTACATATTTGCAATAAAACTATCTTTTTCTGAGCAAAATAAATAAATAAAAGAAACCTTGAAAGAACAAACAGGCAAAAAAGAGGTAGTCATAAAGACCCCGTTGAATAGTAAAAATAGTGTGTCTAAGATGGCAGGCTCCAAACTCTGGTAGTGAAACTAGAAACAAAGAAGCACATGCGCCCGACTTATTTCTCTGCCCAGCTCAGAACGCAGATGAGGGGAAAACAGAGGGTCAGGGAAGGTGAGAAGGGAAATCAGCATTTACTGAGTGTCTACTATTTAAAGCACCCGGGCAGGTGCTTTAACTATATTTTCCCCTTTAATCTTTTACAGCTTCACTTTGAGGTAGGTATTTTTATTATCCCCACTCTGTAGATAAGGAAAAGGGGAGTGGAGAGAAATTGAACAACTTGATCAAATCCATAAAACAAGTAAAGTGCCAGAAGTAGGGCTTTGCACCCAGGACTTTCCAACCCCAGCTATAGAGTCACTCTTTGCTGGGCCCCCAGACGGAGCTCTTGGGCAGCTGCCAAGGGGGAGAAATTGCCTCTTTGGGTCCTGGGGTGTCTTCTTCCTTCACCTACTCCTTGACTGGGGTCCCAAGCCTAGCCAGGGCATCTCCCAGCTTCTCTGTGACTGGCTGGGTAGGGGTGGGAGGACCTCTAAGCCACTGGTTTTTGGTTTGGTTGTATATTGAAATCACCTGAGGAGCTTTAAAAAATACTGATAGCCAGGTCCCACCTCCAGAAATTCTGATTAATAACTATGGGGTGCAGCCGGGCCATGGGAAGCTCCCCAGGTGATTCTAATGTACAGCAAAGTTTTTGCCCCACTGCACTGCACTCTTACTGTTTCCAAGAGTGGTCTGATGTCTAAAGTATTGGCATCACCAGGAGCTTATTGGCAGTGAGAAATCTCTGGCCCCACTGAGACCTACTGAATCAGAAACAAGGAGCGAAGAAGAGAAGCGACCTTAACAAGCCCTCCAGGTGATTCTGATGTACCCTAAAGTTTGAGAATCGCTGCTCTAAGCAACAAGCTAGAGACAGATCACATACCAGTTTGCTTTGTTATCTGTCACATAACCACCATGTTACAAAGTAAGATAAATTTGATAGCCTCAGGGAATGAGACCAACCGGGCCTTTTCCCCAAGGACAAAACCTTGAGGCATGCGAAAAAGTGTTTAAATGTGGTTTAGAATCAACTGGAACTCACCGCAGCCTTCTGAGAAGAGCAACATAATCAAAATATGAGGATGCTACTCAGCAACTGTGTACCAAAAGCTACTGAAGGAAGCGTCAACAGCTAGAATATGGTCCTCAAGGACAGATGAGCAAGGATGAACAGCTGAGGGTGACCCAGCAGACTGGTGACCCTTCTTGACAAGGCTTCTCAACTTGGATGGTTTCCTATTGTTCTTAGGTGCCATCGAGTTGGTTCCGACTCACAGAGACCCGGAAACTCTGGTGGCATAGTGATTAAGAGCTATGGCTGCTAACCAAAAGTCAGCAGTTCGAATCCACCAGGAGCTCCTTGGAAACCCTATGGGGCAGTTCTACTCTGTCCTATTATAGGGTCACTATGAGTCAGAATCAACTCAACGGCAGTGAGTTTTAATTGTGCTCATGAGGAACCTGTACATACATAGATGAAGAGGCAGTGTCACAGCAACCCTATGTACAACAGAACGAAACACTTCCCTGTCCTGCGCCATCCTCACAATCATTGCTGTGCTTGAGCCCATTGTTTCAACCACCATGTCACTCCATCTCATTGAGGGTCTTCCTCTTTTTCACTGACCCTCTAGGGCTGTCATAACAAATTGCCACAAACTGGCTGGCTTAAAACAACAGAAATTTATTCTCTCCCAGTTCTGGAGGCCATAAGTCTGAAATCAAGGCGTCAGCAGGGTTGGCTCCTTCTGGAGGCTCTGAGGGAGAATCAGTTCCATGCCTTTCTCCTAGCTTCTGGTGGCTGCCAGCAATCCTTGGTGTTTCTTGGCTTGTAGATGCATCCTTCCCTGCCTCCACCTTCGCATGACCTTCCCCTCTGTGTCTCTGTATCTCAATTCTCTCTCCTTTCTCCTATAATGACACCAGTAATTGGATTTAGGGCTCACCCTAAATCCAGGATGATCTCATCTTGAGATCCTTAACTTAATTACATCTGCAAGGAGCCTACTTACAAATAAGACTTCGTTCACAGGTACCTGGAGTTAGAATTTGAATATATATTTTTGGAGAACACAATTCAGTCCACTACAGATGAGAAAAAATTTCACTTCCTTATAGCTGCCCTCCCTAATGCTGATTCTGAGCGAGAAGTTGCTTCACTCACTCCTTGCTTCAAGGTAACTCTGTTTGCCCTTCGGGCTAATGCAGATGGGCCTAGCAAACGGTACTAATTACTGTCTTCTCAGAGGTGCTTTCGTGTGTGCTCATTTAAGTTTCAACGCAAAGCTGTGATATTTCTGGGCTGTTGCATAAAGGAGAAAACTGAGGCTCAGGGAAGTTAAGTGATTTGCCCAAAGTCACAGAGTTAGCCAGTGGTACAGACTGGACTTGAACCCAGTCCTCCCACACTAAATTCCCAACCCCTTCTGTTGGAATCATCTACTGCCAGGCAGGGACGGATTACCCAATAAGCAACGTAGGCAAGGGCTTACTTACTAATCTATAGTACACAATTTCACCTCTTTTTCACCACATCTTTGATGTGAAATTGTGTGAAACCCATGAGAAAGTGTGCACTACAGATTAGTAAGTAAACACAAGTAAGCCCGTGCATACCTTGCTTGCTGGTTAATCTGCCCCTGCTGCCAGGACTCATGACTTAACACTAACATCTTCAGGGAGAGGGGGCCAGGGATTCTTCCCTGGAACCAGTGGTCTAATCAAGATACAGCCTCCTCTCAGTTTATCACCAGTGGTCACGGAAGATGGTCACTTCTTCCTTTCTCTCAGTTTCCCATGACTTCCAACTCTAGTTCTGCTAACATTGAGAGCCTTGTATGTGCCAGGCACCCTGGCCTCTGGTAAAAACTCAGTAAGCGTGAACAGAATGATTTTTTTGTTCTGCCCATAGCTCAGCAAGAAACATATTTCATATACAAAGTTGAATAAAACACATACCTTGTCCCAGGGACTCAACAATGCAGGGGACACACAGACACACTTTGATGTACAATGACAGCCAAAGCAGTGGGTTCCAATACCAGTCCCCATATTCTCTTCATTCAAAAATTGGTGAAAACCTATAACCAGAGCAGCCAGGAGGCTGTGTTAATGCTGTTGTCTTTAGGTGGGTGTCTAGTTTTCCACAGAGTCCTTGTGGTCCAGTAATGCCATGTCTGCTTCATCTTTAGTGTCTTTCTTACTGATCCCAAACGTCTCAGGTTAGCCTGTTCACCTGAGCAATAGCTGCTGATATCTTTGCTCCATGTCTTTCTCTTCTGAGCTCCTTGGTGTTGAGGTCTGCATAGCTGCTGCCTCCTCTCTGCATGCAGTGAAGATGAGAGAGAGTTTAAATCCTCTATGGTGAGAAAACTTATTTGTGTTTGGAGTCCAGCTGCAAATATATTTATACAGAGCCCTGACACTGCTTGTACAACACCTGTCACTTAATGACAAGTGGATTTGAAATCATACAGCCCCCTAAGCAAGAGTAGTAGCTCAGGCCTCCTGTTCAATCTCTTCTTCATGACCACCAGGAATTCAGAGACACATATGGTTTCAACAGCCCAGCCTCTCTGCTGATGTCTTCTGCCTCCCTGCCCTCAGTTGCAGTCCCTCTGGCACTCCAGCCCCTGGGTTTCCAGCCACCAGCATGACTAGCCCACCATCACTTCAAATGCCAAATTAAAAAAAATAAAGCCCTATATCCCCCTTCTGAATAGTTTCCCTTTGTAGCCTATCTGGCTAATGGCAGCCATGCAGAAAATAGGTATCATTGTGCCCTCCTCTCCTCCCCTCTGCTCTCTATAAGCAGTCTCTTGTCAAGAGGCAGAGGTGGGGTACAGAAATGGGGAAGGGAACAAACATCTTTTGAGCACTCACCAAGATGAGTCAGACCATGGGCTCTATGCTAATTCACTGATTCCCGCAAAAATCCAGCAATTACTGTCCTAATTTTACAGGTGAGAAAATAGAGGCTTAGAACTGTCATGGGCCTTGAGGTCAGGTAGCTATAAGGTCAAGGTCAGTACCCAGCCTTTCCTCTTTATACTACACTGTAATATTTAGCCTGATTTATTCTTCCCTTGGTGACTCCCAGATGGCTGTTTCTCTTCTGTTCTTGCTAACACCACCCTAGTCCAGGACTTGACAATCTCCTTCCTGAATTACTGTAACAGCTTCCCAGCTGTTCTCTGTGTCTACTCCTTTCTGCTCCAACTTATCCTGTGTGTAGCTGCTTTCCATTTCTTTTATGTCATCCATAGTGCCTGGCCCAAGGCGAGGCCTGGGGTAGACACTCAGCATATTTTATTAATAGAATGATCACCTAGTACTGGGCCTGGCTCAGCAGAAAATTTATTTCCTAGCATCTGAATGCAGTTTTTGATTAGGCTAGATGTCACCTGCTGGTCTGTGCCCTTTGAGGACAGGGAGTAGTAAAATCATACAAAGTTAATAATATGGTTGAGTTTTTTACCGTTGTTGATACTGAAGGATGAGGATAGAACTTACATGGAGACCTCATAGCTAATCTGCAATGCTTACAGTGCTGATAGCTGCCAAGTCTGTAGCTCATCTTGTTTTCTGCCCCTGTACAACTTCAGGTAGGGACAAAAAGCATAGGTGGGAGGTTATAGAAGCCACAAGTCAAAGGAATTGCTGAATTCTAGGTGACTTGAATGAAAAAAAGTCAAGTAACTTTAGTTTAACCTGATCCTGGAATGCATACTTTGATATGGACATATCAGAGGAGAAGATAGATTTTATAGAGATGAGTTCTATATGCATGTCTGATGTTATCAGGAAAGTGTACATGTTCATATTGTTATGGATTGAATTGTATCCCCCAAAAATGTGTGTCACTTGGCTAGGCCATGATTCCCAGTATTGTGTGATTGTCCTCCATTTTGTCATCTGATGTGATTTTCCTATGTGTTGAAAATCCTACCTCTATGATGTTAATGAGGCAGGATTAGAGGCAGTTATGTTAATGAAGCAGGACTCAATCTATAAGATTAGGTTGTGCCTTAAGCCAATCTCTTTTGATATATAAAAGAGAGAAGCCAGCAGAGAGACATGGGGACCACAAACCACCAAGAAAGCAGCACCTGGAGCACAGCGTGTCTTTTGGATCTGGGGTTCCTTCACTGAGAATCTCCTAGACAAAGGGAAGATTGATGACAAGGACCTTCTTCCAGAGCCAACAGAGAGAGAAAGCCTTCCCCTGGAGCTGGCTCCCTGAATTCGGACTTCTAGCCTACTAGATTGTGAAGAATAAATTTCTCTTTGTTAAAGCCATCCACTTGTGGTATTTCTTTTATAGCAGCACTAGATAACTAAGACAGAATTTGGAGCCGAGAGAGTGGGGTGCTATTCTGACAGACACTTAAAATGTGGAAATGGTTTTGAAACTGTGAATGGGTAGAAGCTGGAAGAGTTTTAAAATGTCTAATAGTAAAAGCCTAGATTGCCTTGAAAAGACTGTTGATGGAAATACAGATGTCAAAGACAATTCCAGTGAGGATTCAGCAGGAAGTGAGGAGAGCTGTTGTACTAGAGACGGCATAGATGGCAAGAAGCAGCAGCAGAAAAACAGCAGCAGCAGAACCAGGAGACCAGCCCAAGAAAGCACTGGAGCTGACCCACGGAGCAAGAGAGCTGAGTGCCTTTGGCAGGAGGCTTCCTGGCAGAGTAGGGTACCTCCAGGCACTTTTCTGTGGAGCTAGGCTTGCCTGACCCATGGAGCAAGACAGCTGAGTGCCTTCCAGCTGAACTTTACTGGTGAAGTGGGGTGCCTCCAGGCACTTATTGGTGGAGCTAAAGAGCTTTGAAACACTTGCCCCAGCAGTGCAAAGGTGGGTGGTGAGGCCCAAAGGGCTGAAAGGCCAAGGAACCAGGAAGCAGAAGCTGAAGAGACAAGGAACACAGGAAGCCTCAAAGGATGGAGTCGCCACTCAGATGGACTAGGGGAATGGGGCTGTCCAAAGCCAAGGGAGCAGAGTTGCTGCTCCAGTGGGCCTTGAAGGTGGAGCTGAAGCCCAGGGCCCAGGCACCTCCGCTTAGAATCCGGGAAGAGTGGCCATATACCTAGAGTCTGGAGGGCTGGGCCATTGTGTAAGTGGTCTCAGAAAACAAAATTATTTTCAAGCCTTGAGGGCTAATATAATGTGTTCTGCTGACTTGCTTGATGCCCGTTATCCCTTCTTTTCCTCCAATTTCTCCCATATGTAATGGATATGTCTACCTTGTGCCTGTTTCACTGCTGTACTTTGGAAGCAGATAACTTGTATTCTAGACTTCACAGATGAGGAGGAGTTTTTGGATTTTGGACTTGGAGTTGAATTAAGACTTTTGTTATGATATGATGAGGTAGATGTATGTGTTTTATATGTGGTGAGGATATGAATTTTGGGGGGCCAAAGGGTGGAATGTTATAGATTGAATCATGTCCCTCAAAAATGTGTGTCCACTTGGCTAGGCCATGATTCCCAGTATTATGTGATTGTCCACCGTTTTGTCATCTGATGTGATTTTCCTATGTGTTATAAATCCTACCTCTATGATGTTAATGAGGCAGGATTAGAGGCAGTTATGTGAATGAGGCAGAACTCAAACTACATGATTAGCTTGTGTCTTAAGTCAATCTCTTTTGAGATATAAAAGAGAGAAGCGAGCAGAGAGATGGCAGCCTCATACCACCAAGAAAGTACTGCCAGGAGCAGAGCGTGTCCTTTGGACCTGGGATCCCTGCACTGAGAAGCTCCTAAACCAAGGGAAGATTGATGATAAGGACCTTTCTCCAGAGCCATCAGAGAGAGAAAGACTTCGCCTGGAGCTGGTGTCCTGAATTCAGACTTCTAGCCTCCTACACTGTGAGAGAATAAATTTCTCTTTGGTAAAGACATCCACTTGTGGTATTTCTGTTACATCAATACTAGATAACTAAGACATGTATCATAGACATTACCTTTACCACCCTGGGTATAGATCAGAACAGATGGAGGCCCCAGTGAAATATGGTACGTATGTTGCACAGTGACCATTTGCCAGTTAACAGGTGAGAAAACCACACCTGATTCGACTCCACTGCCAAGAGAGTGTCACTGCTAGGGACCCATCAGGCTCCCACCCTCTCTCCTACTAAGCAGTTCAAAATTTTTTGACAAATGCACCCATTCCATTTAATGTATTCCTCATCATCTGACTTACCTGTCATACCACACAGCACAGCTAAGTTTTATATGCAAAGCAACTCAGATAACAAGGGTGCTAGACTCAACCTTTAGAACTCCTCACTGAGAGCAGTTGGTGCAACCTCTTTGGAGAATAATTTGGTGATTTAATTAAAATGTAAAATACGAATATTCTTTGACTTAACAGCTCCACTTATAGGATTTTTTCCCATGGATAATCACAATGACAACAAAATCCAATCAAAACAAATATACAAATGCACATGTGTGTACATATTTATTTCAGAATTATTTATAACAGCATAAGACTGGACATAATTTAAATTATATTTATTAGATGATTGTTAAATTCTAATACATTCAAACAATGGAATTATATGAAGTCATGAGAAAGAATGAGGTAAATCTTTTGATGATTATGTTGAAAATAGAATGAATCACACAAATAGACATATGCACACCCATGTTCATTGAAGCATTGTTCACTACAGCAAAAAGATGGAAGCAACCTAGATGCCCATCAACAGATAAATGGATAAACAAACTATGGTACATACACACAATGGAGTACTATGCGACGATAAAGAACAATGATGAAACTGTGAAGCATCTCATAACATGGATGAAACTGGAGGACATTATGCTGAGTGAAATAAGTCAATCACAAAAGGACAAATATTGTATGAGACCACTACTGTAAAAACTCATGAAAAGGTTTACACACAAAAAGAAGCAATCTTTGATGGTTATGAGGGATAGGAGGGGTGGGGGTGAGGGGGTGGAATACTAAGTAGGTAAGTGGTAACTTTGGTGAAGAGTAAGACAGTACACAATACTGTGGAAGCCAGCATAACTTGTACCAGGAAAGGTCATGGAAGCTCCATAGACACATCCAAACTCCCTGAGGGATCGAATTGCTGGGCGGAGGGCTGCGGGGACCATGGTCTCTGGGAACATCTACCTCAGTTAGCATAACATAGTCTATAAAGAAAATGTACTACTACCTTGGTGAGTAGCGTCTGGGGTCTTAAAAGCCTGTGAGCAGCCATCTAAAATACTCCACTGGCCTCACCCCTTCGGAAGCAAGGGAGAATGAAGAAAACAAGATACAAGGGAAAGATTAGTCCAAAGGACTAATGGACCACAACTACCACGGCCTTCACCACACTGAGTCCAGTACAACTAGACGGTGCTCAGCTACCACCACTGAGTGCTCTGACAGGGATCACAACCGAGGGTCTCAGACAGAGCTGGCTAAAAATGTAGAACAAAATTCTAATGCACAAAAAAAGACCAGACTTACTTGCCTGACAGAGACTGGAGAAACCCCAAGAGTACGGCCCCCGGACACCCTTTTAGCTCAGTAATGAAGTCACTCCCGAGGTTCACCCTTCAGCCAAAGATTAGAAAGCCCCATAAAACAAAACAAGACTAATGGGGCACAAGAGTCCAAGGACAAGGACTAGAGAAGGCAGCAGAGGACAGGAAAGCTGGTAACAGGGAACCCAAGGGAGAGTGTTGACATGTTGTGGGGTTGTTAACCAATGTCATAAAACAATATATATACTAACTGTTTAATGAGAAACTAGTTTGTTCTGTAAACCTTCTCTAAAGTGCAATAAAAAAAAATAGAATGGGCTACAAGATATGTTAAGTGAAATAACAATGGTGCAGAGGAGTAGATATAACATGTGTAGTATATGTAGTGTGTAGTGTGCTTCCTTTCATTCTGCATTCATTCATTCACATATTCAAACTACAGTACATAAGTGTCTCTTCTCCCTATATTTACTTGCTTTGAGTTTATTGTAGATCTCTGAAGACTCATAATTTACTTTGTTCTAAGAAGCTACAATGCTTTCGTCTCTGAATCAAAAAAAGAAAGATAAAGTGGATTAAAAACTAGGTGCCTTCTTTATAAAAATAAGAAAAAGGGAAATAAATTTGCTAACTTTGCATCTCTTCTATCCTCCTCACTGAAATATACTGTTCCTTTAAGCTGGTACTGGCGGGTTCTTGGACACTGAGGAATTTTATCCTTTTTTAAAAAATCTGTAATACTAGGGAAAGTCAGCACAACTGGACTAAACCAAAGCTAAGAAGTATCCTGAATATGACCAAACATTTTGAGGGACAAAGTAGCAGGGGTGGAGGTCTGGGGACCACGCTTTCAGGAGACATCAAGGTCAACTGGCATAACAAAGTTTATTAAGAAAATGTTGTGCATCCTCCTTTGGTGAGCAGCATCTGGGGTCTTAAAAGCTAGCCAGTGGACATCTAAGATACATCAATTGGTCCCAACCCACCTGGAGCAAAGGAGAATGAAGAACACCAAAGTTACAAGGAAAACATTAGCCCAAGAGACAGAAAGGGCCACATAAACCAGAGACTGCAACAGCCTGAGACCAGAAGAACTCGATGGAGCCCAGTTACCATCAATGATTGCCCTGATGGGGACAAGACAGAGAGTCTCTGCTGGAGCAGGAGAAAAGTGGGGTGCAGAACTCAAATTCTAGTGAAAAGACCAGATTTAATGGTCTAAATGAGACTGGAGGAACCCCAGAGAGCATGGCCCCTAGAATCTCTGTCAACCCAGCACTAAAACCATTCCTGGGGCCAACCTTTCAGTCAAAGATTAGACTGGACTATGGGACGTAAAATGATACTCGTGAAGAGTGTGCTTCTTAGCTCAAGTAGCTACATGAGACTAAATGGACAGTTCCTGTCCAGAAGTGAGATGAGAAAGCAGAGAGGGTCAGGAGCTGGTTGAATGGACACAGAAAGTCAAGGGTGGAAAGGAGGAGTGTGCATGTCACAGTACAGGGAGAGCAGTTAAGGTCACATAACAATGTATGTATAAATTTTTGTATGAGAGACTAACTTGAATTGTAAACTTTCACTTAAAGTACAATAAAACAAAATTTAAAAAAAATCTGTAATACTGTACCTGCTACTGACTTCTTATCCCATTTATGAACTGATGAGCAAACTGGGTCCTGATTTTCAGCCAGCAGCATAAAATAAGGAGAGAACAGTGGAGCTTATAAAATAAAAGATCCTACTTATACATATCTTTAGGGGAATTTCCAGACAAACAGCATGATAGGGGCAGTCAGACTAGGGCCTCAAGGACCATGAGGATTCAGCTCCATATACTTCATCTTTGGAAAGTAAATGATGAAGAGCATGGGTTCATGGGAAAGGTCTGAATGGCTCCTAGTCTCTTCCTTTGGTACCTTGACTCCTTTAAGGTGGTAGAACATAGTGGATAAGAGCATGAACTCTGAAGCCAGACTCCAGGATTCCATCCTAATGCTGCCATGTATTGGCTATTTCACCCCAGATAAGTTATCCTCTGGTCTCAGTTTTTCTCATCTGTAAAATGGGGATAATCCTATCAAGCATCTCCTAAGGTTGTCAGGAAGATTAAATGAGCAAATACAGGTAACACACCTGGAACAGTACCTAGTACATACCAAATACTTAATCAGTGCTAGTCATTGCTATAAACGTGAAAGCTTATCTATTCTGGAAAAAGAAAACTCCCCTATTTCTGCACAGTAAACATTAAAAGCTTCAAAATCTCAGTGCCCTTCCCCTCTCCAAGCGCCCTGAGGCCATGAATTAAAATAACGGACGTGATCTTTGTTTCTTAAGTTCTACAGAGCAGTTTTTCTTAAGCGATATTGTCTACCTCAATCCAAATTAATGTAAACTATTCATTTTATCTCATAATCATTTCTGAATCCCACAGTCATTAATTTCAAACCCAGACTTGCCTTTGTACTTAATTATTAGTTCTTCTCTCAGGAGTTGGGAATGTAGCACTTTCATTAATGTACAAAAAGTTTAGGTGCCCACAGTGGTGGTGGTGTCTAAAAAGATCCAATGGAGCACTTGGGCTGGTGTGTTAGGAAACCCCATCTGCTGCAGCAGAAAGAGATACCATCTCAGTGGAGTTTCTAGGCTAAAAGCATGGCAGTTTCCCTACTGTGTAGGCAGGACATGGGATTCCAGAAAGGAGTAGCTGTGGGATCCTAAGCAAGCCCTTACTTGCCCAGACCTTACTTTCAACATCTATAAAACAAAGGGATAGAATTAAATTTGTTTGGTTTTTTTCTAGCTCTAAGTCTCTAAGTGGATATGAAATGAACCCTGTCTTAGGAAACTTGGCTCTTTTTTTTTTATTTATTTTTTAAACTGTATTGAAGCACGTCCCCCTCACCTCAACCCTGCCATCATACATCTAAACACACAGAAATGGTGAACTAATAATAACATCTCTCATTTATTGGGAGCCCTGGTGGCACAGTAGTTAAGAGCTCGGCTGCTAACCAAAAGGTTGGCAGTTTGAATCCACCAGCGGCTCCTTGAAAACCCTATGGGGCAGTTCTACTCTGTCCTACAGGGTCCCTATGAGTCGGAATCAACTCGATGGCAATGGATTTGGTTTCTTGTTTTTTTTTTCTGAGGTGCTAAGGACGGCAATGGATTTGGTTTCTTGTTTTTTTTTTTCTAAAGTGCTAAGTGCCAAGTGCTTTATATACATCATTACACTTAATCCTCATAACAAACCTTTGAGCTAGCTATTAATTTTTCAGTTGCCCAGAAGGGCTGAGGTGAAGGCCAAAAAGGGAGTCTAGTTTCTTTGTAAAAGAGGAAGCTGAACTTGATTACCAAGGTCCTTCCAGCCTTATATGATTCTGTAAATCTAGATCCATTCTAGCCTCAAGCCTTCCAAGTTAACCATGTTTGGGGTGAGGGGTCCTGGAACTGTGGGATTCCTGAAGTATTCCTGTGGGATTCTTCCTGGCATACAAGGTGCGAAATGGCACCATCATCCTTGAATTTCTACTTTTGAATGTTTTGTATTTGCCATTCTGGTTTTATGAAACAACATTGAAGGACTCCACTACCCCAGAGCCCATGAGGGCCTCCAAGGCAAGCAGAGATTCTGTATGCAGCATGTGATTACAAACCTTCTTTCCTCTCAAAAAGTCAGACTCCTCCACAGTTTCTCTCAGGAGAAAGATTAAGCAGAGTTCCCCTATTGTGGGTTTTCAGCTTGCGTCAGGAGCTGGGCAAGGCTAAACCAGAGCACAGAGTGATAGCGTCTGGTTTCAAACCACGTATTTAAGTCTCTGATTCTACCACAGCTGCACATTTTCCGAGCCTTTATCTTCCATTCCTGTCTTAAGTATTTCAGTCTACCCAACCCATCTCTCTCTCTTTCTCTCTCTCACACACACTCATATTCTCATTCATTCCCTCTCTCCTTGAAGATATTTCATAGTTCAGGATAAACCCACCAAAATTAAGGCAGTTCTCTGTGACAAGAAAATGTGACAGTACAAAAGAAGCGAAAGCCTGAGTTCTTAAAATCTCAGTCAAAAAGGGATGTCTTTGGAACCATCCTCTTCTTTACAGGGCTGAGGGTTGCAATAAAATAGAACACATCAGAGACACAGACACACTCAGAATAAGAAAAGCACACATTTATTATGAGCAGCTGCATTGGTCTGAGTTCCTAGAGGGATGTGGGAGAAAACTGGCATTCATTCACAGCCCTGGAAAAGGCTGGTGCCAAAAGAACCAGAAGACACGAGTAAGTTCCCTGGCATAGTGGGTGGCACCCACCAGGCAGCCGTGTCCACTGAACTGGACCAGCCTCCCCAAGCGTGGGGTGCACAGTTCCTGCACATGGCCTCCTCACCCTGATGATAGGCCACTGAGGAGCCCAGCCACCAACCTCACGCCCTTCTCTCGGGACCATTGGCCTTACAGAAAGGGCTGAGTGGGGCAGGGTTGTGTGGGAAGACTTCATAAAAACAGCTTCCCTGAAACCCAACACCTTCAAAGGGTGACTCAGTCTGGCAGGAAAGAGACAGGACCAGGCCAGGGCAGCCTGCAGCTCCCTCGTCAATCTCTTGAGAATAAGGACTTCAGGGCCTTGCTGGAGGCTGCCTTCCCACAGAAGGGAAGAGCTTGGGCTCCACACCCTTAAGGAGAAAAATCCTGTAATCCTCAAAAGGAAGGAGTCATTTCACTTCTGGTGAAGCCTTCACTTCCAGTTTGCCTTCCCTGCCCATGGAGGTCTTCCCTCCAGATAGGGCCTTCCCTCCTGGATGGTGTTTAGCAAATAGAAATACAGAACACATAATGTTTCAGTATAAGTATGCCCCAAATATTGTACAAGTTATACTAAAAGATTATATTTTGTTTATCTCAAATTCAAATTAAACTGAAGTTCCTGTATTTTATCTGGCAACCCTACTCTCCACTTCCTCCCTGTCTCCCAACCCCCCAGGCCTTCTCTGTAGTGTTTATTCTAGCTCTGTGCTCTCAAGCAGAAATTTGCCCAGTCCTGGTTCTCTTGGGATTCCTAGTAAAAACGCAAAGACCCCAAGCCAGATATGCTGAATAAAAGTTTTGGGGAAGGGGCTCAGAAATACATATTTTATCTAGTTGTTATCTAGTTGATTCTGATGTATATTTGTATTGGTTATATATTGCTTTGGAACAAATTACCCTGAAACATAGAGACTAAAAACAACAAATATTAATTACCCCACAGTTTGTGTGGGTCAGGAATTCAGAATTGACTTAGCTTTGTGGCTGTGGCTCAGGGTCTCTCATGAGGCTGCAGTCAAGGTTTTGGCTGGGGTTGCAGATATCTAAAGTCTCCACTGGTGCTAGAGAATCCACTTCCAAGATCACTCACATGGCTGTTGGCTAGCCACAGGCCCATGCTGGCTGTTAAGCCAGACATTCTGTATAGGGTTGCTCACAATATGGTAACTGGCTTCTGCCAGAGCTATGTATCCAAGACACAGAAAGCCAGAAAGAGCCTCCAAGACACTAAATTCAGCCTGCACTCAAAGGAAGAAGATTATACAAGAGTGTGAATCCCAGGAAATAGGAATCATTTGAGGGCCATCATAGAAGCTGCCTATCACAACATTCAAGTTTGAGAATTACTACCATAGATTAGTCTTCAACACACTGCAACTAAGACCACGTTTTTTAGATGGGATTCAACGTCTTTCTTCACTTTTTCTTTTTTTCCCCTGCTTCCGTCCCTCCTCTCTATTTACCCCCTTGGAGATATGAGACAATGATTGAGGAAGTAAGAAGAAATGAAGGAAAAAAAATTAATGACAATCTTAGGAGAATAACAAAACATTAAATTGGAAAATGCCTGCAAATATTGTCTGGCTACATGGAAATTACATGTAATTCCCATGCATGCATCGCTGTGTCCCTCCTAAAAATTTCTTAGCACTCATTGTGGCTCTTGAAGAATCTCCTATGAGGACTTCAGGAAACATGGTAAGTTGGGTGACCAGTTGTCCTCATTTTCCCAGGACTCTCCTGTGTCCTGGAAAATTCTTCAGTCCCGGGCAAAATGAAATGGTTAGTGACCTTCATGATAAGAAGCCAACAGGAAATCTCATCAGGCATTCTGCCCTTATCTAGAGACTGAGTGGATCTCCCTTGGTTTAGAAAAGCTGGCATGATGAAATAGAGAGGGCATGAACTTTCAGCTGGAAGCCCACCAATGTGTGCTCTTAACTGTGGCTTTAAGCTATCTCATCTAGAAAATTGTTGTTGCTGTTGTTGTTAGGTGCCATCAAGTTGGTTCCAGCTCATAGCAATCCCACTTACAACAGAACAAAACTCGGCACTATCCTCAGAATCATTGCTATGTTTGAGCCCATTGTTGTAGCCACTTTGTCAATTCATTTCATTGAGTGTCTTCCTCTTTTTCACTGACCCTCTACTTCACCAAGCATGATGTCCTTCTCCAGGTACTGGTCCCTCCTGATAACCTGTTCAGAGCACATGAGAGAAAGTCTCACCATCCTCACTTCTAAGGAGCTTTCTGGCTGTACTTCTTCCAGGACAGATGTGTTCGTTCTTTAGGCAATCCATGGCATATTCAATATTCTTCACCAACACCATAATTCAAATGCATCAATTCTTCTTCGGTCTTCCTTGTTCATTGTCCAGCTTTCACATGCATATGAGGCGATTGAAAATACCATGGCCTGGGTCAGGCACACTTAGTCCACAAAGTGACATTTTTGCTTTTGAACACTTTAAAGAGGGCTTTTGCAGCAGATTTGCCCAATGTAATATGCCATTTGATTTCTTAACTGCTGCTTCCATGGGCGCTGATTGTGGATCCAAGTAAAATGAAATCCTTGACAATGTCAATGTTTTCTCCGTTTATCATGATGTTGCTTATCGGCCCAGTTGTGAGGATTTTTGTTTTCTTTATGTTGAAGTGTAATCCATACTGAAGGCTATAGTCCTGGATCTTCACCAGTAAGTGCTTCAAGTCCTCTTTGCTTTCAGCAAGCAAGGTTGTGTCATCTGCATATCGCAGGTTGTTAATGAGTCTTCCTCTAATCCTGAAGCCACGTTCCTCTACATATAGTCCAGCTTCTTGGATTCTTTGCTCAGCATACAAATCTAGAAAATAGGGACTAGAAATCTACTTAAAAAAATAAATAAATATAATCGTTGCCGTTAAGTCAATTCTGACACATGGCAACCCTATGTGTTACAGAGTAGACTTGCTCCATAGACTTTCTTGGCTGTAATCACCAGGCCTTTCTTCTGCAAAGCCTTTGGGTGGGTTTGAATGGCCAATCTTTTGGTTCGCAAGGCATGTGTATCACCTTTAAATATAATGACGTACATGCAAGTGCCTTGTAAACTGAGAGGTGCCATATAGATGTTCTTTACTGCTATTTTTGGAGAGAGGAGTCACTCAAAATTTTATAGGTGGGACCAAAAAATTCACCCCTTTGCGCTTTTGCTACCAAGCCTGACATTTTCTTTCCCAAGTATGCTGGCTGTGCTGACCTCTTGGGAAGGTAAACACAGCCCACAAAAGCCACATTAAAATGCCTCTAATTTTTGTTTTAATTTGCAGTTTAATCCCCAAATTGATCTACTCTGTCCCCACCAAAAATGCTAAGCTCCCAAAAAGGACAGTCATCTCTATTGTATCCTTGATGACAAATCTCCCAGAAAATCTTTGAAAAATCCTGCTACAAAAGACATGATTCATTTCTCACAGCTCTGATGGTGCAACTGCCTCCTCTCAGGGCGAGAACCCATCACAGTGGAGCTCCTGCCCCCACCCGCCTCCACTTCCATTCCTCAAGGTTTGGGAGGTTTTTTTTTTTTTTTTGTCAAGAAAGGCAGTAATCTGTAAACTGTATTACAGTATTCATCTCCTCTCTTTTTTCCTTCTGCCTGTACCAGTTCTGGGCAGGTCTGCACATTTATATGTCCATCGGTCTCTAATTCAAATCAGACCATGCTATTTGAACAGTGATCGTATTTGTCTTCAAGGTAGGCCAATTAGCAAGAATGGCCACGATCAGCTTTTGTCCATTGCCTCCTTCACATCCTTCCACACATACTCCAGTGCCCTGGCTGTGAATCCCAGGCAACCAGCGAAGACACTAGACTGATTCTGGTGCAGAGGAAAGACCTCTGAACTGAAGCCAAAGATCTGGTTCTGGTCTGTTCCCCACCACTTCCCAGCCATATCACCTTGGACCTCTCTGAGTCTCAGTGGGAAGAATGACATCCGGCCTTCCTACAGCATGGGGTGGTTGTAAGGATCAAATCAAATAAGATTAATGTAAATGAAAGACCTTTTAAAACCTTACAGTGCTATGTAAGTTATTTTTTTATTAAAGCCCTTTCTTTGGCATGCTTCAGATAACTGGCCAGCTGTTACTAGGTGAGAATTTCTATTTACTGACCTTAGCAAGCTTACATAATAATTACAGTAATCTTAATACTGCCCTGAGCTGTTGCCTCATGATTTCTCTTTTATAGTTTTAGCACTTTAAGAGGCTGATTTTTGCCCTTGCACTTTGGTACACTGCCACCAAGTAGTGGTAGTGTGCCACAGACCAATTCTAACACATGTCCTTTCCCTGTCAGTCATGGTGGTGATATTTTGGCTTACACAGAATTTAATTTTTAATTTTATACCATTTCTACATAAATATAGAGTGTTTCAAACCTATTTTTAAAATCAGCAGTTTTACATCAATAAAACTGATTTTTAAAAATGAGCAGTGCTTAAGTAGAACCTTACACAAGTACCATAATTAAAGAGAAGACAATAAACACATCCCCTGCCCCAGTTCATTAAGTTACATGCAAGCTTGTAGTTAATATGTCATTATAACATTTATAGCCATATCAAAAGAAATGACAAAAGAAAAAAATGTTCACCTACAATCTTACCAGGCTGATACAATGGAATACAAAGTGAATTGCTTGACTATATCCTTTTTCTTCTGAAGGAGAAAGTATGAGGGAGATGGGCTGAAAGACTCAACCTCATTCCATAGCCCTATTTCATCTTTCGGGAGCACTGGGGAGTAGGGGTTAGGGTTAGTGCTTTGCATAAGATCTCTCAGAAATTCTTGATGGAGTTAGGCGAAGGTTTAAATCAAGAATATTGAAACCTACAACTAACACAGTGGGACAAAAGTCCCCAAGCCATTTCCCTATTCCTCTGTAGGCTCACATACCCACAGACACAATTTTGATTAAGCTCAGACAGGAGCCTAGAATATTTCAAGGACATTGATAAGGCAGCTCTGCTTTGGTGGGAGCCAAGAGGCTGGGTTGAGTCCCCTTCCCACTATTTACAGGCTGGAAGCTCCAACGGACTCATTTAACTTCTCTCAGCTTTGGTTTCCTCATCTGAAAACTCAAGTACTTTATAAACACTGCAATAAAATGCCTGGTATTATTTTTACTTACCATAATTCCTAAATTAATCATAATAGTTGCTAACATTTGAGAACTTTATATGTGCCAGAAGGAGCCTTGGTGGCACAATGGTTAAGCGCTCAGCTGCTAACTAAAAGGTCTGCGGTTCGAATACACCAGCCGCTCCTTGAAAATCCTACTGGGGAGTTCTAATCTGTCCTATAGGGTCACTATGAGTCGGAATCAACTCGATGGCAATGGGTTTGGGTTTTTTTTGTTTTGTTTTGTTTTGTTTTGACTGTATCTGAGAAAAATATATGCATGAATATATTCATACAGAGAGTACTGTTTGAAACAAGTTTTTGGCAAACTGGCTATTTTGGTAAATTTGACAAATTGGTCATATGGTGAATCGATACTTTGTTGAATTATCTTTCAGAGAATTAACAATTCGGAAAATTGATCCAGAGCTATTGAAAAGCTTGTGTGAACAAAAATCTAACTGTCCCCACCCCCTCCACCGCTAAAATATCACACTGCAACCTGAGAGCGGAAAGTACTCAAAGCCAGTGAGCACCTACTGGAACGACAGCAGTAGTCAGTGTATACTCCCCAGCAAGGGGCACTCTGATGGAAGGAGGTCACTTTAGGGGAGAGCTCCCCTGGGGGCCTCAGAATCCTGGTAGTGGGGGAGGAAACGGAACATGATTCTAGAGATAACTCTTGTTTTCCAACTTTGCTTTTCTTTCTCCCTCTAATTCCTGGACCTCCCCAATCCGGCCATGTGGCCATTTCAGTGTCACAGATGTCTTCCAAGATGTCCCAGCAACAGATCCATTGCAACATAAGCTTCTTAATGTCAAGGGCCAAGTCATCTTGTTCATATATTTAATAGTGGAAAGCAGAGGACATCAGTCATGTGCCCCTTGACCCTTGACTTCCATGTATAAATTTAGATACATTTCCTTCCTCCCTCCCTCCCTCAGTTCCTTCCTTCTTCCCTTCCCCCCTCCCATTAATCCTGCTGAAGAGGTGACCCTCTTCTTTCTATAATCAATTCATCTGCCTGGGCTCTGGGTCTCATTCCTCCCTGCCTCCGTACTTCACTCCATCAATTATCTACACCCTGATTGCCTCCCACCTTTATCTTCAACCATCTTTGTCTCCCACTTTCTCTTCCATCTTTATCTACAAGCTTTCTGTCAACTCTCTCTCTCCTCATCCCCATGAAGTTGTATGAAATGAGCTACTACACTTACTTTCTTAACAATCTTTATTGCCTCATTTTTCATTCATTCCTACTCATTGTTGTATTCTCTATAGGACCTAGCTCACAGATCGTAGCTGCTCAAGCGAAGAGAGTTGGATTAATTATTCAATTAAATAATCAAATATTTTTCAAATGGAGTGCGAAGAAGACATTGTTCTTGTCTTCAAGGAGGGGGTGTCTAATCAGAAAGGTAAGATAGAAACGTGAAAAAAATATCATTAACACCCCACTGTGAAACAGAACAGAAGCTTTAAAATGGAAGCATCTGGAGAGTCCCCTGGGGCTTGATTAACACTGCTGTTTCCCTCCAGTACTTATGTGAGCGGAAATCAATAAAATCATAGTAAGGTGCAAGGACAAAGGGGAACCTCAACCACTGTGCCACACTCAGGGACTGATTACTCAATAAGCAAGGTATGCACCAGCTTACTTGTGTTTACTTACTAATCTGTAGTGCACAGTTTCACAATATCTGTGAAACCCACGTGAAACTGTGCACTACAGATTAGTAAGTAAACACAAGTAAGCCTGTTTGTAACTTGCTTATTGGTTATTCAGCCGCTGGCCACACTGGAGATTTATACAAAATGAAGACATACAATATTTTTGTTGAAGAGGGATGGTGTCTTTGGAAGAGGGAAGTGTCCATGGAGGGAGGAAAGTATAGGTGGACAAATGGGTTCAGTGCAGTGAACGACGTAGAACACAGTGGGAATCGGTATAGAATACTTGGGATTTCACTGTTCCTGGGTATCTTGAATGATTAAAGCTGGAACCTGGTTCTGGCTTTCCCTCACTGTTCGCACTCAGTTTCTTCAGCTATAAACTGAGGAGTTTTGGGTGCTTTGAAGACCTCAGGTGTTGACAGCAATCTCAGGATGATTTTCTCACTCTCAGCTTGGCTGCCTGGCTCATAGTTGTCTGAAGGCTTCCGGGTCCCTCCCTTCCAGGCAGCCGCAGAACTTCCTCTCTCTGAGCAACATTGGCAGCTAAGAGGAAACGTCAGTGGATTCCTGCATCTGAGCCTTCCCCTGAATCTCAGTCCTGGGGAGAGCCCTGGTCTCATCAGCCAGGCTTTGTGGGGCCTTGGTGCCCCTGGATGTCCCGTGTCCAATGCCCACCTGTGTGTACAGCAGGGCTTCCCATGAGCAGGCTTCTACAGGCCCTGGAGCTCCCACAAACCAAAGCAGCATTTACAGCCTGCCCTTGGACAACCTGCCAATGCTGAGTTCTCTCAGGAACAATGATTTCAGACATCGGATTGA
Organism: Dugong dugon; assembly: GCA_030035585.1. NCBI lineage: Eukaryota > Metazoa > Chordata > Mammalia > Sirenia > Dugongidae > Dugong > Dugong dugon. The sequence continues at coordinate 57,102,885 of CM057472.1, forward strand.
GCTGAAGAGCCCTTTCATTTGATAGTTTGGAGGAGTCATTTACAAAACCAAGCCACTCCTCCAGTAATAATAATAATAAGTATTCGTAAAATGCTTCACATGTCCCAGGCTCTATTCTGTAGCACTCAGTCCTCTTAGGAGCTCCTCTACATGGTTCTTAGCAACTTGTATGCCCAGCACCTAACACAGGTCCTGGCCCATTGAACTGAAATGAGGAGAGATGGTGATCTCTCTCTGGACATCTTGTGTGAAAAGAGAGTGAGGGGGAAAGATTGATAAAATTTGACCCAAGATCAATTCAGGTCTGAAGAGAAGAAAGCCTGAGAGACTGAGGGAGCAGATCCATAAACTATCCCATTCTCTTCTATGAAACTTCAGCTTAGAACCCTTGCTTGTTCGAGGGATGAAGTAGACCATAGACAGCTGCCATAAACGAGAGAGCTAGCATTCCTGGAGAATTGAATCTCTTCTCAAATGGAGGATGCTCTGCTGAGAACTGGAAATAAGGAATCAAGACTCTTGTCACCTGTGAGCACCAACCATAGTAACCAGGGGCATAACAAGGGTAACAGCGCCCAGGCAAAATCTCTAAGTTGCACCCCGCCCCCCCCCCCCCCCCCCGCTCCCTGTTCAAGTACCCAGGGACAATCTCTAAGTTGCACACCCCTCCAATTTCAAGATGAATAGATGTTGATAGCAGCTACACAGAAACACCTTCCCCCCTAGCTGCCTCGGTCAGGTGCCCTTCATATTCGTAGCACCTCGGAATGTCATTCCATGCCTCATCTGGTGTCCCCTTGGACTTGTACCTGGACCCCCTTCTGGTCCCCTCCTCACCCCACCGGCCAAGCCTGTGATTAGTAACTGGCATTACCATCCACCTTTACAGTTGACATTAGGCTCTCACATCCATTTCCAGTCTGAGCATCTTCAGAGCTCTGTGGGTAGACAGAACAAATGTCACCACTGCCATCATCATCCCCATCTTACAGATAAAGAAACAAACTCATACCAAGGGACCTGCCAGAGGCCTCACAGTTGGTCAGGTGATACCTTCAGTTTCTGGCTTCTATGTTGTCCAGGAAGTTTCTGCCAAATTGTGTTGAGGCAAATTTTTAATCAGAAGAGGGATAGGGTGACCTGAGGAAGTCCAAGTGGCCACTCTCCTAATCATGTTTAATACCTGGCATTGATTGTTTGGAAAGGTGGTAGAAATTGCCCCAGAAACTCATGGATGAGTCACAGAGTTGTGAAAATTATCTGTGGTAAGAGAAGTGTTTCTGGGTAGATTCTCAAGCTGGACCCATGTCATCCTCCCCCAGTCAGGGGAGGCTGACTGGGCCAGAGCCCTGGCCTCCTTCTCTATAGAATCCCACTCTCCCTGCCAGGGACCTCATGGAATATGGCAAATGGTGCCATTCTTTTTGCTGCAGAATAAAGGCCATGTTTTTCAAGGCTATCTGGAAAGATATGCCTGTGTTCTAGAGACACTGGTAAGAAAAATAAAGCCATAGATTCCTCCAGCCTTTTATCAATTAATTATAAACTCACAGCCTTTACCCTTACTTTCACCCCCCTGTTCCTACTCTCTGCTCATATTTCACAGGTCTAGGCAGAGATCTTTATCAAAATGCAAAGCGCTGAATTGTTAAGTGGCAGTATTAGCTAGGGTCACATGTTAGCCCTGATCCCATTAAGCAAGAGAAGGGGCGGCACTTCTATCAGTTTTGACAGTCCCAATCCCATCCATAATACAATCCCAACATTTAATCTGGTTTCCTATTAGTTAGCAATTTAATTCTCCTACAACTGCAGCCAATAACCTGTCAATTATACAACCTACCTTTAAAACCAACCTAGAACTCTACTGTCTCATGCCTTTCATAAATTAGCCCCTGTGAGAGTTAGGGATCATTCTAGAAACTTTTAAAATGCATGATTTTGTTTTAGTTTCTTTTTCGGTTGGGTTTTAGGATGCTGCATAGCCACAGCATAAGGACCTCTGGTCTCCCCTACAATAATTCACAATTTATTTTTTAAAACTATCTTACCGATTTATTGGGAATAACATGATGGAAATATAAACTGTATCTCAAGTTTCAAATCCTGTAATATGAAAAATTAGGTTCACTTCAATCTTTTCAAAAACTATTTTTACACAAATAACACACACCTTCTACGTGTTTGCCAACCATGCCCTCCCCCCGTGAGGTATTTTTCTAAGAGTGCTATGCTAATTTTTTTCACAGCAAGATGTAAAAAAAATTGGCATAGCATGCTTATGAAAATACCTCGAAGAGGCAGGGTGCGGTTGGCAAATAAACGTAAAAGGCACATGTTATTTGCATAAAATATGGTGCCTTGACTAATCAATCTGCCCTGGACTATTAGATCTAAAGCCCAGTAAAATGTTCAGGCCCGTGTACTGCAAAGGGCACTATCAAAGGTGACATCATCCACATTGTAACTATCATTATTTTTTTTTGTTTGCTTGCTTTATTTTATTTTATTGTGGTAGAATATACATAACAAAACAATTGCCATTTCAACCATTTTTACGTGTACAATTCAGTGACATTAATTATGTTTGCTAATTATTATTTTGAAGTTAAAATTGTACTATAACATCTGCATTTCCAGAACGCCCCTAGTCCAACTCACTCTCTTGGTATTTGCTGGGAAAGGGAAGATTTTATCTTGTGTCTCTCCTGACTGGCCCACCCAATGTTGGGTGTCCTCCGTGTCCCTTCCCATTCCACCCTGTCCATCCACTGAGTCCTGCCTGGTGTTTCCAGACCCGTCCCCATCCAGAGGATGCTGTTCCCTTTCTGTGGGCACCTGCCAAGGGCCACGTGAGGCAGACATGTTTCCTACACTGGCCTCTTCCTTCACTTCCTACCACCACACGCAGGCGGTACCTAGGTGTCAGACTTTCTTGAAAGCTAGGTAACTAAAGGGAATTACGATAGAGGAGGGGGTAAGAAAATTAAACTCCACACTCAATGTGACTTTTCCTGTAACCCAAGAGAAAAGCAGCAAGGAAGTTTAACCTTTCTTCAATGATACCTTCAGCTCCTAGTCTCACTCTCCTGATCTCAGATCTCACTGCCCAAGTGCCTTTCCTTACACATGTTGTAACTCCCCCTCCAATCTCCAGGTAACCACACTCCCCTAACCATAGGGTTAGTTCAATCCCAGAACCCATCCTGTCCTCTGAGTAGTTCATTCACTCAACCCTTGAGTTATTCCCTCTAAATGATGATCCCACAGGGAGATGGAGAAGGTGGAGGCTTGAGCATTGGGTGTAAAGGGACTGAATTTATTTTGTTAACGCATTTCAATCAGACCACTCCAACCACAGGTTTTTGTGTCTTCACTTTTGTTTTCTGATTAGTTTTACAATGTTTACTTTTGTAATTTATAGGTTAAGATTTCCACAGCATGATCAGCAACCAACACAGTTCTAGGAAGCTTCTAAATCAACTGCTAAAATGGTTTGGTTGGCATTATAGACAAAATGCACACTTCACTAAGATTGTTAGGTGCTGTGTCGAGTCGGTTCCAACTCATAACGACCCTATGTACGAGAGAACGAAACACTGCTCGGTCCTTCATCATCCTCACAATCATTGCTATGTTTGAGCCCATTGTTGCAGCCACTGTGTCAGTCTATCTCATTGAGGGTCTTCCTTTTTTTTGATGACCCTCTACTTTACCAAACATGATGTCCTTCTCCAGGGACTGTCCCTCCTGATAACATGTCCAAAGCACGTGAGATGAAGTCTCACCATCCTTGCTTCTAAGGAGCATTCTGGCTGTACTTCTTCCAAGACAGATTTGTTCATTCTTCTGGCAGTCCAGGGTATATTCAATATTGTTCACCAGCACCGTAATTAAAAAAGCATCAATTCTTCGTCAGTCTTCTTTGTTCATTGTCCAGCTTTCACGTGCATGTGAGACAATTGAAAATACCATGGCTTGGGTCAGGCACACCTTAGTCCTCAAGGTGACATCTTTGCTATTAAGCAGTTGAAAGAGGTCTTTTGCAGCAGATTTGCCCAGTACAATACATTGTTTGATTTCTTGACTGCTGCTTCCATGGGCATCAATGGTGGATCCAAGTAAAATGAAATCCTTGACAACTTCAGTCTTTTCTCCATTTATCATGATGTTACTTATGGGTCCAGTTGTGAGGATTTTTGTTTTCTTTATGTTGAGGTGTAATCCATACTGAAAACTCCAGTCTGTGATCTTCATCAGTAAGTGCTTCAATCCTCTGCAGATTCAGCAAGCAACTTCCTCGAAAAAGTAGTGTTTGAGAAAGCCCTTAAGATTAGAGCAGGGTTTGATGGGCAGAAAGGGGAGAATACACCAGTTAGGATTTGATCCATTGCAAGTGAGAGAAACTCACCCCAAACCAGCTTACTAAAGCTAGCTTGGTTACATAGCTCAAGAGTCTGGGGGCAACTTGCCTTCAGCCACGGCTGGCTTCAGAGGTTCAGACTGAATTATCAGGTTGGTATCCCGACGTCTCTCTTTGCCACTAGACTCTGCTTTCCTCTGTATTGATTTTTATTACTGAGCAGATCAAGGTTTACTTTTTTCTTAGTACTAGCTACCCCAGAAAAAAAAAAATGCCTATTTTCTTTGAAGCTAAAGAATTAACCTCTGAACACCAGTGAATTCCACCCTGATCTAAATTGTATTAATTTGATACCTAAGCTTCTTATCATTAGTAACAACATATCCTTTTTGTTTGTTTTTCTTTCATTTTTCTAGAATGAGGACAGAGTATTAAAATCACTGCCGAAGCACTGCTGTGCAAAGACGGTATGGGTGCAGAAACTGAACTTTTGACTAGCAGGCAGCACCACTATACAATAACCTACAATGTTGATTTGGGGGCAGATGTACAAAATGTGAATCTGGCACATGAAAGGCAGGTTGTAGGTCTTGGTGTATAAAGTACACAAATGAGTGTTGTATGACCATCAAACATATTTATGTTGAGGACCACTTGTCCCTAAAGCCAAAGGAGAAGACATTTTCAAGATTTCACCTTTATTGGTTTGCTTCTTTCCAAATATTCATTGAATTTTGGTATTTTCCAGGGTCCTAGCTTAGCCCTTTCCTCAATCTATACATCTGTAAGACCATATCTTTCACTAGTGACCCTTTCTTCTGCAGCCCAAGCCCATATATCTAGCTATCTTTTACTCATATACTTACCTAGGGCTGCAGTGTGTGGTTGCTCAGGCTGTGTACTGAAAAGGGCACCATCAAAGGGACACCATTTACATTGTAGATACCATTATTATTTTGAAGACAAAAAATTAAAATTATAACTCTTTATTCCAAAGTTGTACAATTTGAACACATGGTGATTTTCTAGCAGATGGCAGTAAAGTCTCTAGTTCTAATAAAAATTAGAATATTGCAATACTTTTCCAACAGAAATTTTTTAAAGAAAAGGGACCCTTTCTGATGTACACAAGGTAGCCACGTGGGCTGTGGAGGCCTTGTCTCCACTGGGATGCCCCATGGACACCTACAAGACTTACTATATCTTGTCCAGTCTAACTCCACAATGGCTCTCAAATACACCCTCTCCCCTCCAACCCCACCACTACTGCCTGAGTTCAGATCCCTAATGTCTCTGGCCTGGGCCATTGCTAATGCTTCATTCCTGATCTCCTTGCCTCCTGTCTTGCCCCCTTCAGTCCATCTTTCAGACTGCTGTCAGAATCATCTTTCTAAGATGATTTGACTAAGTGACCTTCCCTGCTTGAAGTATTTCAATATCTTCTCATTGAGCCTATGCTCCTGAATGTGGTATGCAAGGCTCTCCGTGTCCTGCCCCTGCCCTCCTGCCTCCCAGTCCTTGTCCTTTCTTACACACACCCTATGCTCCAACCACACCAGAAACATGTTTGATGCTTTTCAAATGTTTGTCTAGAACACTTGACAGACTGTCCAATAGAGTTCAACTCATCTTTTGAAAAATCAACTCAGTAGTCCCTTGTGAAGTCATCCCTGATCAACCCAGGCAGAGCTGATGATACCCTCCCTTTGCACTGTAGCTGTAGCTAATTTATACCTTTGTATTGCACTTCTCCCAGAGTTGCAATTATTTTTGCATATGTCTATCTTATTATGGATGAGCAGCTTAAGGGTATGAATTACATTTTATTTTTTACTTGCCCCTAATGTCTAACAGAGGGGTCCCTGGGTGGCACAGTTAAGCGCTCCACTAATAACTGAAAGGTTGGCAATTCAAACTCACCCAAGTGTGCCTCAAAAGAAAGGCCTGGTTATCTGCCTCTGAAAGTTCACAGCCTTGAAAACCTATGGAGCATAGTTCTACTCTGTAACACATAGGATCACCATGAGTTGGAATCAACTTGACAGCAACTGGTTTAATACTTAACAGAGTACCTATGTGTATTCCAGACACCTAGCTCAGTGCCTGCTTGTTAATTAAAAGGGTGAATAAATGTGCCAAATGTTTCAGAGAAGTTGTGGAGGTAGATTTGACAATGGGAGAAGGGAAGAGAATTAAAATGTATTGAAGAGCTTTTACATCAGGTTTTGTTCTACACACTCTACACATAGGACCTGTGTATACTCAGCTTTGGATTAAATGTGGAGAAACTTCAACAGCAACAAACCTTATTTACTTACTGTCTTCTACAGTATTTGAGGAGTCTCCAGAACATCTTTGCTATGTTCTGCTCCTGCCCTCTGCAGCCTCCACCAGTCTGCTCTACTGAGATCCTAATGGTTTCAAAGGGAGAATATTTTTCCTTTCTTTGCGGGGGAGGGGGGTTGGGGGGTGGCTATTAGATTCTACTGAGAAGTTTCAAACTAGTAATGCCTTGTACCTTATTTAATGTCTTACAGGATTTCCTTGATAAGAGCAACCTTTCAACCCTTTCTCTTTAATTTCTTCTCTTCCTGTGATGAAGGCGTAAGTGTAAAACAGGAGGTAGAGAAATTTCTGTGGACCATAAAATTAAATGACAGGTACTCTGATGAATTTGGAATCTTTCTTTTGTGACAAGGTCCCTGGGTGGTACAAATGATTTGGTTTTTCCTGAGCCACATTATGTGTCATATGCTTAGGATTTCTTTCACACTTCTCTTGTTGGCAAGACTTTACCAGTCTGAATTCTCAGAACGAACAATTTAGGCTTAAGTTGGGATGACTGCCTACTTCCCTACCCTGCCCCCATATGTTATCTAGTTTAATCATCATTATCTAGTTAAATCATCCAGTAGATATTATTCTCATTTTACAGACGAGGAAACTACAGAAGTTAACTTGCCCAAAGACATATAGCTAGATTAGGCAGTAAATGAGTGAATCATTTTCTCTTTTAGAGAAAACAGAACGTTCAAGCTTGCGTGCACAAAAGGAAGGTGATCAAATTTAGAACTCAACTGGGGCTGGCTTCTAAAGCTAGCCAGGAATTCTGTTCCTACCAGCCACACTAAGTCTCTACTGTTCTCTGCTCTTCCTTGGAATCTCAGGTTAACAGCCCCTTCTCTCACAGGGACAGAGTAAGAGACAGGGTGTGGGTTTCAGATATATGCTTGAGAGTGAAAAGGGAGCTTTGCACAACAGATTTTTTTTTTAAATCCCTGTGAAAAGATTTAGAAAGAAGATAGCTGTTTTAAAGCCTCGTTATTGTACATACCTTCACAAATGTCACTGAAATCCAAAGATGTTCTCTGGTTAAATATTTATTATTTGTGAAAGTGTGAAACCTGTTTTTCCTGTTTTTAAGTTTCAAGAAACCGGGCCTATGTTCTATGTGAATTATATGCCATGAGATTATCCCTTACCTGCATTCTGAATATAAGTGTAAACCTTCTCATCTAAGCTTTGAATAAAACATGTTATTTGTATTTGGAGCATGCCAATATGCAGCTGTACTTACATGCAGTACAAGCAGATTTTCAGGATACATTCCTTAAAAGAACAATGCCAAAGTATTGAACATAGATACGTGGGGTTGTTTGTACTGTACATCGTATTTTCACGCAGATAACACGTGCCTTCTACGTTTGTTTGCCAACTGCTCCCTCCCCCCAGAGAGGTATTTTCCTAAATGCCACTATGCCCCCTCCCTTCTTTTTTTTTTTTACACTCTGCAGTTAAAAAAAAAAAAAATTAGCATAGAGTGCTTACAAAAATACCTCTTGGGAGGGAGGGAGCCATTGGCAAACAAATGTAGAAGGCTTGTGCTATTTCTGTAAAAACACGGTACATATAACTGTGACAATGATTTACTAAAGCAATGATGAGCCAACACATGGGCTTGAAGTTTATACTGTTAATGCCTGGACTTTAGTAGGTTAACAAACTGGAGTTCAAATCAACTTTTAAAAAATTATTCAAATGTTTAAAAGCATTGACCTATCAAGGGTTTAACAGTCTACCAGTGGTATCTAATTAGAGCGAATAACCTGAAAGAAATTAGCTATTTAAAATATTTAAGCCTAAAGAGCTACACATCTAGGCTAGCTCTTTTAAAAGTCTCCAGTTTGCTTTGCAAGGAAGAAGTATCATTTCCAGCCTTGTGAATATTAAGGTTGGCTGGATTTTTCATAAAAATAAATTAATGTATTATATGTTAGTAATAAAGATTTCTAAAAATTAAGAGCAGCTATCTAGTATTCACGATAATCGTTTTCATCAACTGAAAAAAAAAGGCCTTGAGAGTTTAATATAATGCAGTAAAGCGCATGTGCCGTTCGACTGATGGAGAAGCAGATACAATTTAAGGTTCTCTCATTCTTGTCTGTTGGGAAAGACACCGCCAGGTAGCCTGAGGACTTAGTTAAGCTCCTGCATCCTGCCCCATGCACTTTATTAGGTGGTAAAAGATCATTGATCCATGAAGCAGTTGCTACCAAAGTAGTCCAAAAAGAGTCACCTCGCTCTTTAAGAGTTAATATACCCTAAACTGTGGAAGTGTTGTTATGTGGCTAGATCACGTCCCAAGCTTCAGAAAAACGTCCTTCCGCTGTACTTTCATTACCTGCTACCTAACTGGTCTCAGGTTTAACAGAGATAAGAACCACAGAACAAAGAACTGGCTAAGGGTCCAGGGCGGTAGAATGTTAATCTTGGCGCTCCAGCCAGCAAACCCAGACTCTCATATTCAGAAATCAGGATTTTCTGTTCCTATTGGATTTGCTTTAGAACTCTGAAAATGAACCCGCCTGCTGCTGTCCAGTTGATTCCGACTCATAGCGACCCTGTAGGACAGAGTAGAAGTGCCCCATAGGCAGGGGCAGGTTACCCAATAAGCAAAAGGTATACATGGACTTAATTGTGTTTACTTACTAATCTGTAGTGAACAATTTCACATGGATTTCACTACATCTTTGACATGGTGAAAAACAGGTGAAATTGTGCACTATAGATTAGTAATTAAGCACATGTAAGCCCATGCATACCTTGCTTATTGGGTATTCTGTTCCTGCCCATAAGGTTTCCAAGGCTGTAATCTTTATAAAAGCAGACTGCCACATCTTTCTGCCGAAGAACGAAAAACGGCTGATGGGTTTGAACTGCTGGCCTTTTGATTAGCAGCAGCTGAGTGCTTAACCACTGTTCCATCAGGACACCTTCGTGAAAACGAACAGCAAACGAAAATGTTTCTTCCACTATGAAACCAAAACCAAACCTGTTGCCGTCAAGTCCATTCCAACTATAGTGGCCCTATAGGCCAGAGTAGAACTACCCCATAGAGTTTTCAAGGAGCACCTGGTAGATTCGAACTGCTGACGTTTTGATTAGTAGCCGTAGCACTTAACCACTATATTTTCTTCTTTTTTCTAAATTGCTTACTTGCTCAAATAATTGAATACTGTGGAACAGTGTTCTCTTCTCCTCCCATCCCAGCAGCCATTTCCACGGTGATAGGGAGTGACGTCTACATGTGTCCTATATTCTCAAAAGATGCACAGATTACCCACTGCAGTACAGATAAAGTAAACATGCATTATGCCCAGTTTCTAGGTCCCCACCTGTAATTCAACTCCTACTGTAATCATAACATTTATCGAGCACCTACTATGTGCTAGGTACCTAAGTGCACTGTTGTTGTCAGGGGCTTTTGTATCCATTTCAACTCATAGTGACCCTATATGACAGAGTACAACTGCCCCCACAGGATTTCCTAGGCTGTGATGTTTACAGAGTCTTTTTCCCTCGGAGGTACTGGGTGAGCGGAAGGGTCAACCTTTTGCTGAGCACTTAACCATTGTGCCACCAATTTAATCCCCATGGCAACCTGTGAGGTAAATACTATTATGATCCCCACATTACATAGGAGGAAACAGATTTTAAGTAACTTCCTCCAAGTCACACAGCTAGTAAATTGTAGAACTCAGATTCAAACTCAAGTAGTCTCTCTGATGTTAAGGCCTGTGCTCTGACGCACTCTGTTTTCAGAATGCAAACGAGAAAAACATTATCATAGGGGTAATTCAATCTAACTTATTTTTATTATTTGCAAACTATCGTATTTTGTTGTTAATAATAAATTACTTAGGACATAACTCACAATTGATGGGGACTCACCAGGTCATCACAGAACTCCACCAACACATAAGAATTTAAGACAGTATCTTAAATGGCCCCAAATTCATAACAATTTCAACCTAACTGATGAAAATGGTTTGAGATGTTGGCATGTCATGGGGTTGGCAACCAATGTCACAAGACAATATGTCTATTGTTTAATGAGAAACTGATTTGCTCTGTAAACCTTCATCTAAAGTACAAAAAAGTTAATAAATAAATAAATTTTTTATAGTTACCCACATTGAAAACAGAAGAAAGAATGAAAGACGGCACATAGCAAGGCATGCCTACAAAAAAAAGAAAATGGTTTGAGAATTTGCTGCTTTCCTATCAAAAAATGTGTAAAATGAAAACATTCTATTTTAATTACTTGATAATTTTTTGGTAAGATTTTGTTGCCACAAATTTTTTCTGTATTTGTATTATCATGAAGGCCTCTAATTGTATGAAAACTGAATATTCTACTTGTATGATGCTTGTTATTAATGAATCAAAAACTGTTTCAAATCCTAATGTTCCTTGAGGAAAAAGAAAAACCAAAAATCAAATAGCTGGCCTAAACTTACAGAATTGTAGTATAGCCAAAGACAGAGTTTCAGTCTTTTGATGTAAGATCTACTACTTTAGTGAGGAAGGAACCCTGGTTTAAGAAACTAATTAAAATTAAATAGAAATTTAAAATACCTCAGATGTAAAACCCAGTATTATGTAAAAGGTATTTTCAAGGTGAACTTAATTTTGAGAACCTCACTTGAACTAATTTGACCTCTTAAATAAATGTCTGTCTCCGTCCCGCAGATTTCAATAGCAGAAAAAATGTTTTATGAATTGCAGTTTATGTAGCAGTATGAATGACATTCAAAAATTCAAAAGGCAAGTCAGAATGCAATGGGCAGAAAAATAACATCAAAATGTTATAAGAAAAATTCCAGTTCCACTTACGCCATGTTATATTTTGAAAGTAAGTCATGATAAGTAGTTTTAATTTTTTTTAACCTAATTTAGTTCATCTTTAAAGTGCAAGTGTGATTCCATTTCAAAATTCTATTTTAACAAGTTCCTTTTTCTAAATCATTTGAAGACAAAGTCAAGCAATGCCCTCTACAGGAAACCTTTAAAACAGCGATCATATTTCTATGACCCATAAACTTCAAATGAATACAAGATCTGTCACTTGAGTTAATGGCTTATTTGGCATCAAGGAAACAAGGGAAATTTCAAGAAAAAGAATTTTAAAAAATAAATAAAGAGATATGCAATGTAAAAAAGCCCGGTAACAATCATTCTAAATTATTAATACTTATTTCTTAAAATATTAAAAATAACCTAACTTTATGCCCAAGTTCACCAAATGCATGATCCATGGACTCTTGGCTATTTAATGGTGGCAGGTTAAGATTCATAGCTATTGCAAACTCAAAGACCTTTAAAGCTATAACTGGTATATAGAGAAGTCTCAAGTCTTTGGAGACTAAACATGGAAATTTTCTTTTTCCAATAATCCCATTTCCCCTCCCCCTGTCCACTGTTGAATCTCCCTTTCCTCTTGAGGAAAATCACTCTTAACTTGTTGACCAGATTCTGTTTTCAGTCACTTCCCGTTATTTGAAACAGTCTATTTCAGTTTCTAAGACTCGGATTCCACATTAGATTCAAAGCAATTTTTTTCCCTCTGCAGAATAAGCCCACTCTAATCAGGGTTGGTTTGTCTTTATATACTTTCTCCTCCTGTTTTTCTGCTCTCTTCGTCTTGGGAAGATATTAGAAGAGGTTTCCTTACTGCAATGGTTCTCAATATAGATTAAGCATTAAAGTCATCTGGGGCCCAGTTTAATATCCGTAATATAAAACAAACTCCTACAGCTCAACAACAAAAAGACCAACAACCCAATTAAAAATGGACAAAGGATTTGAATGGACATTTCACCAAAGAAGATATACAAATGGCCAATGTCATTATTGCTATTGTTAGTTGTCGTTGAGTCAATTCCGACTCATGGCAACTCCATGTGTGCAGAGTAGAACTGCTTCATAGGGTTTTCAGGGCTGAGGTCTTTCAGGAGCAGATCGTCAGTCTTGTATTCCAAGGTGCCTCTGGGTGAGTTTGAACCATCAACCTTTTGGTAGTAGTCAGTGCGTTATCTGTTTGCACTATCCAGGAACTCCTGAAAAACTGCCAATAAGCACATGAAAAGATGCTCATCGTCATTAATAAAGGGAAATGAGAACCAAAACCACAATGAAATACCGTTTCACCTCCACTAGAATGGCTACTGTGATGGTTATGGTTGTGTGTCACCTTGGCTGAGCCATGATTCTCAGTGGCCTGGCAGTTATATAATGATGTAGTTTGGCAGCTATGTAATGATGTCATCATGCTCCATGATTTGATCTGATGTGATCAGCCAATCAGTTGTAAAGGGAGTTTCCTCAGGGGTCTGGCCTGCATCCAATATATATATATGGGCATTCTGGCAAAGCTCGCTCACTTGCTCTGGATCCCATGTGGTTCATCATCATCTGACCTCTAGTTCTTGGGACTTGAGCCAGTGGCCTGCCATATTGCCTGCTGATCTCAGGATTCGTCGGCCTGCACAGCCTGTGAGCCCACAGCCTGCCGTCTTAACTGCCAATCTTGAATTTGTCAGCCTCTGTAGCCTGGAGCCAGTGGCATGCTGTCTGACCTGCTGATCTTCGGTTTGGTAGCCCCTGCAGCTACATGAGTCAGTAGAAGCCTCTAGCCTGATGTCTGACCCATGTACTTGGGACTTGCCAGCCTCTACATCTGCATGAGCCATTTCCTTGAAATATATATATATATATGCTTCACTGGTTTTGCTTCTCTAGATAGCCCAACCTAAGACAGCTATTTTCAAAGAAATGGGAAATTATTGAGGATGTGGAGAAACTAGAACCCTTATCCATTGCTGGTGGGATAGTAAAGTGGTGCAGCCACCATAGAAGACAGTTTGGCCGTTCCTCAAAAAGTTAAACATAGAATTACCGTAAAACCAAAACCAAACCTGTTACCATTGAGTTGATTCTGATTCATGGCAACCCCATGTGTGTTACAGAGTAGAATTGCTCCATAGTATTTTCTGGCTGTAATCTTTACAGCAGATGGCTGTGCCTTTCTTCCCTGGTCTCTGGGTGTGTTCTTGCAGATGTCCTTTAGGTTAGTAGACAAGCACAAACAGTTTGTGCCACCCAGGGACCTACAATTACCATATGACCCAGTAATTCCACTCCTAGGTATATACCCAAAAGACTTGAAAGCAGGGACTCAGATACATGTACACCAATGTTCACTGAAGCATTATTCACAATAGTCAAAAGGTGGAAATAACTCAAATGAATGGATAAACAGAACATGATATGTACAGACAATGGAGTTATAATTCAGCCTTAAAGAGAAATGAAGTTCTGATACATGCTACAACATGGATGAATCTTGAAAACATGCTGAGTGAAATAATTCATGCACAAAAGGACAAATATTGCATGCATGATCCCAACTTACATGAAACATCTAGAATAGGCAAATGTATAGAGACAAAAGTTTATTGGCTGTTGCCAGGGGCAGATGAGAAGGGGAAATGGAAAGGTGTTGCTTAGGGAGATATTGATAAGTTGCTTAGGGGGATATTGCTTAAGTTTGTTGTTGTTAGGTGCTGTCAAGTCTATTTTCGACTCATAGCAACCTCAAAAGACAGAGCAGAACTGCCCCATAGGGTTTACTAGGCTATAATCTTTGCAGGAGCAGATCACCAGGTCTTTCTCCCACAGAACCACCAGACGGGTTCAAACCATCAACCTTTCTCCTAGCAGCTGAGTGCTTAACCATCCTGCTAAGTTTCTTGAGTGATAAAATTTGGAAACAGTGCTGACAGTTGCACAACATGGTGAACTTTAATGTCATTGGATTATACACATAAAGATGGTTGAAATGGCAACTGTTATATATTTCACAACAATAAAAAAAACTTTAATCATCTGGGGCCCTTTAATAAAAACACCATACCTCTGACTTAATTTCCCAGGCAACCCCACCTGTAGCTACTTTGAGAACTACGGCCTTACTGTAGGGTTGCAATCCTTTCCCTAATTGGCTGTAACTGTTCTGATCTATGGGTTTCATCGTGCAGTGTTCACTCCCACTCGCCTGGCAGACCAGGGGCTCATTCCTGAGCAGTTTCCCCAGGCTCTGGCGGTCCTGAGATTTGAGAGTTGGCTATATTCTGGCTGATCCCCATCACACTTCACTCATCTGCTGTACCTGCCTTCTACCCGCCTCCCCATGTTGCTGTAGAAGTCCCTTAGCCCCCAAGTCATGATTTCAATTCTCATACTGGCAGGATGCATCTTCAGTCTTTCTGCCTGACAACCACCCATACTATAGCGCCAACTGCATTCCCATGCTCTGGTAGTAAAACAATAAGCTTATCTGCTGGGTCACCCTTTCTTGCAGGTATCCTGAATCTTGACACATTCCCTCAGGCTTCCCTCTTGTGGCTTGAGTGGCACGCACCATTCCCTCCTCCATAGGGAGAGCCTGAAGGACTGGCCCTCATTCCCCAACACCACACTCCTCCAAAAGGGGACTTCTCCGAGGCATGCTCTCTGAACTGGCATCCTCAGTAAGGCCTGCAGTGCTTGCTGATCCTAACTACCAGGGTGGTTCTCTGATCTTAGAATGTGGGAGACATCATACCTTTTGACCTCAGCTTTGGCTATTCAGTTTATTCTAGACAGTAAAAAATCACACTTGACGTTGTTACATCTGAGGTACTTGAAATTTTTGTTTTTCTAACCAGTGTTCCTTCCTACCACTAGAGTAGCATTTACATGACAAGACTGAACCTGTCGTTGGCTATATATAGTACACTACTGTTAAGCTTAGGCAAGCTATTTCACTTTTGGTTTTTCTTCCATATGATAAAACTACTGTATACTTATGTACAAAATCCTAGGTCAGTTCCCCAAATGAAACTTGAGTTGAGCGTATGCAAACTGAGATGAGTGTATGCACTAAGATGATGCCAGAGACCAGTAAAGGAGTAGGAACAGCAGGACAGGGAAGGGAAGAAAGTCAAGCAAGGGTGTAATCTCCAACAAAGTTTCACAGAGGTGACTTCAGCCTGATTCCTCTGGGAAATTTTGGACTGTCAGTTGCACCAGTCTGAGGTAAAGGAGCTAGGCTTTCATATAGTTATGCCAAAGGGCACTTCAGGCCAAAGACCCACAGGTATTAGAAGTACATTGAAAGAGAGGGCATAAAAAATGGTGAAAAGGGATACAAGGAATCTGGGTGGACTACTATAGCTAACATCAAACTTACAAGTTCCATAATGCCATGGGAAAAACTAGAAAGTGGTCATTTAGCCTAAGATTTCACAGATAAATAGTTAGTGGTATCAGTATCTATTAAAGTATCAGATACTCAGGTTATACTAACTCCACAGCACCTAACAACACAACTGCTTGGTAAGCTACTTAATGAAATGCTAAGGGTAGAATGAACAAAATATTTTGAAACAAAGTATGATGCTAAGCAAAGAACTTTTAATATTGAAGCAAGCATGAAGCAAAGAACTGTTTGATCCTTAATTTCTCTAAATAGGGCTGCTTTTGCTCTTTCTTGAACAGTCACCCGCTTTAGATTTGCATTTTCTTCAAAGCTATTTCTGAACATTCACAAAATCACAGGTCTCAAAAACAATATTTATTTTAACACATATAATATCTAGCACCAATGCTTGTAAGTAACAGAATTTCATCAGGTTACTATTACTCTCTGCAAAGGGGGCGACTGAAGTCCTTGACAGATTAGTCTATGTGAGGAGATAACTGACTACCGTGATAACATGCAGACCACACAGAGTCAGAACCACTCGGTACACTTCTTTAGAGCTACATTTGTAGTTATTTAAAACCTTTTACCATTTCATATAAACAAGTTAGCTTAATACCAGTGTTTTTAGCCAAATTTTCCTGGAAGATATACATGTAGGAAAAGTGTATGAGCCTAAAACTGGGCTTTCTATTCTTACACCATTTTCAAATGAAAAAATTTATATAAATACATCCCCTCCCCACAAATCTCCAGATTTGTCTTTTCTTCTTCTCAGTAACTCACCACAGTATAATTTACTATTTAAATCACATAGAAATGTATGATAGAGGACAATAAGAAATACTTTGGCTAATATAGGTATACAGGACAATATTCTCGGCTTTTTAAGTATTAAAGTATCTTAGAAGCAATGACGTGAAAGACACATGATAAAAACTGCATAATTATATATAAAATCAAAACCTTTTTAAAATTTATCATGAATACAAACTAAAATTTACTGGCTTGCATTTAAAACATCATAACATAGCAATAAATTTCTATTAAGAAATTTGATTAGTTTATCTCAAGTTTCCTGAAAATATGCAAAGTCAACCATGCTGCTTCACTGTTCACTTCTGGCAGACTTTAGGCTAATCTCAGTAACAATCTTTATTTGAGGAGCAAATGATTCACAATGTTTCTTCAAAGCAGAACTTTATGCTGAGCTAAGTAACCCATGTTGGATTTCAGGCCCATTGGCAGGCAGGTAGTCAGTTATTTTTCTTACTGCAGGCAGTTCATGGTGATTGCCATCTATGCACTGGCTCTTTAAGGTCATGCTGGAGAAATCTGTGAACACAATCTTCTCATGCTGTATTCACATGCTTCACTCACACCTTAAGTTATCCAGGTTGTTACGAGGCTTGGATAAGACGGCTAAAGGCTTCATGATGGAAATTTCTAAAAGAGAAAAGGAGAAACTTTAAAGATTGATTTCTCATTACCAATTAAGTATTTACTGGATACTAATACTAGGTATTATGCTTAGTGTGCTAAACGCAATTCAAATGAACAACCCTGTATACAAGTTTAGAGATGGTTCTTTGCTGATAGCTAAAAGCACAGGCAACCAAAGAAACAACAGAGAAATTGGTCATTATCAAAATTAAAATCTTTTGTGCTTCAAAGGGACACACTATGAAGACAGTGAAGACAGCACACAGAATGGGAGAAAAGTTATTTGCGTATCACGTGTTAGATAAGGATCTAGTATCCAGAATACACAAAGAACTCTTACAACTCAACCATAAAGAGACAAATAACCCAACTTAAAAACAGGAAAAGTATTTCTCCAGTAAGCACATGAAATGGTGCTTATTGTTACTGGCCACTAGAGAAATGCAAATCAAAACCACAATGAAATACTATTTCATACCCACTAAGATGGCTATCAGAAACCCTGGCAGCACAGTGGTTAAGAACTACAGCTGCTAACCAAAAGGTCAGCAGTTCGAATCCACCAGGTACTCCTTGGAAACCCTATGAGGCAGTTCTACTCTGTCCTATATGGCCGCTATCAGTCGGAATCGATCTGACGGCAATGGGTTTGGTTTTTGTTTTAAGATGCCTATAATAAAAAAGATGGACAACAAGTTTTGGTGAGGATATGGAGAAAATGGAACCCTCATCCATTGCTGGTGGGGCTGTAAAATGGTGCCGCTGCTTTAAAACAGTTGGGCAGTTTCTCAAAAAGTTAGTTACCATCAATTCCACTTAGAGGTATATACCCAAAAGAATTGAAAATTTATATTCACACAAAAACTTTTACATGAATGTTCATAGCAGTATTATTCAGAATAGCCTAAAAGTGGAGACAACCCAAATGTCCATCAACTGATGAACGGATAGATACTATGGCATATCCATATAAAGGAATATTATTCAGTCATAAAAAGGAGTGAAGTACTGCCACTTGCTACAACATGGATGAACTCTGAAAACAGTGCTGAGTGAAAGCCAGACACAGGAAGTCACATACTGTGTGATGTCATTTACATGAAATGCCCAGAGTAGGGAAATCTAGAGATAGAGAACAGACTGGTGATTGCCATGAGGAAAGGGTACTGACTGCTAAAGGGTATGGGATTTTTTTGGGGGGGTGATGAAAATGTTCTAAAATTAGATGTGGTGACGGTTGCACAACTTTGTGAACTACCGAATTGTATGCATTGAAAGGGCCTATTGTATGGTATGTGAAGTATATCTCAATTTTTTAAAAAAGGGTCTCTATAAATAAAAAAGATTTTATATTAAGGAAACTCAAAATCTTTATGCCTCAAAATATTCTACTTACAAAGCTGTACAACTGCTTCAACTAAAACCAGATTCCTTAAGGTACAAAACATTTTTTATTTATCTTTGTATCTCTAGAACCATGGTATATAAATGTTGATCAAAATTACTAATCCCACCACCCCTTTCTTTATAATCCTGACACCTATCCCTACACCCTAAAAACACCAGTTATATTTGCTTTTGGCTAAAATTTGGAAAACTACATCATGAAGAAATTCCATCAAAGCAAAGTAACAGTAACAAGTGGGGCTTGTTAAATTTAGCATCCTTAATTCATAACATTTATCATGTTGCTGTTCTGTTATCAGTCACATACACAAAAGGCACTGGGGATACAAAAATGGATGGGATACAATTCCTCCCGTCAGCCAGAATGCTCCTTAGAAGCAAGGATAGCAAGACTTCGTCTCACATACTTTGGACATGTTATCAGGAGGGACAAGTCCCGGGAGGACATTACACTTGGTAAAGTAGAGGGTCAGCAAAAAAGAGGAAGACTCTCAACCAGAGGAATTGACACACTGGCTACAACAATGGGCTCAAGCATAAAGATTGTGAGGATGGTGAAGAACCGGGCAGTGTTTCGTACTGTTGTATGTAGGGTCGCTAGGAGTCGGAACCGACCTGATGGCAGCTAACAACATAGGCTCAAACTCTAGGTAGTTGTACAGGCAACTTGCATCTTGTGTGCTTAAGTGTTATAACAGTCAAAGGAAGCACCAAAAAGGGGGAAATACATAAATTCTACTTCATTAAAGGGTGCTTTTATAGGCAGATCGGCCCTATTAACAGTTTGAATGACTGGAGAAAATGCAAAAAGGTTAGAACTGGTATTTTTAAATCTCTCAGAAATAACAGAAGCTTTTAAGTAGCTAAGTCATTTGTCATTTGTCAGAGGCAATGCTCAATTTTTAAAAAAATTTAGAGTTGAAAAGGATCTTTACAAAAAAGCTTTATTTTAGAGGAAGACCCCAAGGTCAGATAGGTTAAGTGATTTGAACAGTGAGAGCTAGTGCCTGGATCCAGCAAATCATAGCTGTTTATCCACATCAAACCAATGCCTGCACCACACCTGAGCCAAGAGACAGGGTGTAGCCGATGAAATCTCCTCAGAGGATAAAAAGCCAGGAATCTATTTACCGATTTTTTTTTCCTGATGTATAAAATATGAATATCTTCACTTCGATACTCTTCATCATGTTTTTCCAAAGGAATTTTTTCAAAGTCAAAGTCCAGTTGAAGGAGCTATAAATTTAAAAGAGAATACTTCAAATTCATTAATAGAAACTGATCTATGGTGACAGAAGGCAGAATGGCGGTTGCCTTTGAGGGAGTACTGACTAGAAAGAGGCATGTGGGAGCGTGCTGATGCTGAATATGTTCTATAGCCTGATCTTGGGTGGCAGTACTTAGTGCATAGACAGGAAAAACTGAGCTGAGCACTTGAAATGTGTGCGTTTTAACATATATTTTATCTCAACAAAATGTTTGAAATATTACAAGCTCAATTACAGCCTTCATATTCAAGAAAAACATGAAAAAAACTTTTCTAGCATGTTATCTGAGGCAGAGTCATCTACCTACTCTCTCATTAAACCAAAGTACTCCTTTTAGCTAATGAAATTGCAGGGCTATACAGATACCCTGGTTGGTGCAAACGGTTAACATGCTCAGCTGTTAACCGAAAGGCTGGAAGTTTGAACCCACCCCTAGGTGCCTCCAAAGAAAGGCTTGGCGATCTACTTCTGAAAATTCACACACTGAAAACTCTATGCAACACAATTATACTCTGAAACACATGGGGTCGACATAACACATGGGGTCAGAATTGACTCAACAGCAACTGGTTATAGATGCACCCTAAAGAGGAGTCACTTTTAATCAGACGGATTTTTGTCCATGAAAAGGGTTTGGGTCACTTGTGGGGGAAATATACACAGAACTGTATTATACTACTTTTGCAACTTCCCATGAATCTATAATCCTTTCAAAACAAAAAGTATGAAAAAAAATGCTGAAAATACAAAGGATATCTAGGTCAGAAGTTTTGTAAAAATCACTTGCATATTTCTATGATGTATTCTCCAAAAGTAATATATGTAACATTAATACATTCCCAAAACCCAGAGTCATGTTTAATAAAAAAAAAACATTGAAACCTTTCTCAGAAAAACATAGACAAGAGTGTCATTATTATTGTTTTACAATGTTTTGGAAATAATCAAATTATTAGAAAAGAAAAAAAGTGTCAGAAGAGATGAGGAAAGGAAAAAAAAACGGCAAGGGATTTGACAGAATGGTAGGATGTGAAGGATCCTCTCCTTGGGTTCATACTAGCAGAATGCTTTTCCCACCCCAAATGACCATCATATACTTGAAGAGTCAACTAACAACCTCCGTAAAGGACAATCGCTACAAAGAGCTAGCACTTACCTCAAAATACTTCTTCTCAATTTCTGGATTTTTTCCCATTGTTCGTTGTTCATAACAACATATAACACAAGTTTCAGATCCACTGAGATCTTTTAGGGTTTTCAGCAACGGCTCCAAAGACTGTTCAAAAAGGAATATATTTTTTATGACTTCAAAAATTTTCTACTGTAAAAGGGGAGTAGGCAAGAGGAAGGAGAAACTGTTAACTCCCCTACATTTCAGCCATCTTAGAATCAATCCTATGAAGTACACTTAAGTTAAGCTCCATAACTAATGGTTGGTAAACTCCTCTGAATTAATCAACCATTGTATTGATTTCAGTTTCCAAGGATTTAAGTATGTGCATTTTGGAGTTCCCCCAGAGAAAACAAACGGAGTCGACTACATTCTTAAATTTTAAACTTTATTTAATCTAATTTAACTTGAATTTCAAACAATCAACCAACAATTTACCCTATCAGACCAAGTCTGATACTAACTTGAACACTGATTGACTTAATGCCCATTATTAAAAAAATCAGGGATGCCCACGTTATACAAACTGATATTTAAAGAAAAATCATTCCACGAGTCTAATAAATCTTGTCACAGAACAATGAATTCTTTACAATACAACCTAATTCTCAATGTCATGGTTAACATATTCATTGGGACAGCTAAGGTTTAAAAAAAAAAAGACAATCTTAGCCTTTCATAATAGTTCCAAATGGCAAAATCCTTTAAAAATTCTAAATCCTTCTTTTAAAAAACATTTTTTTAAAAAGCCTCTAATAAAACACAAGTAACATCTTTCTCAATATACATCACATGCCTATATGTTAATCAGGAGTGTTTTATGTATGTAGTCCCTAGTTATCTTTGTCTTCTCTTTACTGCTTCTGTCCTTACAGCCCCTTTGTAACTAATTAGTCTTCATAACTAGGACTGACATCAGGGCAGAGACCTTGTCTTAGATTTTGCCATGAAACCAGCATTACTTAGGCAAAGGCTCAATAAACACTAAATATGTCATCAACTATATGCCCTGGTGGCGCAGTGGTTAAGAGCTCAGCTGCTAACTGAATCTACCAGCTGCTCCTTGGAAACTCTACGGGGCAATTCTACTCTGTCCTATAGGGTCGCTATGAGTGGACTCGACAACCACGGATTTTGGATACTCCATGGAAACTAACAACAACTTAGGAAAACGTGTATTTTAGAATACATGAAATACGGTGTGCCTTTTAAAGAAAGAAACTTCACTCATTGAACAGTTACCTCCTCATAGTATATGCAGTCAGCCATCAGTATGTAGTCCGGTGGAGAAGGGAAGTCTTCTGTTTCTCCCCCCCTTAAAAATGTCAGACAAACATGTTAACTTTTAATAGTTTTAAATGCTCTTGTTTTCATAAAAAGAACCAGAAAGTTCGTTTGTATTAACCATGCTTTTAGTGAAACGCAATTTAAAACAAACTACAAACTGTTATCTTAAAACAAGCTGAAAGGCCATACAAACCATTTCAGTACCTTGGCTTGAACAGAACCAGTGACAAGTTGCTTGTTCATATTAATATTGATTTTCAGCAAGTCTTGCAATTCCTCAAGGTCGGTGACCACAACATCCGCCCTATAAAATAACGTCGATTGAGGGGGGAAGCAGAAGGTAGGAAGCCAGTAATCAGGGTTTCCCGAAAGCAAGCGGCCTCCCTTCTCCCAACTTACCCGAGAGTAGCGGCCATAAGCCCCACGGCCCCGGTGCCGGAACCCAGTTCCAGCACCGACCGCTGGCTCAGGGCGTGGGCCCCGTCGCCAGAAAACCCGGGCGTTTCTAAGTATTTAGAAAGGACAATGGCAGCGTCCCAAACCACGCAGCCCACGCCGCCAGAACCGTACTGCTGCAGTCGCAACACCGTGCCATCCCGCTTTTCCAAAGTCCGCACAAAGCTCCGCAACTGGTCCTCCTCCCAGGACTCTGCATTAGCCGCCATCACTGCCCGGCAACCCGAAACGGCGCGCACTGTGACGTCTCACCCACGCCCACGGCCCCGCGCCTCCTACTGGCGAGCGTTTAGCACCACTGCGCGCGCGCAAACGCACAAAGCCCGGAAGGCAGCGTTCCCTGGGCGTTGCCGAGCCCGGGAACACCCGCACCTCCTACACTTTTGGCGGTCTTATAAATTTGGCTTAACGAGCAGCGTCTTAAATCACTTTTCCACATAAGGCTAGAGTTATAATCTGCTCTTTTAAAAAACAAAATCGAGCTGTTTTCACCTGATTGGAGATTTATTGCACACAGTTGTTACTGGCAGCTTCCAAGATTCTACCAAAGGATGACTATAAAATCCTAGGAATGCATAACAAAGGCTGCTGGAAGCCTGCCGCTTACATTTAACAATGAAGGCGAAATGATTTCTTAAAATGTACATCCCTTGAATTCTCTGGGATTATGTAATTGAAATTGCACAAATACTGGAAATAATATATTATCTCTACAAATCTCGCCAACCTCCCCCTTTTTGTTCCTTATAAGGAAAACACATTTTAAAAGTCTTTTAAAAATTAAGATGGGGTGATTTATTAATCTCGTTAAGAACTCTGATACAAAGCACAGTAAAAGGCCACAGACCAGTAAATAAAACAACGTGGCTTCTGGCTACTTTACAACTGCTGTTTCGGCAC
The DNA here is from genome assembly GCA_030035585.1 of Dugong dugon. Classification (NCBI taxonomy): domain Eukaryota; kingdom Metazoa; phylum Chordata; class Mammalia; order Sirenia; family Dugongidae; genus Dugong; species Dugong dugon. The sequence continues at coordinate 57,126,764 of CM057472.1, forward strand.
TTTCATCAAAACATGCTTTCATTACTTTGAATGAAGATGTCCAAATGGCAAATAAAAGTTTTACTCACTTCTCTGATTAAAAAAGTTTAATAAAGCTTTAAGTATTTGCTGGTTTAAACACTACCAATCTAAAAAAATATATATTTTAAAAATTTCAGTTAACACGAGATTTATAAAGAAAGTTACTAGGCAGATTTGGTTCCTATGCCATAAGAAATGTTTCCTCTGAATTTATGAATTAGTAAAGTAGCAGATTGTATTATAAGCCTCAAGTCACTTAAATTTATATAGGTTATTAGCATTATCTTTAAATATACAATATAAACAAAACTGTACATACATGGCATATTAACTTTGTTTTTCCAAAACAATAGGCAACTCATTAGCTAAAGACACCTTAGTCTGCAAAAACAAAAGGCACATCTGAATGAGATACATGCTACATAATGGGCCCTTTTTTCCTTTTCCTTTGAATAACTGAGTTAGGTAGTCTTTGTTTACATTTTGACAAAATAATAAACATTTACAGTGCACTCTATTGTTTTCATTTTTGTCTTCAGCAGCAAATACTGGCATTTAAGACATGGCATTAAAGAGTTTAAGAACAGTGGGTGTTATTTACAATTCTCCTAGATGTATGAAAAACTAGAAGATGGTCAAAGAGGTTTAAAAAGCAGTAACACTATACACCCCCTATATCTGTGTAAATTCATTGCCTTAAAAAGGCCTCTATTACTCAAATTTGAAAAATTCCACAAATGCACTACCCCTTTCAGTGCAATCAATGTCACTTTAAACCGTATTTTAGCAGAGTCTAAGTGCAAATATAAATTCTTTATACTGGCCTTTTGGCAGCACTGAGGATCTAAGACAAGGCAATGCTACTGATCACCTGAGGATAATGGTGAAAAACTTTTGTATTTTTATTTTTCCAATTTTTAAAAGCTTATCTGATCAGCAGCATTTTTGTAAGAGCATTATTTGTAAAAAGTACTAAAATACTATGCCATTTTTGAATAAATAAAAGAAGAACTTTACAAATACCATTCCAGTGTCAATGACTACATATGGCTAAGGTCATTGAGGAGTTTCTGCATTTTCTAGCAAAGGCAGTCTGTACAATGAGGGGTGCAAAAGCTCCCGTTTGTAAGTCTTTGGTGGCAGTTTGGGTAGATGAGGGCTTGAATTCTGCCTTGGTGGAACAGGGGGAGCTGGAGGATGAGGAAGATTATTTTGACTAGAACTGAGCACATAGCATCGACGTGGTACCCGTGGAGAGAGTGTGCTAGGAGGAGTGTTTGGCGAATTTGGACACGTACTAGCATCTCTGACATCTCTGTGAAGATGCCCCATTGGAGGTGGCTGAAGATTAAACGGACAGTTTATGAAGTGTTCTGGAGGCCGAAGGGGAACCGGTGGAGGAGTATCAGGAAGAGGATCTCTTGGTGGCGGTGGAGGTGGACTATGTAGAGGCCCATCAAATGCACCAATAGGAACAGGAACTCTAGGTTTTACTTTTGGAGGTGGCGGCTGTCTTGGTGGAATAGCAGGGGGGTCATCATCAGATTTCATATTTCCCTCAAAAATAAAAATAAAAATGTAATTAAACTATATCTCTGTTTTCCTGGGAAATTCATAAGAAAAAAATTTTTAAACATTAAAAAATAATTATGTATCAAGTTAAATTCAGAGGCTCGAAACACTTACCTGGTTTAATTATCAGATTTATGAGTAAATTCCTCCCAGCTTAACTCAAGGCCCAGTTTAATATTTTCATATATCAAATGTTCTATTTTAGAACATCTAAGCTTGGGGCTTTGTGTATATGGTTCATAAATTTATTAATTATTTATAATAATCGACAAGCGAGTAAATATACAAAGCTTTCTAGACACAAACAGAAAAGGATGTCAAGAAGGCTTAATGCCCAGCTTCTGCTTACTGGGCACATACTTCTACTTTTCCCACTGAGGCTTAGAGCAGTGGTTCTCAAAGCGTGATCCAGGGACAAGCACCACGAGGGAACTTGTTAGAAATTCAAGTTCCCTACTGAATCAAAAACTGTGGGGGTAGGGCCCAACAATCTGATTTTAACAAGCCCTCAGCGATTCGGATACACCCTAAAGTTTGAGAAGTCCTGTTTGAAAGCTAAAGGGGCCCTGGGGGCACAGTGATTAAGCACTTGGCTGCTAACCAAAAGGTTGGCAATTCCAACCCACCAGTGGCTCCGTGGGAGATAGATGCGGCAGTCTACTTCCAGAAACATTACAGCATTGGAAACCCTATGGAACAGTTCTACTCTGTCCTATAGGGTCGCTTTGGAGGCAGAATCAACTCAGCGGCAATAGGATTTTTGGGATTTGAAAGTTTGAAGAATATTTTGAATATTAATGTTTTTCAGAGTACTGAGTACTTCTAAGTATCAGTGCAATCTACCCAGCCTCTTTCTTAGAAAAGGTACGAGGAGGATTAAACAATTATTACAAGTACTTTTCAGATATAACCACCCAAATGTTTAAAAACCATAGAGGGTAGTCAAATTATAATTCACAAAGTCTTTATAAGAAAGAACACTATTTTGAAGATTCACAACTCTGAATAAGCTGAGACAAACGTAAGTCCTACAGACTACCTTGGAATTTGAAGCATCGTGGTCAAACTTTTTTCGAGGAGGAAGAGGAGGAGGAACCAGTGGCTCTTCACTTAGTTTATGTAAACTACTGCATGAACTGAAGAAAGACTCTGGGGAGGGAAAAGATTAATTTAGCCAGAATTCACAGTGCAATAGTAAGACCAAATTGTTATCAAAAGATATCCATCCACCTTGAGCCTGTGATCACCTTTGCAATGGCATTTGTGTTACTGTTAGTTTACCTATCCTCCCCATTAAACTACAAGCTCTTTAAAGGGAGTGTGTTAATTTTTGTATCCCTAGCACCTAGCACAGTGCCTGATACTGTATTTTCAGATTACCTTCCAAAAGGGTCATACCAACACACCAATTTATCTGGAATAAGTAATGTATGAGGGTACCTTTTAACATAGGCTTTCTCGTACTTAGGAAGAAAAAAAAAGTTAACTCTAAAGACTTAAAATGGTAGCTCACAATGATTATCTCAGATTTCTGGTGGTGCTGAACAGTTACCTATGTTTCTTTACAAGGTGAATTTTCTTTCATGTGAACTTTCTGTTCATGCCTATTGTTAATGAAGTGTTGCTGTTTTTTTCGTTGTGAGTACCTTTAATACTTACCATAAATACGTTTTTCTTTAGTGATTTGGTTTAGGACATTCAGAATTTTTTATCGTTATTCTCAATATCTTCTATTAAATTTTAAAGCATAAAGTTTTCTTATGGAAAATGTATTTTACTATCACTCAACATAATGTCTAAAACTGCTGGTTCTAAAATGGCACAGTAAAGACATTTCTACCACAAAACAATAAGGGAAGTGAGAAACAAACATAAACTTCAATAGAGCCAGGAATCTAAATCCTGAAACTACAATGTATATGGAAGAGACAAATGGAGGAAGACTAAACCTAAATTCCTACAGATGGAGACACTGACAGGCAGAAGCAAAACTGTCCCCCTGAACCAAAGGAGAGACTAAGAGTTAAAGGCACTTGGTACAATGGAAAGCATGGGCATGAAAACAGAGGAAATGGATAAGTGTGTATAAGGAGCAATTAGAAGTGCAGCCCCCTATCTCCCACTTGTTGAGGCTAGACAAGAGCCAGGCAAGTTATCTTATTCCTACCCCTGCAGGAGACTGGAGGTTTTATTCTCTGGAGATCTAAACCCCAGACCTGGGGACACTAGTAAGATGCTGTGCTGAAAACACAAGAGATTCATATTAAATGTTGAGACTCCTAGACAGGAGATTCAAAGAGAAAGCTCTGGAAAAACTAACAGTCCTAGAGAAATGGCCTATAGATGTTGACATCTGGGGACTCCCTCAGTAAAAAATCTCACCACTCCGTCGCTCTACAGTGAAACCTACAAGTCAACACGTTCTGCTCAGGATATATGGCTTCCCATTAGTTTTATATTGCCTCACTCTAAAATATGAACAAAAAGCTAAGAACATCAAACAAGAAAAAAAAGCCTCTAATATGAAAAACAAGACACTACAACTCAGAGAAAAGAGGCAATACCAGAAACAAAAAATTTCAAAAATACTATAATTAATATTCTAAGAGATCAGAAAAGACAGTCCAACCATGAAGCCAGGACAGGATGCTATAAAAAAAAAAAAAAACGGAATAATGAGAGGGAACTAGAAGAATTCTTGAAAATTCAATCATGACAGATGGGAAAAAAAACCAGAAGAGTTGGAAGACAAAATGAAGAAATGCAAGAACTCAAAAACTTTATATCCCATGAATCCTTTCTTAGGTAGCTATCTACTAGAGAATGTGTCCCCAACAACTAAGGAAACAAAACAAGAACAAAACAGACAGGAAACAGAAGGAAAAAGAAAATTAGAGGATCATTCTAGGATATACAAGATAAGGGAAAGGAGCTCCAAAAAGGGGTTAGAGAAAATCATGGAGAAGAAATTATCAACAAACCAATACGAGGAATATTTTTCAGAAATCGAAGGCATGTATCTCCAAATTTAAAGGGCTCACTAAGAGGACAGCAAAATGATAGAAAAAAGGACCCACATCAAAGCAGATCCTTGTGAATTTATAGATCAGGAATAAAGAGAAGATCCGAAAAGTTTTTTGAACATATTGTGATACAGAATGCTAAATGTCCCTAGTAAACCTTTCCCTTTGTTCATTTTGTTCATGACTTTTAGCAAGGCAAATGGCTGCCTAGTTAGAGACAACATTTTTTAGCCTCCCTTGCAGCTAGGTATGTCCATCTGATTAAGTTTTGGTCAATGGGATGAGTAGGAAGATATGTGCAACTCCCAGATCATGTTTTTATAACAAAGCTCCTTGCCCTCTACCGCTTTCCTACTACCTAGACAATGGTGATAACTGGAGCAGATGCTCAAGACCCAGAGATGGAAGCCACAGGTTAAGAACTCTGAATTGCCCTGCTAGCTCAATAGTCTTGTGGAGCCGAGCTGTCTACTTGCTGTGGCTGTTGTGAGAAATAAACTTTGTGTCATTTAAGTCACTGTATTTTTGGGCCCCTTTGCTGTATCAGGTACAGCAAGAGGATATAAGGTCATTAAGAGGATTTTTGTCTATTTTGTTCACTGCCGTATCTCTAGTACCTACAATAGTGCCTACCCATATCAGCATTCAGAAATTATCCACTGACCCTGTAAAACCAAATGAGACTAATGAGGTACAGGAGTCCAGTGACAAGGGCCAGAAGGTAGAAGGGGACAATGAAGCTGGTGATAAGGAACCCAAGGTTGAGTAAGGATATTGTTGATGTGTTATGAGATTGTTAACCATTGTCATAGGGCAACATTTGTAGCAACTGCTAAATGAGAAACTATTTTGTTATGTAAGCCTTCATCTTAAGTGAGAATAACAGCACAATTCGAAAAGCATAGCCAATGTCACTGAACTGTGAATGTAGAAATTTTTGAAATGGTGTATCTTTGGCTATGTGTATTTTCCCCAAAAAAGAAAAGGTTGAGAAGTTAGGGGGTTAATATGTTGTGGGGTTGTTAACCAATGTCATAAAACAACATGTGTACTTCTGTTTCATGAGAAACTATTTGTTCTGTAAGCCTTCACCTGAAGTACAATAAAAAAAATTAATTAATTAATTAAAAAAAAATTATCCACTGAATGAATGAATGGTACTGAATTTCTCAAAAGCAACTAGAAAAGCTAGAAGACAGTACAGAAATGTATTCAGTATTCTGAAGGAAAATGATTTCAAATTCTATATTCAGCTAAACTAGTAAATGTAGAAATACATTTTTAGAAATGTAGGAACTCAAAAACTTTATATCCTATGTATCCTTTCTCAGGTAGCTACTAGAGGATGTGTCCCTAACAAAATACGGAAGCCAAATCAACAAAGCAGAAGATAGGAAATCTAAAAAACAACCACTCAACACAGGAGAGAGGTGAAGGGAATTCTTAGGATGGCAATGAAAGGAAGTTCTAGAATAACAGCTAGGCCAGAAGCCTAGAAAGAGCCCAGTCCAAACTGGAACAGGAGGACAAAAGGGCACCAAGAAGGAAGTTTCTAGGTTAAAAAGCAAAAAAAAAAAAAACAAAACCTTGGCAAGTTTCCTTATTGGTAGTTGACCTTATGGAAAACTGTGCTGTGAAACCATAGGAAGACTGAACAATAGGCGTTAAAAGAAACTAACAAACAAGTAACATCTCTAAGCATTAACGAGGCAATTATTAACTCCAGAAAACAGAATTGTACCAGAAAGGAAGCGTAACCAGAGTACATACTACTTGACTTAGCAGTGAATAATATTTACCCCGAATACGGTAAGTATATCATAGAGTCCCTGCGTGGCGCAAATGGTTAAATGTTCGACTACTAGCAAAAAGATTAGCAGTTCGAACCTACCCAGAGGTGCCTGGGAAGACAGGCCTGGCCATCTGCTTCCAAAAGGTCACAGCCTTGAAAACCTTCAATAGTTCTACTCTGCATATATGCGATTGACATGAGTTGGACTCATTCAAAGGCAACTAACAACAACAACACTGTCTAAAATTGATTAATCAAAAGAGAACAATATAAACACATCATTTAGAAATGTGGAAGTTTGTCATTGGAGAATACGATAAGGGGGTGGAAGACATGGGGCAGAGAACTGCTGTTAATTTCATTTTAAGTGTTCTGGCACTGTTTGCCTTTTAAACTCTATGCACACATCACTTTGATAAAAATGTTAAGAAATAATTAAAATAAAGTCTAGAATTAAGCATTTAAAAGACTAAACTTACTTTTCTTATAAGACAAGGAAGCTCTTGCTATTATCTAAATTATATATAATTTACTATGCAAGATGCAGAATTCCTCCAAATAAGAGAATTATTCCTGAGGCTGCTGTGTTCCTTTTTGGATTATTTTGTTTTAAACAAATGACCACAGACAGAAAGTTAACACTGCTTATGTAATAAATTACGATCAAATAAAAAATCTTAGAATAGTGTTGTACTTAAATACTGCCTTAATTAATAAAATGATGTAAGGAATAAGTGATCAAGGGCTAGCTTGGGAAACTGATAAACATTCAACATTTTATCCCTATGGGAAAATGAATTGGAAAAGGTGGGTAAGAGGCGAGGGAAATGACATGAAATCACTGCTTGTTCTGTGCCAAGCAATGTGCTAGGTATTTTACATAGTTATCTCATTTGATCCTAAACAAGTTTGGAGATGTTACATAATTTAATCAAGGTCACACAGCCCCTAGAACACAGGTTGTAAGATGAAAAAAAAAAACTATAGTAAAGTTTAAATGATACACAAGTGCAAGCAAATAATTCAATTTATAAGAATTACTTTCATTTCTTAAAACACAAATATTGAAATATAAATTTAGTCAACCAGATTATTATCTTTACAGTTATTTCATTAGAATCAACTCAAAATTCTTACTTACTTGAATGTGGCAAAAGGACTGGAGCAAAGATGCTATTGCTGCCTATTGGAATGAAAACAGTTAATATGAAAAGGAAGGTAACACGCATGGTTTTATTTCTAAAATGTTTGCATAAAGTAACATATGTAATAACACACGCAGAGCAGAGAATTTTATCATCTTTTGCCATGTTAATTTTTTAAAAAATGAACCTGCTGCTCTTTGTACCTGGAATGTTCTTCCTTTCTTAGCCTTAATGGTTCCCTCTCTATCATAGTCTCTTTAATTTCCCTCATGGAACTTACCTGTTAATTTTCTTTTTCATTGTCTATTGTTCCCTTTAGCATGGTAGTATGACCTAAAAGGTACTAAACTATTTGCAGGATAAATAAATTAAAAACTAATATGGATAAACGATTTACAAATGATGTTTCACTCGCTTAGATTAATCATTATTTTCACATTTAGATGTCACTTTTCACACTAATATAGTTTGCAAAGGATTCTATGGTTCCCTAGTTAAAAAGATGAGAATTATCTGAAACACGAGATTCCTTTTCTTACCAAATGGTTTACATCAAGTACTTACCACAGGAACTGTTGAGATCCACATCTAAAAACACACTAAGTTCTGAAGAAGCAGATACTGGTGGAGTAGATGGTGTATTTGGAGAGGTTGGTGCTGACATTGTTGATTCAAGCTCGGTTTCAGCAATGCGACTAAAGCTTATTTTACATGGTTCTCTTTCTAATGGTGTTGGATGACCTCGTAAAGTGCCTGAGGTAGAGCCATGTCGGCCTGCATTTGGCCTTATTCCAGGAGATTTTAAGGAGAAAGTTGATTTCCTAGGCTAGGAAAAGCAAATATAATTAACATTACTAATATTTGTATTTATTTTCTTTTTATGACTTAGAGCTACCTTAAGCACATGGTTAAAAGAGGTACAATAAAATCCCAATCTGTAAGGACAGCTGCTAACGTTCTATGTAGAGTACATCTGGATTTAGTTGGCTCAAGTTTAAGATGGATTCGAATATAAGCAAACTTCTTTTCACAGTGTAAAAATAAAATTCTTGAAAAATTTTTTTACAAAGAAAATGTTCTTTGTAAAAACAATACGATGCTCCTGAAATATCTGAACCTAAAACTTCTTCAAATTGTCTATCTCAGTTTTACAAATATTTACTGGGGATATAATATACACAACACATTACACAGGCATGCCACATTTTATTGCACTTCGCTTTATTGTGTTTCGTAGATACTGAGTTTTTTACAAATTGAAGGTTTGTGGCAACCTGTACAGAGCCAAGTCTACCAGGGCCATTTTTCCAAAAGCATATGCTCACTTCGTGTCTCTATGTCACATTTTGGTAATTCTTGCAATATTTCAAACTTTCTCATTATTATTGTATCTGTTAGGGTGATTTGTGATCAGTGATCTTTGATGTAACTATAATTGTTTTGGGGCACCATGAACTGCACCCATATGAAACGGCAAACTTAACTGATAAATGCTGTGTGTGTTCTGACTGCTCCACTGACCGGCCAGTCACCCGTCTCCCTCCCCCTCCTCAGGCCTCCCTATTCCCTAGGACGTGACAATAATGAAACTAGGCCAATTAATAACCCTACAATGGCCTCTAAGTGTTCAAGTGAAAGGAAGACTTGCAAATCTCTCACTTAAATCAAAAGCTAGAAATGATGAAGATTTGTGAGGAAAGCATGTCAAAAGCCAAGACAGGCCTCTTGCACCAGTTAGCCAAGTTGTGAATGTAAAGGAAAAGCTTTTGAAGGAAATTAGACGTGCTACTCCAGTGAACACACAAATGATAAGAAAGCGAAACGGCCTTATTGCTGATATGGAGAAAGTTTTAGTGGTCTGGATAGAAGATCAAACCTGCCACAACATTCCCTTAAGCCAAAGCCTAATCCAGAGCAAGGCCTTACCTCTCTTCAATTCTATGAAGGTTGAGAGAGGTAAGGAAGCTGCAGAAGAAAAGTCGGAAGCTAGCAAAGGTTGGTTCATGAGGTTTAAGGAAAAAAGCCATCTCCATGACATAAAATTGCAAGGTGAAGCAGCAAGTGCTGATGCAGAAGCTGCAGCAAGTTATCCAGAAGATCTAGCTAAGACAATTGGTGAAGGTGGGTACACTAAATAACAGACTTTCAATGTAGATGAAATAGCCTTATATTGGAAAAAGATGCCATCTAGGACTTTCATAGCCCGGCTTCAAAGGACAGGCTGACTGTCTTGTTAGGGGCTAATGCAGCTGGTGACTAAGTTGAAGCCAATGCTCATTTACTATTCCAAAAATTCTAGGGCCCTTAAGAATTATGCTAAATCTACTCTGCCTGTGCTCTATAAATGGAATAACAAAGCACGTCTGTTTAGAACATGGTTCACTGAATTATTTTAAGCCCACTGTTGAGACCTACTGCTCAGAAAAAAGGATTCCATTCAAAATATTACCACTCACTGACAACGCCCCTGGTCACCCAAGAGCTCTGATGGAGATGTATAAAGAGATTAACGTTGTTGTCATGCCTGCTAACACAACATCCATTCTGCAGCCCATGGATCAAGGAGTAATTCTGATTTTCAAGTCTTATTATTTAAGAAATACATTTTGTAAGGCTATAGCTGCCATAGATAGTGATTCCTCTGACAGATCTGGGCAAAAAAAACTGAAAACCTTCTGGAAAGGATTCACTGTTCTAGACATCATTAAGAACATTTGTGATTCATGGGAGATCAAAATATCAGCATTAACAGGACTTTGGAAGAAGTTGATTCCAACCCTCATGGATGACTTTGAGGGGTTCAAGACTTCAGTGGAGGAAGTAAATGCAGATGTGGTGGAAATAACAAGAGAACTAGAATTAGAAGCAGAGTCTGAAGATGTGACTGAATTGCTACAATCTCATGATAAAACTTTAATGGATGAAGAGTTGTTTCTTACGGATGAGCAAACAAAGTCGTTTCTTGAGATGGAATCTACTCCTGGTGAAGATGCTGTGAAAATTGTTGAAATAACAACAAATGACTTAGAATATTACATAAACTTAATTGATAAGGCAGCAGAAGGGTTTGAGAGGGTTGATTCCAATTCTGAAAGAAGTTCTACTGTGGGTGAAATGGTATCAAAGAGCATCACATGTTAAAGAGAAATCTTTTGTGAAAGGAAGAGGCAACTGATGCGGCAAACTTCACTGTTGTCTTCTTTTAAGAAATTGCTACAGCCACCCCAACTTTCAGCAACCATCACCCTGTTCAGTCAGTAGCCATCAACATCAAGGCAAGACTGTCCACTAGCAAAAAGATTATGACTTGCTGAAGGCTCAGATGATGGTTAGCATTTTTTAGCAACAAAGTATTTTTTTAATTAAGGTATGTACATTTTTTTTAGACATAATGCTAGTGTACACTTAACAGACTACAGTATAGTATAAACATAACTTTTACATGCACTGGGAAACCAAAAAATTCATGTGACTTGCTTTATTGAGGTATTCACTTTATTGTGATGGTCTGGAACTCAACCCACAATATCTCTGAGGTATGCCCGTACTAGGTGCTTCAGAAATTTAAAAATATCCTTTTTCCCCCTTCCTTATACTAAACAGCCAATCTCAATAACAGTGCTTGGAAGTCTTTGGAGAGAATTGCTATCATTCCCCCAACCCCTTCCTTTTCTTTAAAACTCAGGCAGTGATAACTTAATGGGAAAAAAGAACAAAAAGGAAATCCCATTCAGAAAACCTGAGTTAAAAATCTCAACTGTTATGCAACCTTGAAAAAGCTATTTAACCCTTTTGAGCCTCAGGGTTTTTATTATTAGTAGTAAAATGAGCATAAGATCTTTATCACACGACTTCTGTGAAGATGAGATAATGTGAACCTACCTAGCTCACTGTTTGGTCCAAAGTTGATATTTTATAAATGTTTTTTACTTCCTTCCACACCTTGTTTTTTTTTTCTTCAGCTTCTTAGAACTAGTCCTCCACTGTTGACACTGAAAACCCCAAGAACAACTAGGAACTACAGCAGCAAATTCTAGTGGGAGAGGCGAGTTCCAGTGGCAACCATGGATCATGGTGCCCTAATGGCTGGGGTCATTTTCAAGTCAGAAGAATCATAATACACCTGCTTACTGCTTTCCAGGTTTTTTAATTTCCTTTGTTCCATCAAGCTACCTGTCAATTTAGCTGTCATTACCTGTTATAATCTCTCATAGCTTCTCCCTTTTTTACCAGGGGGGATCAAAAGTGGCAGATTAATAAGTGGAACTAAAGACTGGATTGTTGTTGTTGCTAGCTGTCGCTGAACAGGCCTCCGACTCCTATGCACAATGAAGCAAAACTCTGCCTAGTCCTGCGCTATCTCCATGATGCGTTGCTGATCAAACTGTTGTTAGTCACTGGGTTTTCACTGACTGATTTTCAAAAGTAGATTGCTAGGCCTTTCTTCCTAGTTCATCTTAGTTTGGAAGCTTTGCTGAAACCTGTTTAACATCATAGCATCACGAAAGCCTCCACTGATGGATGGGTGGTGGCTGCACCATGAGGTGCACTGGCCAGGAATTGAACCCAGGACTCCTACATGAAGGCAAGAATTCTACCATTAAACCACCACTGCCCCCCAAAGAGAGGATAAACCAGCTTTTACTAAAAGGCTGACATTCCCACCCATAGTACATATAATTTTAGAAATAGCATAGTACTGCAAAACACCTAAACACCAGCTATTCAATTAAATTATAGTCCTAAGAGAATAGGTTATTAAGCATTGAAAATAGTACTATTTTTAAAAACAAAACAGTTTTTTCTAAAATTTGTTAAAAGGCATTTAGACTTTTTATTACTAGCTGTAAAACATAAGTAATGGACTTACAAATCGAGGTGGCTGTTTGCAGTTTCGGGGCTCAATTTCTAGTGACTTGTTGAACAAATAATCTGTAAACTCTTTTTCAGATGCACTTCCCATGGGGTTAAGGTTTTCAAAGAACCTCTAGAATTAAACAAATACCCATAAGTATATATTTATAGATCTTATTAAAATATTGTTTATCAGTTAACCATTAAAAAAAATTATCAAATTAAGGGATCATAATGTCTAAAAAAGTCCACAAGGAATGCTGACTCCAGTCTCCGAACTTTTTGAAAAAATTGTATATTCTACTCTTATGTACAGACTTTCTTTTTATTACCATGTTAATGGCTGAGTAGTCAGCATTTCTTATACCTTGGTTAACATTATCCCTACTCATTATAACAACAAAATGATCACCAGTAAGCTACCTAAAGTGTTTAGAATAGAATAATGGGTATAATCCACAGTGAAACTATGATAATCAGAAAAAGAAGTGGAGATAAACTGGATCAAGGTTATTGAAAAGTAATTTCAAGAACAATTATATATCTCTGCTAACCTCCAGTAACCTTTATTGTCTTTATCAAAAATATTTTCTAAGCTTAAATGTAAGTTTCTAACAGAAAATCTAGGTAATTTAGCAAAGTGCAAAAAGAGAAAAAGAAACAGTTATCTCACTATCCAGAGATCTCACTGTTAACACTGTAGTGTTAGAATATCCTTCTACTATGTTTTTACTGTGTATAGGTGTTTGTGAATACATGTCAGCTGTGTGAATACATGCATCTATACATATACTGCTTTTTTTTTTTTTGCAAAATTGGGATCATACCATAATTACCAATTCTAACTTTTTTTTTTACTTTATATTCAATGATTTTTTTCCCATGTTGTTTATTTTGTGAAATACTAATATTAATGTTATAGTAGAGATATCAGATGGATGTTTCAGAATTTATTTAACCAATCCCCAGGTAGGTAGTGTTGCATAAATATTTCTGTGCATTTCTGATAATTTCCCTAGAAACACTGGATTTAATTTCATTTAATTTTGAAGTGGTTTAGAAGCATATATAAAAATAGGTACTGGGTTTAGAAAGTCTAGTATAAAATTCTTCTCGTATTTTAGGTATCCTGATAATGTTAGGAAAATTGTATTATTCCTCTAACAATACTAAAACAATCTGTTCTTATATTCTGGTTAGCTAAATTAAATTATATGGCCCTACAGTAATCTCGGGAACCTTGGTGGTATAGTGGTTAAGAGTTTGGCTGCTAATCAAAAGGTCAGCAGTTTGAATCCACCAGGCACTCCCTGGAAACCCTATGGGGCAGTTCTACTCTGTCCCAGAGGGTCGCTATGAGTCAGAATTGACTCAAAAGCAAAAGGTTTATAGTAATCTAAAGATTTTTATAAAGCTATAACAGTACTATCTAGCTTGGCTAACCATGATTTGAAAAGTGAATAACTACTCTGTCTACATTTTAAACTTTTATTTTGACTCAGTCATAAAGAAGGCATTTCCTAAAGAACCACTGCTTTAAATGATGGTAGGAAGCCTGGACCATGTCACAAAAACCTATTAACAGACATGTTTCTGAGATAAGAATTCTAAAAGTACTATTTCAAATATGTTGTTGCTGTGTGCCATTAAGTTGATTCCAACTCATAGCAACCCTATAGGACAGAGTAGAACTGCCTCCATAGGGTTTAATCTAATCGTTATGGGAGAAGATCACCAGGTCTTTTTTCCCATGGAGTGGTTCAAACCACTGATCTTTTGGTTAGTAGCTGAGCGCTTTAGCCACTGTGCCACCAGGGCTACAATTTAACACTATTTTTATAGGAAAATATGTTGTGAACTCTAATTTGGGCTTTAAGAATATATTAGCAGGGGGAGTTAATGATGATGGAAATAACGCACTGATTAAGGGAAGGGTTGCACAGACGATTACCGTAATTGCTATCAATAAGTTGTACACCTGTAAAAAACTGAATTGATAAGAGTTGTGTGATAGACATATTTACAACAATGACCAAAAAAAAAAAAAAAGCAACAGCTGAAGCTGTTTATGTACAACCAAAAACCTCATGGGACTTGGTTTCTTGGTTTGGAGGTTTAAGGTCATGGTTTCTTGGGACATCTCAGTTAACTGGCCTAATAACATGTCTTAGTGCTTCTGTTCTACCTCCTAGTTCATTGAGTAGTGCATGGAGTCTTAAAAGCTTGCAAGCTGCCATTCATGGCATAGCAAGTGGTCTCTATTCACCTGGAGCAACAGAGGAATAAGGAGAGTCAGGAATAGGAGAATATGGAACGTGTGGTTAACTACCTCCATGACAACTGCCTCCTTTGCCATGAGACCAGAACTGGATGGTGCCAGGCTACCACTACTGAACACTCTGATCAAAGATTCTACAGAAGAATCCTGATCAAAAGGGGAAAATGCAGAACAGAATTTCAAACTGTCATGGACTCCAGAATTCTTGGAGCCATGAACGTTGGATGAACCATTGAAATTACTGCCCTGAGATAATCTTTAACCCTTAAACAAAAATATCCCCTGAAGTTTTCTTAAAACCATAGTTTAGCTTAGTTAAATAGCAAAAAACGTCTTCCTTGACATCATGCTCTTTTGAGAACTATCTATATGGGATCAAACTGACAACAGCAACTCAAAGGATTAGATAGGAAACTTAGGGGGCAGTGCATTTATGTAAACGGGGGAGGAAGAACTCAGAAAACGAGGGTGAGAATGGTCGCACAACTCGAAGAATGTAATCAATGTCACTAAGTAGTACATGTAAAAACTGCTGAATTGGTGTATGTTTTGCTGTATAATTCTCAACAACAAATAAATAATTTTTTTGAAAAAAGAATATATTAGCATTGTGTAGGCTCAACATCACAGAAGGCTGGCTCAATGGTTAGGGAGTGGGATGAAATAGGTAACTACCATGAGTTTATCACCATTTTCTTTAGAGCAGGTATCTCTACATTTTCATAAATGATGTGCTTTAGGTCATCCTTTCTTTGGACTTTAGGGTGCTTTTGCTTGAATAGTTATCACCTCACAATTTAGGGGGGTGGTAATGATGGTGGCCAATCTGCAGATTATGTCTGAAAGTTTAGCACAATTTTTAATGTGACAAATGATCTTATTCTGATTGATGGTTATGACATGTTCTGAATTTCACATAAGTATAACACAATAAAATACATTTAACATAAACACAGTACCATAACTAACTCTGATTTCGAAGGTATCCTACAATCTTACCACCAAATCATTATGAACTATTGCTCAAAATAGAGCATCAATTGATAGAATGTTAGAAAAATCATCTTTTGCTATGCATATATATACCTCTCTACCTTTTCCTTATTAAAAGTGTTCTTATGAAGAGATTATTTAATATTATATAGGTACATGTAAAGTATCTAAAATGGCTATCAATCAATGATAGTATAGTAGTGGATTTTCTTTTTACTGAAGGGACATCAAAAGAGTTCTTCCACTCCATTCTGTCATTTCCTTCTTGTGAGTGTTAACTTGAATCTGTTGCACAAAAAAGCAGTACTTTCAAGAGAAAGTACCTATAATATTAATAACCGTAGACTGCTAGTGCAGAATATCTAACACTGCTACCTACTGATTGGAGCCCTGATAATGCAATGGTTAAGAACTGGACTGCTAACCAAAAGGTTAGCAGTTCAAATCCACCACCTGCTCCTTGAAAACCCTACAGGGCAATTCTACTCTGTCCTATAAGGTCGCTATGAGTTGGAATTAACTTGATGGCATGTGACAACAAAAACCTACTGATTATTATTTTCATAGCAAAATAAACAGCATAATGTGTGGTTATGATGTTTAACATGTTCTCTTTTAAAGGTAAGCAAAGAAAATATTTACCCTCATGTCTGGTTCTATTCGTAAACAGTAAGGTTGATTCTGATACTGCTGAATTTCTCCAGTAATTTCAGCTACTTTCCTTCTCTTACTGAAATTGATTAAATCTTTTCCTTTCTTTTTTAAAAAATCGTTATTCCCTTCTTCAGTCTTCAGAATATTTGTTAAATATATTCCTAGTAAGAAAAGTATTCAAAGAAAAATATTTAAAAATTGGTGATTTAATCAACTGCTTGGGAAAACAATTTATCTACTACAGTTGAAGACATCCATATCCTATAATCCATCAACTCTACTCCTAAAATGTTGACAGATTTCTGATATACTTAATCATTAATTCTCCAATAAGAACTTTTTTTTAACATGGAAAGAATTTAAAATAAAAAAAATTAGAATTCAGAAACGCTTAATTCGACATTTCTTAGACTAGTAGACAAAATAAAAATGGGACTCATTCACAAAGTTCAAATTGTAAATGTTAAGGATCATAATTTAGACAGAAAAATAACTATTCCTTGGAGAGTAAGAAAGTTTTCAGTCACTTTTTCATGTATAATTACTGATTCATTTAAATTAGTGGTCTCAACTGGGGTCAATTTTGCCCCCTAGAGGATATTTGGCAATGTGTGGGGAGGCATTTTTGATTGTCACAACTAGAAGGTACTGTTGGCATCTAGTGAGTAGTGGCCAGGGATGCTGCTAAACATTCTACAATGCATAGGACAGCCCCCTACAACAAAGAATCATTTGTCCAAAATGTCAATAGTGACAAGGTTGAGAAATCCTAATTTAAACCATTCAATTTCAATAGTATTTTTAAAAAGTTCACATTGTAAAAATCCTGCTTAATAAAATAAATAATAATGTTTTAATCCTGGATTAAAAAAAATCACTTAAATGCCTTTAATAAATTAAAAAGAAGACAAATACTATAGACATGACATAAAGGGATATAATAAAAATAATAGTTACCACTTCATGAGTGCTTAGTATACGCCAGACTTCATACTAGGTAGTATGTAGGTAAATATTTTTAATCTTTACAACAACCCTATGAGGTAATTATCATAATATTCATTTTATAGATAAAGAAATGGATATTTTAAGTTTTATTTATCAATGCAGACAATTAATAAGCATATATTAAATCAGAATAATCTGCCACTAAAGACTGTCCTCTTTAGGTTACAATATACTCTCCCTCACAACATAACATCCATATTTAGTAACTTACCAAAAAAAGGCACACAAGGTGGATTGATTGACTTAAGTTTTGCTAAGTATTTTTTAAAGTGATCTTGACTTAATTCCACAGCTTCATCCAAAATTCTCCGTTTTCTTTCCTGCAATGCCTTTAAAATATATAATTGGACATATATATATCTATATAGATATATATATAGATATACAGATATATATGTATATGTATACACAATTCAATCATGTTTTATAAATGTAGAACTTTGAATTTTATAAATTTTGCAAATATTTGGAAAATAATTTATTAAGAGATGAGTGGTACTCCTTTGTGCACTTGCACCTGAAACGATTTCTCCTCTCTTTTCTATAAATATAAAAATAAAAATAAAATCTTAGTTTCTTAATATATAAACTAGAGGGCTAAACAATAAAAAAAATTCTTCCTCAAGACGTGGTTAGTTACAATTAGCTATTGCTAACAGCTGTGGGAGAAGAGAATTATAATCCCTCAGCATTCAAATACTTTCCCACTGAAATGCATTTTGGGGCAGAGGGAAGGGTTTTGGGTAAGGGAGAGAGGCTGTGGAAGGGAGAGAAGACTTGAACAAAAATCTAGTCAACCAAGTAAGCAGCCATTTTTTTTTTATGTTTTATTATTATAAATACTATTATATGATATTCATATTTTCTTAGTGAAAATTATTTTTAAACCTGTATAGAGTATACACATAAAAAAATCCAAAACAAACATTATATTTAATGAAGAATTATTGAAAACATTCCCTTAACAACAACAAAAAAAAAAAACAGGTTGACTGTATCATAAGTTTTATTCAATACTGTACAGAGGGCTTAAGTAGCATAGGTAAGAAAAAGAAATAAAGAACTAGTATTAAAAAATCTTAACAGTGTTCACAGAAGATATGACTGTCTGTGAAGAAACCCCAATGAAGCTACGTACAGAGTGCTACAGAACTTAGCAACGTTGCTAGATATAAAGTCAATATGTAAAAATCAGCTGTATTTCTAAATATCATCAATAAAGAAAACATGATTTTTAAAAATAATCTAATACAAGTATAACAAAGGAAGAGTAAGATCTTTGTCAAGAAAACCATAAAACTTAATGAAATAACTAAATGGAGAGATGTATCATGTTCACGGTTGGGAAGACTCATTATTACAAAAATGTAAGTTCTTCACCAATTGATTTATAGACCAATGCAATTTCTATCAAAATCCCAGGCTTTTCTAAAATGAAGCTTAAACTGATTCTAAAAATCGTATGGAAGAGCAAAGGGTGATGAATGGGCAAGATACCTTTGAAAAAGTATAAGATTGGTGAAGACTTGCCCTACTATACTTTATCAAGAATTAGTATAAAATTTACAGTAATTTAGACACGTGACACCAGCACAGGGATAATCAAATAGATTAAAGGAACAGAACATAGAGACCAGAAACAAGTCCACACATTTATGGAAACTCATGACATAGCTGGCACTGCAGGTCAGTGGGGAAAAGAATAAACTTTTCAATAAATGGGAGCAATTGGGTATCTATATGGAGCAAAAAAGAAAAAGAAATTAGACTCCAACCTTACCCCATACTCAGAAGTCATTTTCAGCTGGATAAAGACTTAATATGAAAGATAAAACATTAAGACAATATAAAAGAATTTGTTAAACAGGAGACCAAAAAGCACAAATCAGAAAGGAAAAAATAAGTAAATTTGACTACATTAAGAACTTTTGTTCATCAAAAGGCATCATAAAAAAAGGTTAAAAGGGAAGCCTCAATCTGGGAAATGTTATTTTCAACACACATAACTGACAAAGAATTAGAATCCAGAATATATAGAGAACTCATGCAAATCACTAAGAAAAACCCACAGAACACATAGTCAAAAATTTTCCACAAGAAGAAACCTAAAGACCCAATAAACACTTGAAAAGGTGTTCAAACTCTTTAGAAATCAGGGAAATATAAACCAAAACCACAAGACTGAAAAAATTAAAAGGACCAACAATAATATCAAGTGTTGGTGAAAATGTGGAATAACTGGAACTCACACATTTTTGGTGGGAATGTAAACCGGTACAACTACTTGAGAAAATAATTTGGCATCATCTAGTAAAGCTGTAGACATTCATATCCTATAATCCAGCAATTCTACTTCTAGGTAAATAACTTCAGAGAAATTTGTGCACGTGTACACCAGGATATATGTGAAAAAAAATGTGCACAGCAGTACTGTTGATAATAGCCCCACAATGGAAACAACACAAATGACCACTGACTAAAGAATAAGTAAATAACTTTTGGTAAATTTATTCCTATAATATTATACAGCTATAAAAAAGAATACACTATTTCTGCTACAAGAAACAACATGGATGAATCGTAGTAATATAATGTTAAGTGAAAAAAGTCAATGAAGAATTATATTCATATAAAATTAAGAAACATGCAAAATGAAATAATATTTTAGAGACACAAATAGTAAAACTATACAAAAAAGCAAGAGAAGAAGAAGCACAATATTCAGAACGGAGGCTGGCTCTGAAGAGGCAAGGAAGGAGCGGGAATTTGAAAAAAAATACTTTAACTGGATGCCAGGTATACCGGTGTTTTTTGTATTTTTATATTTTATATATATTGTATAAATATTGTTTTGAACTTAATATTTAATAAAAACAAAAAATACCTAAAGCTTAAATCTCTCACAACGAATGCATTCCTCAGTAGTTTTCAAAATCAGAAGAATTGAAATTATTAATCTATTAAGTAGAACACATGAAAGTAGTTTTTCCTCCCCTTCCCTCTAATCACAACACACTGAAAAAAGCAATTTAGTCTTCCAAGTTTTTCCCAATGCTGTACTTACAGGTTTAGGGCTTGTTCTATTTTATTATATTAAAATAGAATCATATTATACTCATCACCCTGAAGTTTTCTTATTGTTTCCCCCCTAAAATATCACAAATACTCTTCAAAGACAATACATACAGATCCATTTCACTTTTTTCCTAATGGCTGAACAATATTTCCCACTACAGGTATGTGATAACTTATTCAATCATTCTCCTATTAAGGGACATCCAGGTCGTTTCCAGGCCATAAAACTACATATAACAGGAGCTCAATTTTGTTTATTAAAAATAATTTTATATATTGTCATACACTTCTGTATTTCCAAAATTTTCTAAAATGAACACTAAATACATATTATTTTATAATTGAAAATTAAAACTAAATTTAAATTTTAGAAAGGGTTCTCTTCATGTTAATCCTTCTTTGACCACATAGTAAAGATGATTAAGGAATTATTTACATACTTATGTTTGTCCTTTTTCCTTTATTTGAAACTATTAATCAATGTGCCACTGAAAAAAAACTATTTGGAACTTCATTACATTAGGTAAGTATATTAAACATAGTCATAAGACATATTCTTTGATCAATCCAAGCTTACTAGTATATATTCATGTATCTTCTAGTATCTTCATATTATAGTATTTAGAAGAATAAAATGGGTTTACAAATTATTTATTCAAAACGATAGGTGGTCAAACACCCATCTCTTTTACATTATTTTTATCTCCTTCCAAAAGGATGAAATATTTACAGTCCCAAACTTACCTCAAAGGTATGGTCTAGTCTGTATACTGACACTGAATTTACTGCACTGACTATCTCCAATACGCCGCTGAAATTATTCAAATCTTGAAAAACTTGCAGAATTTCTATAATTCTACTTAGTACTGCCACCCGTTCTTCAAAATTTTCTGCTTCCACAATGCACCTAACACACATACACACAAAAATAAGATTGCATGGTTTAGAAAACAATTTCTTCACCTCACTTAGAAAATAAGAAATCCATTTATAGGCAGAATTTTAGTGTAAATACAACTTAATATTATGATTATTAAAAAATAATATAGTAAAGTAAGTAAAAACTGACTTTTCAAACCAGAGAGTGAGATTTGTGGTATGGCGAATCATTTTTAACAAATTTGGAGAATTTATTTCTTTATCTTCTTTGGTCCATACGCTTCCCACAAGTTCCGAAGGTTGGACTTTCCTGTGGAACAAAAAATCAATACTACTTAACCCACAAAGGATTAGCATCAAAATTATTTGAAGATCTCCTACAACTTAAGATAATTAGCCCAAAGATAAATGGACAAACATATGAACGAGTAATTCACACAGCAATACAACCAAACATGAAAAAATACTCACTCTCTAACTCAGGGAAAGGAACATTAAACCACAAAGAGATCCCATTTTAGCCTTGTCAAACTGAAAAAAAGCCTGACAATGCCAAGTGGGTAATGTGAATAAACAGGTGCTACTCTCCAACACTGATGTTGTAGTAAAAACTGATACAACTACTTTGTAAAACAATTTGGCAATATCTAGTAATACTGAAGATACAATAGTAGATGACCTAGCAATTCTATTCCTGGGTGTATATCCCAGATAAACTCTTATAGGCGTTTATAAAGAAACATTTACAAGAAATGTCCCAAACAACCTAGAGGCTCATCATCAAAAGACTGGATAAACTGTGGAATATTCATACAATGGAATATTACACAGCAATTAAAAATAAGCAAACTAGAGCTATATACATCAGCATAAACAAATGTCAGAAACAATTTAACCAAAAAACAAGCTGCAGAACAATAGTTTTAAATTTTGCAAAACAATGCTGTATGTTATTTATATGTGTGTGTGTGCGCGCGCGCGCACGTGTGTGTGTAAAATAATAAGTAAACACCAAATTTAGGAGAGTGGTTAGTCCTTGGAGAAAAGGGAAATGTGACTGGGGAGAACTGCACAAAGGATTTCAATTTTATTTGTAATGTTTTTCTTGTTTGTAAGCACTCATTATACTATTTGGAATGACTGAAATATTTAATTTAAAGGATCAGTGAAACTAGATAGTAAACAAGAATTATCTTAAGTGAAGGGAAGAACAGCACACCATAAAGGGGAAGTCAGCACCACTGGACTACACTAAAAGCTAAGAAGTTTCCTGAACACAACCAAATACTTCAAGGGATGGTGTAGCAGGGGCAGGGGGACCATGGTTTCAGGGGACATCTAGGTCAACTGGCATAATAAAGTTTATTAAGAAAATGTTCCGCATCCCAGTTTGGTGAGTGGCGTCTGGGGTCTTAAAAGCTAGTGAGCGGCCATCTAAGATGCATCAATTGGTCCCAACCCACCTGGAGTAAAGGAAAATGAAGAACACCAAAGACGCAAGGAAACTAATAGCCCAAGAGACAAAAGGGGCCGCGTAAAACACAGACTCCATCAGCCTGAGACTAGAAGAACTAGATGGTGCCCAGCTAGCACCAATGACTGCCCTGACAGGGAACACAACACAGAGTCGCTGACGGAGCTAGAGAAAGTGGGGTGAAGAACTCAAATTCTAGTAAAAAGACAAGACTTAATGGTCTGACTAAGACTGAAGGGACCCAAGAAGACATGGTCTCCTGACTCTGTTAACCAGAACTAAAACCATTCCCGAAGCCAACTCTTCAGACAAAGAACAGTCTGGACTATAAGACATAAAATGATACTCGTGAAGAGTGTGCTTCTAAGTTCAAGTGGATACACGCGACTAAATGGGCAGCTCCTGTCCAGAGGCGAGATAAGAACGCAGAACAGGACAGGAGCTAGTTGAATGTACACAGGAAGTCCAAGGTGCAGAGGAGGAATGTGCAGTCACATTACAGGGATAGCAACTAGGGTCACATAACAACATGTGTATAAATTTTTGTATGAGAAACTAACTTGAGCTATAAACTTTCACCTAAAGCACAGTAAAAATAAAAAGATTAAAAATAAATAAATAAATAAGTGAAACACAAGACCAGACTAAATCACTGCATACAGTGAGTCAGGATTACATAATTAAAAAACTGACCAGTGGCATTGCGATCAATGTCCTACAGACTTGGCTCTTCGTTGAAAACAATAATTTTTAATCAGTAGATTGAGTACAAATGGGTACTTGCTAACAGTTTTTGAAATAAGTTTTCCTGGAGGCGGGGCCAAGATGGCAGAGTAGTCAGGTGCTTCTGGTAGACCCTCTTAAACAAAGACCCGAAAAAACAAGTGAATTTATTATATATGGCAATCTGGGAGCCCTGAACATTAAAGACAGAGTTGAAGAACCAGACTGAGTGGCAGGGGGAGGGAGAGACAGTTTGGAAGCAGTGAGGAGTTGCCAGATCTGGCCCAGCAAGAGCCTGAGCCTTTCAGGCCTGAGCAGCTCATGGGTGAGCAGTGAGGCAGGCATGTGACAGTGCTTGGAAGGCGCGTTTTACGCACCAGGAGAGACCCAGACCCAGAGAGTCTACATGGCCTCCCAGAACCAGTGAGAAGCAGCCCTAGATCGGCAAAAGATAAATAATTGCATACAGCCTACTGTGCAGATCAAAAACACTCCCCTTAGGGAATAATGTCTCTCTCATTTACCTCCCTGCTTCCTGCTCTGCACTGAGTCCCGGACCAGCTTCACCAATTGCCAAGTCCCCTGGGCCAGAAGTAGGATCTGTCACACGCCGTGAGCCATTCTCCCTGCCTTGGAGAGTGAACAAACTGACAAACGGGAAAAAATAAACTGCCAGCTCCCCTAAGCCAGGAACCTAGGGTAGGCACAGCTCCTTTGCACAGGCATAAGGGATCCACGGACTCTGAGTGCCTTTCCCCTTACATAGACTTGTGTGGGCCCATCTCAACAGCCTAGGCCCTCATTACCGCAGTACAACATGGTATATACTGCAACTCTAACTTCAACTGTTTCAGCTATGAAGTGGCAAGTTCCTAACATTTGACACTGCTCAGCCCATTAAGCAGGGTCTTTGCCTACCCACATCAGGGGCCACCTAGCCACCTGCGATAGGGGCCTGTGAATAAGAGATGCCCCCCAGTCCTTACAGCCAACAGCATTAGGTGTTCATAGTCCGGCTGCAAAACACACCCACCTACGTGCTCTAGGGAACAGGGACACGCCTTCCTCCTGGACACTCAAGGGCGGACCTCAGCCCCTGCCTTGCTCAGAGTGTGTCCCCTGCTGTAGCCAGATGCGTGTGCCTACACCAATCACCCATGCCTGTTTAGGACTGTAAGTGAGAGCCTACACCACACACATGGTGGCTATCCAGCTGGGCACCTGAGCTGAATCCATACAGGAGGAGTGGGCTGACTCCTCAGCTCACATACCCAGTAACAGATCTAACCACCTGGTGACAGGACATTAGAGCTTCAAAGGTGCCAATAATCCAACTAGCTCATACGAGCAGCCTATTTGGGCATATCAAAACAAAACAAAAAGCTAGGACACGGTAAGCAAACATAAAATAAATAAATATAATAACTTATTGATGGCTCAGAACAACAGTCAATTATCAAATCACGTAAAGAGGCAATCCATGATGGCTTCAGCAAGCTCCCAAAATAAAGAATCTAGAAATTTTCAGAGGAGGAAAATTTCTTGGAATTACTGGAGGCAGAATACAAAAGATTAATATACAGAACGCTTCAAGAAATTAGGAAGGAAATTAATCAAAATGCAGAACACGCAATAGAGGAAATTAAAAAGATTACAGAAGAACATAACGACAAATGTAACAGGCTGCAAGAATCCATACAGAGACAGCAATCAGAAATCCAGAAGATTAACAATAGAATTTCAGAATTAGACAACTCAATAGAAAGCCACAGGAGCAGAACTGAGGCAATGGGAGTCAGAATTAGTGACACTGAAGATAAAGCACTTGACACCAACTTATTTGAAGAAAAATCAGATAAAAGGATTTAGAAAAATGAAGAAACCCGAAGAATTATGTGGGACTCTATCAAGAGGAATAACCTACGAGTGACTAGAGTACCAGAATGGGGGGGATAACAGAAAATACTGAGAGAATTGTTGAAGACTTGTTGGCAGAAAACTTCCCTGATATCGTGAAAGATGACAAGATATCCAGGATGCTCACTCAACCCCACATAAGGTAGATCCCAAAAGAAACTCACCAAGACATATTATAATCAAACTTGTCAAAACCAAAGATAAAGAGAGAATTTCAAGAGCGGCTAGGGAAAAATGAAAAGTCATCTACAAAGGAGAGTCAATAAGAATAAGCTCGGACTACTCAGCAGAAACCATGCAGGCAAGAAGGCAGTGGGATGACATACATAAAGCCTTGAAGGAAAAAAACTGCCAGTCAAGAATTATATATCCAGCAAAACCGTCTCTCAAATATGATGGCGAAATTAGGGCATCTCCAGATAAACACAAGTTTAGGGAATTTGCAAAAACCAAACCAAAATTACAAGAAATACTAAAGGGAGTCCTCCAGTTAGAAAATCAGTAACATCAGATAACAACCTAAGACTAGAACACAGGACAGAGCAACCAGATACCAACCCAGATAGGGAAGTCACAAAAGGAAATTAAAGCTAAACACTGCAGATAGGGAAACAGATGTCAATATGTAAAAGATGGCAACACTAAAAAAAGAGGGACTTAAAAAATGCAGACATAGATTTTTCATATGGAGAGGAAGTCAAGGTGATATAAAGAAATAAAAGACTGGTATAAACTTAGAAAAACAGGGGAAAATATTAAGGTAACCACAAAGGAAACTAACAATCCTACAAGTCAAAATAAAACTAGAAAAATATAAAGGACTCAGCAAATACAAAATCAACAACAATGAAAAAGATGAAAATACATTAAGAAAAACAATTCAGCACAGAAAATTAAGTGGAACAAAGAAACTGTGAACAACACAAAAAAAAAGACATCAAAATGACAGCACTAAACTCATACCTATCAATAATTACGCTGAATGTAAATGGGCTAAATGCACCAATAAAGAGACAGAGAGTGACAGATGGGATAAAAAAACACGATTCAGCTATATGCTGCCTACAAGAGACATACCTTAGACTTAAAAACACAAACAAACTAAAACTCAAAGGATGGAAAAAAATATATCAAGCAAACAACAATGAAAAAAGAGCAGGAGTGGCAATATTAACCTCTGACAAAAGAGACTTTAAAGTAAAATCCACCACAAATGATAAGGAAGGACACTATATAATGATTAAAGGGTCAGTACACCAGGAGGACATAACTGTAATGAAATAAGTTTTCTTAAGTGGCTCTATTATTTCCCCAGAAATTTAGTTTACCCTAAATCAAATGCTGTCCATGTTTTGTGTATGTTACCCTTCTTACATAATAAAAATATCACTTAACAAAGGCATTTCCATGTCCTGAAAGCAGGTCTGCATAGCACTAAATGTTTTGTTTTTTTCCTGTTGTCCATTCATGTAATAGTCACTCTATGACGAAAAAACTATTTGCTTTGTTATCTCAAGTAACAACCCCCTTCAACTCTACCTATCACAAGTAACAAGTCCCTTCATCCCTATCTATCACAAATCCACAACATAAACAAAAACCACCTGAAATCCAATTACTTAAAATGTAATATGAAGCTGTGAATCAGATGTTGACATCTCTGATGTGTGTGCTAAAGGTCTGATCCTGAATGGCACAGCCAGGGCAAACCAGAGGCCCAGTTCTTAAGAAGGCTAAGTTTATCTCTGATGCTTTCCTACAGTCTCCATTAGCACTAAGCTAATGGCTGTATACATTCTTGTTTTTCCCTGTATAATTCCTGTTAAAAAAACTGACTACTAGCTAGGATAACCTCTCAAGGGTATTGATATTTTAAAAGGGGCTCCTGAAGGCAGGAAAGCTTTTGATGGAATGGTACTAGTGGGTTTACTTTTTGACAGGGGACTGTTGCCTGTAAGGCCTGTAGTAGTACTTCACAGGAGCCTGGGTTGTAAATGAAAAAGAAGAAAGTATGTCTTACTCAATACCCTATTCACTTAGCTGCCAAGAGTCTAACATCAATACCGACTGACTTGGCTGGACGACCTCAAACTAACCTGAGAAAATATAAGGAGTAGTAAAGAGGTAATTAACTTGCAAGTGGTTTTATTTTATTGCATTAGTCTTCCCCTGCCACTCTTCTAGTGAAGGGTTACTAATACCTGATCTAGACCTGAACAGTGATAATGTTATAAAACTTTTCCCTACAGCACAAACTGTAGTTAAAAACTCTGCTGTGAACTTTCCTTCAAGCCCACAATAATAACTGAGGTTTTAAAAAGTACTCATGAATAATTTGCAAAATGTTTTGAAAATAGGTAGAGATAAATTCAAGGTTCTTAAGCACTGAACAGCAAATTAACTTTGTCTACCTGTAAAGATCAGATTCCAAAAGTGTTAGTTGACGTGCAATTTCTATTGGATGAAGTGTCATAAGATCAAACGTTTCAGACTGTCCTGGTCTGCTGATATGCCATTCAATTGGTGGAGGTGGACTTTCAAAGGTAATATTATGGCTTATTCCATTTGCCTGAGCTTGTTTCTTCCTCTTCATGATCTTAGCAATTGATTCTACCCATTTCTTCATAGCTTTCCCTGGAAAAAGAATACATATATAGAAAGCCTTTTACTTGACAGAAATAAATGCAAATCTTCATGTTATTCTTAACTTTTTATTATGGAAAACTTCAAACACATGGAAAAGTAGACAGAACACTATAATGACACTTGGCCAAGTACTATCACCCAGCTTTAATAATTATCAACTCATGGCCACTCTGATTTCATCTAATCCCACAGTCAATGAGTTGGTAATTACTGAAGTGATAGTACTTGGTCAAATGTCATTATAATGTTCTATTTTTAAGAAAAAATTGTAAGTTCCACTAATATTTCCATTTCAAATTTAGGATTATAGGATTTTCACTTAACTACTTGATTTTATATTTGTATCACTTCCTATGCCTAAAATCTTAGTTCTATGGACATTAGCTATAGAATCTGATCTTTACAGGTAGATAATTAAAGTTAATTGCTGTTCTGTTTTAAGACATTAACATAACTATTTACTTGCTTTATAACTATTACTTGCTTTATTCTAATATGTGTATCTATTTCTAAAAGCTTCTTAAATTATATATTATCTAATGATTTTGTTAAGAATTTAAAAATTAATTTATTATCAACAATGTCAAGGCACACATAATAAAAATGCATCTTAAACATCTCCAAGTTGAAATAAATGAATCACATTTTCTGTTTTAAACACAATTACTCTACAATAGCAAATAGAGGATGAAACACACTAGGGTTAGTTATGATAGTCTTAATTAATGGCTTCATATGTTGAATCAGACAGACATGTTTTTCATTTAATAATATATACTTGATGACACATACATTTGTTTAAATGTTCATGGCCTGGAGTTTCATTTCATGGGCTACGTTCTGAAATTTCAAGTGGGAAATCATAAAAATTCCTAACTTCTTTTTTTCAGGTGCCAAAAATACACCAAAACCTTTTCCAGGGTAAGTAAATATTACAAACAAGCTGTTAGCCATCCAAAACTAAAAAATAAGATTAAGAAAACAGATAAAATTTAACATGTTTTTATTTAGTTAAAGGAACGACAAACATTAGATAAAATTAAAAGGCTTAAATTTATAAAGAGTAGCACTCGTGACATCGTTTTTAAAAAAAATTTCCTAAAAAACTTGAAAAGGCAAGGTTCTAAGACTTCAGATGGTTCTAAACATATGTGAGCGCATTCGAGTCTATAAAAATCATTCCAAATGTTATTCTGGCTTTTTAAAAATGAAAAAGTTTAGCTTCTTACTTAAAAGTCATGTAACCTTGAAAAAAAACTCATGTGCAACGTAAGATTCATCAAACCTTTAAATAATATACCTCTTACACTTGAAATGAAGGATTCTAGTCTTTCAAGCAACTCCAAATCTCTTTCAAAGTCATAAAAATGATGTTCTACCCAATGCCGAAACACATTTAAGATCCTGTTAAAATGGAAATAAACACATTTTAGTAAAACCTAAGTGTTCAATTACACTTCTTTTACTTCTCTAATGCCATGGTGGTCGCTTTATGTAACACTCAAAGAGTCACTAATTTGTATTTAAAATTCATTCTCTATACAGTACAAAAGCTATTTTTTAAGTCTTAAATTGAAAAAAGATAATTTTTAAGATCCAAATTTCGATGTATTTTTCACATAAAATGGAAAGCTAACTAAGATTTAGCATAAAAGAAACCAAACCCATTGCTGTCAAGTCAATTCCGACTCAGAGAGACCATATAGGACAAAGCAGAACTGCCCCCATAGGGTTTTCAATGAGCAGCTGCTGGATTTGAACCACTGACCTTTTGGTTAGCAGCCAAGCTCTGAACCACTATGCCACCAGGGCTTTAAGATTTAGTATACTTGGTTGTAAATTCAAGTGGTACAGATGTACCCACACTTTCCTATTTTATATCAAAAAGATAAAAATATTATTTCAGAGAAAAGATCTGTTTTGTAGTACCACAAAAATCATCACTTATAAACTTGCAAATAGATATTTAATCAACTTACACAAATATAACATTCCACTCTCCACCACAGAGGCATAGTAGTGTATATTAGTTATATTACTATTTCTTTTTTCATTATTTTAACAAATGACTACTTCCAGGCCACCTTTATCCCCCCACCTAACTGACAAGCAGTGGCGTTTCTACCAGGATCAGAGAAATACTTCTAATTTCCAATCTCTTTCAAGCTTAAGGGAGCGCTGATGGTGCAGTGGCTAAGCATTTGGCTGCTAACCAAAAGGTAGGCAGTTCAAATCCACAAGCCGCTCCACGTACAGAGATGTGGTAGTCTGTTCCGTAAAGATTTACAGCCGAGGAAACTCTATGGGGCAGTTCTACTCTGTCCTATGGGTCACTATGAGTTGGAATCAACTCGATGGCAGTGGGTTTGAGTTTGTTTGTTTGTTTTTCTCAAGCTTAAGTCATCGTGCGCCTGGCTAGTTTAGTGGTTTAAAGAATACGTCAAGAGGTTACAAAATTGTCAGGCTCCAGTTTACACTTAGATCAATGCAAATAACTCTGCTTCCATTTTCTATCCTTCCTAGTTTCCACAACATCCAAGGTAATTTAAAAATTATTACTATGTAAAAGAACAAATCTGATGAACTAGACTTCATCAAAATGAAAAGATGCTTAACAGAAGACAAGGAGCCCCGGTGGCACAGTGGTTAAGAGCTCAGCTGCTAACCAAAAGGTTGGCAGTTCGAATCTACCAAGTCGCTCCCTGGAAACTCTATGGGGCAGTTCTGTTCTGTCCTATAGGGTTGCTATGAGTTGGAATTGACTTGACAGGGCAAAAGGCTAACAAAAGACATAATTAAGAAAATTACTAGGCAAGCCACAGACTGGGAGAAAATATTCACAAAACATATATTTGACAAAAGACTGGCATTCAGAATATATAAAGAACTCCTACAATTCAATAACAAAAAGACAAACAACCCAATTAAGAATAGGCAGAAGATCTGAACATATTCTTCATTTAAAAAAAACAAACAAACAAACATAAATGGCTACCAAGTCTAAATAAAACGTTCTCAGGATTGTAAATCAACGGGAAAATACAAATTAACGCCATAGTGAGACACCACTATTCACCCACTAGTATGGCTAGGGAATAAAGACTGACATCACCAAATGATGGTGAGAATGTGGAACAACTTAAACATTGTGGGTGGGAATGTAATACAGTATAATCGCTCTGGAAGAACGTATGGCAGTTTCTTTTAAAACTGAACATACACCTGCCCTGTGATCCAGCTATTCCACTCCAGGTTATTTAGCCAAGATAAATGAAAACATACTCCTTTACAAAGACTTGTAAAAAAATGTTCATAGCAGCATTTTTCATAATAGTGAAAAACTGGAAACAGCCCAGGTGTCCTTCAATGGGAAAATGGATAAACAAACTGTGATATATTCATATAACAGAATATTTCTTGGCCTCATATGCACACGAAAGCTGGATAAAGAAGGAAGATCGAAGAATTGATGCCTTTGAATTATGGTGTTAGGGAAGAATATTGACTATACCATGGACTGTGAGAAGAATGAACAAATCTGTCCTGGAAGAAGTACCGTCAGAACACTCATTAGAAGCAAGGATGGCGAAACCTCATCTCACGTACTTTGGACATGCTATCGGGAAGGACCAGTCCCTGCAGAAGGACATCATGCTTGGTAAAGTAGAGGGTCAATGAAAAAAAGACCCTCAACAAGACAGACTGACACAGTGGCTACAGCAATGGGCTCAAGCATAACAACAATTGTGAGGATGGTGCCGGACCGGGCAGTGTTTCATTCTGTTGTACACAGGGTCACTATGAGTCAGAACTCACTCAACAGCATCTAACAACATCACTCAGAAATAAAATGTAACCTACTGACAGATGAACAAAACTGATGAACCTCAAAAGCATGCTAAGTGAAAAGAGTCAGACACAAAAGAGCACATAATATAAAATTTCATTTATATGAAATTCTAAAATAGGCAAAACTAATCTATGGAATAAAAAAATCAGAACACTGCTTTTTTGCAGTGGGAACGAAAACTGAGTGAAAGGGCATGAGGGAACTTTCTGGAGGTGATGGTAATACCCTGTATCTTTTTAAAAAGTTTGGATCAAAAAAATAATTCACCATGACCAAGTGGGATTTACACCAGGTATGCAGGGATGGTTCAACATCAGAAATACAATCAATGTAATCCATCACATAAATAAAACAAAAAGACAAGAACCACATGATCTTATTAATCAATAAAGAAAAGGCATTTGACAAAGTCCACCACCCATTCATGATAAAAACTCTCAACAAAATAGGAATAGAAGGGAAATTACTCAGTATAATTAAGGGCATTTATACAAAGCCAACAGCCAACGTCATCCTAAATGGAGGTACTTTGAAAGCATTCCCCTTGAGAATGGAAACCAGACAAGGATGCCCTTTATCACCACTCTTATCCAACACTGTGCTGGAGGTCCTAGCCAGAGGAATTAGGCTAAAAAAAGAAATGAAGGGCATCCAAATTGGTAGGGAAGAAGTCAAAGTATCTCTATTTGCAGATGGTATGATCTTATACACAGAAAACCCTAAAGAATCCACAAAAAAACTACTGGAATAGAAGATTTCAGCAAAGTTTCACAATACAAGCTAAACATACAAAAATGACTTGGATTCCTTTACACCAACAAACAGCATCTTGAAGAGGAAATCACCAAATCAATACCATTTACAATAGCCCCCAAGAAGATAAAATGCTTAGGAATAAATCTAACCAGATACGTAAAAGACCTATACAATGAAAACTACAACACACTGCCGTAAGAAACCAAAAGAGACCTGCATAAGTGGAAAAACATACCTTGCTCATGGATAGGTTGACTCAACATTGTGAAAATGTCAATTCTACTCAAAGCGATCTACAGATACAATGCAATCCCAATCCAAATTCTACCAGCATTTTTTAATGAGATGGAGAAACAAATCAACTTCATACAGAAAGGGAAGAGGCCCCAAATAAGTAAAGCATTACTCAAGAAGAAGAACAAAGTGGGAGGCCTCACATCACCTGATTTTAGAACCTATTATACCACCACGGTAGTCAAAACAGCCTGGTACTGGTACAATAACAGATACATAGACCAATGGAACAGAATTGAGAATCCAGACATAAATTCATCCGCCTATGAGTAGCTGATATTTGACAAAGGCCCAAAGTCCGTTAACTGGGGAAAAGACAGTCTCTTTAACAAATGGTGCTGGCATAACTGGATATCCGTCTGCAAAAAACTGAAACAAGACCCATACCTCACACCATGCACAAAAAGTAACTCAGAATGGATCAAAGACTTAAATATAAAATCGAAAATGATAAAGATCATCGAAGAAAAAATAGGACAATGCTAGGAGCCCTAATACATGGCATAAACACAATACAAACCATAAGTAACAGAGAGACTAGACAACTGGGAGCTTCTAAAAATTCAACACTTATGCTCATCAAAAAACTTCACCAAAAGAGTAAAAAGACAATCAACAGACTGGGAAAAAATTTTTTGGCTATGACAAATCCAATCAGTGTTTAATCTCTAAAATCTACAATATACTGCAAAACCTCAACAACAAAAAGACAAATAACCCAATTAAAAAATGGGCAAAGGATACAAACAGGCACTTTGCCAAAGAAGATATTCAGGTGGCTAACAGACACATGAAGAAATGCTCACGATCATTAGCCATTAGAGAAATGCAGATCAAAACTACAATGAGATATCATCTCACCCCAACAAGACTAGCATTAATCCAAAAAACACAAAATAATAAATGCTAGAGAGGCTGTGGAGAGAGTGGAACACTATACACTGTTGGTGGGAATGTAAAATGGTATAACCACTTTGGAAGACAATTTGGCGCTTCCTTAAAAAGCTAGAAATAGAAGTAACATACGATCCAGCTATCCCGGCTCCTTGGAATATATCCTAAAGAATAAGAGTCGTCACACGAATAGATACACGCATATCCATGTTCACTGCGGCACTGTTCACAATAGCAAAAAGATGGAAATAACCTAGGTGTCCATCAACGGACGAATGGATAAACAAATTATGGTATATCCACACAATGGAATACTACGCAACAATAAAGAACAACGATGAAGCCGTGAAACATAACATGGAGGAAGCTGGAGGTCATTATGCTGAGTGAATTTAGTCAGTCACAGAAGGACGAATATTGTATAAGACCACTATTGTAAGAACTCAAGAAAAGGTTTAAACACAGAAGAAAACATTCTTTGATAGTTACAAGGGTGGGGAGGGAGGGTAAGGGTTAGTTATTAATTAGAGAGTAGATAAGAATTATCTTAGGTGAAGGGAAGGACAGCACACACTACAGGGAAAGTCAGCACAACTGGACTAAACCAAAGCTAAGAAGTTTCCTGAATATAATCAAACACTTTGAGGGACAGAGTAGTAGGGGTAGGGGTCTGGGGACCATGCTTTCAGGGGACATCTAGGTCAACTGGCATAACAAAGCTAAAGAAAATATTCTGCATCCTACTTTGGTGAGTGGCATCTGGGATCTTAAAAGCTTGCAAGCAGCCAT